>NW_019168470.1:20730101-21441919 GCF_002303985.1 Durio zibethinus | reverse complement strand
TTCATTTTCTTGAAAAATAAAAAACATGAGTGAAAATATATTTGGTAATTGAAAATGAAAATAAATTTTTAGAAAAAAAATGAAAATGGGTTGAAATATAAAAACAAAAAAAAAGATATTTTTAATTGTGAAAATAAGGGATCTATGTAGACACCATTTTATTTATTCCTTTTATTTTTTTTTCTTTTTTTTTCTTTTTTTTTTTCTGGCAGCGGCTCTGATTGTCACCTGCAAGCCACCGGCAATAGTTCTAACAACCGATGGTTGCCCTAATCGTAAGTAATCAAAATCTTAGATTTTATGAGATTTTGATCTTCTTTATGCTCTATAAATAAAGTTGTAAAAACACTTGCAAGACAAAGGAAGTACTGAAGCCCAGAGACCTTGTAAAAAATAATAAAAAAATAGATAAAAGAAAGACACTGCCAAGTTAAAAAAAAAATTCTTGCAAAAAAAATGAAGCACCAAAACACAAGCAAAATCACAGTCCTTGGAACGGGAACCACAGCACTAGTCTATAAAAAAATAAAAAAAATCAGAAGAGCCACTTTTGTCGAATCTTCCAAGCTAGATTTATGCGGTTCAAGGCCCTTTTTTGCGAAACTAAGCTCGGATTCGTGTTTAAGGGGTGAAGAGAAGATTCTGAGAGATTTTAAATTTTTTTAACGATCGACAGACGACGGTTGGTGACCACCGACGATGATCGACGTGGCGGAGCAATCGTCGGATTTTGAATTTTAGAGAGAGAAAAAAAGAGTGTCTGAAAGGAAGAGAGAAAAAAAATTAAAAAAAATGGGTTGATTTGACATTTAAATAGGCCTTCAAAATGACGTCGTTTAGGCAAGAAGCAAATGATGCCATTTTAACACTAGAAGATCCGCGCGTCAACCAGAGATCAGACTCGAAGTTCGCGCGCCCGACCAGAATACCCGCCTTTCTTTTAACCCATGATCGGTCCAGCCGAACCGAACCAAATCGTCACCGCATTGATTAGACTGACGTTGACCGACCGTTGACCGGTCTGATTTAGGTAAAAAAAATTTTTTTGAATTTTTTTGAATATTATTTTTTGTTATTTTAAATTTTATTATTAATATTTATGCATATAAAAATGTTTAAATTTACAAAAATAAAATTTTTATTGTTTTATAATAATAATTAATAAAATTTATAATAAAAGTTTTTGATAAGTATAATTAAATAAAAATAAGAAAAAAAATTTTATTCGACGATGAGATTCAAAGGTAATCTGAGTCTGATACCTATGAAATCTTTAGATGAAAAGATTTTTTTAAAATATTACCAGTGTATTGGAGTATTTATAAAAAATTTTTAATACAATAAAAAATTTTCATTTCTTTAATAAAATAATAAAAAGTAATTAATAAATTAAGAATAAGTAATAAAAATGAGAAAAAAAGAAATTTTATTCTATGATGAGATTTTAAAAGTATTCCGAGTAGAGATGCTTTAAGAAATCCCTAGGTGAGAATATTTTTTTAAAAATATTACTAGTGTATTGAAATATTTATAGAAAATTTTCAATATAATAAAAATTTCATTTTCTTCAAAGTTTTAAATGAAAAGATTAATAAAACAATTAATAAAAATTTTTTAAAAAATAAATAAAATGTGTACATCAACGTAGTAATATTCTGCATTGCATGCATGACATAGTTTTTTTAGGAAAAATAAATTTGTGGCCCCAAAGATAATATTCTAAGGTATTTTGATAAGTGATGTCTAAGAAATCTTTAGGTGAGAAAAAGTTCTTCTAATGTTACCAATATATTGAAATATTTTAAGAATTATTTGATAAAAGGGTTCTAATTTATTTTTCTTGAATAAAATTCGAGCACTAAAAAAAAACTAATTTTTAATAAATAAAAAAAATAAGAAAATTATTTTTCAAACACTGAAAATAAGATTATTTTTATTAAAATTATAGGATAACACGTAGTTAAGTGGTACCGTTTCTAAACGAGCGCTGTGTGGGTACTAATCCTTTCCTACAAATAAATCGATTCCCGAACCCAGACTATTTCGCAAACCATAAAATTATCTTTTTAATAAATTTTAATTAATTTTATTAAAATGATAAATTTTAATAGGTGACCAATCGCACATAGTCAAAAAAATTGGTGACGACTCCGTTATATTTTTATTTTATTTTCAAATTCGTCAGACGGACACAAAACTGTTAGACAATCTATATTATATTTTTCCTTGTATTTTGCAAACTATCATTTTTAAACACTTTTTAATATCATTATTAATTAATATATATTATATTTATAATTAGATGCCATTAATAATAATATCATTGAATATTTTTATTTATTTCATTATTTTTACAATTTTAGAAAATAATTTTTATTTTTGTTTACCAAATACAATTTTTAAAAAACAAAAAATAGAAAGTAGAAACTATTTTCTAAAAAATGAAAAATAAAAACAAAAAATATTTTCTTAAACCAAACAGAGAATTTAGGGTTTACTATATAGTTAATTAGTTTAAACATTAATTAAACCTTAAACGTATCACATTTCAATTTAAATATTTTTTACTAAAAAATAATTTTTTTATAAAAAATATTGACATAATATTGACACGTTTTAAAAGATGTATTTCAACTATAATTTTTTTATTATAATCTTTTAATTATCCAATTATAACAAAAAATTATGTAGCAAATCATCATTTATAAATGTGAGTTTCATATAAAATTTTGATAGATTTCACATAATTTTAAATTATAATTAATTATAATAAAATAATTGCAGGTAATTTATTAGCGATTTAAAGTATTTCATTTAAAGAAATAAGATTAAAATTACTTTGTTAGAAAATAAAGATTTTATTTTAATTTAGTGCAAAAAAAAAACTCAATATTTTATAATCATTAAGCAGTAAGACAAAAAGAGAAGCAATGTCATTATTCTAAACATAAGTTAAGCCATTCATTAATTTTTTTTTTCATTCAAACAACAAAAATAGTACTAATACAATTTTAAAAAAATTAAACTTTGGATATAACTTATATCAAAGGTGAAAATCAATCCTTAATAACCAAAGATCAATTCATGTGCAAATTGTTTCTTGCTCCAAGAACTTTAAGGGATTGAAGTTTGTGGATTTGCTCTTCCCCAGCATACCAATCAGGTATTACCCTTAATGCATAAGGAAAAATATCTTTATAGGACTTCCTGATTGTAGGCTCTGTAACCCCTGTAGCCATTGCTATATCTGCATTCAAAAAAATTTTTTTTTTGTCAAAATTCAAGAAAATTCAGTTTAAAAAGATAGTTGAGCGAGCAATTATTTCAAAAGTTCAAGTCAAAAAAGAAAAAAAAACAATTTTTTCTATTATTTTAATCGTATAAATATTTTTTATATTTGAATAATAAATATTATTATTTTTAATAATATTAAATTAATAGAAATACCATTTTAGTAATAGTAATATATTTTAAATATTTTAAATATTAATATAAAATAATAATAAATAAATACTATTATTTAAAAATATATTTATATTAAATATTATTACTTTTTAAAATTAATAATTTAATAATGAATAATTTTAATATTTTAATAATTATCTCAATATTATTTGAATTAAAAATAAAATTTTTCAAAAAAAATAAGTAATAAAAAATGTTTTTTATTAACCCATCCAATAATTTTTTGGAAATGAGTTTTCCCGAAACAAATGGAATCTCGGTTTAAAAAGATAGCTGAGCAATCAATGATTCCAAAAATTTAAGTCAATAAGAAAAAAAAAAAAAAAACCCGAATTTTCTATATTTAAATCTTAATAGTAGTAATTCATACCTTTAACTGGCAGCGGCACTTGGTCATGGGAAAGCTGAAGTACCATGTAACAATAGCTGCCAAAACTGACGTCGGACTCCTCCTTATGTCAAGCTCTTCTGTTCTTTTGACGGCCTCTTGCACTGCTTTAATGGCTTGGTTTTCCATTCCAAGCTTGGAACAGAACCGCCTGACGAGTTCTTCAGGCTGCACGGTCTTAGTCTCAACCTCTAGTTGTTTTTTTATAGCTACAATGGCTCTGTTAATATTCTTCTTTGATACTCCACCAGCAACGGTTGAGATTTCCTTGAGCGTCGGAAGGAGTCTGATTTCTCTACAAGCTATGAACAGGCAAGCCGCCAGGATGGAATTCGTGCTTCTTCCTCTGCAGCTTTTGAGAACATCCACCTTATTGTATATCTCACAAGCTCTATCTTTAATTGCTGAGACGAGGCCTAACCTGTCAGTCATTTCTCCAATCAGCTTCAAACCTTTCTTTGGTCTCTTGATGATCCTGTTAGTAGGCTTGGAAGTGTAATTGAGAGGTCTTCGGTTTTGAAAACTGGGTTTTCTTTTGATCCAACACGGTTCTGATCTTTATTTTCGATAGAATCAGGGAAGTTTCGCTGCTCTGGAATTTCATTAATGTGATTGAATCCAAGAACCAAGCCACATTCCGAACAGATTTTGTAGCCTGCTCTGTAATCAAGAATAATTTCAGTTTGTCTCTGGCAGTCTAGGCAGAAGTTAGTAGCCATGGTTAGAGCTTTGTATCGAGGCTTGATTCTGGCTGAACCCAATTGGGATGTATTTATAAGGAGCAACTACCCTGTCACTGTCAGGCTGGAAAAGAAAAACAATTTCCTTCCTTAAAAGGACGTTTTCGGAGGCACATTTAAAAAAAGCCCTTAGGCAACTGGAACTCCAGAAAGGATCAATTAAATAAGATTGGCGCAAGATTTGAGAAAAAATGGCAAGTTGTATCAGTTTTCATCATAATTCCATCATGGCATCATTAATCAGAGTCTGGATGCCAGAACAGCTAGTTGTTGACATTGTAGGGTCCTTGCTTTTGATAAGCTTCAAAGAATAGGTATAGTTGAATACAGAATTTAACTTAATAGGTTCATGAAACTATTCTTAAGAGGTGCCATTGAATCAAATTTAGAGTTCAAATCTAAGCATTTATAATCCTTTCTTTATCTGCAGACTATAGCCTCCTTTATACCAAAAAAGGAATAGGTATAGTTTTTGACTTGAATGTCAATACTCCCTGTAATTAAAATGTTTGTGCTCAAATAAATTTCAAAGGAAAAAATGTATGCTTATTGTGAATATACAATCTTTGATCTGCGCCAGAGAATTTTTTCTAACATCTTTAATGGCCTCTCTGTCGATCAAATTCAAAATTCCTAAGCCCTTGATTTTTCAATTTTGGATTTCACATTTTAATTGAGAATATCTTACCTGTGTATTATTGAAAAATTATAAATTAGCTTTTTTAACTAGTACAATGTACGGGATTTTTATTAAATTTTTCATAATTTTAAATTTATTTTTTAATTATTTATGTAATAGATAATCATATATTTATAAATGATTAGTTACAATTAAATGTTAATTTATATATAATATATTATAAATAATATTGTTCATCTAAAAGAAGTCTAAACTTTTATAAATTTTTAAGAATTATAAAAATCTTTTTTTTCATTAAAAAAATATTTTCTTCAATTTATTTGTTAACTACTACAAATTTTGCTATCACTTTTTTCTTGTTTGATAAAAAATCAAGAATCAATATTTAAATAGTTAAGATTAATAATTATTTTTATCATAATATTGATTGGGTAGTGTATTTATATATATATATATTTGATTAAACAACAATTCACAATTAATTTTGTTATAATCATTTGTTTTTTATTAATTTTTATTTTTGACATACTTTGAGTAATTATTACATGTATATATTGGGTTAACAATTATTTTTATATATATCAATAAAGTAAATTTATTTTTTAGATAAAAGGGAAACAATAATTCTTTATGTTATGTTTAAAATTTTTTTTTGAAAATTTTTTTTATTTTTAATCATTTTTAAAGTAATTGATAGTATTTTTTGTGAGTTAGATATGGTAGTGATCATCATTCTTCTCATATCATTCATTGTAGATAAAGAAATTCAATAATAAAAAGTATAGCAAAAGGAAATAGAAAATATAAATTTACATATTAATTTGTCAAGATTAAATATATACAATAATAAAAGTAAATATGTTAATAAATTAATAGAAAATAAAAACATTGAAGAAATGAATAAAACAAAAATATATATAATACAAAAAGTTAATTATAATCAATCTAAGCAAAATTAAAAAAAGTTATGGACTAAAGAGAATCAAATAAATTAACCAAATATATAATATAAAAATATTTGAATTAGAACATAAATAAAACATTATATTTGTTTTTCAAAGCAAAAACATAGTTTTATCTAATTTTTTTATTAATATTCAAATGTCTCATATTTTCATATGAAAATGTAAGTTTTATTACTTTAAAAATACATACTTTCTAGTCAATAATTTATAAGTTATCTAAAAGTATTAAATTTAAATAATCTATTAAATAATTTTCAATTTTTGATACATTTTGATTTGAATTTAAATAATTATCTAAAAATATTAAATTTAAATAAATTATTAAATAAAATTATTTGATAGAAAATAAAATTTTATTGAGTATATATATTTGAAACTGATATTAAATTTAAACATAAAAGATAAATTATGATTTAATATATTTGAATTCAAATCTTATACAAAAATTTTAATCCTAGATAGATTTTGATTTCAATTTAAATAATTATCCAAAATATTTAATTTAAATAATTTTTAAAAAAAATTTATTTGATAAATAAAATAATATAAATATTATATTATGTGTCATTAAAAGAGATTATCCACCTAAACATCCACATAAGCAATTTTGATCATGTAATCTTGTATGTTGTAATATAGTATATATATTAGATTAGTATAAAGTTGTTTTCCCCTAGTATAAAAAACAGCAAAAAGGCTTCTCTAAATTATTTTAAATTAAATATCCAAATGTTTATGACATTAATAAATTAGTCATTATTTTATTTTTATTGGTAAAGCATGGATTTTTTTTTTTTAGTAATTAAGATTGCTAGGAATTGAATTTTGATCATTAAAATTAAGAGTTTAACATTTTATTATGTTACCCTTATTTTTATTTTCTTTTATGATGTTGTATCTAACTTGGGAATCTTATATGTTCTGGAAAGTATTCAGAACACTCTAATATTAAAAAAAAAAAAATTATATATATAAAAGATTAAATGAACAGCTTTTGTTTGGTGTTCTTCAATCAGTCGGTAAAGTCTGAAAAACCTGTTATTTTTAATCCTTGTTCCAATAAGCATTTGGACCACAATTTAGTATACATTGTTTCCTTATCTGACTCTTACTTTTATTCACGAAAGCAAGAAAAGAAATTAAAAATCAAAGAAAACAATGCAGAAACTAAAACGTGAAAAACATGTTTATGACTTGATCCATTTCATGAAGTTTTTGAAAATCCTGTCAGAACTACCACCTTCACTGACACTATTCATAACCAATTCCTTTAGTTTAAGAGTTCTTGCTTTGAAACTTTCATCCTTTATCAATTGCTCCACCTTTCTGCTAATTTCTTCTCTGGTAATGATCTTTCTTTCATCTCTTTTAAAATTTAATCCAATCTTCCAAATGTCACAAATGTAGCTCTCATTAACAAACTGATCAGCAAAGTATGGCCAGCACAGAAAAGGGACCCCGTTGCTTACACCTTCAACAGTGGAATTCCAACCACAATGGCTTAAGAAGCAGCCAATGGAAGGATGAGCCAGAACCGCACGTTGGGGTGCCCAACCCACCATCCTCCCACGACTGGCTACTCTTTCCTTAAATCCGTTGGGGTAAAGAGCATCAGGTTCAGTCCCCTCAGTAATATCTGGTCTGACAACCCAAAGAAATGGCCTGTTTGATAGCTCCAGGCCCAGAGCCAATTCTTGGAATTGGATTGGATCAAAAATCGTGAAGCTGCCAAATGCCACATATAAAACTGAGCCTGGTGGCTGTTGGTCAAGCCATTTCAAACAAGTTGCATCCTCTGGCCAGAAACTTCCTGGCAAGTCTCCAAGCTGGCCGGTTGCTGAAACTGGTCCTATGGGCAGGAACTCTGGAACTAAGCTAAGTGCTCCAGGCTCCAGGTCAAAAGTTGTGTTGCAAATTAGCCACTCTGCTTTTGCAATAGCTTTAGTGTAAGTCCGAGCATATTCAAAAATAGTTTTTTGTGTGGTTAAGTCACCAAGACAGACCCACAAAATAGTTTTTGGGTGCATGGCAGGTGTGTTTGGGTGCAACTGAATCATCTTTTCTTTATTGATTGGAGTACCTGCAAATCAAAGTTCAACAATGGTTAAGGAATATATGAGCTGATAATTCAATCTCAAACTAATATTAGCAGTAATATTGTCCTCCAAGTTTGATCAGGCAAAATTTTATTAATGAATCAATATTGTTCTTTTTTCAAAAAGGCAAGTTCTTATTTATTTGACTGTTATTTAGACGTGCTGCAGTTTGAGTAATACCATTTTCATCAATAACTTCATCTTCAATCAACTTCTCGGTGCTAAAAAGGAAGGCCAATACAAGGGCAGATGCAGGCCAGAAAGCAGCTCCGGGGATTCCCAACTCTGCCGCAACTTCAAGTGCCCATCCCCATATTCAACATCAGCTATAACACAAGTTATCTCTCACTTCTAATCTATTAATCTTCTCTATAAGCTCCTTCAGCTCCCCAGGCATGACTTGGCTAATGCCTTCGGTTAATTTCCCTAAGTGATTCCTGTCCTCTCCAACTTCCATCCCACTCCGGGATTGAAACTAGATCAATTAACCCTCCCCAGAACCTTGTGGGCAATGCATCGTGGACTCTCTTGTGATTAAATCTGTGTTGACAAAGGTGATTTTTGAAGCCATGTTTGGTCAGAGCTGTGAGACAGCTCCATTAAGATGGGAATGACATGGCCTTGTGCTGAGATAAGGTATTGCCTAGAATATGAGGATTCCCATTTCTTACTATTTAAATTCTATATCTCTATATCTGACACACCTTGAGACTTAAAGCTCATATATTCTTTTATAAATAGATTTTCGTTTATCCCCAAGAACCTTCCCGAAATGTTAATTCTTGTCTTCCCTTCATCGACTCGGATTTCTTTCAGTAAGGACAATGAGATTCTTGTTTAATTCTACATCGACCTATCATTTTAGTTGTCCTTTTTACATTTTCAGTGTAATTAGTTCGGTGCTTCTGCCTGTTATTCATCGTGCCTTATTTTGGCTTAACTGGCTAGGTATGAAACTAATACTATTTTAATGCTATTTTCCTTTTCACAAGTATATTTTATAAGCATTACCTTTTGGGATTTATTGTCAAATATCGAATCTTATAAACGTTAAGGACATCTTTCATCCAATATTTTTTTCCAGATATGAAAGTTTTGCAAATGTTAGCAGGTTAGTAGACAAACGCTAGTGATAAAGGAAATTATATAAATGCAAAATCTTACAAAATGATTCATGATGAGATAATTGGAAAAGTTTGGTGAAAGAAATGATGCATTATTTGGCAAATTCTATGCTTCTAGATGCCTTGGCTTTGGAATTGATGCGATCCTACCGGCGACAGTAGTTCATAGTTGTTAATAATACTGAGTCACAAAGAATGAAAAAAGAAAAAAAGTTGATGTAATTTCTGATATGATGAGAGTAATTTCTGATATGATGAGAGTGGAATTTGTTGGAGCTTGAGTTAAAAAGTGGCAGAGAATAAGATAAGAGGCATTCGAGTTGAAATTTAAAGTTAGGTTCGGATTGTTAAGTTAGTTAAGTGTTTTAAGAAAATGTAAAAACAAGGTTAGCAAGATCGTCTGTGTTGGAGCCATATGGACGCTAATGATGCTCAGAATGAGGCTAACGAAGTCATTAAAGTACTGGAAAAAGGTTATACTGTCTTTTACATTCTTCTATGGTAAGACCAAAGAAAATGCAAGTGGATATCTTGAAAGTCCACGTAAGAAGCAATAGAGAATATAGATTAACTTTTAGTTTAGAGAATTTAATGATTATTTTTGCATTATGTGAAACATATAGTTTGTCACAAAATTATTAATTTGTTGGTCGAATTAACAAGAAGAAAATGTCGTTTATGCACATTACTAAGGCTTGAAACTAATTGTTGGTCAAATTAACGCCAAGAGAAAATATTGGCTTTGGTTTTTTTTTTTTTTTTTCAGCAGTAGGTGGAAACTTATAATCACAGGTGACATGCAGGACTCTAGCTGATTAGAAGGATAGAAAACACATTATTAATTTATATTCCTTTTTGTTCATAAATTATTTTATTTTAACTAATTTTCCCAACAAAAGGGAAAAAGATTAGGTGAAGAAATGGAAAATACGCATAAAAACAAAAAAGAGATGAGAATCACGATCGAATTCATCTCTTCAATTAAATTCTTCAATGTCCTACTGGAGCTACTACCTTCCTTGACACAATTTATGACCATTTCCTTTAGTTTAAGAGCTATTTCTTTGAAATTTCATCACCTACCAATTACTCTATCTTGTTCTTAATGGTTGGGCACCCCATCGCACGGTTCATGCTTGTGTGTTGCTTACTTCTTGAGCCATTGTGGCTGGAACTCCATTGTTGAAGGTGCAAGCAATGGGGTTGCCTAAACTCCGGCGATCACTTCATTAATGGAAGTTATATTTGTGAAACTTGGAAGATTGGACTAAATATAATTCATTAAAACTCTGGTGATTAAGAAGTTTGTATCCAAAGGGTTGAGAATACATATTGGGTTATAGCAGCTTTGTGCAAAATATAATTCATGAAATTCTAGAAGCCTCTCGTGCAGGGGCAAACACAAGAGCAAGCAGGATCAAATTCTTATTTTGACCTCTTTTTCCTTTAAAATTATTGTTTGACCCCCTTCACACATTTTCTGCCTTCACCTGTACTCTTACTTGTTATATCCAAACAACGAATTACAACCCAAGTAAGTTTTTTTTTTTTTTATTGAGTTCAACATCCAACAAATTAATAATTATTATCCAACAAATGAAATGAAAATAAACTTTTAAACGATAATTAAATGTGAAAGTAACAAGCAAAATAATGGAAGTATTTCTCTCTTCACTATGCAAAAAAAAAAAAAGTAAATATTATCAAGCAAAATAAATTTTTTTAAAGTAATTTAATTTTGGGTTTAGGTGAAAAAATAGTTAAAATAAAAAATTTCCTTAGTTTATAAAAATGAAGAAGGAAGTCTTGCATAGATAGATCTGTAGGGAAGAGTGACTTAAATCTCATAAAAGATTTATTTGAAATTAGTTAGATATTATTTAATGGATAAGAGGACCTACAAAAGAACAATTTCAAGAGAAAAATAATTCTTAATAAGCAAGTTTATATGCTTATAAATATATGGAGTCTCTATAGAGTTAGATATGAGAAAAAGATGTAAGAGAGTTATAAGGTTTATTTGGTGGATACCTCATAGGACTACATGAGATTAACGTCTTTATGGTATTGTATGTTTGATTGGACTATAAGTGATTAAAAAGGTCTATGAATATTAATTGTGAATGGTTGATTTGATTATATGTTTGTAATTCTCTATAACTAGTGGATCTTTTTTCTTATCCATGGACGTAAGATGTAAGAGAGTTGTAAGATTTTATTTGATAGATACTTCATAAAACTAATAGAGATTAACGTCCTTAGAGGTGTGTATATTTGAATATTTATAAGTGAACTAAATAAGGCTGAGAAGGTTCTTATAAATATGATGATTATTTTATTTAGGTGAATTAGAAGAGATTGAAATGGTAAACATAGTTACAGAAGCACATAGGCATGTGTTTGTTTGAGTTTAGAATATTCCATAAAACTAAAAGATATTAAGAGGTATGGGTATTAATTATTGAGTGATTGATATGATTTGTATGTTTGTAATTTTTTACAATTAGTAGATCTTTTCTCTCATCCAGGTCTATTAGGTTAAACCACATTAAATTGTTATCTCTTGTGTGAGTGATTAATTGTTTAATTTCTTTTTTGCTAACATGAATGATTAATTGATTATGGGCCTTTTTTGCCTAACAGGTGATATTAAAACTATCGTGATCCTAATAAATGATATTAGAGTAATCATAATCCTAACAAGTAATATCAGATTAAAGGTTCGAGATATGGGAAGAGATAAGCTCAAATGAGCTCAATTCAAGGGAGGGGTTCATGTTTTGGTAGATTGGTTTGTATGAAGCTTGAAAATACACAGAGAAGATTATTACGAGACTTTCATTGCAGGTAAAGCCGAACATGTCTAGTATGAAAATTGATAGTTTGATAAAATTTGAGTTAAGATAAAGATTGTTGGAAATAGTGACTCAAATCCCATAAAAGATTTGTTTGAGATTAGTTAGGTATTATTTAATGGATAAGAAGACTTGTAAAAAAAGAATTTTAAGAGAAAAAAGATTCTTGATAGGTAAGTTTGTATGCTTATAAATATGTGGAGTCTTTATAGGATTAGATATAAGAAAAAGATGTAAGAGAGTTGTAGAATTTAACACCTCATAGGACTACTGGAGATTAACATCCTTATGGATATATATTGATATGTTTGTGAGTGAATTAGAAGAGACAAAAAGGTTTTACATAAGTATGATGATTGTTTTGTTTAGGTGGACTAGAGGAGAATGAGGTAGTCCACATAGGTATGGTTGAATACGAACATATGTTTGTTTAGGTTGAGAATATTTCATAGGACTAAACAATATTGAAAATGTCTATAGATATTAATTGTTGAGTGGTTGATATGATTTGTATATTTATAATTATCTACAACTAGTGGACCTTTTCTATCATCTATGGATATAAGTTGGTTGGACATAATTACTTTAAATTGTTGTTTTTTGTGTGATTGATTGATTGTGAATTTGACAATTTCAGATATGACACAATGATACGACATGAAAATGATAAGAAAACAAATCATATATGTGTTTTAAAAAAACATGTTTGGTGTTTATTTGTGTCAACACGAATTTCAACATAACACAATTCGTGTCTTATACATTTTAACATGTCTAAACACATGTAAGACATGAAAAGCACATCTAGATAAATGTGTCATACGAATATACATTTAATATATGACACGACATGAAAAACACATTTAATTTAATCTTGTCATAAGAGTATGCGTTTAACATATTTAATACATTTTTTATATTTCTTTTAATTTAATATAAACATATAAAGATTATTTTAATTTTTAATCTTTTAGTTATGATACTTAATTATTTTAAATATTTAATTCTGATACACATTTAATAATTATTATAAAATTATTTTGTATATTAATAATGTAAATACAATATAAATATTAATAGTAGTCCTATACATCATTATTTTATTCTATAATCTTTAATAGTTCATCATTTTAAATTTGATACTAAAAACTAATGTAATTATGTAATATATATTAAAATTTAAATATTTACATATAAAATACATATTAAATGGGTATCAAAATTTTTAATTCTTTTTAATATGCAAATAATATGTCTAGTTTGTTAAGTTATAAATGATAGATAGTTTATAGTTATTTATTATTTTATTCGCGTGTTTGTATATATTCATGTTAATCGTATCTAATTGTATATATTTGTGTTATTCTTATTTATTTGTATCATGTTTAAACGGATTAATTATACATACGTTAATCGCGTCATGCCGCGTGTTACATGTATAATAAACATGCCATGTTCGTATTTAAGATTTAAATACGTTTTATAATTTATGTTATGTTTGTATTTTAATAATTCGTGTTAAACATGAGACGAGATACAACATGAAAGTACGAATTGTCATATCTAATTGATTGTTTGATTTCTCTTTTACTGGCATGAATAATTAATTAATTAAAGGATTTTTTTTGTCTAACAAGTGATATTAGAGTTATTGTGATTCTAATAAAATCGTCATTCAATCTTGAGGGACATTGGCTCCTAAAAGTTTTGACAATCCTTTTGTGTGTATGTATATATACATATATATATGTATATATATATATATATTTAAATTGATCTCATCTAAATTAAATTTGATTTATTTAATTATGTTTTAGTTTTATAATTTAATTTTATGTATTGTAATTTAGGAGAGATTAAAATCATTTTGCTATTTTTCTATTTATTATATCTACCAATTACTATTTACAAATCTTTAAAATTAAGAGATTTGATACAAATTTTAAATTACAAATGATGTGAAGTTAACAAAAGTCAAATTAATTTTTTTAACTTTCTTAGCCAGACTTAAAATTTTTAACAAAGTATCAAATGCATTTTTTTTTTTTCCTTTTCTTTTTAGCTTGCTACACTTTCTCCTTTCCATAAAATTTTTCACTTTTAATTTTACAATCTTTTCTTTTTTTTTTAAAAAAAAAAACCCACTTTATAAAAAATTTGATCATAACTTTGAATCTCAAAATTTAACTTCATTCTTTTAAAAATATATTTATTTTTCTTATTTCTATAAAAATATTCTTTAACAATTAATTAATTAATATTTATTTATTATTTTAAATTATAACAAGAATTAAAAAGTTCTCATAATTCATTGAAAGATTGTATAATTAGTAATTTTATCATTAATTTTAATTTGAAAGTATTCTTTAAAAATTTAATGCTATCATTGTAATATTTTTATTTTATAATTTTATGAGTTTGTTACTTTTTATTATTAGTATATTTTATATATGTATATATGAGAAGAGATCAATTAAACAAATTTTACGTATTATTTAACTATTGGTTTTAATATATTCAAGGGATGAAATTAAAATATTTTTTTCTATTTTTTACTTATCTCCCTCATGTTTTGGATCAAATGAAATAAATGATTAAAAAAATATGTAAAACTTTTTTAGTTTTATATTATGTAAGTCGATTCTTTCTCTCTCTCTCTCTCTCTATATATATATATATTTGAAGTATAATTCACTTATATTAATATAATTCTTTCACTTTTTTGAATATTTGAATCAAAATTATTAAATTTAAAAATATTATTTGATTAAAATGAATTATAAATTTAATTTTCATCCAATGATAAAAAAAATGAGAATTATACTAATATAATTGGATCTTCTTATATATAATATAATATAATATAATATAATAAATCTTATAAAAAAAATAAGATAAAATTGTCATAACGTCTAGATCCGGGGATCTATCGCTAGACATTGACTTGAGGGAGTCACCACCAATCTTTTTTATCTAGGTGCGATTGGCCACCTAAAGAATCTGTCATTTCAGGGAACACCTAAGTTTAAGGGCCCCTAAAAGAATAGGTTCAGGTCTACTAATCAGAACAGAGTTCGGGAGTTCGGTTACGTGTAAGGAATGTTATGGCACCCTCACAACGCCCATCAAAAGATGGTACCAACATAACTTTGTGTTATCCAAATAGCCTTAAAATTTTACCAAGTAATTAATCATTAGAAATTATTCTCAATTGACTCTAATACTTTTAGCAGAAAATTGAAAAAATTCCCTCACCTCAAGAGTATGTAAGAAAAACTACTGTTTCACTTGCAGAGGCTCCATCGTCGGATTAATTAAAGAAAAATAGAAATCAAAATCAAAATAGAAAGGAAGGAAATGATGATTGTTCTTGTGTAGGAAAAATTGATACTTTCAACTTTTCTCCAAAAAATATTTTTTTAAAATTTATCTTTAAGAAAAATTGATACTTTCAACTTTTCCTCAAAAACCCTTTTTTTTGAAAATTTATTTCTAAGGAAAATTGATACTTTCAACTTTTTTCCAAAAATATTTTTTGGAAATTTATTTTTAAGGAAAATTGATACTTTCAACTTTTCCCCAAAAATATTTTTTTTGGAACTTTTGATTTTTATTTAAAGAAAATAGAATAAAAAAAAGTGAAAATAAATAAAAATAAAAATAAGATAAAAATAAAAAATATTAAATAAACCTAATCTAATAAATAAAAAAAATAAAAAAACAAATAAACAAATAAATGAAAAAAAAAAACCTTGAGCGGCTCGGATCGCGGCTCGGCTCGGCTCAAGGAAGAGAAACGGCTCGGGGGGCGGCTTGGGAAGCTCGGCTCGGCTTGGCTCGGAGGGGGGCTGGCACGGGTGTGTCAGGAAGCGGGTCGACGCTCGGGTCGGGTCGGGTCACGGCAAAATGCGCGGATCCTCTAGGTCACTTAAAGCCAAAACGATGTCATTTTGAGAGGGTATAAAAGGCATTTCCCTCTGTTTTTTTAGCAGAACGCTCCTCCCCTCTCTCTCTTCTTCCTTTTTCCTCTCCCTTCTCTTTAAAAGGCCAAAGAACTCCGGTGAAGATTCATCGGATTCTGGGTTTTGTCGCCGAAATCTGGGTTTTTTCGTCGAAAGTTCACCGGAAGATCATCGATTTCTGGTTCTTTGTCGAAAACTGGGCAGGTCGCCGAAAACTTCAAGATTGGCCGAAATTTTCATCGAAAAATTTAAACTTCGTCGGAAAATTCATCGAAATCTGGAATTTTCTAGAAATTCCCAAAAAAAAAAACGCCAAAAATCTTCAAAAAATTTCTTCTAATTCCCAGAACCCTTCTACACCTTTTCTTAGCCTTCTATACGCCTCTTTTCCCTTAAATCAGTAGCTTTTGCTTACTGTTTTCTTCTGTGTCTAGCAATCTGTTCCAGGGGTCCTTTATATAGGGATTGATCAGGAGTTTCTGATCAATCCCAATTTCTCTTTGGACGGGAATTCAATCTTTGAATCCAATCTGGACTCTCTTGATTGAATTCCCTTTTAAAGTGGGATTCTTCAACTTTCAATCCTAGCCCTCAAAAAGAAAAAAGAAAGAAAAAAATAAAATAATGATAATAATCAGATAATTGGTAAAATCAGATAAAAATAAGATTAACAGATAATAAAAATAAGATAAACCCAAAAAATATTACAAGATAAAAAATAATAATAAATAAATTATAATATATAACTATATAAAAATACATATACATATTAACAGAAAAGAAGGAAAAAAAATAAATAAAAATATACATATAATAATAATAAATAATAAAATACAAAAAAGGAAAAAAAGAAAAAAAATAATAATACAAAGTAAAAATTGAATTGGGCTTACCCATTTGGGCCAAGCCCAATTGATCTGGGCTTGGACCCAATTGGGTGTCTACAAAAATATAACATAAGTTGACCCCTTGAAAGAGAAGTGTCAATATTCATTTTATAATCTGCAAAAAAAATAAAAATAAAAATAACTTTTGCACATTAAGACTACTTGAAACTATTTTGTTGGTCAATTAACACTAAAAGTAATTGCCAATACATAAAGTGGCTGCTGATACATCTGTCTTGGTTTCCAAACATTGTATTATTTTAATAATCTAGTTCCCAACAAAAGGGAGGAGATTAAGTAAAGCAAAGGAAATTATGCATAAAATAATAAAGAGGGGAAAATTAAGACTTCATCCATTCAATGAAATTCTTGAATGTCTTGTTAGAGCTACCACCTTTATTGACACAATTTATAGCCATTTCCATTAGTTTAATAGCTCTTGCTTTGAAATTTCCATCACCAACCAGTTGCTATATCTTGTTCTTAAACTCTTCTCGAATGATAATCCCTCTTTCATTTCTTTTGAATTTTAGTCCAATCTTCCAAATTTCACAAACATAGCTCTCATTGATGGACTGATCGGCGGAGTTTGGCCAACACAGAAAGGTAACTCCTTTGCTGACACCTTCAACAATGGAATTCCAGCCACAATGGCTCAAGAAGCAAGCGATAGAAGGACGAACCAGAACCGTGCGTTGTGGTGCCCAACCTACTATCTTCCCCTGGTTGGCTATTCTTTCCTGAAATCCTTCAGGCAAAAGATCTTCTTTTCCCTCATTAGTATCTGGTCTCACAACCATAAGGAATGGTCTGTTGGAGAGTTCCTTCCCCAAGGCCAATTCTTGGAATTCGATTTGACCAAAAAATGATAAACTGCCAAATGAAACATATATGACTCAACCTGGTGGCTGTTGATTATGCCATTTTAAGCAGCTTGCATCATCTGGCCAGAAATTTCCTGCCAAATTTTCAAGTTGGTTGCTTATAGAAAGTGGTCCAATTGGCATTAGTTTAGAAGCCATGGTATATGCCCCATGCTCCAGGTCAATAGATGAGTTACAAATTAACTGTGGCAATAATCGCTTCATGGTTTCCTTTTATGTATTCAAAAATCAATTGTTATGTGGTAAAGTCACCAAGGTTTGTCCACCAAAAATTGTTAGGGTTCAGAGCAGGCGTAGTTGGTAACAAATGAATTATCTCATGTTTATTAATTGGAGTACCTGCAAATTAATTAAGCAATTTCAATAATGATTAATAAGGGTCTCATCTCATTTAATGAGAGAAATTAATAACACAGACCTCTCTCCCACCATTTTCATCAACATCACCATCCTGAATCAGTTGTGGGATTCAATCCTTCAAGAAAACCGAAAAAGCTGAAGCAGGATGAAACACAGCTTTCTTGATTCCCAATTCTGCTGCAGCGAACATTGCCCAACCTAAGCTCATATCGGCTACAAGACATGTGATCTCATCATCCTCTGAACTATTTATCTTTTCAATGAGCTTGGTTGGCTCTCCAGGCATAACTTGGATCATTCCTACAGTTAACTTTGGATGATCAGTTTTGTTCTCCCCATCTTCCAACCCGTCAGGGATTGAAACTAGACGAATTCGACCATCAACGTGGTTTACAGAGGCATTAATGATCCGTTTGTGGTTGAAGTCTTGAGTTCACAAAGGTGATTTCGAAGCCATGTTTAACCAAGCTTTGTGATATCATAAGAGAAGTGACATGGCCTTGCACTGGATAGGGTATAACTAGAATATGTGGCTTACCCATTTCTACTTTTGCTCTTATTTTCTCTTTTTGCAGACTATATATATAACTAGCTAGCTAGAATGGTGATTTTGTCGTTTATTTCCATTTGGAGTATTTGCATGCATTAAGAGGGCATAATAGGGCATTGAACTAAGTAGTGTTATGGCATGCAGCATGCCCAACCTATAAAAATCACAAAAGAAGAATGCTTCATGAATTCCACTTGTTTGTTACATGTCTCAATCAAATCTAGCCCATAAGATGGATGGCATGCATCATACCCAAATTACACTTGACAGATTAGACGTAAAAGTATAAAAGGCATAATATAAAGATTTGAAGCGAGATCTCGTTCAAAATACCGTGTACTCCCCCCTATTATTCACTACCTCAGACATATGTATTGATTTTAGTATCGAAATGCATTTTTAATTTTTTTGTCATAAATCAAACACATTTTCAACTCAATCTCTAACAATATCCTCAACCATCGAACCAAAAATTATATCAATGAAAATGTATGAAAATTATAAATGCATTTCTTTAGTTTTCCTTTATCTGCAATAATGCTTACAAATGGACTTCTTTTTCCCCTAGATTTAACTCAATAAGAGATAACTCAATAAGAGATAAACTTTCCAAGTGGGCAGTGTCGGGTTGGTTAAGGGTGTAATTAAGTCAAGTCAAATCGATACAATAAGAAGTTCGAGTTTGAGTTCGACTCTCAACTCGAGGTTCAATATTCGACTCGAACTTGATCGAGTTTTATTTTTTTAATTCGAGCTACTTGAACTCGCTCGATTCTTATATTCAAAAAGAGTTCGATTATTTATACTCGAGTTCGAATTCGAATTCGAGATATTTTATTAATTAAAATAATAAAAAAAATTTAAATATAAAAGCTCAATTAGACTCGCAAGCTACTCGAATCGAGTATAAAAATACTCGAACTCGATTTGATCGATAAGTCGAACTACTCAAGCTCGAGTTTGATTTGATAATAATCGAATTGAATTTGAATTTTATTCGAATCGAATCCAAATAATTTACGAGTACTAATATATCATTTATACTACTAATGTTGGTAAAAAAAGTTCCAACATGATGAAATTAATGCAAATTAAAGAAAATAGATGACATTAGCTCTTGGTGGCCAATCAAATTTTGGTTGCTAGTTTAATTAATTAAGAATATTCGAATTCAAAGATTTCGCCGGTTCTGTCTTTCAAAAATGACAGCTGTCATTAAAATTGTACCTCTATATATATTAGTTCCGGATATTGGCCGCCTTTTCTTTTCGAGTATGTGGCCACCCAACTCTACAAGTTCATATAAAATATATTTTATATTTCTCCAGTAAATATTATAAATATATTTAAGCATTAAAAAAATATAATTTCGGAATAAAAAATAGACAAACAATTAATAATTGGAACAACGGGATTAACAATTGTTTTACATATTTTTATAATAATTTCGCATTATATGCTTTAATTTATATGCATATTGCATGTTGAATTAATGAGAGAGCTAAAGTTAGCTGGCCATTAATTATTCATTTACGTAACGTTTGAAATTATTTTTACTATTATTATGATAATTTAATTATTAATGTAATTTTGTTATTAGGATGATCTTATTACAAGTGATTTGAAATCACTTTTTTTTTTTTTTTACAAAATCATTGTCTTTGATTAACAATTATTAGTATTTAAGAATTAAGAATTATTGTGTTTAGTATTAGTAAAAATCAAATAATATTTTGTTTGAAATTATCAAAATAATTATGTATAATTGTAAATAAATTAGTAATTTCAATGTTGTCTAAAGATAATAATTTTTAAAATATAATTAAGTTTAAATGTAGTAATATTTTATTCACTTCAAGATAAAGTATAACTAAATTATTAAATTAAAAAAATATTTCTTTTTATGGATAAATTGTTTTTTATAATATAAATTATGTAATAAAATATTTAAATTAGAAAGTAAAATTAAATATATTAAAAAAAGTAAAATTATATTAGAAAGATTATATTATAACATAATTTATATATTTATATTAGAAAGTAAAATTAAATATATTAAAAAAAAGTAAAAGATTTTATTATATATAACATTAAACAAAGTTTAAAAAAACACACAATTTATTATTAAATTTGGTATAATAAATATTTGTTTAAAAATATAAAAGTAAAATATTTAAATTAGAAAGTAAATTAAATATATTAAAAAAGTAAAATTATATTAGAAAGATTATATTATAACATAATTTATATATTTATATTAGAAAGTAAAATTAAATATATTTAAAAGGTAAAAGATTTTATTATATATAACATTAAAAAAGTTTAAAAAAACACACAATTTATTATTAAATTTGGTATAATAAATATTTGTTTAAAAATATAAAAGTTTATAATATAAAATAATTATAATTTTGAAAAAAAATAAGTTTTTAATTCATATATTGAATAGATAATATTGATTATAATTAATTTTAGATGATAAAAGTTTTTGAATTTTTAAATAATAATTAAATAATTTTCTAAAACAGTGATTTAATTACGCATCAAACCACCTTGATATAAGAACGGCGCTAAGGGTGCTAAGTTTCTACTTCTAGGCTCCTTTAATTGCTTCGATTTTTATGCAATTAACATATTAAAACATGTTAATGTTAATATAATTAAATTTGTATGCTGTGATAATGCATTTGAAAAATAAAATAATTATTTAAATGCGATGTTAAAATGGTCTCTCAGTAAATCAATGGATAATTTGTGTATTAAAGTATATTTCAATTAAATTGTAATAAAAATTAAATTAATGTTAATAGTTTTAAGTCTGAAATTAATATATAAAATTTTTCACCTAAACAATCAATAATATGATTACATTACGTTCGCATTACAATTTATAAATTTATGATAATTTAATTATTTTCAAGTAATATGAAATAATAATTTTTAAATTCAATAATAGTTTTATTTAGTATTTTAAATTTATTTTAATGGTCTTAAAATATCTCTCATCTAACACTAAAGTAAAAAAAAAAAAATACATCCATGATATTAATTTATTTATAGTGTTTTGCATAATGATAGAAAAATTTTATATTTATGAGTATTTAAATTTATAGAGTTTATTATTACAATTTAAAGTATTGCTTTTTCCTCTTTTTTTTTATTTACTTTTTTTTCCTTTTTCCCTAATTTTAAATTTCCTTATTAGTATTTAAAATTATATTTCTGTAATTATAGTAACTGAATTTATTTTTTAAAAAATTTAAATAACAGGATTATTTTCTTTGTTGTAATTTTTTGTTAATTTTTTCATAAAAAATATTTATCTAAAAAATGAAAAGAATACTAAAACAGAAAGAAAATGAAAAAAAAAATTATTTTCTTTTGATACTTTAGGCTGTTAATATTTGAATCTTAATTACTATAATTAAGAGTTTATCACTATTCCAACAAATCATATAATTATTGGCATTTTCATATCATTTTCTTTTTTTTAAATATCCCTTTATTTAAAAAAATAATAAAAAAAAGTCATGAGTTTCAGTTGCTTGACAATTGACAGCCAATTAGGCTGTCGAATGTAAGTGTCAACTAAATAAATCCCCCAAATTCTCCCTTATATAATTATATATATATATATATATATATATTTATATGTAATATAGAGATTTGTGTGTCACTAGCAGGCGCCAATTGTTGTCATAATCCACACTCCTGATACAATTTTTAAAATGAATTTCATGAAAATATATACTTAATTTGTTTCCAAATTATTGTTTTTTATTTATTTATTTTGTCAAATTTTGACATGATTTTTAATAAAATAAAAAAATTAAAAAATTTCAAAATAAAATTTGTAAATTTTGAGTTTCAAATTTTGTAAAACATATTTTTTGAAAATTTTAATTTAATACTATATGTCAAAAAATATGGTCAAAATGAAATTATTTTGATAAAATAATCAATAGGAGAAAATTATTTTGGGACTAGGGAGTAATTTAATTTAACTCGAAATCATCTAGTAAATGTCATGATCCAAATTTTTTATCTGCCTTGGTTGTGCTAGCAACCAAAAGATTATTTTCAATTTTATGTTTCCAAGCAGTAAATATAAACACATTTTTTGTTTGTTAATTAGAAAATATTAGCCCTCTTGATTTTTAGCAAAAACATAAAACAAATTAAATTTCCATGTATGCACATTATAAAGGCTTGAAATTGATCAATTTGTTGGATTTCTCAAATTAACACCAAGAAGATTTGTCTTGTTTTAGTATATGGAAAACACATGTATTTTCCTTTATTGTTATGTGGTGTGGAAAATACATCATCTTATTCATTTGGTATTCTAAAAATGACCATTAATACATTTGATTTGCTTTTGCCTTTTCCAAGACAAATAAAAAAAAAATTTATATATGCATGAAATAAATGAAGGACTCGTTTATGAGTTGATCCATTCAATGAAATTACGAGATCCCACCTTCATTGACACTGTTCATAGTAATTTCCGTTAGTTTAAGTGCTCTTGCATTGAAATTCTCATCACAAAGTAATTGCTCTATCTTCTTCTTGAACTCATGTCGTGTCATGATCCCTCTTTCATTTTTTTCAATTTTCACTTTCAACCCAACCTTCCAAATTTTACAAATATAGCTCTCGTTAATGAACTGCTCACCATAGTTTGTCCAACACAAAATGTACCCACCATTGCTGACACCTTCAACAATGGAATTCCAGCCACATTGGCTCAAGAAGCTGTTAGGAAAATGGGGTCTAGTCCCATGTAAGTGGTTTTGGACCAAGTAAAGGTCATGGGCCTTGATCTTTTATTTTACACAGAGCCCTAGCTACTTAATAAAAAAGAGGTGAGGTTGTTTTAGGTGTGTGTTGAAAACCAAGCAGAGAAAGAAGAAAAGCCAGGAAAAGCAGAGAGAGAAAAAAAAGAAGGGAGAGTTGGTTGAACGGAAGTCGATCCGTGGTCCGATTGAGTTGGAACCTTGTCAGGAGGTTTATGATTCAGAGTTTTACATTCTGAACGGTGAAGATCGAGTTTGAAGCTCTTTAGGAACAAATTCAGGGCGTATTTGTTGAGTCACTTATTTAGTGAGATTTCTCCAATTGTTTCTCTAGTTGTTGATTAGCTCTAGTTTTAGCTAGAGAAGAACTTTGTATAACTATTATTTAATAGTGAAGATTTTTCTGGTGGCCCGTGGTTTTTTCCCTCTACACTGGAGGGTTTTCCACGTAAATCTTGGTCTGCTTTATTTTTCCTGCGTATTTGATTATTGATTGTTGTCTATTGCTTCTATATTGTTGTGATTATTGCTTCAGGTGCAACAAGTAGTATCAGAGCAAGGGTTATTTTGAGACATCGATACAGAAGCAACTAAGGATAGAAGTAAATTATGTTTGAGATCATGGATGGTGAAACAGGTTTCATGATAAAATTGACAGCATCAAATTATTCAATTTGGAAGCCTATGATGGAGGATCATCTATACTGCAAAGATTTGTATGAGCCAGTATTGGGTGATTCAGCTAAACCAACGGATATGAAAGATGAAAGCTGGAAGAAGCTAGGTAGAAAGACGCTGGCTACAATCAAAAAATGGGTTGATATCAGCGTGTTCCATCATGTAGCACAGGAGTCAGATGCTCACATTGTTTGAAAAAAATTGGCAGCATTGTATGAGAGAAAAATAGGTATGAATAAAGTTATGCTTGTTAAAAAAATTGCAACTTTACAGTACAGAGATGGACGACCTGTTACAAAGCACTTGAGTGATTTTCAAGATATATTTAATCGGATGACTGCTATGGAGCTTAAGATAGATGATGAAATGAAGGTGTTATTTCTTTTGGGTTCATTGCCAGACAGTTGGAATACTCTAGTTGTGACTGTTCTTAATTCAGCTCCTGATTATAAGGTGACATTGGAGATGGTAAAGGACATTATGCTTAATGAAGAAGCAAGGCGAAAAGATGTAAACCCTGAGAATCAAGCTCTAGTCATAGAGAACAGGGGTAGAAACATCGATAGAGGTCAGGACTCAAAAGGCCGTGGTAAGTCTAAACATAGATCCAAGTCTAGAGGTAAAATGAAGTGTTTCGATTGTGGTAAGGCGGGTCATATAAAACGAAACTGTAGAATCTTAAAGCAAGAGCGAAAAGATGAGAAAGGTAAAAGTTCAGATGATGGCAATGTTACAGCAGTGAATTCAGATAGTAATTCAGTTACTTTGATTTGTACACATGGTGATTGTAATCATGTTAGTGATCTCGACATTGAGTGGATAGTTGACACAAAAGCGACATATCATTGTGTTTCTAAGAGAAAGTTGTTTACAACTTACAAAGCAGGAGACTTTGGTTGTACCAAGATGGGAAACAAGAGTGTGTCATAGATTGTTGAGATTGGTGATATTGTTGTACAAACTAGTACAGGCTGCATGTTGACTTTGAGGGATGTCAGACACATTCCAGATATGAGAATGAACTTGCTTGCTATTAATGTCCTTGATAAGGAGGGATATGAAAGTCGACAAAAAAATGGACAGTGGAAGCTTCTCAAAGGATCTATGGTAGTTACAAGGGAAAAACTATGTTGCACAACGTATAAGACATGGATGCAATTGAACGGTAACAAGGTAAATACCATTGAAAATGATGCTTTAGCAAACTTGTGGCACAGGAGGCTGGCACACATGAGTGAAAAAGGGTTACAGGTTTTAGCAAGGCACTCTCACATTCCCTTGACCAAAGGTCTGTCTCTCAATTCATGTGATTATTGTTTGTTTAGTAAGCATCATAGAGTTTCTTTTCATAAAAGTTCTCAGAGAAAAGAAAATATATTGGAATTAATTTATTCTGACGTATGTGGTCCCATTGAGGTTAAGTCATTAGGTGGTAGCAGATATTTTTTTACTTTTATTGATGATGCTTCACGTAAGACTTGGGTGTATATGTTGAAATACAAAAGTCAGGTACTACAGTATTTTTAAAAATTTCATGCCATGGTTGAAAAGATGACAGGGTTACCCTTGAAGTGTATTCGAACTGA
Organism: Durio zibethinus; assembly: GCF_002303985.1. Next base: position 21,415,943 of record NW_019168470.1, on the reverse strand, counting down.
TAATGGTGGGGAATACACATTTAAAGGCTTTGAAGAGTATTGCTCAAAGCATGGGATCAGGCATGAGAGGATAGAACCTGAAACACCACAGCATAATGGTATAGCTGAAAGAACGAATCGCACCATTATGGAAAAAGTTAAATGTATATTGAGGATGACAAAATTACCAAAGCCATTCTGGGTGAAGCAATCAACACAGCTTGTTATTTACTTAACAGGTCACCATCAGTTCTTTTGGGCTTTGACATTCCAGAAAGAGTGTGGACAGGGAAAGATACTTCATACTCTCACTTGAAAGTATTTGGGTGTAAAGCATTCATGCATGTGCCGAAAGAGCAGAGATCAAAGCTTGACAGTAAAGCTACACAGTGTGTGTTTGTAGGATATGGTGATGAGGAATTTGGCTACAGGGTATGGGATCCAGTAAAGAGAAAGACAGTCAGAAGCAGGGATATGGTTTTTCATGAAAAAGAACCATAGCAGACTTTGAGAAAAATGAGAAGACTACACAAGTTACTGTTGAGTGTGATGTTTCAACACCGACAGGAATTTCACAGGAAAGAGTCACAGATGGTGAAAATGAGCAAAAAACAGAACTTGAGGATATGAATGAGCCAGCTACAGTTAGTGATGAGCCAGATGCTATTAGTTTTGAGTAGGGAAAGCAATCCTCTCTACCTGAGAGTGTTGAGTAAGGGGAGCTACCTTCGGCATCAAGTGATATAGAGTCTCAGCCCATGAGATCTACTAGAGAGCACAGGCCATCTACCAGGTATCCAAGTTCAGATTTTATTTTAGTTACTAGTGAAGGGGAGCCAGAAAGCTTTCAAGATGTGCAGGCTACTCCGGATAGAGAGCACTGGTTAAAAGCAATGAAAGATGAGATGGAGTCATTGCGAAAGAATGGTACTTATGATCTTGTTAAACTTTCAACAGGAAAGAGGCCATTAAAGAATAAATGGGTGTTCAAGTTGAAAAAGGATGGTGACAAACTAGTGAGGTACAAAGCTCGATTGGTAGTAAAAGGTTTTTCTCAGAAACCGGACATCGATTTTGATGAGATTTTTGCTCCAATTGTAAAAATGAGTTCTATTCGAGTGGTATTGGGATTGGCAGCTAGTTTGAATCTTGAACTTGAGCAACTTGATTTAAAACTGCATTTTTGCATGGTGATTTGTAGGAGGACATTTATATGAATCAGCCTGAGGGTTTTGAAGTGAAAGGGAAAGAGCATTTAGTTTACAAATTGAAGAAAAGCTTGTATGGCTTGAAACAAGCTCCGCGACAGTGGTACAAGAAGTTTGATTCTTTTATAATGAGTCATAGCTATAAAAAAACAGCAGCAGATTCTTGTGTGTATGTTAAACAATTTTCTAATGATAACTTCATTATCCTATTATTATATGTTGATGATATGTTGATTGTAAGACAAGATGCTAGTATGATTTGCAGGTTGAAAGAACAATTGTCTAAGTCCTTTGATATGAAAGATTTAGGTCCAGTAAAATAGATTCTTGGGTATGGACATTATCCGGGATAGGAGAGCTGAAAAGCTGTGGTTGTCACAGGAAAAGTATGTTGAATGAGTGCTTGGTAGATTCAACATGCAACATGCTAAATCAGTTAGCAGTTCACTTGCCAACCATTTTCATCTAAGTAAGAAATCTTGTCCAGTGTCTAAGGAAGAGCAACTAGCTATGTCTAGTATTCCTTATTCTTCTGCAGTCGATTCTTTAATGTATCTTATGGTTTGTACAAGGCCTGACATTGCTCATGCAGTTGGTGTAGTGAGCAGATTTCTTTCTAATCCAGGGAAGGTTCACTGGGAAGCAGTGAAATAGATTTTTAGATATTTGAGGGGTACCTCAAAAATGTGCTTGACTTATGGAGTTTCAAAACCAGTTCTAGAAGGGTTTACTGATGCTGACATGGCAGGCGATCTTGATGGTAGAAAATCTACTTCAGGGTATTTGTTCACTTTTGCAGGAAGAGCTGTATCTTGGCAATCTAAGTTGTAGAAGTGTGTTGCTTTGTCAACTATAGAGGCTGAGTATATTGCAGCAATCGAAGCATGTAAAGAAATGCTTTTGATGAAACATTTTCTTCTTGAATTGGGGTTGAATCAGAAAGAGTATGTGGTATTTTGTGATAGCCAGAGTGCTTTAGATTTGAGTAAGAATACCATGTACTATGCTAGAACAAAGCACATTGATGTTAGATATCATTTGTTACGTTTAGTGATTGAAGAACAGCAGATGTTATTGAAGAAAGTCCATACTGATAAGAATGTAGTAGATATGTTGACTAAGATATTTCCCAGGGAAAAGCTTGAGCTTTGCAGTAACTTGGTCGGAATGAGTTCCCTGGCCAAGGTAAGTTTCAAATGAAACTGCTATGGTGATGAATCTCCTCCTAATGGGGCTGGAGGGGGAGATTGTTAGGAAAATGGGGTCCAGTCCCATGTAAGTGGTTTTGGACCAAGTAAAGGCCATGGGCCTTGATCTTTTATTTTACACAGAGCCCTAACTACTTAATGAAAAAGAGGTGGGGTTGTTTTAGGTGTGTGTCGAAAAACAAGCAGAGAAAGAAGAAAAGCCAGGAAAAGCAGAGAGAGAAAAAAGAGAAGGGAGAGTTGGTTGAACGGAAGTCGATCCGTGGTCCGATTGAATTGGAACCTTGTCAGGAGGTTTATGATTCAGAGTTCTACATTCTGAACAGTGAAGATCGAGTTTGAAGCTCTCTAGGAACAAATCCAGGGTGTATTTGTTGAGTCACTTATTTGGTGAGATTTCTCCAATTGTTTCTCTAATTGTTGATTAGCTCTAGTTTTAGCTAGAGAAGAACTTTGTATAACTATTATTTGATAGTGAATATTTTTCTGGTGGTCCGTGATTTTTTTCCTCTACACTGGAGGGTTTTTCACATAAATCTTGGTGTACTTTATTTTTCTTGCGTATTTGATTATTGATTGTTGTCTATTGCTTCTGTATTGTTATGATTATTGATTCAGGCGCAATAGAAGCAACCAACAGAAGGATGAGCCAAAAACATGCGCTGTGGAGCCCAACCTACCACCCTTCCTTGCTTGGCTACTCTTTCCTGAAACCCTTCAGGGTACACATCATCTTGTCCCTCTGTTGTATATGGTCTCACAACCCCAAGGAATGGCCTGTTGGAAAGTTCAAGCCCCAGGGCCAATTCTTGGAAATTGATTTGATCAAAATTTGTAAAACTGCCAAATGAAACATATATAACTGAATCTGGTGGCTGTTGATCAAGCCATTTTAAACAAGTTGAATCCTCTGGCCACGAATTTCCAGCCAAGTTTCCAAGTTGGGTATTGCTTGCTACAACAGGGCCAACGGGCAGGAATTTAGGAGCCTGGGTAAACGCCCAAGGCTCCAGGTCATAAGCCGTGTTGCAAATTAACCAGTCTGCTTTGTCAAAAACTTTCCGCTTTCTCTGTATGTGATCAAAAACATTCTTTTTGTGTGATAAAGTTACTAATGCGTTTCCACCATAAATTTGTTGGGTTGACAACGGACGTAGTTGGTGACAACTGAAATGTCTGATTACTATTAATTGGAGAACCTCCAAACATAGATTCAAATTGTGTCTCTGGTATAACAGTCGCTATTTAGCAGTGACACTACACTCTGTCACTATTATACACCACAATGAATGTGTGAATCATCATTCACACAAATAATGGTATACTACATTCGCAAATAGCGATATAGTAAAAAATTATGATTATAACAGAACACTAAAATTAAAATATCATATATAAGTATTCTTGTGATGAAACTATTCTTTTACTTCATTTTATGGTAAATTATAAAATTTTTAAAAAAATTCATGACTATGATAAGTATAATTACTGTTGTCTTATTCATTATGTCCGTAACAATAATAAACATAACATAATCGAAAATACAACAGCGATCATCTCCCTGCCTGCAAACGAAACAATTTCAACAATAATTGAGGAATATAATAAATTAATTGTCTGTCTTATGCATAGATTATATCTATAATTAGATAAACAAAAGGGTTTCATTAATAACAAAACCACATTGCGAATCAGTTTTGGGATGCTAGAAGACCAGATAAACGCAAAAGCAGAAGCACGATGAAAGGCAGCTTTCTTGATTCCCATTCTGCTGCAACTTCTAGTGGCCAAACCAATGCCCATATCAGCTACAAGACATGTGATGTTACCGTCCTCTGAACAATTGATCTTCTCAATAAGCTCCTTCAGCTCTCTAGGCATGACTTAGGATACTGCTTCGGTTAACTTACCATTATCATCTCTGCCTCACCCATCCTCCATCTTAGCTGCAAATGACACCAAACGAATTAGACCATCAACCTTGTTTGTAAAGGCATCCATGACTCGCCTGAGATTGAAACGTGAGTTTCACAAAGGTGATTTTGATTTTTGAAGCCATGTTTAACCAAGCTTTGTGAAAACTCCGTGAGAGGAATTATGTGGCCTTGAAGTGGATATGGTATAACCACAATGTGGGTTGCCCCTTTTTTGTTCTTATTGTTTGTATGTCTTGCACATTTGAGTCCAATGTAGAATGACGTAAATATTAGTATATCCTGCATGGGCTAAATTAGTTTTGATTACAAAATTTTTTCTTCTCGTACTTATGAAATATTTGTGCCAAATTTACCTTCATATTTGTCATGTACTTTTAATCCCCAACTTTGTGACAAATTATTAGCAGAATTTTGGTCACATAATTCAATAGTCAATTCAAACTGAAATTAGCATAATAATTTGTCATTAATAACAAATTTGTTTTCATTTTATCTTGTTAAAATTTCTTATTGAAAACTTACCATATAAGACCTCAATGGATTTTCTTGCAACTCATGCTATTCCCTGCTTCAGCTTTAAAAGCTTTAATTGCAAACTGCTGCAACGTACTTCTGAGATTTTCAAGAGCTTTAATTGAATTTGGAAAATTCCCTCAGAAAGTTCTAAAATGGAAAACAACCTGTCTTTTGGTTTTGTTATGATAGTCAAATGCATCTGCATTTTTCCTGGAAAATAATGTCCTTTTCATGTTTTTTGCCAATAACAGAAATGAAAGAAACAAAGAGAACCTTTTTTTTTTTTTTTGGAATTTCAAACCTATTTGATGGACCTCCTAAAACTAGTTGTATGAACCAAACAAATTAAACTTCGGATTGAAAAATAACTAAGCCTAAACTAAATCTGTAACTTGATCCATTTTGTGAAATTCTTGAATATCATATTAGAGATACCTCCTTGGTTGACGCCATTTTTAATCATTTCCTTAAGTTTAAGAGATCTTCCTTTGAAATTTTCATCCCCAAGCAATTGCTCTGCCTTCTACATTGTTCTTAATTTCTTCTCTTGTAATGATCCCTTTTTCATCTCTTTTGAATTTCAATCCAACCTTCCAAATGTTACAAACATACTTCTCATTAATGAATTGGTCACCAAGGTAAGGCCAGGACAAGAAAGGAACTCTGTTGCTTACACCTTCAACAGTGGAATTCCAACCACAATGACTTAAGAAGCAAGCAATGGAAGGATGAGCCAGACGCCTGAGCTGCGGCGCCCAAATGACCATCCGTCCTTGATTGGCTACCCTGTCTTGAAATCCTTTTGGGTAGGAATCTTCTATCTCCTTGGTAATATCAGGTCTCACCACCCAAAAGGTAATGGCCTTTGGGGAGTTTCCAGCCCATAGCCAATTTCTGAATTGTTTTTTGTCAAACACTGGAAGCTGCAAATGCAACATATATGACTGAGCCTGTTGGCTGTTCATTCAAGCTTTTAAACATGTTGTATTCCTCTGCCAAAAATTTCCGCTGCAAGTTTTTCAAGTTATTTTCTTGCTGAAAAGTGGCCTATTGTAGGCGTGGGAGCCAAATTGAACCCTTTAAGCTCCAAGTCATAACTTGAGTGGCAACGTTTACCAAATTACTTTTTCCATAACTTAGTTATTTCTCTGTATATGATCGAACATAATCTTTCTGTGGTGAAATCACCAAGGCAGGCCCAGGAAAAATTTGTTGAGACCACTGCAGTATGGTTGGTGACAATTGAACATTATTTTATCTTATTAATCGAAGTACCTGCAAATAAAATTTCAAATGACTAACAGATGTCTAAGCATACGGTCAAGGATAAAATTATTTTACTTTCATTTGCATAATGCTGCAGGTAGTTAGGGGGCTACCATTTTCATCAATGAGACCATCATCAATGAGCTTCTGGACACTAAAACACAACAAATATGAAAATGCCGACGCATGCCAAAAGGCAGCTCCCCTGATTCCTAACTCCCTTGCAACTGCCAATGCCCACCCCATGTTTATATCAGCTAAAACACATGTATCTTACCGTCTTCTGATCTATTAGCCTTCTCTATGAACTTCTTCAACTCTCTAGGCATCACTTGGCGAATCGCCTCAGTTAACTTCCCTAGATGTTTCCTGTTTTCCCCATCTTCCATTCCATCCGGCATCGACACTAGACGGATTGAACCATCAACCTTCTTTGCAAATGCATTCATTACCCGCCAGTGATTGAACTCAGAGATCACAAATGTGACCTTGAATCCATGCTTCACCAAGCTTTGTGACAGTTCCATAGAGGAATGACATGACCTTGTGTTGAGTACGGTATGACCAGAATATGTGGGATTGCCCATTTCTCTGTTTCTTTTTTTTGGCCCTTACTTCCACTATCTCTTGCAAACTTCATATGAACTCAAACCATGTTTATAAAATTTGATCATGGCCAATGATTCGATTCCAGGGTGATCAGTTGTTATCTACAGTTAGTTCCTCTGGTTGCAAGCATGTGAACATGTTTCCTTTTGTAATACAAACTATCATATCTTTAATTTTTTAATTTTGGTGCAATTATTTGTATTGTACTTAATTAGGCATGAAAACTTAATGCTATTGTAATAATTTACACAAACTTTTCTTTTCGTTTTAGAAATTTCTTCCTGTCAGAGACTTGAGCAAATTGGAAGACTAGAAATTTATATCAACTAAACAGGATCTGTCACTTGAAAATTACATTACAAATAATTTGAAGAATTAAAGGTGTCGGCCATGTATGATGTACCCTCGAAGGGTCTCACTCACTTCCAGAGTAGTGGCAGAGGATTGCCCTGAATGCACTGACGGCACAGGAGTTTTTTTTTTTTTTTAATCATAGTCAATTTAAGATTTAATTTTGTCAAAAAGTTATATATATATATATATATGCACACAATTACCCAAGAATATTTCATATATCCTTTTATATAATCATATTACAGGACCATTAGGTGACTATCAAATATCATGCATATATACATTCTTTATCATGGATATTACTAACAACGTTTATGGTTTTGATTAAAACCATGTCCATTCTCTAAATGGGCCATAATAATGTTTCTAAATATATTTATGTACAATTAAAGTTAGAGTTGACATCGAGTCAAGTTCGAGACGGATTTTACTCGCCTTGAACCTAACCCTATCTAAATTTTTTTTTGTTTTTTCATAATCGAACTTGATCCCTACTTGATATTATATAAATCGTATCCGACTCGACTCGAAATTAATAAAATATAATTTTTTTAAATATAAAATATTATTTTAAAAATATAAATATTTAAAAATATCATTATATAAATATATATAAATAAAAAATTAAATAATTAATTAAAAAATAATTTTTTATATAATATCGGATCGGATCGGGTTTACCTAAAACTCCAACCTGATCCGACCTCGATTGTTTCATAATCTTACCTGATCCGACCCGAAACCCGAATTTCAAAAAAATAAAATCGACCTCGTAGAGTCGGATCGGGTTGAAACCCGTCGGTGATAGGTTAAATCTAATTAAAGTCCATTGATATTTAACTCTAATTTTAATTGCCTTTGTATTCATTTTGTGATCATTACATTCATATCCAGATCAACATACCAACACAAATAACGAAACATGAATCTAAAGAATCATTTTGTATAAAATAACTTTATTTGATCTAAATTTATGAACAATATGTAACATATTTCAATTGAAGATTTTAGTTCCATATTGGAATAATGCTCTTAATTATTAAAGCCTATCCTTTCTATTGTTTCCACTGTTTTACCTTTGACAAGAAAAATTAATCATGTAAATAGTATATGATTTAAATCCATTTCTAGTCAAAACCACTTATTAATTGATAATAAAATCTAGAAAATAGTCCAACCTTTTCTTTCTTAAAGCCAACATTAATCCATGTGGCAAATATTAAAATGGTTAAATAATCTTAAAATCGAAATTCTATTTAACACTATAATAACGAGGACTTTTATTCGTCAATGTGTTATCTTTTAAAGACTGATGCTATACTAGCACTTTTAGACCCAAGAAAGTCCCCGTGCCCTTTTCTGCATTGATGAAGACTTGGAAACAATTAAACTCACAGATGAAGGGGTCTGTTTTTGCCTCGTGTAAATAGCCAACTGAGACAAGTGCGAAGCCTTTGATTTTTACTAAAACTAATTGGCCAAATTACACAATTATTCACTCGATGGCTGGTGGACTAACAGAACGGGGCTTACGATTAGAGAAGGCAAAAAGGGCCGAAACCGATGGGTTCCGATTCGATCTGACCTCTTAGGATCGATTTTTTTTTTTTTAAATCGGATATTGGGTCGGATAGGATCGGATCGGGTGGCATAAAGAAAAATTCAGGGTTGGGTTTTAGGCAAACCCGATCCTACTTGATCCGATATATATAAAAAAATTATTTTTTTAATTTTATATTTTTTTATATATATTTAATTTCATATTTATATTAAAAATAATATTTTATTAATTTTGAGTCAGATCGGATCAAGTACGATTTTATACAATGTCGGATCGTATCAGATTTTGATATAAAAATAATAAAAAAAAGTATCGAATCAAGTTCGGGACGAGCAAAAACTCGCCCCGCCCCAACCCAACCCGTTGCCATCACTACTTACGATCCCATGGTTCTCATTTAAAAAGTTTTCATACTATTTCATGATTAGCTTTGTAAAATGAAGAGTTTCACCTTTATTCAAACAACCTTATAAGCATATGAAACCATGTAAACAACATGCAATGATGTATTATAATTAATAATCTTGATATAGTATTCCTATTTGTAACTAATTAACTGACAAATAAATTAGTAAAAAAATGTTGCAAAACTCTATTTGTAGTACACTTCCATTTACATTTACTGTGAACAAAGGCCAATCTATGGGTTCCACTATCATTAACTCGTTTTCTTTTTTATTATCTTTTTGAACATTGAATGGATTCAACTAATTTGAATTCATTACTAGTTGTTAGACACAGATATGAGAATTCTTATTTGGACTCCTCCAATGTTCAAAGATTATTAGACCATTGATATGTTAGGCGTTCATACACTAAACAAAAATTAATATAAGAAATCAATTAATGCAAAACATACCTTGTGAATTCATGTGAATTTCAAATAAAACAAGCTCCAATTTAACTTTTGTTTCAATTCCAAAATGAATTTGTCTTATCTACCATCATTGCCTTCTATCAAAATTTCTCATAAAATTGTGAAAAATAAAAGCTTAAGATTGTTGAAACTTGGGGTTTAGAAAAATAAAAAATTGAGAAAAGACTTCAAGGCATGTAATGATATTATTTTTTTTAAATCACCCTCATCAATTGATTAATTGGTATGCAAAAAAGTTATTGGCTATAACTCTCAAAGATACAATGAACCCTAATAATTGAATGTATTTTGCATTAACAAAATCAATCCACTGAATATTCACCAACATATAATAGGATTATCGATTTACTATAAAGAATTCCTGCAACATAACTTTATAGAAATAATCTAAAATTTATTTGAACAATAGAAGGAGAATTTAAAATAAATTGCTATATTTGAAAATTATTATTCTTTCCAAAATCATAGATTTATTTATAATAAAATAAACATCTCTTTGTATAAACATGACCATCTAAATAGATGTATATTTATATAGACATAACGGATCAAATATATATCTATTTAGACATACATAGTTTTTCAAATACAATTCTCAACAAATAATTATGTCTTTTAAAGGAACGTAACTTTTTACCATCATATGTAATTCATTTGATATATTATTATTATTGAAAATATTCCAACATCCCCAACTTGGCTTTTTTAAAAGGTCAAATTGTGACATTAATATTGAGGAAAAAAATTCTCTTCACAACTTAAAAATTAATGAAATCTTTATTATTTTATTTAAAAATAAATAATATATTTTTGATTAAATTTATAGGTAAAATTTAATAATTTTAATTTAAATATAAAAATAAAAAAAATTAACGAAAAAGATAAAAAATAATTTGAACAAAATCTATTCTTAGATTTAGCCGTAAGTGCACTTATTATCTTTAAATAAAGTAGTGGAAACTTTCATTACTTTTTAGGTAGTAGAGAGAATCACTTTCCTAGTGGTGTACTTAAGTCAACATGCTAATTTAATTCTTTTACAATAATTTTAGTATTGGTATTATTTTTATTTGTTGGTATTTAAAATTTAGGTCAATGGATATCAATGTTAAATTTCTTCTATTAAATCTAGTATGTTGACTCGATATTATAGTGTTAACTTTGTTGATGTGAAGAATTTTATAAATTAATTTTTTGGGTTTGATGATGAGGATTTTTGGTAACTATTTTCAAATTTAAAAAGCCATGTGGTTTTTTCTAGCCATTTGGCATGTTATAGATTAGTCCCAATAATGCTTTTTAATTTTTTTGAATCGTTTAAAAAGTATTACATCAAATATAAATTTAATACAAAATTAAAACATTTTATTCAAATAAAACACTTAAATTAACTTAAAATTAGAAATAACAATGAAATGGATATCTATTATTTTTTAATTATCCATATTCAAATCAATTTAACATTCATAATATTCGAATCGTTTAAATATCCATCTAAGTTTAGTATTACCTTCCGCATCCGTTTAAATAAATATTGTTTGTTTAAATATCTAACTTTATTAAATATTCATTTATTTAAATTTTTTGTCAAAATATAAAATAAACAAGAATTAAATTTAAAATTTAAGTTCACTATTAATTAAAAGCAAATAAAGGTTATATGCTAAAGTTTAAAACTTTACACAAATATAAAATTTTTACTTATGTAAATGAATAACAAATTTGAATATAGATTTAGATATACGTTATTATTCATTAAAATTTAAACGGATTCGAATATTAGATATCTGGATAATACTATTCATATCCTATTCGAATCCATCAAAAATAACAAATCTCCGATTTGAATTCGTTAATTATCTATTTATTACTATCCATTGCCATCCCTACCCAAAATCCAAACTCAAATTTCTTTTCTTTTTTTTTTTTGGATAAACAACAATTTTATTATCCAAGAAGCAAGAAGAAAGAAACATGCTATTAAAAGCTGTAGAAACATCAATCAACTATACGTCATGATGAATGGAACATCAACCATATTTATGTCCACTATACTATATGCATAGGTAACGAATTACAAATATTCCATTTTGACAAAAAATTGTATTTTCAATAGCATCCATTTTAGCCAAACCATATAGCTGAAACTTGATAGCCTATTGAATACAACGAAACACATCTATAGTAGTTTGTCTCCTCAGTCACCTCATGGTGTTACGTTCAATCCATATAAAATAAATTTGAACACACATGCAATTTTGAGAATTAGTATTCTTAAAGATTTTCCATTCAAATGATTAATCCAAGTAAATTCTCATTCCAATCATCAATTTGCTTGATAAAAATAAAAGAGCAAATGGTTAAGTTACGGGAGTTCATAGACACCTAAAAAATTCAAAAACATCAAAATTTAAAAGGAAATTTTGTTTCAAATATTTTAAAAATTTTTCTCAGACACCTCTGTAATTTTTCTCTGAACACATCTTTCTTAATTCCCTAATTATTCTACTCATTGCCATCACCCATATCCAACCACTAGCTAGCCAAGATCCGGCATTCAGCCAACATCACTACAATAAGAGACAACATTAGAAAATGTCCCAATCTATCATACTTGATAATGCAAATATTGAAGCACATCCCTCCAAATTTGCTTAGAATAACTACACCCAAAAAATAAATGATCTCTATTTTTAACAACTTGTCCACATAAAACACAAGTGGTGTCAATAATCACTCCCTAACTAGAAATTGTAGATACCAATTTTTGTTTGGATTTTTCAGGATTAAGGCTCAATTTTTAATTTTGTTTAATTTTATTAAAATTGACAATTAAATATTAAATATAATAATAAATACAAATAATAAAAAAAAAGGAAACAAAGAAACAAAGGGGGCCGGTGGCAATCGGTGCCATACACGACACCATTGCCACCCACTCCCTTGCAACCACACCCTGCCAAAAAGAAGAGGGAAGAGGTTTCAACATTTTTTTCCTACATCCTTGCCAACACTGAGCCTTGCCCATACTAGCATCTCATCAACTGCACCATGCCAGCATTGCCTTAACTGCACCAAGCTGCGATGCCTCAATGCACTAGGCCAACCCCTCCAACCACACCTAAAACTGCTTTCCTATGCACCTCTCCTGCATCCCAACACACAGGCTCTCATCAACATCCCACCCATTTTCTTGCCACCCAATTGAACCAACACTTACCAAGCCTCACCACCCACCAAGCATCAGAAACCACACCATCGCCGCCAAGTACCCACGCCACCAACCCTTAAAAAACCAAACCACAAAGCAATTGAAAATGACCTAAACTCCCCACTATCATGCCCCTACACCAATGATAGAAACCAGACCCCATAGCCACCCTAGACTTCACTTCCCAAAAATAAATGAAATCTCGTTTAGCCTCACTAAAAAAAGACAAAATAAAAAAAATCCACAAAAAAAAGAAGAAAACCAAAAGGGCAAAACCAAAAAAAAGAAACACTATCCCCAAAGTAAGGGAGCCCAGTGCCATCAGATTAAAAGAAAACTAAAAATTAAAAAAGAAATGGAGTAAAAATAAGAAAAACTTTGGGTTTGTTTAAATGGGATTGAAAGGTTTAGGTTTATTTTGGGCTATTTGAAGGTCTTTTAGGTGATAAGGAGGTTGAATCTATAAAGAAAATGAAGATAGGGTTTTTTGGTGTTTTTAGGTTTTTTCGACAATCGACATGGCGGCCAGCAACCACCAAATATGAACAAGGCGACAGTCAATTTCTGGCAATAGACTGGCCTCCTGGGATTTTTTGTTGAGAGAAAGAAAGATTTTTTTTTTTAAGAGGAAAAAACTGAATTGAAAAAAAAAGTTTATATATAAGCAGAAAGTGGGGTCTAAAATGACATTATTTTGGCACCCTATGACCCAAAGATCGACCTGGGATGTAGGCATTCGGGGCCTCAACCTACTCAGCCCCAAACCTTAGATTGGTCTAGTTGGATCGGTGTCAACCGAATCCCTTTCAGCCTCTAGCTAATCCAGTTAAATTGGTGTTGATCGATTCAGTTCAAGTATTATTTTTAAAATTTTAAATTTATTTTTATATATTATTTATGTCATTTTGAGCTTTATTATTGTTAGTTATGCATGTTTAAACTTTTAAATTTGTTAGAACAAATATTAACTATTTTTATAATAATAATTAATAAAAATGAAAGCAAAATAAATAAATAAATAAAATAATGAGTAATAAAGTTTAAAAATTTTTTATAGTTTTATTAAAAATTAAAATAAACCTTATAAAATAATAAAGTAAAAAAATAACTAGATAATAATAATAATAATAATAATAATAATAATAATAATAATAATAATAATAATAATAATAATAATAAATGAAAATGATTTCAAGACTTTTGATTTTGTTTAAATTTTTTTAAAAAAAGAAGGAAAATAACCAAAAAATATATACACAAGTGATAATGAAAATAGAAAATAAAAAAAAAAAAGAATTTTTTCCTACTTAAATGAAGGAGAGAATAAAAATCATTTTTAATAGAAAAAAAGTTAATAAATAATTTCGTCTAGATGTTCAAAAATTATTAAATAATAAGAATAAAAACAAATAAGTAATAAACAATAATAATAAATTTTTATAAAAATATATATGAAAAATTTTAACTAATTTTCAGAAATCATAAAAATCAAATTTATTTCAAAAATCTACTTAGATGTTAGGCATTTTTAGAGATGGTCATCTTTTAAAAAAAAAAACCCATCCAAAACCCTAAACCTAAAAAACCTAAACCTTAAAATCAAAATATTATAATCAAAACTCTAAACCCTCAAAACCCTAAACTCCAAAACTTAAAATCCTAAACGTTAAATTTCAAAACCTTAAAACTCGAAACCCTTAAAACCCTTGAAACCCTAAAATTTTAAACCTTTAAATTTTGAAACACCAAAACCTAAAATCAAAAACTCTAAACCCTCAAAACCCGAAATATTAAAACCATAAACTCTAAAATCTCAAAATCTTAAAACAAAAACCCTAAAACCGAAAACTTTAAAATCTCAAAACCCTCAAACAAGGCCTTAAATCTTATAAATCTATCAAGACCCTAAATTTAACCCAAACCTTAAATTTGCACGCAACCCTAAATCATTATTCAAAATCATTCGAACTTTGAAGTATTGACTTAAACTTTGCCCAAAACTTTTCTAAAATTTTAAAGATACGTGTGAAAATCTCACGTGAAGTAATTTATTCTCAAATGCCACTTAAAAGAAAGGGTATTTAAAAAATTGTATTTCATTAAATTTTTTGTATGTGTCCTTAACTCACAATAATAATGGGTTTAAATAAAATAAGATCTTAAATATAAATAGTCATACCTAAACTTTCCCAGATATTGGGGAGTCATGTAGTCTCATTATATTTAAAAACTAGATTTCAAAATTGCATTTCATCATCATTCATAGCATCTATTGGCATACATACATTTATTTGTTATTGTTTGTACTCATTTCGCATGTTTACACCTTAAATTATCATTTGCTAGCTAACTATACCATCATTAGTTTTTTCACACAAAAGTATTTTTTTTTAAATGTAGTTTAAAAATGTGAAATTATAAAATAAAACAAAAATAACATTCTGAAAAAAATAATTCTTGATACTCTGTCTAAATATTGGAGAGTCACCAACAATTATCTTCTACAAAGAGTGTTATTTTCATTTTAAGAATGTTGTGATAAATCTAAAGTGAAAAGAGTTATTTTAAATTATGCCTAGATGTTGGAGAATTTTAAAATAATTCTTTAACTTAAAGATTTCCATGATATTCCTAAATAAAGAACTTTAATATAATTACTTTCTTTTTCAAAAAGAAATGAAAGGAATTATTATTAAATTTCAAATTGAAACCATTTTATCAAACATCGAAAATAACACATGATTAATTGGTTTTAATTTATGAGCGTTGTGGGGGTGCTAACCCTTTTTCACATGTAACCAACTCTCGAACCTAATATTGTCTTCTTAGACCAAAAATTATCTTTTTGATAAACTTTAAACATGTTTTTATAACTATATTAAAAAGATAAACTTTTAAGTGGCCAATCACACCCTAAAAAAGATTAGTAGTGACTCCTCATTTATTTTCCTCTATTTTTAAATATTTTGCGTCTAGCAGTCTTAAGACCGTTACGATAGCTTAATGACTTTGCTGGAGAGACTTTTGAGAGTTAGGCTAAAAATTAATCATGCATGATCGTATGTTTTGGATTTAATGGTTCAATTGATATTTAATTTTAATTTCTTTTATTTTAATTCTTCTAAAAAATAGTGTATGTTAGTTACATCCATACTTTGATTTTGTTATTTTTTGCCTTTACTTATATTGTTTTATTTATTATAGTTCTCCACACACTTTGCACAAGCACTTGTATGTATAAGCTCTAGACCCAGGCTTTGTATCTATTAAGAGGAAGGTAAGTAGCTATACTCTCATAAGGTAATAACCTCCGTATTTGCTAGCAAAACACTTCCACTTAGATTGAACCTTTTTCGTTTGTAACTTGTCATAGATGAGGATCAGAATGCTTTACTAGTCTATAATGGACGATGATATGAGGAATAATCTGGGAACCTTTAGATGCACAAATTTCCAATCTAGCATATAGTGAACCTTAAGGAACTAATCTTATGTAGAGCTATGCCGACCCTTTATATAGAATTACCTGAATTAAGACATGTGAAGAATACTTTGATGCAACCTATACTTTAAATGTCATAATAATGTAGAAAAAAAGGAAAAAAAAAATTTCCAACAAAATTTTTCTTTTAGAAAAAAATAGAAGGAATTTTTCTTAATTTCTTTGTTAGCTAAATAAGGATTAAAAGCGTGAAAAGGAAAAAGTATTGAAAAAAAAAAGATTTTACCCATTTTGCTTCAACCCAAATATTTTTTTAAATGAATTTAAAATTAAGTCATTTTGTACTTTCAGTGTACCCATATTTTTAAATAAAAAAGAAGTTTTGGAACTGATCGAGTAGACTAGTGGGCCTTACAAAAAATGATTCAGTAAAAAAAATCTAAAAAATATAAGAAATAACATAAAATTTTTCAATAAAATAAAATAAAATATTTTTAATTTCTTTGTTGGCCAATAAAAAATAAAAAAAAAACACTTTTGAATCCTGGTCATTTCATGAGAAATAAAAAGAATATGTGTATTTTTTAATTTTGCCCATTTTAAAAAATAAAAAAAGAGAGTCAATGTTGTTTCATTTCTTACATTTCATTTTATCCTATATGCGTATATTTTCATGTTTTTAGAGTTGAAAAAAATAAGATAATATATGTACTTCATTTCATGCACATATTAATTAGTATTAAATAGATTCTATCTCATGCATATCTTAATTAGGTAGTACTTATATTCTATCCATGCACATTTCAATAGATAGTACATGCATTCAATCTTACGTACATCTTAATGGTAGTGTCAAATTTATTGGGTTTGCATAATACATGCATTGCATATCATGTAAACATATTTTGTCATGCATATGGTATACCAGTACATTATATATAAGTATGCTTCATCAGTACACATACGCTTTATTATTCATGTAGTGTGTCATTATGTTTTATGCTTATACATTCATAAATGATATGATTCTAAACTTGCATTATACACACTTTACATTTCATGTAAACACATAATGAAAGAGGACATTACATTTCATGCATACAAATTCACCTGTTTTGTGTTGTATGTATATTGCATTTCATATAAATGTGTATCATTAATCATTTTATGGACATATATTCTGAAATGGTACAATTAACATCACACTGTATGGTAGATACATTTTATTTCATGTAAATGTATCTAGTTATTTGATGTATATACACGGATAAATAATGTGATTTTCACCTAAATGGCACATGCATTATAGTTCAGGGAAATATGCATCGCTTTTATCGCACACACATTTACAAAATTCATCATGGAAACATCATGTCGTTCATGCATTTATTTAACTGTTCTTTATGATATCCCATCATTTGTTGAATAAAGAGTGTTCCCATGGATTAAAAAAAAAATCCTAAAGTTCATGCTAGAGAAAATCATGATCATGAAATTTTGATAGAGCCCAAGTCATCTTCCAGCCAGTTTACTTCTTTTTTTGTCTAAGTTTGGTAAGAACTTTGAAAAGATAAATATTGAAAAGGATTGAGCACGTCAAACTGAATAGGTCTAAGATGAAAAACAATATTATGGAATTGAAGGCATAACCATTTATTGGGGATAATCTTTAGTTTCTCTAGTGTTATACATAATTTCATTTTCAAAAATTTTAATAGCGAATTGTTGTGTCTTCAAAAAGAGATGATTTTTAATTTCATACTTTGTAAATAATAACATATTGACTGGTTAGATTGGATTTGTAAATTTTGTTTTTATATACTTTCTTACTCCTATTTGATAAAGATTCAAAAACATTGACTTGTAATGATTTGAGAATAAAACCTTATATAAGTAGTTTTCAAGATCATGAAGGAAAACTAAGATAAAAATGAAGCAAAATTTTGACAAAATGGATTTTTTCAAAAAAAAAAGAAGAAGAAATCCATAAAAAGTGACAAGAGTCTCAAAAAAATTAATGATTACTATTAGAAATAAACCCATCCAATACCTTCACATCTCTCTAAACACTTTCATGTTCTAAACCACTTGTATGATTTTGCTCATCAACCATAATCCCTTAAGGGACATGAACTAGAATTCTTGAACCTTATCTTCACTTGATCATGTTCCTGGATAATGAACAATGAGACATTTGATTTAAAGAAGAGAAGAAAAACTTTTTAGATTTTTTGAAAACCAAGCAAATATGACATTTTTTTTTACAATTTAGATGTGTGTAGTTTAATGTGTCAAGATTATACTATAGTTTTAAATGTGCCAAAACCAAAATACCCAAATTTCATCAAATAACAATGAACACATAAAGGCCCCAATTCTCACCCTACTTTATGTTACTTTTTGAGGCAAATCAACTAGAAGAGCAAAATCACTCATTGCCTTCAAGACAACTTGATTTGTGACACATTCTTCTTTTTTATTGAATTACACAAACCATTTGATACCTATTGTGAGCTCATCAACATG
Source organism: Durio zibethinus (assembly GCF_002303985.1). The sequence goes on along the minus strand of NW_019168470.1, from coordinate 21,397,252 downwards.
ATGGGACGTTTTCCATAAATTACATGTTTGGCAAAATCAGTTAATGTGTGAGTTATGGAGGGCATGTGAAAAAAAAAGAAAAAAAAAACAAGAAAGGAAAAGAATAAATAATGATTTTAACATCATGCACTTGGAAAATTCAAAAAAATCCAAGCAAAGACTTGACGAGCCTAAAAAAGAAAATAAAAAACAACAAAATTATTTAAAAGAAACCAAGAACTCAAGATGAAAAAAGACAAGAAAATGAAAAAAAAATCTTTGAAAAACCTTTCTTTTAAATTCATTTTTCTAAAAAGAATTGCTCTTCAACTTAAGTGATTATGCTTGAAATGATAAATGGCCATATTTTGTTATCATTTCACAAATAAGAAAATTATTCCCTTGTTATCCTTTTGAGCTTAATGAATTCTTTCTAAATGAACTCTGACCAATGATCACTCTCCACATTTAGAGCAAAGAAGGGACAAATTCAAGAATCACGTATAGTGAGGTCCTATTTCAAATATAATGAGACCACCTTACATGCTAAGGGGCAAATGCCTAATAAAATGAGTTCCTAAAACTTTTTTAACCCACAAAATCAAATGTGGATGTATGTAAAGAAAAGTAAAGAAAAAAAGTAGAAAGAAAAGGCAAAAAAAAGAAAAAAAGAAAAAAGCAAACATAAACAAAAGAAAAGTAAAAGTAATTAAATAGCAAATGTGGAAAAAGGAAAAGAAAGAAGTCCCAAAAAGAATCTTGTATATATGTGAAATTATCCTTATTTGATCACCCTTAAATACATTTTGGGCTTATTTATCTTTTTCTTTGATAACTTCGAACTTTGGCCTGCATTACATCTTAAAAAACGTTCATATTAGATCAAGCATAAATATTTAAACTAAAAAGCTTTTCTTTAAGAAGCCATCATAAAACTTGTGAATCTTTCACTCTCTTTCATTGCCAAGATAACCATTTGATCTATCAACTCCTTTTTTATGAAATTAAAATTCTAAAATGCATGGTGAAATGGTCAACAAAAGAAAAAGAAAAGGAAAAAGAAATAGGGCTCTAGGATGAAGGCTCAAAATGGTGCAATCTAAAGCAAGGTTAAAAGCCATAAAACAAATCCTATGCATAAGACGTAAGAGAAGCCAATATGAAGCCACTTAAATTTTTAAAAGATCTAAGATGTCGATACACTAGAAATTTGAAATCCATCAAGAGATTAATTTTGAAAATGTGAGCTTTTTTCTCTCATTTTTAAATGACTTTTCAAAATTTTAAGCATACCATAGCTAATCTTGACATTAATCAAAATGCCACATTTGCAAATAAAAGAAAGTGTCAAAATGTTTAGTTTTCAAAGGATTCCTATTTTTAAAAAAATTTATGTCTCATTTGTGAGCCCAAATGAAAAGTATACATCTATTTTGTTCCTTTTAGGTGGTGAACCTTTCTTAAATAAGATGAAACCTTGATATGTTGCACCATTCAATTTATTGTCACATCTTTCATTTCTAATAGGAAAAACCAAATTTCAAGAGACTCTAAAGTCACATATGTTTGGACATTTTATTGTTTGTGACCATAGAAATTTAATTATATAAAACGATTTTATTGATCATTTTGAAAATTTTTGAACAATTAATCACGCATTTTTGTGAAAAATAAGAAAATTTTGTTTGAGTGTAAAAAAAAAAATATCGAATTGTGAGAACCTTCAAACCAATTTGGATTCAAGAAAGAAAAATGTTTTCATTGAAGAATTTAAAAAAAGACATTTTTTTAGGAGAAACAGTGTGGTTTGTCCTCTTGGTTTTGCAATCAAATGCAAAATACATGTTGTATGTTGTATAAAAATAAAAATAAAAAAGAAAATGTGTCAAAAAATGAAAGGAAAATCGATAGAGCCTGTTTGAAAAGCAAAAAAAGAAAAAATTACTGAGGAAACAAAATGAAAACAGGTGAAAAAATAGAAGGATCAATTGAGATCTTTTTTATAAAAAAAAGTGGAAAGCTTCATTGGATAGGCAATAGGGAATAAGCAGAATTAAAAAAAAATTAGAAAATGGTAGTTTTAGCATATGCATCTTTTGACACACAAATGCGTCACCACTTTAAACATTGGTGTTTGCATTTATACTAGAGCATACTCATCATGACATTTTTGCATGGGCATTGTAATTTTTTAAACTAAATTTTGTAATTACAAAAAGCATTTGCATCATTCTAATTATTTGACAATTCAATTATATAGATCCAAAATGACTATGATGCCCCTCTTTCTATAATTAACTAAAATTATTATAATGCCCCTCTTCACATAATTACTAAAATGCCCCTCTTACCATAATTGACTAAAGTTACTATAATGTCTCAACAATCATAATTACATAAATGCCATCCTATCATCATTTGTTAAAATTACTATGATACTCTTTTCTACTATAATTACGAAAATACCCATCATATTATATTTTGTCAAAAAATACTATAATACCTTCTAGCCATAATTATGAAAATGTCATTTTATCATAATTACGAAAATACCACTCATATTATAATTAGATAAAATTACTATAATACTCTCTAACTATAATTACCCAAAAAAACCCTTTTGATTGCTTCATATAATGGCTCAACAACTATCACTACGAAAATACCCCTCATATCGTGATTAGCCCAAATTACTATAATACCTTTTTAAGCATGATTATAAAAATACTATTTTGATTACTTTATAATTGCACATTAAATTTTAATATATATATACAATAATATGAAATTAATCTCTTTAGAAATAATCATAATGTCTTTTTAATTACTCGACAATTGATTTATATACATCTAAATTAACTATAATACCCCTCTTTCAATGATTAACTAAAATTATTATAATGTCACCTTTAACATATTACTAAAGTACCCCTCTTATCATAATTGATCAAAATTACTATAATGCCCTTACAACTATAATTACGAAAATACTCGCATACCATCAGTTACCATAATTACTATAATGCCTTCCTACCATAATTATGAATATATCCTTTATATTATAATTGGCTAAAATTACTATAATACCATTAAGTATAATTATGAAAATACCATTTTGCTTGCTTTTTAATTACACATTAAATTTGAACATTCATACAATAATATAAAATTAATCCTCTTAGAAATGATCATAATGCCTTTTTTAATTACTTGACAAGTTAACTACATGCACTTTAATTGACTATAAATCCCCTCTTTCTATGATTAGCTCAAATTACTAAAATATCTCTTTTCATAAAATTACTAAAATACCCCCTTACCAGAGATAGATCCAGAATTTATACTCAGTGGGGGCAAAAATATATATAATACTAAATATATATAAGTTAACTAAAATGCATGAAAAAACTATTTTAGTATACATAAAAATAACATATTATAATTGTTCTCGATGACTTTTTATATTTTGAAAGCATTGTAAAATCTTTTCATTATTAATATTACAAAATATATCTTTCTCTATATATGTAACCAAACAATCAATCATCCAAGAATCTCCTATTCGGTTACGTAAATGGTTCTTCACAATCTTCATAGTAGAAAAAACTCTTACAACTGATGTAGTAGAAATTGGTAATATCAAAGCTAATTCCACAAGTAAGTATAGCAATGGATACACAAAATGTTTATTTGTCTCAACAAGTTTATGAAAAGGTCACTAATACTTTTCAAACTTGTAAACTCATCATGAGATTTTAAATCAACAATGTAAGTTTCAAGTTGATTGCCAAGAACTAGTAGCTCCATATTAGAAAATTCAGCCAGATAAAATTGAGCAATGCGAACCAACTTTCCCTTATGAAAAGTTATAAAAGAAGCACAATGATTTAAAAAAGCCACATAAAGAAATAACTTCATATTCACCTCATTAAAACAATCGTTAAGCTCTTGAAGTTGCATATCAATCATTGTATAAAACAACTCAACCCGATAATAATGTAAATTTGTCATTGTTAGAGCATTGAGTAAAAGTCTTCCATGAGTTATAAGCATATCATTCATATTTGGGATGCCAATATTATTTTTCTCACAAAATAAAGAAACCTCTTTATGTAAAGATTTCTAGTAATCATCTCTTATCATTGTAGTCATTGCTTCGCTACTTTTACTAATGCCATCGCGTTCACAATATCTTGATCTCGCCTTTGTAATGGCAAGGACAATTCATTTGTAATCCCCAATATATTTTTTATCAAATGCAAGTTGAAAGAAAAGTCAAAAGATTGAGTCGAATCTAATAAGGCAAAAACTTCACCTCTTTGCTTCGAGCTATTCTCATCCTTCATAACAATTTCAAACACATCAATGATAGAACTAAACATAAATATCAAATTTATCAAAGTTCTATAATGTAAACCCCATCATGTATCCCCAACTTGTTGAACACTTATTTCTTGGTTTAAATCTCATTCCATAGAAAGTTCACCAACTCGTAATGACTCAACAACTTTATCAAGTTATTTTTCTTAAAGAAAATCTCTTCATTTACATGAAACCCCGACAATATTCACCACATTTGTCATTATGTTGAAAAGTAAACAATTTGAACATGATTATTTGCCACAGCTACCAGTGTCAATTGAAGTTGATGAGCAAAACAATGAACATAATAAGTAGATATATTATCTTTCATGATCAAAATTTTTAATCCATTGAATTCACCTTGCATGTTGCTTGCTCCATCATAACCTTGCCCATGAATCCTTGACCTACTCAAATTATGCTTAGAGAATAATATTTAATAGCTACTTTAAGTGACAAAGTGATTATATCACTGACATATATTGTACCCAGAAAACGTTCAATAACATGCCCTTAAAAATCCACAGTGCAAAGTAATAGCAGCTTGTTCTTTGATTAAAACATCATGAGATTCATTAAGTAAAATGAAAAATAATCCACCTCCAAGATCTTCCATGATAGTTTTGGCAATCTTAATTGTTACAGCATGAACAAGATCATTTGAATATCATATGCTATCACTTTTGAATTTTCTGGTTCATTCTACAAAACAACACCATTGATGATTTCATTATAATTGTCAAGAAATCTAAAAAGCTCAAGCAAATTTCCTTGATTATGAAAATTTTCAATTTTATCTCTACCACAAAATGCCAAACCTTGACATACAAGAAAGCAAATACAATCAAGTATCGCAGTTAAGTGAACTCGATAATATTTTTGTGCTTGATCAAATTGTTTTGCAAAAGCAAATTGAATATATTGCTTTTGATTTAGCAAATCTTGACAACATTTCCAAGCTTTGTTACGAGCACTGTTAGGACCTCCAACATGAATATCAATTATTTCTTTCTTTTTCCAATTTGTGAATCCATTTAAAACAAAACAATCACCACCTGCTTGCTCTTCAATATATGTTCTATAAAGATAACAACACAAACAAAAAGAGGCATCATTCTTTGTATGATATTCCAACCAATTAACATAATCTTTGAACCAGATAGGAATAAAACAACATAATGTCTTTCCATTTTTTTTTTTTGACAAAATTATGTTCATAAGTGTGACATGGACCTTTTTGCAAATAAACTCTTCAAACCTTGTCTCTATCATTAACATTACAGTCTAAATTTTTTTTTTTGTAACCCAAGATCCGAAGGAAGATCATCTAAGTTTAATTCAACACGAACTTGCTTTGTACAATGTTGTATGCCATTAGTATTGGTTCTAGATGAATTCTACAAAATTGATTCCTTTTAATAAGATATTTATCCATAACTAATTAAATTAAATAGTTTAGTTTATGTAATTTATAAAAAAAATAAGAACGTATATTCTAAATACAATTATACATGTCAATAAAGATCAACTAACCCTATATTTGAAATATATGAGTAGAAATGCAATTCACATACTATAACCATTTGATATGCAAGAAATTGGATAGAACTTCTAACTAATTTTATAATCTCTATATAAAAATTAATCTTTATCAAACTTAAAGTTATTAATTGAATGAGTAATATCTAAAAAAATAAAGAAAAATATAAAACACAAAAAATTCAAACATGTTAAAAAAATATAAATGCTATCAATAACATGAATACATGATCAAATTATTTCATCAATATAACAATTTTCAAATAATAAATAAACACTATATATAAAAATATATAAAAAATTGATTGACTAATTATAAATATATATAAAAAAATAACTTACTTGAATATCTTGTTAGAAGAAGAAAATAACCAACTTGTAATTTGTTTCTGTACTTTGAAGACTATATTTTTGTTTTTTTAGTTCTTTAATTTTCTTCTCTAATTGTGTCTATTTTTGTTTGAAAATTGAAAGTTGCAAGTGAGGTAAATAGAAGAAAATGGAAAGTGGATTCCTTTTATTTACAATCCATTCATTTGCTTCTTTTTTTTTTTTGTTATAATAACCTTAAAATATTTTTTTATTCAAAAACCTATCACTTTTAATTAATGAAAGTTTGACTTTTACATATTATATATATATATATATATTTCAATGGGGCCATTATTAAGAAATTAAACACTTTTAATATTTTTATAATATATTTTTAAAGAGACAAAGATCTCAATAGGGGCAACTTGCCTCAATGCCTCTATTGTGCATCTATCCTTGCCTCTTACCATAATTGACCAAAATTGCTATAATACTCTTACAATCATAATAATGGAAATGTCTACAGTCAATTGCCAAAATTTCTATAATACTTTTTTAACTATAATTACAAAATTACCTATCATATTATGATTTACCAAAATTAATATAATACCCTTTAACCATAATTACGAAAATCATATTATAATTTGCAAAAATTACTATAATACTATCTAACCATAATTACAAAAACTTACCCTTTTTATTACTTCATATAATACCTATCCAACCATAATTGTGAAAATATTCCTCATATTATGATTGGCTAAATTTACTATAATATCCTCTAACCATAACTATAAAAATACATTTTTGATTGCTTCGTAATTGCACAATAAATTTTAACATACATACAATAATATGAAATTAATCCCATTGCAAATGATCATAATGTCCTTTTAATTACTTGGTAATTGAATTACATGCCCATTACAAATGATCAAGATGCCTTTTTAATTACTTAACAATTAAATTACATGAATCCAAATTAATTGTAATGGCCCTCTTTCAATGATTAATTAAAATTAGTATAATATCTCTCTTAACATAATTACTAAAGTATCCCTCTTACCATAGTTAGCCAAAACTACTATGTTGTCCCTACAACCATAATTAAAAAAATGCCTTCTAATAATAATTAGGAAAATATCCTTTATATTATAATTTATCAAAATCATTATAATACCTTTTAACCATAATTACGAAAATGCCCTCTTATCATAACTACAAAAATACTTTTCATATTATAATTAGCTAAAATTACTATGATACCTTCTAACTATAATTACAAAAATTACCCTTTTGATTGCTTCTTATAGTGCCTCTTATATCATAATAATGAAAATATCCATCATATTATAATTGACCAAAATAACTATAATACCCTCTAAGCATTATTACAAAATATCATTTTGATTGCTTTATAATTATGTATTAAATTTTAACATTCATGCAATAATATAAAATTAATCCATTTAGAAATAATCATAAATGCCATTTTAATTACTTATCAATTGAATTACATGCAGCCAAATTTATTTTAATGCCCTTCTTTTTTATTATTTACTAAAATAACTATAATGATCATCTTAACATATTTACTAAAATACATCACTTACCATAATTGATCAAAATTAATATAATACCCATGCTATCATAATAACTAAAATGCTCTCGTACCATCATTTTTTAAAATTATTATAGTATCTCTCTTATCATAATTTTTAAAATACCCTCATATTATAATTTATCAAAAACACTACAATATCGTCTTATCATAATTATGAAAATATTCTTTTATTACTTCATAATTATATATTAAATTTTAACATCTAAATAATTATACGAAAGTAATCAACTTGGAAATTATTATAATGGCCTTCTAATTGCTTAACAATTAAATGGCACGCATTTAAACCAACTATAATACCTCTCATTCTATGATTAACCAAAATTACTATAACACTCCTCTTAAAATAATTAGTAAAATACTTTTTTTACCATAATTGGCCAAAGTTATTATAATGCTCTTACAACCATAATTATAAAAATACCTTCCTACCATTATTGGATAAAATTACTATAATGCCCCTCTTACCATATTAAAATTATTGATTTTTTTCTTAAAAATAGAAGTCGATACTTATTCAATTACAATTGAGTAACACATTCAAGCATCTACTTTTTATTTTTGTAAAAAATTATATTTTTAAAAAATAAAAAAATATTTGTTATTATTATATAAAAATGATATAATTTATATTTCACAAAAATTTTAAAAAATTATAACCCGGGCGAAGCCGGGTCACTCTTCTAGTCTAATATAAAAATTGCAAGTATAAGATTTTGACATTTAATAGGATCAATCAGCCTCCTCAAAAAACAAAACTCACTGGAGTTCTTCCAAGTCATGGTATCACCTGCTTTTGAATGTGTTCAAAAGACTCATCTTGCTATCTGCACTAAATTTGTCCATGAGTATGGTGATAATCTGATTTTCTTGGTCTCATCTCAAACCACATCAACCTGCTATTAGGAAATAGTAAAGATATAAGTCAAAGGACTCTAAAATTGAAAATTATAGAACAGTTCAAGAATAACTTTTGCTTTGGTGTGCCTAAAATGACCAATGAACCTGCCATTATCTCCAAAAGTAATTTTATTAACTGTGGCACTTAGGTGAAGTGGAAAAACATGTTGGTTCACGGAGGCGGATCCATGCCTCAATATAGGGCATTCATGACACCGAAAAAATTTTAAAAAATAAAAATATTGGAAAAAAAGTTCTTTTGAATACTTCAAAAAATTTTTTGATACCCTTCTTATTTTAAGTTTTTGGTTGAATAATTGTTTAATTGCATATATTGAAAAATAAATATTTAATAATATTAACAATAATGCAATTACATCTTTTTTTTTAGATACAATAATTTATCATGGACAATTATAATAATATAATAATATATTTTTTAAAATTTTTGTTTACAATTTTTTTATAGGTATTCTAAGCAGGAATCCTGACCAAAAATTCTAAATCCGTCACCCATGATTAACCATTTTTGTTTGCATAGGAAATCCTGTCTTGGTTTATTTCCAAATTTTCATAAATCTTTTGGCAAAAGAAAAAATAAACCTCAAACTGAGTCCAACATAAAAGAAAAGAACCTATCTATGATTTCATCCATTCAGTGAAATTCTTGAATGTCTGGTTAGAGCTACCTCCTTCATTGACACTTATCATAGCCATTTCCTTTAGTTCAAGAGCCCTTCCTTTGAAATTGTTATCACCAAGTAATTGTTCAACCTTGGTCTTAATCTCTTCTCGTGTGATGATCCCTCTTTCATCTCTTTCAAATTTCAATCCAACCTTCCAAAAATCACAAATGTAGCTCTCATTATGGAACTGGTCAGCAAAGTAAGGCCAGCACAAGAAAGGGACCCCATTGCTTGCACCTTCAATAGTAGAATTCCATCCGCAATGGCTTAAGAAACAAGCAACAGAAGGGTGAGACAGAACCACACGTTGTGGTGCCCAACCAACCATCCGTCCTCGGGTGCCTACTCTGTTCCAAAATCCTTGCGGGTAAAAATCATCTTTTCCCTCATTTGTATCTGGTCTCACGACCCAAAGGAATGGTCTGTTGGAGAGTTCCAGCCCCAGAGCCAACTCCTGGAATTGGATTTGATCAAAAATAGTTAGGCTGCCAAATGCAACATATATGACTGAACCTGGTGGTCGTTGATCAAGCCATTGCAAACAAGTCGCATCCTCTGGCCATAAACTTCCTGATATGTCACCAAGCTGACTGCTAGCTGAAACTGGGCCAATGGGAAGGATCTCTGGAGCCATGGAAAATGTTCCAGGCTCCAGGTCACGAGTGGAGTTGCAAATTAGCCAATCTGCTTCTTTAGCAGCTTTGTTGTTTCTCCTCATATAGTCAAAAATTACTTGCTGTGTGGAAAGGTCACCAAGGCAAGCCCAAACGAAATTTTTAGGGTGCATGCTAGGTGTGGTTGGTGACAATTGAATCAGCTTATCTTTATCAATTGGAGTACCTGCCAAATCAAATTTCAACAATGAATAAGGCAAATATCTAAGCTCATGCGTAGGCTTCTTTTGCTTGGCTTCTGCTTATAGTTTCATATCTTACAATAAACAAATTTGAGCCTAGAAATATCATCATTATACATTTCATAACAAAATTTTAGAAAGTCAAAGTCAAAGTCAAAACACCTTATAGGAACAAAAGTGGGAACACTGCAATTTTTAACTTTTCTGGAATTAGTCTTCAACTAGTACACAATATGCACTTTCCACATATACCTCTTTATCTCTAAGAACTTCATCCTCAAAGACACATTAAGGAGAAGCCAATATCATTTTTTCTTTGTGTACCAAAAAATATCCTTTTTTTTATGGAAGCCAAATCCAAATTTACCTTTTCTTAATATGTATGCACATAAAAATTACACATGGATGAATTCAAAGTTTAGTTCAATTGGCTGATGCAGCCATTGATCTTAAGAGGTAAGAGGTGGCATCCAACAATCTAGGATTCCAATCTCCAACACCAGCAATTCCTTCTTTCATTCTCAAGCTTGCAGCTTCCTTTGTTAAAAAAATATACATATGGGATAGAGAGGAAGTCAGTAATATGTTTCCTCATCAAGCTTTCAATTATAGAATTCATTTAACGCCATATACATAGGAAGGGAATCCAAATTATACTTTATAATTGAATAGTAAGAGTTAAAATCTGAGGATCTGATCAGATAATAGAAGTTAAAATAATTGTTTTGAATAAATAAAAACATCTCCGTATGTGAAAAAGGGTCTTACCATTTACATCAATAAGGCCGTCATCCATTAGCTTTTGAAGACTAAAAGTCAAGGCCAACAAAAGGGCTGATGCAGGCCAGAAGGCAGCTCCATGGATTCCCAACTCTGCTGCAACTTCCAATGCCCATCCCATATTCACATCAGCTAATATACAAGTAATCCCACCATCTTCTAATCTATTAATCTTCTCTATAAGCTTCTTCAGCTCTTTAGGCATAACTTGGCAAATTGATTCAGTTAACTTCCCTAGTTGATTCCTGCTCTCCCCATCTTCCATCCCATCTGGGATTGAAACCAATTGAACTACCTCATCTGCATCAACTTTCTTGGCAAATGCATCCATGACTCTCTTGTGATTAAACTCTGTGTTTACAAAACTGACTTTGAAGCCATGTTTAGCCAAATTTTGTGATAGTTCCATAAGAGGAATGATATGGCCTTGTGCTGGATAAGGTATAACCAAAATATGAGGATTCCCCATTTTTTTTCCTTTCTTTTTCTCTCTTTTGTCTATACCTTGTAAAATCCAACTCTTGCTTCTTTTTATAGAGATTCTACAATCTAGTTGAGTATATCTAATTCTTTTTTTCCTTCTGTCTATGGTGGACATATGCCAATTGCTTTTCTGTCAACCATAAACCCTAAGCGAAGTCCTGGGCCTCTTGGCTGCTGGCTATCTGATTGAGTTGATTTTATGGGACTGTTCTGACTATTAATTTTGCGGTTGGTTTTGGCTGTTTTCGCCGAATTTTGTAGGTGTTCGACCAATTGCCGTATCCCTTTATGTAAAAGTTCCAACGTGCAAATAAATGAAAAAGGAGTTTCCTTCTATAAATTAATGCTAGGAAGGAAGACCATGGGGACCATGGAAAGGGCAACTTGCAATCTTCTAAGAAAAAAATTCGTTTTATTCAGAATTTTAATTAATTTAATATTCCTTTAGGAAAATGTTAAAATATATTGCGTCAGAATTCTATCTGTCTAATATAAAACATACATTGAAACGAAGATTCAGATACATTTCCCAACTTAATTAAATCTAACTCTTAACAATTTTACAAACTTAAACAGATTACAATGATTGGTTTGAAGCTTGCACTCTAAGTAATTATAAAACTCTGTTTTTCATCAAATTATAAAAGCCATTGCATCAAAGCTTGGAACTTGCAATCAAGCCAATCATAAAACTCTGTTTTCCATCAAGTCATAAAGGGCACTCCAACGACTTGAAAATACTTAACACTGATTGCAAAATGAGATTGAATAAAAGGAACAGGAACCTGAAGTTAAAGAATCGAACAAAAAAAAACATGAAACCTTCACTTCAACCAATTATCAAACATTATTTTCCATAAGCCACAAACACATATGTTAAGAATTACACAATTGAATCAGACCTAAACCACTGTTATGAAACTTAGTAACAAAATTAATTGAACAAAAATATAAAAATATAACAACAGCTCCATCAATCCTACACACCATACTCAGAAACAAAGATAAAATCAAAAACTACATCAATTCCGTTAATTCACAATCCACGTTCCAAAACTTCATCCATCAAATAAAGACCACTCCAAAAAAAAAAACAAAAAAAAAAACAACAACACTGAGCACTCTCGAAAAAAACACCATGTATCAAAAATAAATCCAACCCAAAGACAAAAGCAAATACCCAAAAATAAACAACACATGCAAAAGAAAAACTCTATCAACACATGCAAAGAAACCAACGCATAAAATCAGAAACCACAAATGAAAACAACAAATCCAGAACACGCATGTCTTGCATGCCCACAAGACCCAAACACCCCAACCCAAAAAAATTGAAGTTATCAAAAAAAAAAAAAAAAAGCCATTACTCACCTGAATCAAGAAGAGCAAAGATGCAGAAGTGAATAACTACAAAAAGGGTGAAAAACCGAAAGCTATGATCAGCGCTGATACAAAATTGCAGCACAAAAATAAATGATAACACACCTGGAGAGCGTAAGAAGGAGAGAAGGAAGGCCGGAAAAAAATGAAAGCTAAAGAAACTAAAGCAAGAGACATGCTTGGAAAAGGACATTCTGATCCTCACAACAAATTTGTCTTCCCAAAACAGCCTACACATTATTATTATTATTATTATTTATTATTATTATTATTTATCATTATCGTTATCATTATCACAGGTGTGCAATCAATATATGAAATAGGATAGTTTTAATTATAGATTATAGATTATAGATATCAAAGTGGAGAAGAGGAGGCTATGATTAACGCCATCTGATTTGAACAAAGTCAAATTCAAATTTTAATGTCGAAAAAATCATATTTAAATGTTTTTTATTCATACTTAGAGTGATCAAAATTTGAATCTTAATCAATAAAATTAAAAATCTAACATTTTACTAATAATCCATGCAACCTTTGGCAATTATATTTAAATTTCAATTCTAGAAAAAAAAAACATATATAACTTATTTGAATTTTGAGGCAGAAATTTTTAGAAAATGTATAACTATAAAAAAGTCATTGAACTAAAATTAAATAATAATTTAAGTCATTATTGTTTTATTATAATCAATTATGTCTTCAAATATTTAATTTCATCAATCGAATCCTTATTGGATGAAAATTGATTAACCACCAATATCAACATTTCCATCCAATTAAGAGTTCAATTAGATGAAAATAAAATGACTAAGTATTCAATTAGATAAAAATAGATGCTTAAAGACTTGATTGTAAAAAAAAAAATTGTTTGAAAACTTAATTGGTTAGAATAAAATAATAAAGATTTGAATAATTATTTAACTTTTGCTAAAGGATTTTTTTTTATTTAAACCTTTAAAAAACTATGAGCTGATAACGTGTTAAATGACATGTAAAAGAAATGTGATGGACATTAATTGATTGAAATGGGACATAAAATGATATAGCGTAATTGTCTTATATTATTTTTTATGATTATGTTTGATGTATAAGATTATGATATGATAAGATAAAATGATATTATAATAGGATTAGATTAAAAAATATCAACCTATTTTGTATTTGATGTGTGTAAAAATTAAGATAGAATAATTTTATTTATTGATCAAAACTATCATTTCTTAAAGTTTATACAAATTTAAAAAGTATAATAAAATATATAAGTACAAACTCATGAAATAAAAATAATTTTCTCTATTTTGAGAAGATTGAATCATTTTATGCCAAAAGTATTATTAATCTTCCTTACAATTATTTTCTCTTTTTAAATACAAACCAAATATAATATCAAATGATTATCATACTATCTAATCTATCATCTTATTTACCAAATAAAATATAATATAAAATGATTATCATTCTATTGTTTAGACTCAAGTTTTAGGGTAAATGTCAAATTCGGACTCAATCACTTCATTTAGGCTGTTTATATTTATATTATTCAAATGTTAAAAAATATTTTTTTATATTAATTAGAATAATTTCTAGTGTTTCATTTCGAGATCTATCTAATATTTTACTTAAAAAGTTTAATAGAATATCATATATAATGCAACAAATTAATCTCGCTAACAATTTTGAAAAACTAAAAACTCTTAACAAATATTAAGAGATTTTTAATCCATTAACAACTATGAAAATGATAAAAAAGAAAAAAAAAAGTATTTGCTTTGATCAAAATATTAATATTACTCACATAAATTTGGTAATTATTAAATATTAATGAACTTTGATAAAAAAAAATTTGACATGTAATGCAATAATTCAATTCTAATAACAATCTTGAAAAAAATAAAAGCTCTTAGTAAAATTAAGAACTTTTAATAATTCAATTAAGGGTGTAATCGAATCGAGCCGAACCGAATAGTGAGAAGCTCGAGCTCGAGCTCGATTCACAACTTAAAGCTTGATACTCGGCTTGAACTCGATCGAGTTTTATTTTTCAAGCTCGAGCTCGATTGGTGATCGAATTCGAGTTGCTCGAATTCGCTCGATTAAATTCGATTAATATGTAAAAATAAGCTCGATTCGTATACTCGACAAGAGTTCGATTATTCATGCTCGAACTCGAACTCGGGACTTGAAATATTTTATTAATTAAAATAATAAAAATATATTTAAATATAAAAGCTTGATTAGGCTCGCGAACTACTCGAGTCGGATATAAGAATACTCGAATTTGGCTCAATCGATAAGTCGAACTACTCAAACTCGAGCTCAACTTTATAATAATCGAACCGAATTCAAGTTTTCTTCAAATCGAACCCGAGTAACTTGCGAGTACTAATGTATCATTTACACTCCTAAATTCAATCTCCTTCATTAATAATCTTGAAAATTTATATAAAAAAATCTACTCTTAATTATCAAAATATCAAATTTGCTCACTTAATTTTGGTGATTATTAAAAATTAATTAAGAAATTTGATAGAAGTTAGTATGTTATACAATAATTCAATCACATTAACAATCTTGAAAAATTAAAAGCTCTTAACAAATATTAAAAGCTTTTAATAATTTAATCCTCATTAATAATCTAAAAAAATAAAAAAAATTAATTATTTTTATCAAAATACCAAATCGTTAACTTAAATTTTCACAATCTCATTTATATAGCCCAAGACACAACCTTATAATAAATTTCATTTAAAGGATAGATAGATATATACAAATGAGCCAAAGGTCCACTGTTTCAAAACCCAACAAATTAACATACCTCAAAATCCATGAATACCTCTCATACTCCCAAAGCCATCAAACTTAAAAAAAAAAAAAAATTGGACAGCTGTCAATTCTTTAATCCCTTAAGATTCTTTTAATATAGGTTCTTTTAACAGAAGGTAATATAGATATTTAAAATATAATCTTAAAATTAAAATCAAATAAAAATAATTTTATTAATAAAATAATATTTAAGACAAGTTAGATTTGACTTGAAAATTGTTTTTCGAGAGTCCCTCTATTAAGAATTTATTTGGATAGATAGTGAAATTAATTTTAATAAAATTAAAAGTTACGGTAGAAGTGAGATTAATTATTATAACAATAATATTAAAATTAATGATAAAAATATATGTTTGAATATAAATATAGTGATAAAAGTGAGATAAATTTTAATAAGATGAAAATTGACCCATTATAGACATTAGTTTAAATTTATATGTAATAAAAATTTAAATTATTTAACTTATAAAAATTAATAAATAATAAAAATTTTAAAAAAATATTTTTATGATAAATAATAATTTTGTTAATAAAATAACAATAATATATTAAACAGTATTTTTGTTATATTAAATTAGAATTATTTTATAATTTTTTTTAAAAAAATTAAAATAAAAAAGGAAGAGAATAAGTCAAATTAAAAGGATAAAAATGTAAAAAAAAAAAATCAATTGTAAGTTTGTTAGCTGGACCTAAAACGTCCAATAAAAAAAAAAAATTCATTTTCACACCTCAAATTATACATTCAAATAGATGTTCAGTGCGTTGAGCACGATTTTTCATAACAAACGTAACTTGAGTGGGGTACATTTGAATTCAAATGCAACTTAAGTACAGATCTAGTAAATAGCCTAATACATTTGTAATATTTAAAATGAATTCAAAAATAATTTAAACTCGAATAAATTAAAAGATTGATTTTAAATAATTTTAACTTAAATTAAGTATAATTTTATATTTATAAAAATATTAATTTATTTTAATTTTATAAATTTAAATTATCTTTTAAAATCCTTTTTTTTTACTATTATAATTTTATCATAATCTAAATATTTAGATAACATGACCAATTTTTTCATTCGGCGCCATCACCGATTTTTACGTCTTAAGTTTAAGTACAATTTTGATTAATACGAGATAACTTAAACTTAACGTTAAACTTAAATTATTAAACTTGAAATAATTTAAATTTAAAATTGACTCAAATTTTTTAAAATTAAATTGATTTGATCCAAGCTCAAACCAAAACACAAGCCTAATTCCAACGCATATGAACGGTGTTTATAGGCCAAGTCTAGGTGGACTTAGGCCGAGCTGCATCGGGCTTAAAACTTTCGGCGTTAAGCTTGAAATCGATTCATAAAACAAAAGTGTATTAAGAAAATAATAAGTTGGCGGTGGGTTGCGAGACTAAACGAGTAACCAACTAAGCCGGCCTATCGAACGAGACTAAGTCTCCTTACCAACACTGAACACACGTAGTAAAGCCTAATCAAACTTGATAAATTTAAATTAAAGATGGACTTCTATACTACCAATTTGATTTTTTTTTTTTTTTAGTTCTGAAATAGTAAAATGGCAGAAGATTGTTGAAGTTTCTAGTAAATTCTGAACACACGGTTGCCAAACATATGTTACCCTAAATTACTTCCTATTTAAAGCTTTCCGAACCACCTCCAGTCTATTCTAATAACAGCCGATGAATGAATGTTCATCATGAAACAGAGGAAACAGAGGAAACAGAGGAAAAGAGAGGATTTATCTCTTTCTATTTCAGGTAGTTTCTCTCTGTTTCTTATTCTTTCTCTTCCATTTTTAGAGGGAAAGAGCTTGCATAAATTTTATCAACCTTAATGAACATCTTTTTTTTTTTCAGCATGATTTCAGAACGTTAACTTTTAACTTGAAAGTTTCAGGTTGTTTAGAAAGCTTAAAGATTAATAAATCTAGCTTGTTTAGAAACGCTTTTAGTGAAATTCTTCATTTTATTTGTTTCCTTCCATGTGATGGAAATTCAAGCTTGCTACTCTATTTTTTTGGTTTGTCAGATTTGAAGAGATGTTGTACTTAAAATTTTCCAGGAGGTAACTTCTGAAGGAAAAATCTTTGATAAAAAGGACATATTCACTTTAATGATGCAATGCATTAGTGAATAGCGATAGAATTTAAAGGGTTTTTCAAGCTATATAATCATTTGATTCCATATCTTCTAAATCTTGCAGGTCGAGATTCTACCTTTTCCTGTTTCTGATATGGACATTTGGCGCATATCATGCCATGTCTAGCAACAGAGATGATACGAATAAAGGAATGCTATCAACAATCAACAACAATGACAGCGGTATGCCACCGATCCCAAATGGAAATGCTGATACAACTTTGAATGGAAAACCAACTTTTATCAACTACAAGGATATTCCACATGCGGACCCTTCATCGAATAGCACACCAAACGAGAAAGCCAATGATCATCAGAGTGGATGTAACACAGAGAACCAATGTCGTCAAGGTGACGGCGCTAAAAAGGATGGGAAGAAGAACTAGCAAAAACAAAGTATCTGATCCGTGAAGAGTTTACCTCTCTGATCATTTTGCAAATATGATTGTTATATACATTTTTCAGTCGAGGCTAGTCCCATTTGAATTTTCTCAGTCTACTATTTCATTATTGGAATTTGGAAGTTCAGTTATTAATTCTTTTTATACATCTTTACCCCTTTTGATCATTTTTCTTGCTTTGTGTAGATATTTAATTTTGTTCAGGATCTTTTTAATATTATTGAGTCTTGAATTATATTAGTGGATTTTAAAAGTGATTTTTTAAGCCCAAATTTAAAGGTTCAAAAGTATTTTTTATTTTTATTTGGTAAAATTAATAATATAAATTTTGATTTTTTTTTAAGATTGTGATTTTCTTTATATTTGAAATTTAAAGATTGAGTTTGATTTTGGTAATTCTTAAGAATCAAGTTTCTAACGAGAGAAAAAATTTTGATAAGATCTTAATAAATTCAATTAGTATTAAAATTTTTAAATTAAAAAACGATTCAATCCCTATATAAAAAGTCCAATTCTTAGTCATAAATCACTAACAATTAAAGAATCAAAAAACAAAAGAAGAAGCAATACAATCAACAATCATCAAACAACACAGTTTTGAATTTTGAGGAAAAAGTTCTCAATCAAAGGGAGGAGAAAAATCACCAAGCCAACAAAGAGAGCCATATATATAATACTAGAAGCAAATAGAGTCCAGCAAAGTTTTTCTTGGTAGTAGGCTTTATTTCAAGTTGGTCCAAGAGCATTGGTTAGATATAATTTCTTTTGTAGTGTTACATTTATTTGTTGTTTAATGTGGTTTAGGGTGATAATAATTTTTTACAAAATTAATCTGTTTTGCTAGTTATTATTTATTATTTATTTATTTCGATTTTATTTTTTTACCTTTTGGTTTAATTGATGAAAATAAAAATTAATTTATATATTTTTAGAAAAATGTAAATATATTATTTTATAATTAGAAACTTGCAAATATGCTTGTATCATTGTTTTAATTAGTATTTTGTACATAAATAAAAAGGACTAAAAACCATTTGAATTAAGGTTTAAACAAAATAACATGTGATTAATGTGGTACTAATTTTGGGGCATAACAGAGTACTAAAGCCTTCCCTACATATAACTGACTCACAAAATGAGTTCTGTTGATATAGACCAGAATCTTTTCTTTTTAAAGACCCTTAATTCAAGTTTAGGATAACCTTAAAAATAATAAATTCACATAGGTGACCAATCATACCTAAATAAAAAAATATTGATGGTAACTCCATATTTTTGTGTCTAATGAGTAGGTTTTCGAACTTAAACGTTATGACAGTTTGACGACTTTGCTGGGGATATTAGAGAGTCAAGCTATTAGTTAGTTGTGTGTTATCTTAGCTTTATTTTGATGGTTTTATTATGTAATTATTCTTAATTTGCACTAACCTATTTGTTTATTTTGTAGCTTATATTTTTTATGTGTACTAATTTATTTATTTTATTTGGTAGATTTCAATTCTTCATGTGTACTAATTTATTTGATTATTTGTTCCTTTATACACATTACACCTGCATTCATGCATAAGTTCTAGACCAGAGCTTTATCCTTTTTTAAGAGCGAGCAAGTACCTACATTCTTGTGAAGTGATAATCTTCATGTAAGTTAGTGAAAACTCCACTCAAATTTAATCATTTTCGTTTGAGCTTATAATGGTGGGCACGAATTAGGGTGCCTTACTTGTTTATAATGAATAATGATGTAAGGAATAATTTAAGAATTTTTAGATTATCAAACTTTTAAACCTAGCATGTAAATAAACTTTAAAAATCTAACCCTAAGTTAAAGCCCTACCATTCCCCTATGTATAGAAAACCCCTAAAATAAGACACAGAAAGGACATATTTTGTTATATTAATTTTGATCTTGTACAAAAATAAAAATATTTTTTTTAAAACAAATAAGAAAATAAGTGAGATTTTAAAATGTATTATATCATTGTTATATGATCTAAGATCACATCTATTATATACATGCATTTGTATATATATTTTTATTGTCTTTCATGTCTCTTTTTCATATATAAAAAGAAGTGAATACCTACTTGTAAATTATAGAATATTTTTTTTTTACTTTTTTAATTTTGTACAGAGTTTTGAATATGAATTTACACACATCTTCATATAAATTTTATCAAATATATTTGTATGTACATTATTTTGTTTGTTTAGGGGCAATATTTGCCTTTTCAGTTTTGTATATAGTTTTGAATATGAATTCTTGTTTTTACTATACATTGCATTCATTTATTTGCATATACATCTTTTATCCATGTAAACATTTTTGTACGTACATTATTTCATTTATTGGGCGGCAACCTTAGCCTTTTCAATTTTGTACATAGTTGTGAATATGAATTCTTATTATTACTATATATTGCATATATGTATTTGTATATACATTTTTATCCATGTAAATTTTTGTATATACATTATTTTTGCCTTTTCAATTTTGTACATAGTTGTGAATACAAATTATTGTTTTTACTATGCATTGCATATGTTAGCTTTTTAGGTGAAATGGTGATCCAAAAGGGAGGGTGAATTAGATTTCTTCAAATTCTTCCCAAACAAATGATTTTAATATAATTGAATGAAAATTAAAATAATAAGCACTTTTGATGAAAATATAATGCAAACAATAACAATTAATGAACCTAAAATCAAATATAAACAACAATAAATTGTAAGGAGATAGGGATAGAGAAATTAAACACAATGATTTATAGAGGTTCGATCATTCTTCACAATGCACTTACGTTCTCTCTCTTGATTGTTCACACCAAGGCTTCAATCCACTAATTGAAGAAAAATTCTTGCAAGATACAAACCTATCTTGTATAAAATCTCTATATTTTTTTAAGGGTTAGATAGCAACCCCTACCATTATAATATCAAGAGGATACCTTACTTTTTGCTTACAAGATAACCCTGAATAATTTTTACAAACTAAAATACCTCTCAAGGTTGAGTGTCTGCCTAATGAAGTATAAAAAAAATGATGAATGAAAACACAATAATATTTTGGATACAAGAAATACAAAGGATATTGAATTTAAGCTCTAAAAACTCTTGATTCTAAGAGAAAATGAAAATATAATTTGTTAGCACTTACTCTCTTACTTCATCAATCTTCTTAGTGTGTTAGGATGCCCAATTTATAGAGAAATTGAGAAAATAGCCATTGGGAATGCTTAGAAAATGAAAAATCATGTTTTCTTCCTTTGAAACTAGCCTTTAGAGCTTATTTGGGATGAAGGTATCGATTGGTATTGATAGGGGATCGATTGGTTCTTAAATTTCACTCATTTTTTTACCGTTACAGCAGAAGCAGATTGATTAGTTTTGGTACTCGATCGATTGGGTCAATTAAGGGATCGATCATGTACCTCAGGGGATCGATCCTGTACCTTAGGGATCGATCCGGTCAAGCTACTTTGTTGTATCTTGTTTTACACTCTACTCACTTATTTGATTATATCTTAAGTTATACAAATCTAAATCATAAATTGTTTGAAGATTTAAAACTAGACTTTAAGGGCTTTCTATCCATCTGAAGTTCATCACCTAATTCATTGTGTATGAATTATAGTAAATTTTTTACCCCTTGTGCAATTTTTAGACAATTGCAGAGTATCTAGTAAAAATTTAAAATTTTTTTAAAAAAAATTTTGATTTTGATTTTGTTTGATCCATTAGAAAGTAAACTCAAAAAGCTTTTCAACCATATAAAATTTAAATATTAAAACTTTGTGAATTAATAAAAAAAAAAAAACATGTTCAATGTTGAAAAACTTTATTCTTGTAAAACAACTTTCTTAAGTTAGTCTATTTCTTAAAACCAATATTATTAAAATTGTATTAAGTCCAAAATGAATAAATTCACTTTAAAAACAACAATTGGACTTTCATTTAAGCTCAAATAAATAATCGTTAAAGATAGATTTGGTTTGAAAAATATGAAACCAAGAAAGGTTTGTTTAAACTTTGAAAATCACATTATTTATTTAGTACCAAAATATAAAACTTAAGAACATATACTAAATAAATCTTTTTCAAAATCTTGATCAAGCTTATTTAGCTTAATATTTTGTCATTTCAAAATAAGGATCAATTCAAGGCTAACAACATACATGTATTTACAATACATTTCATCCATGTAAATATTTTTATATGTATATTATTTCATTTGTTTGAGAGAATCTTTGCTTTTTTAGTTTTGTACATAATTTTCAAGATAAATTTTTGTTTGTACCATGTATTATATACATAAATTTGCATATACATTTTTTATTCATGTAAATATTTTTGTATATATATTATTTCATTTCATTTGTATGGGTCAATCTTTGTTTTTTTTTTTTTTTTGTACATAAGTTTTGAAGATGAATTATTGTTCTTTATTATGTTTTGAGTACAGGTATCTGTATAAACTTTCTTCATCCATTTGAATTTAAGATTGTTTGACAATAAATCCCACATGATTTCTTTTCATGATTGAAAAATATTTTTTGTAAAGAAAAATTTTTGTGAAAACAATCTTAAAAGAGTTGGTGATTACTATCATAAATGATCATACATAGTTATTTCACTTACTATTCCATACCCTAATTCAATTGAACATCACACTACTTAAAACTTGACCTTTTATGTTCTATGATCCTGATTTTCACTTGACAAAGAAGGATTTCCAAGCTAATGATCTTTATTAAGGTTATGAACAATGAAATTTTCAATTTATTTTTTTGAAAATTTCTTTGTAGGCCAATAGATGAGGCATTTTTTTAAACATTCTAGATTTTGGTAATTTGATAAATGTCAAAACTATTCCAAACACATTACTACCCAAAATTCTTCACAAAACTCAAACTTTTCAATTTCTTGCTTGAGGCATAATTATTGAAAAAGCCATATCCCTTTAATATTCTTGTTCAACATTTTAATTTATACAACATTTCTTTTCTCTTTCATTCATTGCCCCAAAAATTTTCTTTTGGGGCAAATTTACCAAAAAAACAAATTTTCAATATCTTTTGATCTTGATGGCATTCATTTCATCTCTTATTGAATGGAGATTGTATGAACATTTAGTGTAAGTTGTAAAAATGAAGATTGTTATATTAAGACTCTATTTGATATAGTAAGATGATACATTTTGAGACTAAGTTATAAAAAAAAAAAAAAGAGCAAAAGAAAAAGGAAAAGAAAAGAATTGATTGTAAAATCATGCATATTAGATATTCAAATGATTCTAAAATCCAAAAAGCAAAAAAAATCTTCTTCCAAGAATTGTTTTTTAATAAATGTATACATTTTTTATATGATAAATGACCATCTTTCATATTTCATTCACAAAAAGAAAATATCAATTTTCTACCCCTTTTGAGCCTATTGAATTCTTTTTGAAAAAACCCTAATCAAGGATCATCCTCTACACTATGGAGCAAGTATGAATGAGAATCTATTTGAGAAAACATTAGATCTAAAATTAAGGACGATGAAAAGATGTCTATAGTCAAAAAGCAATCTTGTAGTAAATAGAATTTCAAAATTTTGAACTCAATTGATCAAAAGTGAAAGCATGCAACAAAAAAAAATGAAAAAAGAATGAAAATAAATAAAAAAAAGATGAAAATGCATGTTCTAGGAAATTAAAATTACAAATGGTCTTGAGAAAAGAAATAATCTTTGGTTTGATTGATTACCTTTAAATATATTTTTGGGCCTATTTATCATTTCATTCAAAACCCAAAACTCAGGCTTATGTTACATCCTTAGAAAAATTCATTTTAATCAAATGTGGATATCAAAATTGAAGAATTTTTCTTTAAAAAATCACCATCACTTTTTGATTTTGAATGAATTTTGAGTTTTCAAATACATGATAGAAAAGTCAAAAGAAAAAAGAAAAGAATGAAACTCTAACACGAAAACTCAAAAGGGCAATCTAAGACGAGATTGAAAATTTAAAAACAACTCATGCAATTACAAGCAAGTAGAAGTAGTAAATGAAGGCATTTGAATGAACTAATGAGCATTAGAAACCTTTGAAAAACCCAAGAAAAGCAACCTAGTTTAAAAATTTTTTCTAAAATTTGAGTCTTTCTTCTTTTCTAGAAATCTTGAGTTTAGCCTTAATATTTATTAAAATGCCACATATTAAAAACCTAAGGGAAGTACCAAAATGGATTATGATTTAAAATAAATTATTTTTTAAATAAATTTGAACTTTCATTTGTGAGCTTAAATGAAGAAACATCGATATTTCCCTTCTCATTTAGTGACAAAGTCTTTTTTATAATTGAAATCTTGATTTGCCAAACCATTTTATCTTTTTGGAAAGACCAAGATGCAATTCACCTAATTTATTCTAACTAATAATCATCAGTTTTCAAGAGTTCTAAATGTCACATGTTTTTAAAGAATTGATACATTTTGTTTTAGTCATGGAAAATTGTTATGTGAGGTAATTTTTATTTTGACGTAATTGTTGTTACCATTCTTTTGGGAATTTTTGAAAAAATTCAAATTTGGATTGTTGCATACTTGAATTTTGGTGGTTGAGAGAAAGATGATTTCCAAATCAATATGACCAGAGTGACTTTTCTAGGGCAACAAAGATGCTTTGTTTTAAAAATTGCATTTGCATAATTTGGTAAATGTACAAATTTTTCTTTTGATAATTATATATATATATATATAATTGTTTGGATCATGCATTTGCATCATTTAGAGAATTATAAATTGCATAATTGTTTGGACCATGTTTTTGTATCATTTTGTGAGAATTTAAATCATTGTACCATGCATTTGCATAATTTTTTATGATGTAAATCATTGTTGAATATTGCATTTGCATCACAGTTAGAGCCATGCATTTACATCATTTGGCGAGCATTTAGATCTTTGACATTTATAAACATTTGCATCATTTAATTAAGATTTATGATTATATTAAGAAAGATGATGAAAAAGGACATTTGTATCTAATTTATTGGGATAGATATATGTATTTGTATTTTTGTGGAAAACATTTGCATTTATATTTGCGAGATAAGTATTTGCATCTTGGTAAGGATATATTGGCATTCATATCATGATATTTGCAAACTTTAAGGTGAAGAAACAAACAAAGAGATTTGATTAGCTAGCACATTATGATAATTAAATTCAAAATAGCTGGCACATGTGAGACTTAATATCAGATTAAGCCCATGGCATCAATTGAGAATTTAAACCTAGCTATGTTGGCACATGAAAGAAAATTGTTGATTTTTATGTTCCAAAGTCTCTATTAAGAAGGGGGTTTTTCAAAGATGAGGAATGATCTATTATGCTTCAAGGCATGATCTTGAAAACACTAGGTATTTCTTTATTTTTCAAAGGTTTCAAAGCCTTCAATGGGGAGAGCATTTTATTTTTCTAAAGTTTTAAAACCCTTAGTAGGGGGAGCATTTTAAATTTTTCAAAGTTTCAAAACCTCTGGTGAGGTCAACATTTTTATTTTCTAAAGTTTCAAAACTTTGTTAAATGGAAGCCTTTTAGATTTTTCAAAAGTTTCAAAACCTTTGTTAAGTATGTGCCTTCTTTTATTTTTCTTATCTTGAACAAAATGGATGTTTTTTGTCATTGTACAATTTATATTTCATAGAAAATATGTAAAGAGAGATAGCAGTAGATGCATGATTTTGTCCGAGGTCTTTTTGATATTATTAGGTCTTGAATTGTAGTATTGGGTTTTAAAAGTCATTTTTTAAGCCCAAATTTAATGGCCCAAATGTGTTTTTTATTTTTATTTGGTAAAAATAATAACATAAATTTAGAATTTTTTTTTAAGATTGTGATTTTATTTGGATTTGAAATTTAAAGATTGAGTTTAATTTTAGTAATTCTTAAAAATCAAGTTTCTACAATAAGAAAAAGAAATTTTGACAGGATTTTGATAGATGCAATTGTTATAAAAAAATTTCAAATTGAAAAGGGACTCAATCTCTATATAAAGAGCCTAATTCTCAATTAGAAATCACCAACAATCAAAGAATCAAGAAGCAAAAGAATAAGCAACACAATCAACAATCATCAAGCAATACAAAGTTTTGAATTTTGAGGAAAAAGTTCCTAATCAAAGGGAGAAGAAGAATCACCAAGCAAAAAAAGAGAGCCATATATATAATATTCAAGCAAACAAAGTCAAACAAAAATTTTCTTGGCAGTAGGTTTTATTTCAGGTTAACCCAAGAATATTGGTTAGATAAATTTTCTTTTATGGTGTTATATTTATTTGTTGTTTAATGTGGTTTGTGATAATATTTGTGATAATAATTTTTTATGAAATTATTTTGTTTTGCTAGTTGTTTACTTATTTATTTAATTCAATTTTATTATTTTTTATTTCAACTTTATTTTTTTTACCTATTGGTTTAATTGATGAAAATAAAAATTATATTATATTTTTTAAAATCTATATATATATTATTTTATGATTAAAAACTTATAAATATGCTTATATCATTTTTTGTAATTAATATTTTGTAAATAAATAAAAAAGGATTAAAAACTATTTGAATTAAGGCTTAAATAAGATAATATATGATTAATGTGGTATCAATTTTGGGCATAATGAGGTGTTAAATACTTTTTTGCATGTAACCAACTTCCAAACTGAGTTCTGTTAATTTAGATCATAACCTATTCTTTTTAGGGATCTTTAAGTCATATTTGGTATACATGATTATGATAGGATAAAATAAGATAATATTATGAATATAATTAAATTAAATAATGTCATCCAACTTATATTTGATGTGTGCAAAGATTAAGAAGGATAATTTATTTATTAGTCAAAATTATCCTTCCTCAAAATTATACAATTTAAATTATTAATGTAATTTTTAAGAATATAATAGAACATATAACTTTAATCCCATGTATTAAAAATAATCCTCTCCATTTTGAGAGGATTAAATCATTCTATACCAAGAGAATGATAATCTTCATTGTAATCTCATCCCTTTCAATTAGATAGAAACCAAACATAATATAAAATTATTATCGTACTATCCTATCTATTTTCTAATGTACCAAACATGACCTTAATTCAAGTTGAAGATAACCTTAAAAAGAATAAATTCATATAAGTGATCAATCACACTTAAGTAAAAAAGATTGATGACGATTTCATATTTTTTATCCAACGAACAGGTTTTTGGACTTGAACATTAGACTATGTTGAAGGCAATCTCTGTTTTCTTGAGCAGTTTAGCATGACTAGAGACTTTCCTCGAATGCTTATTGGCTTATAATTAAATATATACATTGTTTCTGTTCAATAGTTTTAACAAGAAGAATTTAATATCAAAATACAAATGTTGATCATATGATTTATGAAAAAAAAAAAAAAAGAAAAGAAGAGGTTCCAAGTTAAATGAAGGAAAAGAGTTGTAGCTGGAAACAGATTCAAGCATGGTCAAGGCATGAAGAATTTACCTATGCAATTATCCTTTCAATAAAATCCTTGAAATTTTTGTTAGAGCTACCTCTTTCTTTGATGCTGTTCATGACTGTTTCCTTGAGAACCAGAGCTGTTGCTTTATGCTTTTCATTGCCTGACTGTTGCTCTTTCTTATTCGTAATTTCTTCTCTTGTAATGATCCCCTTTCCATCTCTGTTGAACCCCAATAGTCACAAATATAGCTTTGGTTGAAGAACTGGTCAGCAAAGTAAGGCCAGCACAAGAAAGAGATCCCATTGCTTACACCTTCAATTGTTGAGTTCCAACCACAAAGGCTTATAAAGCAAGCAATGGAAGGATAAGAAAGAACCTTTTGCTGAGGTGCCCAACCGACCATTTTCCCCCTAGCAGCTACTCTCTCTTGAAACCCCTCTGGGTAGGCATTATTTTTTTCCATCTGTTATATCAGAACGCACGACCTAAAGAAATGGCCTACCTGTACGTTCAAGCCCCAGTGCCACCTCTTGAAACTGGGTTGTGTCCAAAATGGTGAAACTGCCAAATGCAACATAGATGATTGCTTGCGGTGCCTGTTGATTCAGCCATTTCAGACAACTTGAATCTTCTGGCCTTAAGTTTCCAGTTGAGTCTCCAAGCCTGTTTGGTGCCAACAGTGGGCCTATAGGTCTGATCTTTGAAGCCCTAGCAAATGCAGCAGGCTCAAGTTCATATGTTGAGTTGCAAAGCAGCCAATCTGTTAACTAGATAGATTCATTGTTTCTAACCATGAGTTGGAAAATGTTTTTCTGTGCATTAGTGTTGCCGATGCAAGCCCATACAAAGTTCATTGTGTTCGTGGGGGCATTCTTGGTGACATCTTAATCATCTGTCTCTTGGTGGGAGTTCCTGCAAAGAGAATCTCTGAAAATATTAATAATGGCCGAGCAAGTTCTTGACTGCCTTTCCTCCTCCTGCTTTTCTTACAATTTAATTCAAGGTAACATAAATGATTAAAGGATTACAAGATAAAAGTTTGCTTTGATTTCTTATTAGTTAGTATTATATGTCATCTGAATCATCTAACCTTTCCTACTACTATATACCTTTAGACAGTCCAGTTGGTGCTCCTATTCTGTCGTTTTTGTCAGATACAATAATAAGTAGGAAAGCTACATCTACGAATGAAATAAGCTATAAATTGAACATACGAAAATTAGAGATGTAGGGTCTCACCATCCTGATCAATAATTCCATCTTCTATCATTTTTGGGATGCTAAATCCTAACACCAAGAGTGCAGCTGCAGCCGGACAGAAGGCAGCTCGCTTGATTCCATGCTTCTCTGCAATTTCCAAGGCCCAACATATGCTCTGATCTGCAAGGACACAAGTTATCTTGATTTCTGATCCATTAATTTCGTCTATAAGCTCCTCTACTTTCCCTGGCATGATCTACAAGATTGCTTCTGATATCTTCCCTGGTTGTTTCCTATCCTCTGGTGAACCAAGTCCATCTGGAATCGAAACAAGGCAAATCTTGTCACGCACATCTTCTTTCATTGCCAATTTATCCAGGGTATTTTTATGATTAAACTGCATGTTAACAAATGTAATTTTAAAGCCATGTTTGACTAAGCTTTGTGAAAGCTCCATTAGAGGAATTACATGGCCTTGTGCCGGGTATGAATCACCAGAATATGTGGATTGTCCATCTTATTTCTTGTTTTGCTTCCAAGACTGGCGTTTGATCTTTGAAATCAATTTAACGTCCATGTAACTTCTACTACTGACTTGAGGAAACAGTCTATAGAAATTGTCTTCATGTTGTTCAATGTAAGTGGAATCTTGAACTTGGAATCAATACTATTCCTCTCGTTTCTTTCTTCCTATTTTAAAATCATGCATCATTTCAGCATATCATTCATCTCTGTATGTTTGCATTTAACCATTGATGCTCATCTTTTGGATTCATTGGATTCTTTTGTTGCACCTGATAGGCTGATACTGCACTCACTTATCTTCATAGAATACACAATTAGATTTTCAGTGCATATGACCTATGGTTGAAAGCAACCCCCTTTCTCCTTTATTGTTTGGGAGTTCACAATCTCAAATTTTGGTAAAAATGAAACGCATAGCTTAAGCACAGGTCATATGGCTGCCAAAAAAACATGGATATCTTGCTAAGTTAAGAATCTGTGTTTAACTATAACAGGTTTCTTCAAAAGATGGGAATTTGGACACTTTTTATACTTGAAAATTCTCCTAAAGCCCAAGGACCATAGACCAACATTTCTCTTAGTCTCCAATTATTTGAGGAAGTTCAGTTAAAAAATTATTTTAAGATTTGGCCCTCTTTTTCCTATTTCATTCATGGCACTTGGTAAATCCATGTGACATTTATCTATGTTAACGATTCTCAAGTTGTACTAATGTTATTCTAAGATTATCTCATTTATGTTTATTGTCTCTATTTATATATTTAAAAAAAAAAAAGGTCGTAACTTGAGGATAGGATAAAGGATTGCATATGTTGAAATCTAAACTCAAACTCATTAGATATCACTTTTTAAAGGTAGTTATACGAACGAACAATGTATTTTGCTTTGTATTTAATTGAAAAAGAAAAAAAAAAGTAATAGAACTCGGATAAATTCCTTTATTAGTAAAATCATTTTCTTTCATGCTTCCTCTTAAGTCTTAACTAATTTTAGACTATCCCATTCTTAGTAAAATCCAAAGTCATGTATCCGAAAATTTATAGAATTACAAGATTGACATCTTTAAAATTGCATGAAATACCCATTATCTGGACATTTATCATTTTAGTCTTACCCATTTTTGCATGTCTTTGCACAGGGCAGCTAAAAGGCTGTAAGCCTGTAACCCTTTTCAAAGATTTGGACTCAACCCAAATGAACTAAGCCCAATTCATTTCTAATGGGTCAATAGGCCAATCCACTGACTCTTTGAAGCCCAAAATCCCAAATGGACTAAGTCCAATTCATATCTAATTCTGGGGCAATGTTTTGTCCTCTTTACTAAGGCTGTGGTATAAAAGAAAAATAAAATCTAAATCAGCAATTGATTCTTGCCTCCACATCTTTAAGAGTTGCACATTTTCTTAATTTTTCTTGACTTTCTCATCATTCCATTGGGGCACTAGCCTTAAAGCATAAGGAGCAAGAGCTTTATAGAATTTCTTAATTGTACCTTCTGCAACCTCAACTGCAACCGCAATTTCTGGCCAAAAAACGAAGTATAACATTTGATTAAATCCATAAAATTTTTCTATGGAAATAATTTGGAATTCATACCTTGAACAGTTATCTCACAACCTGAAACCCGATTTATCATGTAAATAATGGCCGCCAAAACCAATTTCACTTTCCTGATTCCTCCTTATATCCAAATCTAGTACTACCATAATAATAGCTTCTTGAACAGCCTTGATGGCTTGATTGTTCATGCCAAGTGTGGAACAGAAGCGCCTGACAAGTTCTCCTGGCTGCACAGTCCCCATATCAACCTCTAGTCGTTTCTTTATTACTTCAATTGCCCTATTGATTTCTTTCTTTGAGGCTCCATTAGCAACTGTTGAAATCTCTTTCAGAGTCCTGGACGATCTAATCTCTCTACAACCATTAAACAGGCTTGCTGCTTATACAGCATTCAGGCTTTTTTCTTTACAAGATTTACTATCCTCCACGTTCTTCTACATCTCAAAAGCTATCTTGAATAGTTATAAAAAGGCCTAACCTGTCAGCGATAACGCCAATGATCCCGAAGCCTTTAACCAGGGTCCTGTCTAAGTTTGATTCATTCAATGAAGTAAAAGAACCAGCAGGGGCACCCTTAGTCTTGAAGATCCAACTTGTCATGTTTCCATGCTCAAGAAGAGGGTTTACTTTTGATCCAACACGTTCAGGATCTTTATCATCCATGGAAGCAACAAATGTTCTCCATTCAAAAGTTTCATCAACATAATTGGATTCAAGAACCAAGCCTCACTCAGAACAGATTGCGTGTCCAGTCCTAGAATCGAGAATTCTTCCAGTTTCTCTCTTACAGTCTAAACAGAAACCAGTTTCCAGGGTGAATGATTTCTGTTGCTTCATTGGCCTTGAATTCTCCAAAGAGTAGTAATTAGAGAGGGTAATGCTTTAGCAAAGAAAAAATAATTTCCTTTTCCTAGAAGGGTTAGGATTTTTGTGGACGCGCGTTTAAAAGAAAGAGTCGTGGAACAAAATCAAGGTTATTTGTAGGACCACAACAACCAAGTACAAGCCGAAAGAACCATCATAAATATATACCATATCCAAAAGAAAGAATAATCAAATCAAAACCCAACAAGCCAAGGGTCCAAGGGTGCCACACAATGGGTATTTTTTGGGGCCCATTTGATACGAGACAAAAGGTGCAAACACACCTGGAAATGATGGTGGAAAATAATTTGTTTCTTTCCTTTTTACTGGATAATTATTTTGTTTATATTGTTTAAGTGTTTGCATGTTGGAAACAGAAGACATTCCCACCAATTTTATCAGCAAATTGCTTGTCCACCAATGAGAAAACCATGGATTAGTGAAACCAAACCCCACCAAAGAATTATTACCAGGTACTATTAATATAAAAAGAAAAAAGAAAAGAAAAGAAATTGATTGATTTTGTTTCTAGTTTTTTATATTTATTCTGCTTGTTCTCAACAGAGGATTTTTCAGCTTTTCCATGATATCTTTCCCACATCACTCTCCATCCATGAATTGGATCAGATACTGACCCTGACACTGACACTGACAAGGTTGATAGAAGTTAGTTATTAACGAATAGAGAATCCACAACAACTGACGTGTCAGTGCTGCTTTCAGTCAATTTTTTTTTAAAAGGAGAGAATGAAAGACAACCAAGTACTCAGAATCCTCCCAACATCAGAAGCCAAAAAAAACCAACCATGCTTTTGCTGTCATAAAAAGTCTTCTCTTGTCGTTTACTCAATCTCGGCTGCGGAAAATCAGAAGAATCAGTGTCTGAAACTTTGTACTTTTCAAAGAAAACAAATCCTTAGTTCATAAAGTTGTCAACTGATGTTTCTGAAATCCTTTTCACGTACATCTTTTGTTTTCCCCCAATAAAACGCAAGTCAAGGTAACCACAAACACACGTGACAGACGAAAAGTGATCTTTAATGAAGTGCAAAGTCAGAGAAGCATTTAACCTTGTAGTTGCGTTCCAAAGGCCATTTAAGTGGTGGAAATCTCAAGTGGGAAGCCCCTGTTACATATCCTTAGATTATAAAATTCCAACCACTTGTACTTGCCATTAATATTTTTGCATTTACTGAATAATTGCTGCTCTGCTAGATGCTATTCTTCCGTCCTTCCACTCATAGCAGAAAAAAACCTGAAAGAGCGAAAAAAAAAAAAAGACGGGGAAGAGAATCCAGCAAAGGCAAAGATACAAATATTATCTACGTTTTAGGCATGCTAAATTCCACTATTTATGTAATAAGTTAAAAGACATTCATATTGATGATCCTCTTTGTTCTTTTTCAAAAGACACTTAGAATACTCCTATTCTCCTTGGACTTTCATGAAAATATACAAGAAACAATATTTACTTTCTCAAAAATGACAGCAATGGCCTCAACTCAAAATAACTGAGGGCCTCACTACAAGGTTGACCTGTCCAGCATTCCATCATGCATTCTCGTCTTTCTTGCTTGCCAGCATTGAGGTTAGTGAAGAGAAAGATCATGGAGAGATGAGTTGATATGGCATGAAGAGAATAGATGAAAACAAGATTCTATTAGAGAGAGGATCAGTTAAATCAT
This sequence comes from Durio zibethinus, assembly GCF_002303985.1. The sequence continues at coordinate 21,363,645 of NW_019168470.1, read as the reverse complement.
GATCACAGCGAAAAACATTGTACCCCCTCTGGTATATTCCTAGGCATTGGAAGTGCTGTGACGTATCTCTGGGGAACTGGTTTATGGATTGCAGAGGATGATGCAGCTCCAGAGGTATCTCCTTGTCCTCGGTTATGAAATCTGGCAAAACGGTTGATGACAGAAAAGCGTTCCAGCTCCTGACATTCCACTCTGATGTCTAGAACTGACACTTTCTTGTCAAATCTGCATAAAGAAATAGTATTCACACAAAGAATAATAGAACATCATGAAATTGTAGATCAATTTTGCCATCAAATAAATAAAAGAACCAATTGTGCAGAAGGGTATCTAGAAAATAAAAGCAATAATTCCTATTAAAAGGCACTCCTTTTCTTTTAGGAGACTGGATTATTAACTATGAAGGCCACATTATCATTTATTGATGCACAGAATTTGATATTATATTACCATACAGCAAATGATGCCGTAAGGAAGCAAGCGAAACAATAGAATAGGACACAAGTTCGATTTATTAGCTGTAAGGAACATTCTCCTTTGGAATTGGAATGACAAGGTTTGGTCAATTCAATTATATAATATTATAGAGTTCGATTTGTCAGCTATAAGGAACATTCTCCTCTGGAGTTGGAATGACAAGGTTTGGTCGATTCGATTGTGATCAAATTCACAGCGAAACATATGGGTATAAATGCAGCTATAATTTCTATCTGTGTAACTCAACCGGTGCATTTCTACATCACAAGAACAAGGAGGGTTGCCAAAAATGCAGAATTTCATCAAATGTATACGTACCTTTGGAAGTTGTTTTCTAGTTTCTTAGCTCTATCAGTAAAACCTTCCAGGACTTCCACAATTTTCTGGTTACCAGTTTTCTCAAAAGTTTTCAGCTTCTCAGAGATCCTGAAAAAATATAATTCTTTAAAGATAAGGCCAGAAATTTTATGAAAATACCATCTCAAGATTAAAATTAATGTGTAGCCAAAGTTTACTTAAAATTACCATTAAGTCATCATGCAAAAAGATTTCTTATTTTAGCCTCCGAATAAATTCACAAATCCTAAAGCAGTACTCACATGTCACTGTCGTCAGAGGAGAGATGCATATTATTTCTTACACCATAGGAAAGGCTGCATGCATCACCTAGAGCTACTCTAGAAACAAAGTATGATATACTATCATTGTTTGAGCTGGCATCTTCTCTGATAATCGAAGCTGGTGCAGGATGAAGCAATAGCTGCATAAGCTGTGTTGTCAAGACAAGCCTCCTCTTTGATCGAAGCATTGGATGCACATTTTCAAGTATTTCAATGTCACCTTCCACCTGCCATTAGCAATGCAATGTTAGAATCAATTTTAGATTCAACACATGGACTACATTTGGAAAGAAACTAAATTCCATTATTATCAATCTAGGAGCACACACCTTCTCACAGAAACGATTTGTGGCCTCAGCCCACTCTTGTTCTGATAGACTGTGGAAACAAATACAACTTAAAATTAACTTCAGTGAATAAACAAGGAATCAATAATTCACACAAACCAAGAAAAAGAGAGGGAGAGAACAAAAACACCAATGGAATATAAATTAAAATTTTCCAATCTCTGGAGCCAATATCGACAGTGACTATGAACTATAAATAATCAAGGAAACTAGAATTATTAAAAAAAAAAAAAGCAATAATTGTAATGACCTGATATTTTGAGGTTTTTGGGAACCTAGTGACACTTCTTTCCACCATGGCAGAAGCTCAGATGTCATAGCTTTGCGCTTCTTTGGTCTTGTAGTAACAATATTTTGATTGTTGATACTTGCCGGCAACACATATGGAGCTGAAAAGAGTTCATTTTCCACCAAGGTGGTAGCTGAGCTTGGCCTCGAAACAGCAGCTTGACTAGCCTCCACAGCATCTATTTGTCCAACAGAGGCTTGAAGATGCAGATTTTGAGAAGGTTTCAAGAGGGAGAAACGTTCAGAGACAGATTTTGTAATCCTGGCATCAGACATTGAAAGCATCTGCCCATTTCTGAAGGACCCATACTGCTTAAACCAAGAGGGTGCCATATGTAGATTACCCTGGCCATTGTTCATATGATTAGTTACATAAGAGCTGCTAGTAGATTGGCTCTGAGAAATATTTTGACCAAATCTGACCATGTCATGCGAAGGCATATTTCGGAGAGCAGTCTGCGCCAAAGCTTTTACGGTTGGATCTTCTCTTGAACCTGCGAAGAAGCTTGAAATTTTGTTATTCTCCGCTGGTGCTAAACTTGGTCCACTATCCATAGAGTTTCTCAAACTTGAATTATTTTCATGCAACTGCTGTCCCACCACAGAAGCAACCTGCTGAGCCTCATGGGTACTCTTACTTGGATCAGTCTTAGCAGTATTCATTGCTTGTATTTGGTGCATCAGGGAGTAATTTTGCAGGAGACAATTAGATGGTTTCAAAGAATGGGCACCAGGTGCAATCTTTCTTTCAGAAGTCATAGCGGCTTGGTTATTATCATGTTTCATCCCATCAAGGACCCCCTGGTTAGAATGAGACATTGATGAGGAAGAAGGGAGAGAACTTGCATTTAAGCAATGCTTTTGTGATGGTTCTCCTTGACAGAAGCTAGTAGGCAGGGAAGAAACTGTCCTATCAGAAGACATTTGCTGCAGAGACCTCTCTTTTCCTGCCTGCATCTCCCCATAACCACCTTTACTGGAGTTTATACTCCTATCTGTGGGATCCGTGGAGGGTGGCAAGCTGGCAGGAACCTTGAGAGGTTCTAAAACAGAAAGATTCTGCTGAGTTGGTGCAGTTGTCCATGCATTTTGCATTGCTGAAAATTCACCCTGCCTTGACATTCCTGACATGATAGAAGGCTGAGATACCTGTGAAGCCTCCAAAACTGGAAAGTGTTGACTAAAATGATTGGCAGAAATCTGTTGAGACGTATCTTGAGAGGCGGCAAGGTTAAAAGGGGGATTCCTGCTTGTACTTGAAAGTGTCGCCTGTATTGATGGAGATGCTACAGGTGAATTAGGCGTGTGTTGCAGTTGTGTTTGATTTACCAGATGTGGAAGACTGGATGCAAAGGCTGCAAAAGCACTCCCCTGCATGTTTGAGTACGATGAAATGCATGTCTGTCCGGACATACTTGATTTATCAGCCAATAGTACTCTTTGAGACAACTCATCTGCCAGCGGAAAAGATTGAACGGAATATGGGGAAGCTGCCCATGTCTGACTGACCTGCCCTGATTTTAGATAACTTAAAGCCTGTGGTGAACCCTGAGAATTGAGCAAAAGATTTGAATTTGACAGCTGTTGTGATGGAAGGGGCAACCTTAAACTAAACCCTTGAGAAGTAGAAGATGGATTGTATAGTTGAGCAAGAGATATATGAGCTCCTGCCTCCGGAACTTTGGCCAATGCATTAGAGTCTATAGAGCCAGAATGTGACATAGCACCAACCTCCCTTGGAAGGTTAACCTTGTGAAGTAGCTCAAGCATATTTTGACTGCATAAGTTCAGTCAATCATATTTCAACATTGCATTGTAGAACTTTAAGCACAAAATAAGATAACAAGCTTTAAGCTTACACAAGAAAAATATTCAGTAATAGATTCTGCCAACGAACAAAAGCACAATTATGACAAACATAAATATCCCTACATTTTAATAGCAACCAATTTGTATGTTTAAACAACAAATGAACTAAGCCAGTTAATAAAAGCTTATACAAGTAAACACCTTGTCTGAGCAGCAGTTATTGATCCATCAGGGCCAACTGATTTGATATCATCCCCAGAAGTCACCTCATCTAAAGGTGAGTGCACCTGAAAAGGACAAATCATATAAATAATCAAGAACTTCAATGAAAAATGCCATTCGATTTAAAGAACACCTTTATTTACCTCATTGAAGTTTGCACTGCCACTAGACACATCACCAAGAAACTTGACCTGACCAGAATGTCCTTGGTCACGACCACTCAATCCTTTTGAATTATAGCTGTCACTTGAAGCCTGCCTTTGGTAACTCTTTTGCTTAGTTACATATATTTCACCTTCTCCCTCTAAAGTGCTAGCAAAACCATAAGGCCCATTGCTTATCTGATGCTGTTTTTGCCTTGTACTCTCACTTTCCTTGATGGCAGAGATATCAGCATGTCTCAGGTAATCGGATCTATTATTATCTATGACTCGTTGACCAGATGACTGGTTATTATTTATCTGTAAATCTTTTCTGCTGAATAAATTATTATTAGCACCAGATTGTACTTGCTCCACTCCTCCAGTTGATGACTTCGACAAAAACCATCACTAGCACTACCTGCAACCAATATCCAGCCCCTTGTTAATATGAGAATAAATGCAGCAAGATTTCCTTGAGGTGAAGGGGGTTACTACCTTTATGTTTAATATAAGGTTGGACAAAATTTTCATGTGAGCTAGTCCTTTGCGGATGAACACCACTGTCAGGGTGCTCGTAAATCTGACCTGCCCAAGCATTATTTAAATGCATATATGACTGTGCTTGTTCACCTCCCTCAAAGGATTGCTTCTGTTGATTACCACAATCTACCCAGTCGGAAGTGACTTTGAGGGACTTCTTTCCAGAAGACCCACGCGATACATTATGGGGTAGATACTCTTCCTGTTCAGTTGAAAATTGGGTGCCAGGCTGCTGAAAACCAGGGAAGCTAGAGCTTACACCAAAATCATTGAACATGGGCATGGGCTTTGAACTAAAGGAGGAGGCACTCTGTAGGTTGCCATCAATCCAACCTGCCTGTTGCTTATCACTGTCGACAAAGTTTGAAAGCTGATTATCAGTTGACTGTTCAGTATTCTGAAATGTCAGTCCACTCCACTCCTCTTGTAGCCCAGTATCACTGCTAGAAGCCTCAGCCACAGCAGACTGCATTAGAGCACTCCAGCTCCCACTCTGAATAGATGGAAATGCATTTGAAAAATCTGAGTTCTCCAATGCATTGCTGAAACTTCCTGCACCTAAATCAGTGCGCCTGCCTGAGGAGGGATCCCAGAAATTGTCATCCATATTATATAATATTTTCTCTTCCATTGGGTCTAAAGGAACCAATCCCTGAGAGGGACCACTTTGTGTAGTTTTCTGCTGCATTGCAGGCCAACCAGCCTGCTCTTGCCTTCCATTGAAGTCCTTGGCAGATGCATTGATTTGTGTGGCATTCCCAGCCTGGAAGCTTCCAGATATATTCCCACTATTTATGCTCTGGACAGAAGCTGGACCAAACATATCTTTCCCCTGAAATCCTGGGTTGGATATTAATGTACCTTGTGACATGTAGACCTGATCTGGTGAAACAGTGTATTGATCTCTCAAGAATCCACCTGATGACTGCATAGTAGGCTTCTGTGCTTGACCACCAGCTTTAGTCAACAAATTAGTGGTGTCATTAGAGATTCCTTGTTGAGAATATTGAGTCGTATTACTTCTTGCACTAGCAACAGGAGTCCCGTATAAAGATGCACCAGGCTGCTGAGAACTTAGGCCCATTGAACAGAAAGCCTGACCTTGATCTTGCGGGAAAACAACTCTGTTAGATACTCCTGTAGTAGTAGAAGATGTACCTTGCTGTACAATGTTCATAAACATCTGTGATGCTTCATGAACAGGTGTTCCATTAATGAGAGATGCGAACTGACCTGCAGCAGACTGTTTGGCGATAGCAGAAAGTTGGTTTAAAGTATTCTGCTGCCTCATATCACCGAACTGTTGAAGTTGCTGCTGTCTCTGAAGATCTTGCAGCTGCTTGATCATTATGTGCTGCTGCAACAACTGCATATCATTATAGCCAGACTGCTGCATGGGGAGAGGTTGCTGAAAACCCAGTTGTGGGATGTGCAAAAGTTGTTTTTGCCCTTTAACAAAGTTTAAATCAGTAGAAGCTTCAGTAATTTCCGATCTTTCCGAATTTGTTGTCAGGGTGGGACTCTCACAAGACTCATTTTCTTTATGTGATTTAAAGATAGAAGAGCCTCTGGAAATCAAATTATGCTGATCATAACCTGTATTTTCACCCAAAAACCCTTGTTGATTGTGTTGCATCCCAAAACCCTGACACTCAAGGAAGAAGCCATTTGTATTCTGTTGATGGTTGCTGGAAAGAAGCTGGGAATACTCAAGTGTTGGAGACAATTGTCTACTGTTCTGATTTAAAGCTTCACCACCATGTCCTCCTACAGAATCTGCGAATAACAAGCAAATATTGAACATAGTTTAATCAAACAAAATGGGTATTCCAAATAATTATAAATAAGAATTGTTTTTTTCCATATATTTTCTCATTCATGTTAGGGACTATTCTTTAATCTTCACTAAGCAGAACAAATTTTCACCAAAGCAAGCAAAAATAAAAAAAATAAAAACAAGCAGAAAAATTAGAATTAATAGTGAGAACATTGATACCTAATTGTTGCAAGCTGTAGCTTTTCAAACTGAAATGCTGGGGTGCCCCAATCTGTCTCAGCTTTCCAACCAACTGATTATAGTTAAGCACCAGCCAACTTCCATCCGTAGCTTGTGGCAGATGCTGGCCCTGGAGAGAGTTGTCTAGCTCGAATAGACTGTGGATCCCATCTTCAACTTCGTTACCTGGCATTAAAATCCTCCCACCACTATTTTGTAGCTATATGCTTTTGCAAAATATAAGCATATCCATAAATAAGATCATCACAGCTCAAAAACAGCTTTTTCTACAGGACATCTCCCGAAGTACTCTCCAAATTCCCACTACTCCACTCTTCAAGATATCATCCTACACCATGACATTATTAGGCAAATAAGAAGAAGAAAAAAAAACCCCGATAATGACGAAGAAAAGACACTAATTAACTTCATTTTAAGCTGCTTTACTGCCTTCTTATTTTCTTCGATGATAGACATTTTGATTTTGAAAAATAAAAGCATAGTAGAAGTACACAGCATGTAATGTAATTATGCAAAAATATCATGCAAAAAAAAAAAAAAAACAAAAACAAAACCAAAAACAAACATGGCAGAAGAAATCAAATGCCAACTAAAATTAAAAAGTTGAAAACTTTCAGTTTCCACCGACTTTCTTAGCAACCAAACGAAGAAAAAACAAACCATAAAATTTGTTAATATTTTGTGAATTCCCCACAAATTCAACACCTTTTCCAAGAAACAAACAAAAAAAAAAAACACAAAAAGAAAATGAAAATTTTAAACAACCTAAAACTTAAATTCAACAAAAATTTAAACTAATATTGACCCAAATCAACTAAATGCATACAGAAAATAACCAAATTCAGGGCACACCCCAATTTCCCATAGTGAGCTAAACCCCAAATTTCCACACTAAAAAAAACCCTAAAAAATCTAAATATACACACAAATATATACAATTTAAGCTGATTTCAACATAATTAAGAAGCAAAAAAAAAAACCATTAATTAGTAAACTTCAAGCTAAATTAACAACAAAAAGAAAAGCTGATAAATTTTTAAAAAATTACCAAAAAAGAAAACAAATGCTTCAGATAAAAAAAGGGAGCAAGAGCAACATAAGCTTTTGATCTGAACCCAAAGCCAAAGAGCCTTTCTTTAGGGTTCTTCAAGAAAAGCTAAGAAACGGCAAGTCCTTTTTTTTTAAATTAAAAAATTAACTGTAACTAACGAAGCTAAGCTTAATTAGAGAGAGAAGGAGAAAATTTCAAAACGACGGGATAGTTTTAACTTAAAACGACGGTGCAAACACTCCCTCTCTCTCTAAAAATCATTTCTTTCTTTTCTTTTGCTTCTCTCTCTAGAATTGGATTTTTCAGACACGGAAGCGAAGATAAAGGGATCGAAGTTCGAATCAGTGTCAAAAAAAAATAAAAATTAATTTTTAAAAAAGGAAATTGTTTTTTTTTTTTTTTAAAGGGAGTAAAGGAAAATTTTAGGTTCGTAGCGAAGGAAAGGTTTAGAGTTAGGTTCGGAAGTGAGGGAATGTTAGTGTGTTTCTCGGGGTGAAGAATTTGGGTTGATGGAAATTGGACGGTATAGATTAGAGGAGGTTGAGTTTATGAATGGGAGAAAAAGTAGATGAAATAAGCGGATTCCACGCGCATTTTAGCACGCGTGGGTGTTGATGCAGCTTTTGCTCTTTTTATTTTGAGTTACTTTTTGGAAACTTTTGGGAGAGTGGGTTTTAGTGTAAAAATTTGTGAAAAAAAAAAAAGTTTTTTTTAAGAATTTATATTTAATGTATCTTGATAAATATTATATTAATTTTTATTAAAAATAATTTTAAACATATTTTCTTAAATATTTTTTTGTTTTAATTAAATTGTTTCAGTTAATTTTTAAAATTTTTCTAATTTTAATAGTTATTATTTTGCATATTTTAATTAATTAAACTTTATAAAATATATATTCAAACACTATTTCATTTAAAATTTTTAAAATATTTTTTTATATTTTTTCAATAATAAATATAAAATAATATTAGATTAAAGTTTAAATTTTTAATTAAATATCAAAATGTGACAATTTAATTAAGATTGAGGGAATACTTATTTAGTTATGGTATTCTTTTTGAAGAGTTTGGGTTTCATTTATTTTTCCACATCCAGTTATAACAAACGCCAGAAGAGAAAGAAAATATCAAAAAAAAAAAAATGTATTACCTCTTAAAGTTTTCTTCAAGGCAATAAGTAACATTTGCCCTTTTTTTTTAGAACAAATTCTTTTAGAAATTTTAAGAAGAAATTTAAAAACTTTAAAAGTTTTAGAGATTAATATCTCCAAGTAAGAAACCAATGCCGAAAAGGACATTTTGAAAATCATGCAAAAATAATTGACTCAAATAAAATATACAGATATATTCATTATCACATTATAGAATAATAAAAAAAAAAAAGGAAGAATGTAAACTTTTCTTGACACACGTTTTTTATCAGACAAGATCTCGAGTTTGAGCCATAAAGTTTAGGTACTATCATTGATAAACAAATTAAAATGGCTTTTTTCAATGTGTTGTAATTTATTGAGGATTTGAATTTCACAAATTCATGGAAAAATGCTATACATTAAATGTTTGTACTTTTTCAAGACATAAAGATAGAACCATAAAAAAAAAAATCTTTAAAGATTTTTCAGATTTAATAAGATTGAAATATTTCTGATTTTATTGATGGATAGATAATTTAAGTGGTAAAAAGAATATAAATTTTTTTGTTATTTAAGTTTGAATTTATCAAAAAGATGTGAGAAGATAATTTTTTATAAATTTATTAGGTTTGAATAAATTTATTTATACTGATTCAAAGGAAATGTATTAAATAAAACTCAAAAATCATTTGATGCTAAAAAGAAAAATGTGATTCCTATTTTGATTTTAAACACATTGTCTTCAATTTTTTTTTTTATAAACTCACTTTATTTATGGACTGTATATTAAGAATCAAAGAAACATTAATAGATGCTAATATATGTATCAATACTATTTATTAAAAATATATAATATTCCTTTTATTCTAAATTGATTGAATAGTATTGATTTTTATGGAGTATAAAAAAAGTTTTTAATTTTTAAATATTTAATATTAAAATTAAAATGTTTTTAAAAAATAAAATTTCATAATTTTTAATGTCAAAAAGTAAAAAATAAAAATAAAAATAATTTAAAATTTTAAAAAAGTAGGAGGTTTAGATGCTAAAAAAAAGGACATAATTTTGGAACATTAAAAAAGAAAAAAGAAAATGGGCAAATGGAGTAGATGCATTGTAGGTTTATGAATTTGATGAAAATAATATATTAAATATATAAATATTTTTTTAAAAAATCGTAAAAAAAGCTAAAAAAATTAAGAATCCATAATTTCATATGAATTGTTAAGGTGGATGTACTTATAAATCTTTGTTGTAGAATCATTTAATGATATATTGGAGAGGATGGGATAATGCTTTATACTTAAAAATCAATTTTGAAATGATGCTCCCAAAATAGTAACAATTTAAGTAATTATTTCAAACTTTAAAGATATTTATATTTTATGACTAAGTTGGACATAATTCAAACTTAAATCCAAAGTTTTAGACATTCTAGCATTTCTTAAGGAAGGAGCAGAGAAAACAAGGAAATAATTTTGGTATAAAATAGGTTGCAACCTATGTCATAACATATAGATTAGTAAATATATATGTTATGATAGTTTGATGACTCTATTGAGAATGATATGTTATTTTTCAAAGTCATTGAGCTTCTGTTTAAAGGAATTTTATTTATTTTTTAAAAATTGTTGAGTCTCTATTTAGAAGAGTCTTATTTATTTTTCAAAGTCATTGAGCCTCTATTTAGATGAGCCTTATTTATTCGTTGAACTTCTGCTTAGAGGAGTTTTATTTATTTCTCAAAAGTCATTGAGCCTCTATTTAGAGTAGTTTATATATTATTCAAAAAGCCTGAGTATGCTTAAAAAAAAGGGTGTCAAGTTGGTTCTTGATTGGTTGTCTACATTTTTACACAATTCTTATTTCATAAGAAATGAGTAAAAAGGAGCAATTGTAGACACCCAAATCTATCTAGGGTTCTATTTGTTTTTGTTAATAAAAAATAATAAAAAAATGAAAAAATGAAAAAGAAATCATGTGGTTGAATTTGAATGAAATTGTTTGTATAGGTTTAGGTTGGATTTAAAGTTTGAAACTGGAGTTTGAAGGAAATTAAAACCCTATTAGGGTTTTTTGGATCAAAACCCTATAAATACATACACATATCAAACAGTAAAAACATAGAGAGATTAGCAGACAAATCAGTAAACACACAAATGGAGATAGGCAAAAAAAAATATACAGTAGAAGGTATAGAGATTAACAAAATCAGAAATAGAAATATAAAAAATTTTTTTCTGAAAAATATGAAATTTTTAGATTCCGGTGAGTTTTTCAAAATTCGATTGAATTTTTTGGCAATCTTTAAAGACTTCGGCATCTTTCTGGCAACAATCCTAGTTTCTGGCAAGCTTTCCAGTTTTCGGTGTTGTTTAGAAATCAATGAACTTTCGGTGACTCAACCCAGATTCCAACATGAAATTTTAGAATTTGGTGAAGATTCAACCCGTATTCTTAGGTTTTAAAGAGAGAGGGAGAGAAAAGAAAAATCTGAGAAAAAAAAAAGAATTTGATCTTTTATACTGCTAGTAAACAATGTTATTTTGTCATTTAGATCTACCAAAATCTATGCGTTTTATCGCCTGGGTGACCTGACTTGTAGCATTGACCCACCTTTGACTTGCGTCCTTATCATTAGCTCAAGACGAGCTGAGCCGAGCCAAGCCATGAAGTGAACCGTTCCAACCGTTGTCCATCTTCGTAGCCAAGTCACACCTCAGTCGTCGAGCCGAACCGTTCCCATTGTTGGTATTTTTATTTAATTAATTTATTTATTTTAAAAGTATTTTAGCATGATTAAATTTTGGAAAAAAATTAGAAATTTTTTTTACAAAATAAAAAATTTTGGGAATAAATATTAATTATCCAATGATGGAATTTTCATAAATTTCAAATGGTAAATTTTTATAAAATTCTTAGGTGAGAAAATTTTTTAAATTTGTTCCAAATTGTGAAATAATTTAAATAAAATTTCAGTAATAATAGTTAATATTTTATTTTCAATTAAAAAACACAATTTTAATAAAGTTTTTGGAATTTAAATACTAATTATCCAATGATGAGATTCTTAAAAATTTCAAATGATAAATTTCTTAAAAAAATCTCTGGGTGAGAAATTTCTTTAAATTTATCCCAAATGGTGAAAGAATTTATATGAAACTTCAAAACTAATTATCATATTATTTTTTTCTAAAGATAAAAAAAAAAAAAGAATTTCTAAATAGATTTGAATGGTGAAAAATTTAGAAATAAAAAAAAATTCTAAATTTACTGAAATGGTAAAAAATTTAGAAATAAAACTTGTAAAATAAAAAAATAAATTCCAATGATGCAATTTTTAGTAACCACAAATAGATGATTATCTAAGAAATTTATAGGTGAAAAGATATTTTGAATTTGGCCCAAATTATGAAATAATTAGATATATTTTCAATAAAAAACCAAAATAAAAAAATGTATTAAACTTTTTTTCGACAACGAATCCTCTTCAAGAAAATAAATAGGATTCTTGAATACACTTAAGGTAAGGAAGTATTATTAAGAATTCTTTCAAATAGATAGAGAAATCTTAAGAATTATTTTTAATATTAAATTTAAGACCATTAAAATTAAAATCTTAGGATAATTTAAAATAAAATGGTACCATCATTTGGATGGACATGTGGAGGTGCTATAACCTTTCCTATATGTAACTAAACTCCTGAACCATGTTTTGATTAGTATACCGAAAAAAATTTTTTAAAGACCCTTAGTCAAACTTAGAAGCTCTTTAAAAGAATAGATTCATTAAATAGCTAATCACACCTTAATAAAAAATTAATTGCAACTCCTTTTATTAAGTCTAGCTATAGATTTACAGATATTTATAAGTCAAGAGTGCTATAAGCAGTTAAATTTCATTGAAAAAAAGAGATTGACAGCACTGTGTCATAGTTAGCTATATCATATAAGAATGATGAGAGCTCCTAATAAAAAAATTTGACATTGTTGTTTTCGAGATGGAGAGTTAGTCTTAAAAATAATTCTTCCAAGCTAGGACATAATAGAATAAAGTAGATTTTGAATTGGGAAAGGTCATATGTAGTGAAAAAAGTTTTCTCGAGCGGAGCATTAATATTAGCAGAAATGGATGGGAATGATTTGCCTAATCCCATAAATTCTGATGCTATAAGGAAATATTATGCTTAAGAAAAAAAAAAACAAAAAAAATGAAAAAAAAGAAAAGAAAGAAGAAAAAATGAAAAGTGAAAAAAAAAACTCAAATAAAAAACATAGTTAAACTTACCAAGAGTAGTCCCTACCAATATTTTATTACTAGATGTGATTGGCTACCTAATAAATCTATCTTTTTATGGATCTTCTAAGCTTGACTAAGTGTCTATAAAAACTAAGTTCTGGTCTATTAATCAAATAGGGATTTGAAAGTTCGATTACATATGAAAAAAATTATAACACCCACATATGCTCATCCAAGGAATGGCATCGTTTTATTTTAAATTATCCTAAGGTTTTGATTCTAATGGTTTAAATTTAATATTGAAAATATTTTTTAAGATTTTTCTATTAATCTTACAGAATTCTTAATAATACTCCCTTACCTCACGAGTATTCAATAATTCCATTTATTTTTTTGAAGAGACTCTATTGACAAAAAATTTTTTAATCATTTTTTTATTTTGATTTTTTATTAAAAATATATCTAATTATTCCACCATTTGGGCCAAATTAGAAATATCTTTTCACCTAAAAATTTCTTAGATAATCATCCATTTACGATTACTAAGAATTTCATCCTCAAATTTTATTTTTTATTTTACAAGTTTATTTCTAAATTTTCCAACATTGGGATCTATTTAAAAATTTCTTTTTTTTTTTTCACTTTGGAAAGAAAATAATATGACAATTATTTTCTTTAAAGTTTCATTTAAATTCTTCCACCATTTGGATAAATTTAAAGAAAATTTTCACCTAAAATTTCTTAGGAAATTTACTATTTGAAATTTTAAATATTCTCATCATTGAATAATTGTCAAATATTTTCAATCAAAATTTTTAAGTTATATTTTTTTATTTGGAAAAGAATACAATTACTTTTATTGAAATTTCATCTAAATTATTTTACCATTTGGAATAAATTTAGAGAAATTTTTTACTTAGAGATTTCTTAGAAAATTTACTATTTGAAATATCTAATATTCTCATTTTTGGATAATTAGTATTTAAATTCCAAAATTTTTATTAAAATTTTTTATTTTTTAAAATTGAAAATAATTATTAATTATTAATATTATTGAAACTTTATCTAAATTATTCCATCATTTAGGATAAATTTAGAAAAATTTTTCACTTAGAAATTTTATAAAAATTTACCATTTAAAATTTCTAAAATTTCTATCATTGAATAATTAGTATTTATTCTCAAAATATTTTTATTTTCTAAAAAGAACTTTTTAATTTTTTCCTAAAATTTAATCATGCAAAAATACTTTAAAAATAAATAAACAAATAAAATAAATAAAATAAAAATACCAAAAATAGGAACGACTTGGCTTGATGGCTGGCGAGCTCGACTCAACTTAACTCGGCTACAAGGAGGAAACGATTGGTACAGCTAGGCTTCACAGCTCGATTCGGCTAAAGCTAAGAATAGGAATATAGGTCGAAGGCGGGTCGATGCTTCCGGTCGGATCACCCAAATAAAAACATGAGGATCTTGGTAGATCTAAATGTCAAAATGACATCGTTTAATAGCAGTATAAAAAACCAAACTTTTTTTCTCAATTTTTCTTTTTTGTCTTTCTCTTCTCTTATCTTTTCTCTTTCTTTCTCTCTAAAACCCATGAACACTGGTTAAATCTTCATCCAATTCTAAAAATTCATGCCAAAATTTGGGTTGAGTCACCGAAAATTTGTCAGTTTTTGGAAAACTAACATCGAAAACTGAAATCTCATCAAAAACTGGGGTTATTACTGAAAGTTATTGAAATATTTAAAGATTACCAAAAAATTCAACTGGGCTTTGGAAAACTCATCAGAATTTGAAAATTTTCATATTTTTTCCAAAAAACCTTTTTAATTTTTTTTATTTTGTTGATCTTTTTGCCTTCTGTTGAATATATATATATTTTTGCCTATCTCCATCTGTGTGTCTACTGATTTGTCTACTAATCTATCTATGTTCCTTTTGAGGCTTGATACGGGTCTGTATTTATTAGGTTTCAATCCAGAAAACCTTAAACCAAAAAGGATTTTGATTTCTTCTAAACTTTCCCTTTAGATTTTAATGCAACTCTAACTTTTAATCTGCCTTAAACTTTTCAATCCAAACAAAAACATTTTACACAAATTCAACCACTTATTTTTTTTTTATTAATTTTTTATTAACAAAAACAAATAGAATCTTAGATAGATTGGGATGTTTAAGCTACTCCTCTTTGCATATTTCTTGTGAAATAAGAATTATGCAAAACATAAACAACCCAATCAAGAATCATCTCGACACCTTTTTTTAAGCATACTTAGACTTCTTGAATAACATAAAAATTTCTCTAAACAGAGGCTCCATGACTTTTGAGAAATAAATAAAGCTCCTCTAAGTAAAGGCTTAATGAATAAATAAGGCTATTTTAAACAAAGCCTTAATGACCTTAAAAAATAAATAAGACTCTTCTAAGCAAAGACTCAACAACTTTTAAAAATAAATAAAGCTCCTCTAAAAGAGGCTTAACGAATTTGAGAAACAAATAAGGCTTCTCTAAGTAAAGGCTCAACAATTTTTTTTAAAAAAAAAAAACTCCTTTTAGCAGATGCTCAACAATTTTAAAAAATAAATAAGACTCCTCTAAGCAGAAGCTTAACAACTTTAAAAAATAAATAAAGCTCTTCTAAGCATAAGCTCAATAACTTTTAAAAAATAAATAAGACTTCTCTAAATAAAGGCTCAATAAGTTTTGAATAATAAATAAGGTTTTTCTAAATAGAGGCTCAATGACTTTTGAAAATAAATAAGGCTCCTCTAAGTAGAGGCTCAATGACTTTTAAAAATAAATAAGCTCCTCGATAATTATGTCCAGAGGTCTTGTAGATCATCAAAAAAATTATAGGAGATTATGCCTTACAGGTCTTACAAATCGTTCATATTATTGAGAAATATATTTTTTCAAGGATCAGAACCTTACCTCAAAGATTTTTTTTTTTCAAATGAGAATTTGAAATTCTTTCATTGGAAAGTTTTTATATTTATCTTCTCTATTTGAGATCTTGAAATATCCCTACTTCCTAAATTCATGCACTAGACATTTTTAAATGCAATGCAAACTAAGCACTAGACATTCAGAAATGCAATACATGCTATGCAAATGTCAATTAATTATTTTTTTTCAATTGTGGTACTCAAGTTTTTCAAGCTTTTTCTTTGGATCTCGAACTCTTCAATCTTTAAGTACTAAGATTAAATCAATTTGATTCTCAATCATCTTTTCATATTTCCCTTTTAACAGAATCTTTCCTCTCCAAATTCAATGTCCTTACAAAAGCTAAACACTTCATGTTTGCTTTTATCATTCTCAACCTATCCAAGATAATGTAAAAAATCTTTCATGCTATTGTTCATTTATTAATCATTATTTTAATTTCAAAAAGTAAAAATGTAATCATACATTTCTTCCATTGCAAGGTATTAGAGGGAAAAGCCAAGGAATGGCTTGGAAATAAATGGTAAATAGTCATAAAAAAAAAAGAGACACAAGGAATGAAATGAAATATCTTTATTAAAGAATGGTAGCATAACTTTAGCCATTGAACAATGTAAAAAGGAAAAAGACTTACAAATATAGGTACAGGGTAACAACACTTAAAATAAACAATCAAATAATCATGATAACATATCTTGAAGCCTTCTCGAAAACTCAATCATTTGATGCACTTAACAACTTAGATCTCATCGTAATATACTTGCATCCATGTTGGCGAATTATTAAATTCGATGTTGTATCCTCATCCTCATCTAAGCCGTCTTTTCAAGTTTTTAACTTAGATAAACCCTTTTTTGACTCAAATCATCTTTTTAGGTTTTCGACTTGAGTCTTCCTATTTCATTCTTTTTTTTTAAGTGTAATATTTCTTCACAGCATCAGAATTTATAAGATTGAACAAATCATCTCCATCCATCTCAGCTAATATCAATATTCTACTCGAAAAAGCTCATTTCATATCATATAGCTCTTTCCAATTTGGAGTCTAATTTCTTCTATTATCATGCTGGTTTGAAAGAATTCTTTTCGAGATCAATTTTCTTTCTCAGAAGCAATGAGATCGAACATTTTTATCATAAGCTCTCATTATTCTTTTTTGATATAACTTACCATGGCACAATGCTGTCAATCTCTTATCTTTGATGAAATTTAATTGCTTATAACACTTTCAAACCTATTTAACCACTTTTGGTCTAACTTTTTTTAAAACTCTTAAAGATGGGATTTTCACTTCCATTGGCAATACGGCTTCCATCCCATAAACTAAAAAAATAGAGTTGCCTTAATAGAGTTACGCACTAATGTTCGATAAGCATGTAAGGCAAATGACAACTTTTCATGTCAATTTTTATAGGTCTCGATCATCTTCTAAAGAATTCATTTTATATTCTTGTTTGCTACCTCAATTGTCGTATTCATTTTTAGATGGCATGACATCGAATTATGATGTTCGATCTTCTAATGGGCACATATTTCTTGCATTATCTTACTATTTAAAATTTTGACATTATCTAAAATGATTTTTAAAAGTTTATATCTATAAATGATCTCTTTTTTTATGAACTTATAGATCATAGATCATGTTACATTTTCAAATGAAGTTACTTTCATCTATTTCATGAAATAATCTATCATTACAAAAATAAACCTATGCCTATTAGAAACTTTTAGGGTAATAGGACCAATGACATCCATGCCTTACATAGAGAATGGCTATAGTGGTGCCACAATATGTAAAATAGTTGGTAGAGTATGGATCTGACACTTGTGACATTTTTTAGCATAATTAATATAGTTGCTCTCTATTGCCAACTAATAATACCTAGCTCTCATGATCTATCTTATCATCATATGTCTATTTGCATATGTCTTACATATCCCATCATGCACATTCTTAATAATCTTTCTCACCTTAGCCATATTCACATACCTCAATAATACTTGATTATGATTTTTTTATACAAAACATCACTATCCAAGAAGAAACTCATAGCTAGTATTCGAATGATTTTTTTATCATTCTTAATTGCTTGATCTAAGTATTGTTGATTTTTAATGTATTACAAAATATTATAATACCATAGTTTTCCATCTTTCTCCTGTTCTACATTAGAACAATGAACTGGTATATCTTTACATCTAGCTTGATAAGCTAAATATGAGTATTATTATTAATTCAGATTATTACTGCTAGAGTAGCTAAGGTATCGATAATCAAATTCTTTTCACAAGGTAAATGATCAAACTGAACGTCTTCAAATTGCTTGATCAACTTTTAAGATATATTTATGATATAGAATGAGTTTCAGATCTCTTATCTCCCATTCTTCTTTCAAATGATATATAACTAGAGCTGAGTCTCCAAACATTTTAAATATTCTAATCTTTCTATTTACAGTAACTTGTAAACCCATGACACATGCCTCATATCAACGATGTTATTTATGCAATTGAAATTTAACCTCACTATTATAGATAATGTGTTCTTCTAGAGAAATTAAAATTACCTCAATTTCATGCCCCAAAGCATTAGCAGCTCCATCAAAGTATATTTCTCAACACTTCTCATCATGCTCTTGCTTTTCAAGTTGAAAAATAGTCATCAAATCTTCATTAAAAAATTCTAATCTCATTGGCTCATAATCTTCGATAGCACGATCTGCGAGAAAATTGACTATAGCACTTCTTTTGATTGTCTTTTGGCTTATATATATGATATTATATTTTGAAAGTATTACTTATCATCTAGCAATTTTTTTAGACAATGAAGGTTTCTCAAAGATATATTTGATTGGATTTAGTTTTGCTATAGGTCAGGTAGTATGATAAAGCATGTATTATCTAAGTCTTTTGACTGTCCAAGCTACTGTATAACATATTTTCTTTAAAGAATAATACTTGGGCTTATATTTTGTGAACTTTTTATTTAAGTAGTAAATGGCTCTATTTTTTCTGCTAGATTCATCTTATTATCTCAGTACACATCCCATTGACTTCTTGCACATTATTAGGTATAAGATAAAAGGTCTTCCTAGCACAGACGGCACCAACATTAGAAGATTGGACAAGTATTGCTTAACTTTATTAAAAGTATTTTGGCATTTCTGATTTCATTTTCTCGGATTATTTTTATGAAGAAGCTTAAAAATGGGATCACACCGATATGTAAGCTAAGAAATGAACTAAGAAATATAGTTTAGTCTACCCATAAAATCTCAAACTTTTTTCGGTGTGCTTAAAGGTGACAAATTTTGAATGGCTCATATTTTGTTTGGATCGACTTTAATCCTTCTTTCACTGACCACGAAGCTTAATAACTTTTTTGACTTTGCCCTAAAGATATACTTGGTTGGATTTAGCTTGAGTTAGAATTTTTTCAACCTTTCAAATAACTTTATGAGGTTGGTAACATGATCTTCTCTTTCTTGAGATTTCACAATCATATCATCTATATACACCTCAATCTCTTTATACATCATGTAGTGAAAAAGTATCATCATAGTTTTTTGATATGTTGCTCTAGCATTCTTTAAATCAAAAGGCATAATTTTATAGCAAAATGTACCCTACATCATCATAAAAGTAATCTTTTTCATGTCATCCTCAGTCATCATTTTCTAATAATACCTTGAGAATCCATCCATGAAGGAAAACATTGAATGTCTTACCATATTATCCACTAGTGTGTCAATATGAGGTAAAAAAAACTTATCCTTTGGGCTAGCCCTATTCAATTCATGATAATATACACATATTCATATATTTTCATCTTTCTTAGGGACTGGTACTATGTTGACTATCCATTCTGGATACTTAGCTACTTGTAGAAAACTTGTATCAAACTATTTCATACCTCTTCTTTAATCTTTAAAAAGATCTCAAGCTTCATTCGCCTCAGTTTTTGTTAGATTGATTTACATTTTGACTTTAGAGGTAATTTATGTTTCACTATTTTTAAGCTAAGTCCAGGCATATCTTGATAAGATGAAGCAAATACATCTATAAATTCTTTGAGCAAATCTTTCAACCTTTGCTTATCTGTTGATGAAAGTGAGGTGCCAACTTTAACCTCTTTCTTATTCTTTTCATTTCCTAAGTTCACCATTTTAGTTACCTTATAATAAGGCTTAATTGGTTTATTTTCTTGCTTAATTAATCTCATTAGGTCCAGAGGTAATACATATTCCTCATAATCATCTTCGCTATCAAGTTCATCAATGTTAATTAAAATTTCCAAATTAACCCCTTGATTATTATCATGATTATCTTTATGTTCATTTAAATACCTGAAATTGAATGGAATTGGATCTATTGGCAAGAAGTGTGGAGAAAATGAAAAATGAAAGCAATAAAAAAATGAATAAAAATGCATTCTTCCTAATCTTTTTTAAAATAATAATAAATAAATGGCCCATACATAAAAGATTATCCCAATGTTTTTGGGCATAATTTACTGGGATGTAAAATTACATTGAATCAGTTTCAATGATAGTAGGCATTTCATTGATACTCCAATTGTTAAACTTGTAACTTAGCAAACTAGGGTAGACCCATATTTCTTGTTCATGCCCTCTTTCATCTCCAATTGTATGGATGAACAACTTAAAGAATGCCTCTACCATACTTAGTTCAAAATCTTTCTCTGTATTTAGGTACATGTACCCTGTAGGCCTGAAGGTGTCATTCAAATATGGGATGATCACAGGCATAGTCTTCGGTTCATACCCTTTTAGCCCCGCCATCTTTCTTTTTGTCTTATTTGCTTGTCTTCTTTTAATCTCTTATCTTTTTACCTTATAGCCCAGGTTTAACCTGTCGCTATTGTTAATTATTGTTGGGGGCTCTCTTATCCTTTGTAAATTTCTATTAAGTCCTACTTTAGGATACCAATTCTTGCTAATGATTTGACTTACCATTATTTTTTAAAACTGTTAATTTTTATATCCTTCACCTACAAAATTGACTAGTTTAAAGGATCGATAAAAACATTTCAATACTTTTTCAGTAGCTTTCACATATGGGGTATTCAATGGCTGAGTCACAAGTATATCTTGCTTTTCAAATATTACCACCAATTAACCTTTCACATTAAACTCGATCTTTTGGTGCAAGGTAGAAGGAACATCACATGTCATGTGAATCCATGCCATTTTCAATAGACATCTATAAAATGAAGAGATATCTATCATTTAAAATTTTACATTAAATGTGCATGGCCTAATTTATAAGAACATCTATATATCTCCTAAAACTTTATGCCTGGTCTCATCAAAAGCTTGAACGACCATATGACTACTCTTCAGATATGAGTAATCAATAGGTAGTCTTATTAAAATTGATATAGGCATAACATTAATAGCAAAGCCATTGTCGATAAGGACCTTGAATATAATATGACTTTTGCACTTGATAGTGATATGTAGAGTTTGGTGCTTCTCTTTTCTTATAAAGGAATTTCATTATCGCTAAATGCTATGAAGTTTAGGATAACCAGGTTTCTAATTAAGTGATTTACATACTCAATAGACACATTATGTGCTACATATACCTAGTTTAACACCTTCAGTCAAGTATTTTAGTATAGTTTAGAATTCAATAGTAGTGATAGCAATGAAATTCATGCTGGTATCTTATTTAATTATTCAACTATAAAGTATTTACTATGCTTTACTAGCTTTAAAAATTCATAAGCCTCTTCATTTGATACTGGCTTTTGATAGTCTTTTTCAAGCAATATTGTTATATTATTTTATTCTTCTTCTACCTTGGCCTTTTTTTTGCTAACCCTCTATAGTATTTTAAGAGTATAGCATCTTTTACTTCGGGTAATCTCCCTTACACTAGTTATATTGGCAGCATCAAACTTAGGTACATTCTCTTTTTGCCCCTATATTACCATATCACAACCATATTTCCATAGCACAACTTTATCGTTCTTGTAAAGAATGAAGTAGAGACTTGAAAAGTTATCGACCTAGGGATAAGCCTGTCTATGATCGATTTTGGTTTATCTCTGTAGTAAATTGTTATCGATTTTGGAAACAATTTCAATGGCTTGTCAATCATAGACACTTCAACACTTCTTAAAATATCATTCTCTTTATAAAGCTCAATCTGGTAAGAATCTATGAGCTTTTATACCTCATGATAAAATTGTTTAAAAGTTTTAATAGAGTGGTCAGATGCCTCACTATGATATTTATAGTTGCTATTTGATACATATCTTTAATGATAATTGTGTGGACTCACTGGTTGTATTATGTCAACTTTACACAAAGCATCAAATAGCTGACTGATAGGTGTCTTAATTTTTTTCACTTTCTTTTTCATATGATGCTCTTGATCCTCACTTAGAGCATTCACATTATGGTTAAGCAAAGGATTACTACTAACATTAAGTGTTGCTATCCCTTTTATATCAAAGTTTATCATTTCATTTTTGATCAATTACTGTACATTATGCTTCAAGGTAGTGCAATTCTTTGTGGAATAACCAGTAATTTCATATTGGTAATCAAAGTGAGTTGTAGGATCATATCACTTGGGATAGGGTGATTTGAGTGGCTTTAGACAACTTGAGAAAATTAAGTGATTATTATAAAGCTCCTGATATAATTTTGCATAAGTCATAGGGATTGATCAAATATAAGTTTTTTCAAGTAGTTTGTAACTCTTATGAACCACTTATTGGGCTAGCAAGATAAATTTAAAGTTTTACGAGAGGTTGAGTATCAGGACTATACATGATAGTTTTAAGGTCTAAAAGCAGACTAATATGTTGGTGGGTAAAATGGTTATGGGGTAGGCTTATATGGGTAAAGTGAGGTATTATTTATAGCAGGGTAATATAGGGAGTAAGCTTATGGTAGATAAGGTTGATAACCCTTGAACTGTTATTTTTCAAAGCTCACTACTTGAGTTTTAGTCTCTTTTTTCTTTGAAACTTTCTTAGTGGGAGTTTCTCATCCTTTCAACTTGCCATTTTTAATGGCATTCTCAATGATTTCGCTCGAAATTACCATGTCAATGAAATTTTTTATTGCATTCCCTATCATTTTTTTATAGTAAGGAGATTTTAAAGTATTGACAAACAATATTGTGATTTCTTTCTTAATTAAAAGAGGTTGCACTTGAGTAGCTATATCCCTCTACCTCTTTAAATGATTCAATTTCTTTTTTTTTCTATATTCTGCAAAGAAAAGTGATTAGGGGCTAGATCTATGATATGCCAATATTGACTAATAAAGTTATATCACTCTAAGACTAAATGCAGGTTCTGTCTAGTTGGACATACCACCTAGCAGTAGAGCTAGTAAATTTATCTTGAAATACATATATTAATAGCTTTTCATTATCAGTATTGGTAGCTATCTTTTGGTAATATATAATGATATAAATCTTTGGATACTTTGTACTATCATATTTTTCAAACTCTAAAATCTTAAACTTCAAAAGAATAATGATATCTGAGACTAAACAAAGCCCAGCAACATTTACAGAACCATAAAAACCAATTCTCTTTACTGCTCGCAATCTTTCCTTAAGCATATGTATCTTTCTGTCAACTATTGAGTTTTTAGTGACTTGACCACTTTTGTTGTCTTTTTTTCTTTTTCCTTTAGATCATTTAGATCAGAGACTTGGTTTAGTTTTACTGTTTTTTTAGTAAAGACAAAATTTATATAGCTTTGGTAATACCCTGGATTTGAAATTGATGGCATTCCAAGGTATATATATCGTACAGGGTATGTGAACTGTTATGGTAATACATTTTATCTGGACTGGGCTTGATATGATCCATAACCAAGAGGATATAGAGGGTTAGTCATTTCTTGTGATAGATTATCCTATTGGCTAGGTTTTTTTTTTACATTCTTTTCCTTATTCAACTTATTCAAGGTCTCCAAAACCTTATTCAACTCTGCTTCAAGTTTCTCTTGAGCTTTCTCTATCTTCTTCAGATGATTGAAATTTTCTTGTTTCATTCATCTGGCTTGAGCTCTTATATTGTATTGGTGAATTGATTGTGTAGAGTTTTTACTTGGTAGAGCTATCATTAAACTTTGAGTACCATAATTATATCATTATTAGAAATGATATGTTTTATGTTTGCTATTTTAATGCATGAATGGAATGTGCTAATATTTTCCATATAACTATCATTTTACATTAGTACATCTCCATAGATGTAGATATGAGATCTAATTTATCAATAACTAATATGTGGTAAATATTCTTTATATGAAAATGATGCAAATGCTCAATGTTAAACATGACAATGAAAATGATGCATGGAGTTAAATGATAATGCAAGCACTAATTGAAATAATGCAAATATGCAAAGTCAAACAAATAAAATGATTAGATCATAAACTGTTCTTTCTTGTCTCCTAACTTCAAGGTACATTTATCAATGGGTAAGAATGGCTCTATATTTAAACTGACCTCCTAAGTGAAAATTATATGCTGGGCTAAGTGATTTTAACCATTAAAGATCTTCAAATTGTTCCTTATATCATTATTCATCATAAACTAGTAAGGCATTCCAATCCTTACCTATCACAAGCTAGTAACGAAAAGAATTCAATTTAAGAAGAAGTATTTTGCTAGCCATTGTAGAGATTATCATCTCACAAGAACATAGGTACTTTACTTCCTTCTAAGAGGGACGAAACTCAAGTATAAAGCTCATATAATACAAATGCATGTGATAATGTGTGTGAAAGAATATAAAAATTTTCAACCCCATAAATCAAGACAAAAAAAGAAAAATGTTAGTAAACAAATAACATAATCTTTACATTTTAAAACCATTAGATCAAAAGATAGAATAAATTTAAAATGTTATGGCCTGACTCTCTATAGTTATCTCTAGTGGAGTCATCAAACTGTCATAACATATAAATCCGTAAATTTATAGCTAAACTTAATAAGAAGAGTTACCACAAATCTTTTATTACTAGGTGTGATTGGTCACCTAATAAATCTATCATTTTATTGATCTCTTAAGCTTGACTAAGGGTCCATAAAAAATAGGTTCTGATTTATTAATCATAACAAGGTTCAGGAGTTCGGTTACATATGAAAAATGTTATAGCACCCTTAAATGCCCATCCAAGTAATGGTACCATTTTATTTTAAATTATCATGAAGTTTTAATTCTAATGGTCTTAAATTTAATATTAAAAATAATTCTTAAGATTTCTCTATCAATCTGGTAAATTCTAAATAATACTTTCTCATATCAAGAGTATTCAAACTGTCATAACATATAAATCCGTAAATTTATAGCTAAACTTAATAAGAAGAGTTACCACAAATCTTTTATTACTAGGTGTGATTGGTCACCTAATAAATCTATCATTTTATTGATCTCTTAAGCTTGACTAAGGGTCCATAAAAAATAGGTTCTGATTTATTAATCATAACAAGGTTCAGGAGTTCGGTTACATATGAAAAATGTTATAGCACCCTTAAATGCCCATCCAAGTAATGGTACCATTTTATTTTAAATTATCATGAAGTTTTAATTCTAATGGTCTTAAATTTAATATTAAAAATAATTCTTAAGATTTCTCTATCAATCTGGTAAATTCTAAATAATACTTTCTCATATCAAGAGTATTCAAAATCTTATTTATTTTCTTGAAGAGGTTCTATAATCGAAAAAAGGTTTAATCATTTTTCATTTTGGTTTTTTATTGAAAATATATTTAATTATTCTACAATTTGGGCCAAATTAGAAATATTTTCTCACCTAAAAATTTTTTAAATAATCATCCATTTGTGATTACTAACAATTTTATCCTCGAAATTTATTTTTTGTTTTACAAGTTTTATTTGTAAGTTTCCACAATTTGGTTCTATTTAGAATTTTCTTTTTCTTTTTTTCTTTTTATCTTTAGAAAGAAAATAATATGACAATTATTTTTTTTGAATTTCATTTAAATTTTTTCACTATTTGGTACAAATTTAAAGAAATTTCTCACCTAAAGATTTCTTAAGAAATTTACCATTTGAAATTTCTAAGATTTTCATCCTTGAATAATTGTCAAATATTTTCAACCAAAATTTTTAAGTTATATTTTTTTATTTGGAAAAGAATACAATTACTTTTATTGAAATTTCATCTAAATTATTCTACCATTAGGGATAAATTTAGAGAAATTTCTCACCTAGAGATTTCTTAAAAAATTTATCATTTGAATTTCTAAGATTCTCATCTTTGGATAATTAGTATATAAATTTCAAAATTTTTATTAATTTTTTTTTTATTTTTTAAAATTGAAAATAAATATGAATTATTATTATTGAAACTTTATCTAAATTATTTTAGCATTTGAGACAAATTTAGAAAATTTTCTAACCTAAAAATTTTATAGAAATTTATTATTTGAAATTTCTAAAAATTCCATAATTAAATAATTAGTATTTATTCTCAAATTTTTTTTTTTATTTTGTAAAAAAACTTTTTAATTTTTTTTTTAAAATTTAATCATGCAAAAATACTTTAAAAATAAATAAAACAAATAAAAAAATCAAAAACAAGAACGAGTGGATTCAACGACTGATAGGCTCGACTCGACTGTAAAGAAGAAGTGGCTAGGACAGTTTGACTTTATAGCTCGACTTGAGCCAAGAATAAGGACACGGGTCGAAAGTGGGTTGACGCTATGGGTCGGGTCATCCAAATAGAAACAAACGGATCTTGGTAGATTTAAATGTCAAAACGACGTTGTTTAACAATAATATAAAAGACCAAATTCTTTTTTTTCTCAAAATTTTCCTTTTTCTCTCTTTCTTTTCTTTTCTTTCATTTTCTCTTTAGAACTCAAGAACATTAGTTGAATCTTCACCAAATTTTAGAAATTCACATCAAATTTTGGGTTGAGTCATTGAAAGTTCGTCGAAAGTTTGTCAGTTTCTGAAAAACTAATACCAAAAATTGAGAATATTGCCAGAAGTTGGGATTGTTGCTGGAAAGTTGTCAAAATCTTCTAAGATTGCCGGAAAACTCAATTGGGTTTTGGAAAAACTCATTGGAATATGAAATTTTCATATTTTTTCCAAAAAAAAACTTTTCAAAATTTTCTTTTGATTTTACTGGTCCTTCTGCCTTTTGCTGTATTTTTTTTGCCTACCTCCATTTATGTGTCTACTGATTTGTTTGCTAATCTCTTTGTATTCCTTTTGAGGCTTGATGCTAGTCTGTATTTATAGGATTTCAATCTAAAAAATCCTAAACCAAAAAGGATTTTAATTTCCTTTAAACTTTCCTTTTCAGATTTTAATGCAACTCAAACTTTTTAATCCATCTCAAACTTTGCAATCCAAACAGACACATTTTACACAAACTCAACCACTGATTTTTTTTTTGGTTTTTTCATTTTTTATTATTATTTTTTTAATTAACAAAAATAAATAGAACTCTAAACAGATTGAAATATCTACAACTTAAAAAAAAAAAAAGGGATTACATTTGTTAGGATTTAAATTTTAAATCTGCTGATGCTTTTTTAAGAATAATTATATAAATTAATTGAATTAAAATTCGAATTTAAAATAACAAAATAGTTGAATCATTAATCTTGTTTGCTTATATTCGTATAATTGAAGTTAAAACTAGCAAAACTGATATAGGCTAAAAAAAATTCATTCAACTTGTTCAAATTTGATTTAATTTAAATTTAAAACGATTTAACATGAACTAATCTAAACTCAAAATGATCGAATGTAACCAAAATATTAACCTAAAACAACTCAAACTCTAAAACGATTTAACTTAAAATTGAATAATTTAAAATAAAAATAACCTGAATTTAAATAATTAAAATTTTAAACTCAAATTATTCAAATCTAAAATAACTCAAATTTAATATAATTTTAAACTTGAGATATCCAAAATTTCTTTAATCTAAAAATATATAACTTGAAAAAATTCAGTTCATTCAACTGCCACCAAGTACTACTAGTAATTTGTTGGTACAAATTTACTCTTTGATAAAATCATATTGAAAAGCCATGGCTTAATGGAGTAGAATTTATCAAAGTGTTATCCAAAATAAGCCAAATTAATTCCTTTTAAAAACCATTAAATGACAAAAAGGAAAAATAAAGAAAAAACCCAAATCTTTCAAGCAGGATGGAACTTGAAATATGAATTAAGCTTTAAAAGAAAAGTTAATTTTTGAGGTTACATTCTTTTCCCGTTTTGTTCATATACTAGAATCTACCCCAAAGGATCTCCAATACTAAGAATCAATACTATACAAAGATGACACATGGTCCAAACTGTCACCGACTTTTTTTAATAATTTTAATATCATTCTCAAGATTTGCACTGAAATCAAGTAGTAAGAGAAAAGAGGTTTGATAGGCGAGATTGAGAAGATGCTTTGGCCTTTGGAGCCGAAGAATTTGACTCCAAAGTCATAGTTGAAAGAGACACAGAGTGCCAGAGTGGGGAAGGGAGAGCCCATGCTTTAAAGGTGACGTTGATTTATACATTGACTCGAAAAAAAAAAAAAAAAAAACAAAGTCTTTCTGATTTCTCCTCCACCAAAATTCTCAAAGATTTGAGACTTTAAATTAATTAATAAATAAATATTTCTTTTGTCCTTTTTTTTTCTATTTTTAGAATATTTCAAAATTATATGATATTAATTTTTTTGAATATTTAAATTTTTTTATATTTTAAAATCATTTTTATTTTTTGATATCAAAAATTATAAAACTTAAATTTTATAATTTTTTTAAAATTTAATATTAAATAAATTAAAATTACTTTTTTTTAAACCTTCATCAAAGACAATATATAAATACTATGAGACGGAAAGAATAAACAGAGACAAGACATTGTCACCTCATCTGTTACCCTTTTGCTTCAATCACATCCATTTTCTAAAGAAGCATACAAAATTTTAGAAATAATAATGAGATACGCACATTAAACCTCGGGGAAGCAAACATTGGAATTTTAGTGTCCAAAGTTATATACCTAGTTGTTATAGATAACATATTTTATATGACATTATGGTTCATGTATTTAGTTTAATGATAAATATTTAAATAAATCATGAATCGAGTTAAATTAGATTCAATTAATTTTTAAAAATTTGATTTGGGTTTTTAAAATTAAAAGTTTTAAATATTTAAAAATTATATATTAAAATATTAAATATTTTTTAAAATATTTTAAAATTAAAATTAAAAAATTATTTTTATTAATAATATAATATTTCGAACAAAATTAAAATTAAAATTTTAAAATTTTATCCAAAATATTGAGCGTACATATCAAGCTATTAGTTCAGCCCATGAACATATTTATTATCAAGGTTGAAATTCAAAACCGTGCTATGGATGCAAGAGGTGTGAATCAGGTGAGGGAGACAAAGTTCTTGACTAGTATCTCAACCAATCTTTCTACAGGCCAATTATTTTTTTTGACAAAGAAAAAGAGTTATTTTATATGATATGCTTCTTTTCCAATAAAATTGTAAAAATATATTTATCTTCAAAAGGAAAAAAAGGATACCATCTTTTTCATGGTTTTGTTTATTGATAAAATTGAGATCAAAATTTTAAACATTGCAAACTTTATGTTATAAACTAATTAAGAATATTAACAATATTCTCTTCCGTATTAAAAAAAATAATTAGTATGTCAAATATGAAAGATTCTTCTTTTTCACTTTCTTGCATCGAATTCTTCAAAAGGATTCTGTTCGTTTTTTTTTTTTTTTTAAATGAGATCATAATTTAAGAATTAAAAAAATTATAAATGTTAAAATTTAAAACTCAAATTTATTGAATATTAAATTTTAAAAATGATAATATAACTAATTGACCTTAATTTCGAATTCATATGATCCATTGTTTGAATACAACTAAACTTTGATCCCCTGCATCTCCAAAAACTTTTTTGTTCTCACGGGCAGTGTTGTATCATGTGGAAACTTCCCACCTTTATTTTTTTTCTGTATTTTTATGAATAGTTACAACTTTTTTTCCTATTCTGTATTCATAAGATGTCAGTTGACTTGTTGTCATCAAACTCATCTTCTCAATTCTGGTATCATCCAAAACTTCCCATTCTCGGCCTGTTACAAGTTCTTTTTTTTTTTTTTTTGCAGTAATCCACACTTAAATATATGAACATGTTCCTTCCTATGTATGCAAGAAAGCAACAACTATTAAACACAGGTATTCATATGATAAAAGTACATAAGAATTGTTGAAATCAGAATATCAGATTGTTAACTTCAACCAAACTGATAAACTGATCCCTTATTCCAAGACTTATTTCGATGAGATGTCCAAGTTTAGTATTTGCTTTATCACCCGTCTCTGCAACATAACCTTCACCCTCATGCTTCTTGACAGAGCTGCAGTAATGGTTCACAATCCATGTTCAAGGTTTTATGCTGGCATTGCTGACCCCCATATTGTTGTAGTGAAGCAGATGGGCACTAGTTTTTCAGTTTTGTGTACCATTACAGATATTCTTCTATCAATACAACTAAAGATTATTGACTTGGCATGGTACACATATAGAGGAAAACTTCTAATCTTTTATCATTTAATAGAATCACTGTCTTGACCAAACTTGATAATCTGATCCTTTATCAATATACTTTTGCCAGCTGCCATCCAATTGATTTTCCTTCGAAGGATTCCAATCAAAATGCCCTAGTTTTATCACTAGGGTATCACCAACCTGTGCGACATAACCTTCGTTATTGGCATGGTATATCTTGACCGAACTTCCGCAATGGATCCCAGATCGTCTTCGAACTTCTATTAATTCCGTTAAGAGATCACGGATGCCAAATTCATAGAAGTGGTCATAAAATATTACAGGCTGCAATATTAAAAGAAATGAAAATTGTCACATGCTCGCATGACAAAAGTAAAGTATGAAATTTATGATTCAATCATGTCTATCCTTTGATGCTCCATTAAGAGACATTTGAAGAATCTAGATAGGGAAAAAACGCATATTGTAAAATCCAGAGAGTAGGGGTTCCAAGAAACATTTTTCAGGAATTCCAGTTCTGTGTCTGATGTAGAATAATACAGCAATTTCAGTGACAAAGAACTTACTGTTCCAGGATGGGTCAGGATGTAAGCATATCCCTGTGTAAGCTTATCATGAGGAAACGGCCAGTGACCCTAAAATAAAACTCAAAAGTTAGTAACTGTTGATATAACAACATGACGAAGTGGATTGTTGTGGGCATTATTGATGGATATTATAATTAGTAAATAGGCACGTTTGATGCGTACATGCATTACTTCATATAAATTCAGAAGTGATTATCTGCTTTAAACCTTTTCAACGAATCTACAATATGGCCATATCCATGTACTTGGGTTGGTGGAGAGGTGTCAGAGATCAAGAGGTCATGAACTGAAATGACTGTTAGTGTTAGATGTACAGATAAGGCTAATCCTAATAGTCTGGCTCAGATTGAAGTGGATTGAAATTTGCTGAAATATTCTATTCAGAAAGTCACACTTATGATTCAACAAGATAAGATATATAGCATCATAAGCTTCATCATGATACAAAACACTACGTTCCTTTCACTCTTTCAGATGTTCTTTTAAGAAGATGGCTATGCTCTATCTAGGCAGACGAGAAGGAGGAAAGATAACTACTTCAACCGTCAAAGTGATAAAAGAAAGTTATGTAATCTAACAAGGAAGTTTAGCTTAGAGATTAAGGTGTTTACAGAAATTGTACCCATTTTGACAGTCAGGAAAGATGATACAGCTCTGAGTGTGTGTAAGAGTGCCAATTTTTGGGAATGCACCTATGTGTTCAAACACATGCATGCTAGCATGTCTTTAAGAGAGATAGGGAAGGAGTACCTGCGTTGATCCAGTATCATGGTTCTCTAGGAATGTAACAGCACGTGAAGGCCACCATCCCATTACTCCTGTTGGTTTTCCTTGAGGATCTATCAATCTCCAATATTGATTATGTAAAGCAGAGTGGAGTATCCCCTGCAATGGAAAAATACTTGAGACTGCATTTGGAGGAAGCATGAAGCTATTTGAAAGCAATTTCTCCTTATGGCTTATAATGGACATGATATGGCTATCAGAAACATGTGGCAGGCAATATTTCAGATAAATGAATCACAAAAATTTTCTGGTATAAAATTTATAGAACATAACTTTTTTCAACATGCAAAAAGTGTTAGTAGGCAACTGGAACCTTGGCAGTGCAGCTATCACATTGATGAATCAAATCTCAATGTTTTACTTGCATCATAGTTTCTACATACCAGAAGAAAAGGGGGTCTTATATAATTGTTCTTTTCCAATATATGGTCGTGCAAATTAACAATTGAAGAAAAATGCACAAGACATGCACTATTATAGAGATGTCCGTACCAGGCATTAGCAAGTCTCTGAGAGAGAAAGTCTGATTTCAAGATGGCCATGTTAACATTCTTATTTCCAGAGTCTTGTCCTATGCATGTGAAGAGGCCTAATAAATTATATGCTGCCTTTAATTAGAAATACCTTTGTTGTGACATCAAAAGCCGAGGAAGTACCACCGGTGGCATTAATCCAGTTGATTATACGTTGCCGATGAGCATCTAGACATGTCAGCAAAGTCCCAAATATCATGTATGCCAATTTTATTCTATGAGAAAGAAAATGAAACACATGGCAGTTCCATGCAGTCACCAGAAGGACTTAGAAGCACAACACATGAATCTGAATTAAAGTGGGGATCGCATTGCATCACACAATGCAGAGCCAGAAATAAGAAATCTGTGAGTGAATTCAAGGGCCAAGTTGACTAAACTACCCACAAGAATTTCTGTAATAAATATGAACATTATTGAAATCACTTAAATTGAAAATTTCAGAAATGATCACTTCAGGGGTTGACAAGAACTTTTCAAATACCCCAAAACAAGATCTGCTTCAATAAATGTTTCAGAATTCACCGCATGACAGACCAATCAAAGAAGTTTTAACATTGAAAATAGCCACTAACAACGGATTATATAAGCTTATGTGTTTCATTGTATGAAAACTGGAGTTTGCTATAGCCAAAATGTCAAACGAGATCAGACGATAAAGTTTAATTCTTCATAGACAGTACTACATTATTACCTTGATTATAACACAAGTTACCATGTTCATAAGCCAAACTGTCCCAATATTCTCCTATAGCAAATGCAGGATTTGAAGCTTCTATATATTCTTTCGCGTATGTGCCAGAGAAGCCTCTGCAAAAAAGAGCAAATAAGTCATTAATGCTGCTAAAAATGGCATCATCCATAGTTTGATTCAAATGTTTTTGCCTTCTTTTTCCACTTTTTAATGTCCTCTTTCAAATATTTTAGAGTCCTTTTAGGTTTTTGTCTGTGGGCACATTTTATTGTTGGTAAAGCAGAGCGTGGTAGCATTTTGGGATGCACTATCGCATTTTGAGGTTGCTTTCCTGATGGCTTTATGCACAACATTAGAAACCATTCTTGCATGAACTTATAATGAAGTTCTACTGAATGATTTCTCAGCTTCATTCTTAGTTTTTTTTTTGGCCAGGAAAAGCTTCATTCTTGGTTGATGGCTTAGAAAAGTAATTAAGGTAGCTTTTATCCAAAAACTCAAACTAATCTCTGAACTTTGTAATACATTGCATGTATCAATGTTTTCTCTTTCCGGAATACATAGACAATCATACATGTATGTACAATAAGCTGGTATAGATAAAAATATTGCAAATCTATCTGATATCAGGCTATTCGATTTCTTAGATTGAGTATGAATGCACGACAGCACAAGAAAATGCAAGAACGGATTCATTATTGTTTCTTCCGCAATAAATATTAACTTAATTTGCACTGGTAGAATTACATGGTAGGTTTTAGTGCTTATGCATTCCCCCTGCTCATGGTTTACCATCACAAATAGTAGATCAAAACACTCATTACTAAAGAAATAGAGGAGAAGTTAATGACTGTTGAACATAGGTTCATATACTCTGGAAATAAATGAACAAGAAGCATATTGACCAGCCATCCCACATCACAAGAGTGGAGGAAATTTCAACAAAGAAGCAATCTATTTCCTTTTTCTCTCATCATGCCTACTGTAATTTGTTTGTCAAAATATATGTACAAGATAAGATGAAATAATAATTCTTGTACCCCCCAATAAAATAAATAAACTAATGACATGTAAGAAAAAAAGGACAATAGAAACACCTTCACCTCACAAAGTCAAGCCGCCACCCATCAAAACCAATATCATTACGGAGCCAGTTCAACCATTGCATTATATCTCTTCGTACAAAGTCTTGGGAATGATCAATGTTTGGTGCTGCATGGAAGATATCACCTAAACATAAACTAAATTAGTTAAATTTAGGGAAGTCCTATTTTTCATTTAATATCTAGAAATATCATGCCATCTGGTTCCATGATAATGTCTAATATGGTTAATCAGCACTTTCTTAAGATGTCACTGCTCTAATTAACAAATTTCAGATCAGTTCCCAGTAGCCAGTGAATTTTTTATTAAATGAACAAATGCTTCTATTTTACTATAGTAGAACTCAATCCATCCCTCTCTCTCTAAAGAGAAAAATGTTGAAACCTATGCAAAGGTTATTGTTGCTATGCATATAGTTAAGGAAAAAGATCCTTTCTGATTCAATTGAAAAAAATACTCTTTAACACCTTTATAATTGCCCCAAATCCACATAAAGCACATATAAAAGCATAGCCTCAAATTGGCAATTATTTAACCATATTTTCAGGAGTTACAATCTACAGTTTCTACTCTATATTACTGATTATATATCTTCTTCAGTTCATTTAAAACAAACTATATCATATACATACCACTTGAAGGATTTCCAAGGCCCTGGAAATTTGGATCATCACAAACAATTGCTTCAGGCCCCCATGCAAGCTTGCCTCCAAAAATATTCCAGACACCATTTGGACTCTGAAATAAGCAAAACATCATTTAACTAGACCCCTGCAATAGACTCATTAAGTTCATGTCACACTTTCAGCAATGCCTCAAGATCTGTAAATAAGTTTACATTCACTAAGGATTTTTCCCTCAAGAAGTCTACACTTCTATATTATATAATTCAACTACATAAAGAAAGTTTAGCAGCCATTATTTTTCTTATTCTTGATAGTTATGGTTGTCTGAGATGCATGGCTTATTAACAACCAGATAATCAAGTGGATTTACAGTATTTGAGTTTAAAATAATCAAAGAAGTAAAAGGACATATGTAGCAACACATAACTAAGTTCCCTTGAAAGAATAAGAATCCAAAACCACTCAGTTTTGTCTTACTTAGTTTGAATTCAAAAAGACATTAAGTTAGTTTTAAGTAAAATATACCTATTTGAGATTACTGATCCCAGTTTGCAGCACATGACGAATACCTTTTTGTTTGAGCGAATTTTACGAAGTCTTTTAGATAGGAAAATACAGCCACAAAGAGCAAAATTGAGACTTTAAAAGCAATTATTGAGGGAAAAATCTCCCTGGGGGTTTGGGGAAACCTGTTTCTGTGCACATCGATGGTTAAGTACGACATCTCCCAATGCCTGCATATATAGGTGACACAATTTAAGGTTCAGTTCACCATAGGCAACAACTAACAAACAGTATAGAACAAAACAGCATCTGCAATATCACCAATCTTGAATATTTAAACCTCTGTTATCTTTTTTATTCTTAGTTTTGTCATTCTTCTGTTTGCAACTTCCAAGATGAAGATGGAGGTTTCATAATATTTCTACCACTTTAATTTAATATATAATGAGGTTATGCAATAATTTCTCATAAATGATTTTTCACAAATATATGATTTGCTCAAATTAATACTCGTATCTGTTCCCAACACTTTGATATTACCCACAATGAGAAATAAAATTTCTGAATAATGCACAAAACTACATAGAGAAATTCCATTCCAAGAGTTTGAACCAAAAAAAAATGTCATATAAACAAGCAGAAAGGAGTCCCAAATGTTAACCACTAAAGCTTACTATTCAAAGAAATTGTTCCACATACCAGAAGGTCCTGAGAGTGCATTTCCTCTATACAAAATTTCAGTTCTTCCACAGAGCCATATGAGGAGTTCAAGTTGTAAAGGTCAGAAGGCATATAACCTGCAAGTTATTCCATATTATTAACACTGCATAAAACAATAAAAAATGTGTCCACAATGTTTAACACCTGCAAACATATTAATTGATGTAACGTGTACTACCGAACAAATAAAATTAGCAGAAAAACTAACTGCTCACTATGTTGATTTCTTAGGTTTGCAACATTATCATAACAAGAGCATGACATTATCCTCCATACCAGAACAACCACATGCATACATGACATGTTATCTAGAATGACAATTTACTCTATAAAATGTAATAGAATGGTTTAAATTTCAGAAGAGCCATAATTCCAATGAGAAACAAGAAAATAGTAGATGAAACAATTGAAACTAGTGGAATTTACCTTGAGGTGCAACAGATTCTGTTGGTGGTGGGAACCATACTGCTGTCATCCCAGATTGAGATAAATCAGCAGCCTTAAGAGCTAGCTCCTGGTACCACTGCCTTCTCCAACTTTCCCAATTGAAACCTTGAAACTTGAAAATTAACAAATTAAGATTTATGAGTGTTGAAAGTTTAAACAATAGAATGATATCTCTTTATAATGAATATTTTTATCTGTTTCATAGTTAATCAATGATAACCTCACCTCAAATCAAGTCAAATAAGCATAAGTTCCTATAGTAATGATAAAATGCACATATCTCTATCCCTACCAAGTTTACAATAAAATCAGACATGAAGACAAAGAACAAAGAATAAAGTCGTCTTCAAAGTCCAGTGAAAATGATAGCTGGAATAAACAAAAAAAGTGATAGACAAGAAAACGTTGCTGGTGAAATCAGCAATATCTCTGGGTGCCTTCAAAATCTGAAAATACATCACAGATAACACCCAAAATTGAAAAAGGAAAACCTTTTCCCTCTATGTAAAGTTTAAGGAATGGAGGGAGTAAGATATCATATGGTGTGAAACTTACTGAGCAGTCATTGATACAAGTTAAATTTATTTTTTATCTTGTCATTTAATGGCACAAATCAGTCATTCTGTCTGCTAGGAGGAAGTAATTGCAGAGAATGAATCCACTCTACCACAAATTAGTATTAGAAAAAAGTGTAATGCTTCCTTCAATAAAAAAATATAAAACTCTGCCATTTTGTTTTCTAGAAAAAAGAAGATAAAGAATTACAATTTACAAAGTTTCAAAGTGGTCATTGACACAGGTGGCAAACAAACTACTTTTGCTGCTAAAAGTAACAATGCAAACTAGGTTAAGATCCTATATTAGCCAAATAAAATCATTTCATTTTCTCAACATGACAGACATTTGACCAGGATAATATACTTAATAGATATCTATGCTTTAAGTTAAAACCATGAAACCTCAGTTAATCAAAGTCATGTGGTATCAAATCAATAGCAAGTAAATCCAGCCATATCAACTCACCACAATTTCTCTTCCTGTTCCAGTTCCTGGCTCTGCATTGATTTTCATATTCTAATGCAAATTAGATATGAACCTTCTTCTACAAATTTTTTTTGGGAATGGCAAAAGGTAAATTTAAGATAAGAGGAAAACCAACCTAATTTTTTTTCTTCTGGAATCCTTTGCCATTTAACTGTCTTTCGCTGAAGTGCCCGTTCCAAAGCCTTACGTTTCTTCTCTATTACTTCCTTTTCAATTACATGTTCAATAAGCATATCACCGTCTTTTGGCTTTTCTTGAGCAATGGACCAAACCTCATCAGGTTTGGGCAATTCCAAAGATTTAAAATTTGTATTTAGGGCTTCAAATATGTCAGTCTTTCTAGGTGGAAACTTGGGACGGATGCTCCGTATCCTTCTTGCTATCCTCTGAGAAATCTCCTTACGTGGACCATCACTCAGAAGTTTCCATTTCTGCGAATCATCATCAGTCAAAAGGTCTATCCTCCCACCATTAACAACATATATGGCTTCTTCATCCTCTTCATTTTGTGGCCTTTCCTTCAACAATAATGACTCAGCCATCTCTGCTCTCTGTCTCCACATCTTTAAAGCACTCTCTGATGTCCTCAGTGACCTCTGTAGGGCTTCACATCTTCTCATGTAGGCATTGTCTCTCGAACATGTTGTTTCTTTGGCAGCATTAACAGCAGCTTTGATGCTTTCCAACTCAGCCTTAAAAGCCTTGGAAACAGCCCTCTTTCTTTCTACTGCTTCTTTCCTTATTTTCTCCAACAAAGACTTAATCTCCTCTTCCTGCTCAAGAGCCCTTTTCCTACTCAACTCTTGAAATTCAAGCAATGCCTTCTCAGCATTACTGGCTCGGAGTTCTGCTGCATTTGCTTGTGCTTGGACCTGTTGCAACTCCAATTTCAACCTGTCAACCTCACTTTTTGAAAGCAATAATTGAGATTCTAACTCACTGACAACACCTTGTAACTTAATATTCTCAGACTGAACAGAAGCAATAGAATCAATTGGATTTATACTATCATTGAAAGCAGCCACAGCTTTTGCAGCCTGGTCACCGGCCTTTTCTGCCACTTCAAGGGCCTTAGTTATAGCATCTTTTGACTGCTCAACGATTGACAAAATAGTGCCTTCGGTTGCTTTTCTTATTTGTTCTTCAATTTGATACGCGGACTCAGCAGCCAAGGTTTCTGCAGCTGAAACCCTCAGCTTGGCATCTTCTAATATGTGAGATGTGGCCTGTTGGAAAGCAATCTCTGCTAACTTTTCAACTTGTACTGCAAGTTCAACGGTATCTTGTTTTGCAAGAACCAACTTAGATTCCAAGGTAAATTTCTCTTCCACTGACTCCTGCAGCTTCTGATGGAACAGAGATTTCGCTGACTCCAGTTCTGAAATAGTCAATTCCTTGTCATGCAAAATCTCCGCCACATATTCCTGCTGTTTAGCCTCAGAGCAAGCAAACTCTTCAAGCAATTGATCTCTTTCTTTCTCAAGGGCTTCTTGTCTGGCCTGAGCCTCAGAAAGAGCTCTTCTGGTCTCCATTAACTCCTCCTCTCTCATCTCCAACATTTCATACCCCCCTGATGAAGAACCATCTTCATTATCAGCCACATCTGCAGAAGTGTCATAGGGATCGTTCTGCCATAGAAATTCAACAATCACCAGCCATTCCCAACACCTTGGAACAACACTTACTCAGCTTTTTCATTCATTTATTTCTTAAATAAAGGGAAAAATCACAACTACAAAACCAAGCAGAGTCATCTGTTTTTACAAAGATCCAGGCAGTCTACCGACTCTGAGAAACCTTGGTTTCACTTTAACATTCAGTAATCATATCAAGGCAAACTTCTAGTAAAATTTTTGGGAATTCTTGCATTATTTATATACAATTACATGATCAACTAATCAAATTTTCCCCAAAATACCTATTTAAACCTAAATAGCTAGCAAGCGTAATATGTGTGCTACTCTAAAGCCAAAACTAATGACAATAATAAAATATGCATCAGTAAACACTCACCATCTTTGAGGCTACAATTACTCTTGGTCTGCACTGCCAGTTGCCAGTAAGTAAATGCTTCCTGCAAGAACATCATCTTCTATCCATGATATGATAAAATGCTCACATTTCAAGCAACAGATATACCTTACCAAATAAGTGTGTATATAAAAATCAAACCATGATCATAGAACTATGAAAGAAAAAGATAACAGGTATTGAGTAAGTTATCCAAAAAAAAAAAAATTGGAGCTTTAACTTAAATAAAGAACCTTTTCCTGTTAGAAGAGCCTCCCAAGATTAAATGAAACTGCCCACGTGGTGTGCCTGAAGAAACAACAGGGAAGTGGGGAAGAAGCATCCCAAAGGCTGAACTTGGCAATAAAAAAACACTCATTTTGCTTTCTGTCAACAGAAAATAAAAACTTTAACAACATTTTTTGAACTTCACACAACCAAAGGTGATTAATTAGCAAACAAGTTTCGTTCGTAAAAAGTCACGTCCTTGGTTATAGAAAAAAGATATTGCCTATTGCTTCAAAAATAAAGATCTCAAAATCAACCTAAACAATTAATGAATTCTATATATAGCAGAACAAAAAGTAATAAAAGCAAAGCAAAAAACCCATTAAAGTGAACATTGTGATACTTTTATACAAGTCATTGGATCATGTAAGAAAGAATAAACAAGTTTATATCAGATAAAGTCATCAACTTGGCTGCAGAAACAGTTATTGCCTTGATTATTACTTAAAAAAAAACAAATCAATTCTAGCAGAAAGAAAAGTATTAAAGAAAAAACAGAAAATCCATTACGGTGAACATCTTAATGCATTTAGATAAGTCATTGGATCATGTTAAAAGACAAAAAAAAATGTAACCTGATATGTATTAATCTGAAAAGAGTTGTGGGAATTCAGTTCATTGTGTTTGATGTTGAGTGTTAATTTTTTTTTTTATCCGATTAAGGAGAGAATTAGAACAATGGGAAATTAGGGTTTGGAGCTTAGCATTGGAAACGGAAATAGGCAAAGAGAAGGGAGAGGGAATCGCGGGGTGAGAGATGCAGTTTATATGGTAGAGAAGAATGGGAGTGGCTTTGTGAGATTGCATAACGTTCATGCAGTTTTGACTATCAGTTTTGGAGGACCAAAATGCCCTCAACCAAATTTCAAATGGTCATATTCTCAAAGAAACATAAATTAGATAACATTTTTTCTTATTATGAAAAAAATGTAAAATATTTTTCATGTTTATTTTAATAAAATTATATATTATTTATCTTTTTACTCTTGCAACTAGTGTTCATAAAAATAAGTAATCATAAATCTATTTATTTTTAATTTCTTGCTTTTTTATATATTAAAAATAAAAATAAAAATACCAACCAAAGGACCATTGATTAAAAAAAATCACTTTAAGTTATAAAATTGAATTTGTAGCTTTACTTGAATGTTGGTCCAACATTGATTAAATTTATATAAGGAGCTATTTACTGATGGAATGACTATCTATCTTTATAATTTTTTTCTTGCATTAGAATTGATTAAGATTAATTATAATTTTCCAAATCCTAATTAACCCAAATCATTATTTATTATCAAAGAGATTATAGCAACCCAAATCACTATTGTTTATGAATCCATTTGTAAAAGTTAAAAAATTATATTTTTTTATATAGTATGATAATTCATAAAAATATCATTTATTTAAATAAAAATGAATTTACTAATTTAATAAGAAAAATATGAAAGAAAAAGAAAAATTACAGTGACAAATTAGAGGGTAGTTAAGTCAATGTGTTAGGAGGTTAGATCAGATTCACGAGGTTCGACGGGCTTACCAGGGAAAGCAAATGTGCTTTTCTCATAGTACTAAATGACAAGAAAGAAAAAAAAGGAAAGAAAAGCCCAAAAGGCCAAAAAGTTTAAAAGCAAATGATGTTGGAAAAGGATTGTAATTATTTTCCAATCAATCAAACAATCTGACTGAAAAAATAGTTCTGAAGTCATTGACTTGACTTTAGCAAAAGCCATAATTCTTAAAGAAACTAGAAAACGGTCACAAAACTAAACAGCCTCCAAAGCAAAAGAAAACCCATATCCAAACAATTTTGAAGCATCAATTTGCATTACCAGCTTGAGGAGACTATTAGCAACAAATTACAAATTACCAAGAAAAAAAAAACCAAATTTCCTAAAGAAACCAGGAAATTTTCAATTACCCAGAAATATCAGCATCCTTTTATTAGCTTGGATGAGAACATTTGCAGGAAATTACAATTACCCAAGAAAAACCCAAATCAGATTATAACAAAAAATATATATTAACTTGAATCCAAAATCACTCCCACATGTCTTAAGAAATTTAAAACCAACACTGAAAATGAAAAGAGAGCAAAAACCCAGCTGTTATTTATAGAGATATATAAAAATAAAAAAATAAAAGTTTTTACCAGCTTGAAGTAAGCTTGTTAACAATGGAGGAAAGGCCTAAACCAGAGAGATCAGAAGGGATGGCGATGGCTGTCGTCGGAACTTTATATGGAGCTTTTAGCTTTGTTACAAATCTGACTTGAATCCTCCTTGAGTTTTCTTCATTGGTTTCTCTGTTAATTTCCATTTTTCTTCAAATTTTTTTTTCTTTTGGGCTTGTTAAGTTTAGAGACAGAAGAAGGTCTGCATTTGGACATCACTGGAGTCCCGTTTCAGTGCGCTGACTCTCTTTCTTGGTGCAATCTCATCGCTGGATGTCATATTATCAGTGTGAATGAAAATATGCCTCAAAATTTTTACTGAAGGCAAGGGTAGTTTTCACAAAAGACTCTACTTTATTATTACTAATTTTTTACTTTTAAAATTAAAGTGCACTCAAACTTTTTTTTTTCAGTTTGTTCATTCTTTTTTTTTTTTAACTTTATTTTAAATTAATAATAATAATTATTTTGATATAAAAACAATAATATTAAACTTTAATTATTTATTAACTTTATAAATATCAAATATATTATAAAATTTATTTTAAATGAATTTTAATTTAATATCTATTATGATAAATTTATTTTATTATATTTTATCTCACTTTTATTATTACGTTTATATCCAAATACATATATCATTATTGATTTTAATTTAAATTTTATAATATCCAATCTTACATTAC
The DNA here is from genome assembly GCF_002303985.1 of Durio zibethinus. The sequence goes on along the minus strand of NW_019168470.1, from coordinate 21,321,002 downwards.
AATAACTAATTTTATTATCATCATTATTTTTAATTTTATCAAAATTAATCTCATCATTCATCCAAATAGACTTAAGCAGGAGGTTAAGAAAAATGAAATAAAAAAAATGTGGGGAATTAGAGTTTTAGTTTATGGTAGAAACTTCAAATCAGCCTTGTTAGGTTTTTTTATTTTTTAATTTAGTTATAGATGTTTTTACTTCTTTTTTTCTCTCCTTTTTAATGGTTGAGAAAAAAAATTAAAAAATCAAAAATTAATTCAAAATCATAGTATTTGATTCTATTTGAATTTTTTTTCTTATTAAGTTCAAATCAAATTTAAATATTAAATGTATATATTAAATTCGAACTAAATTTTAGATCAAATGTAAAAAATATAAAAAAATAAATTAAATTATATATTTTTATTAATTTATATATTTTTTTAAATTTTTATAAAATAAAAATAATTATTTTCTATATAAATCTATTTAAATATGTTAAAAATTATATTAAAATAATATATAAAAAAATTTTAATTTAGAAATCGATAAATCAAATCAATAAAATTCGATTCAAATTTATCAGTTTCAAAAAAATATCGATTGAGATTTAAATCAAAATTTAAAAATATATAATATTATATAATTTTTAAAAAATCGAATTGAATCTAATTCATTAACACTCTTACCCTTTGTCTTTTTCAGTTTTTTTTTTTTTTTCATTTTATTTTCAAGTGAAGAAAGAGAATCTATCCCTAATGTTTATTGTAATGAAACCAAATAAAACTTATCAAGTGGGATTTTCTTTTTTTTTTTTTTTTGTAATTTACCCTAAAAGTTTAAAAAGCAGAACATTGCATTACATATAATTGTAAAGTAAACTCATTTGTGTCTCTTGTGATTTTTTCCCTTTACATAGCACCATATGATTTTTATTTTCTTAATTGATCTCCTATGATTTTTAAGTTTTTTTTTTTTAACATAACAATATATGATTTTAATTTTCTCAATTAACACCAAGTAATTAGGTCAATGTTATTTGGGAGTTTAAATGACTTTCAATGGCTTAAACTCAATTAGAGGAAAACACAATTAGTCCCCTGCAGCTGAGATTTTCAGGATCAAAAGCAAACCCTCAATTTTCAAGGATTTCTATGATAAACAGGAGATTGTTGCTAAAGTTTAGCATTAACCTTCAGACACTTCAATCCAATCCATTGTCTATCAATAGTTCCCATTTGTCTCTCTAACATATCTAATGGTATTCTTTTTTCTAACTTTATATATATATATATATATATATATATATATATAAAGTAATGTTCTACATAACTTTGTAACCAAGAAGCTAACTGAAAAAAAGAGAGAAAAATCCATAATTTTGTTACTACTTGATGAACTGAAAAACCAGCAGCACCCTAAAGGTTATTGAAAAGCATCTCCCTCTTGCAAATCCGGGCAATGGTTCTCACTCTCAGCAGTTACCGTCTTGAGCAAAATCTGCAATCAACTTTGCAACATGGCGAGGCTTCTCAACATGAGGAAGGTGACCACTATCTGGTACTCGTTGCATACTTGCCTTTGGAAGCTCAAAAAGCAGTCTCTTTAACATGTCAAAAAATAAAGAAAAAATGAAATCAAAAGATGTAGTTAAACCATATATTGTCCTGGTTATTTCTTGATAAGGTCTATGCACCAGGGAAAATAAAGGTCATTTTGGCAACTTGTCTAACAGGTTCATATTACCTTTGATTAGTATTAATGATAAACAAATGGATAGTACATGAGCATCAAGAACGTCTAATGAAAGAATCTGTGTTTCACAAGTAGCTCTGCATGGAATTGAGTGACTCATATTCCATGTTATCATCAAGTATGATTTTATAGGCAAAATGTGCAAAAGCATACCAGGCTGCTAGTGTTTTCAGAAGAAGATGCTTTGTATTTTTTGAATTTTAGTCCATAAATTAATTTGGGATTTGAGGAAATTTTATGAATTAAAATTGTGGCCTTTTTTTGTACAAAGGAGATTGTAGTTTGGAGATGAGAGAAGGGATTACAAGTAATGGGTGGGATATCACCTCTTAAAAGGTGAACTTTTTTTTTAATGGAAGAAAAAACCCCAGCACCAGTATTGCGGCTATATGGAAATTGTATTTGTATGGAATTATTCATATTTGAAGCAAGATCTCATAAGTAATATAACCTAATAACTTGAAATGGGACCTCATAAATAATTGCCTGAAATAGCGAAAACTCACCATTGCCAGTTGGTTGCTCACAATCTTATCATTCTCGCCACAGATAATCAGTGTTTTCTGCTTCACCTACAGAAACAAAATTCAGATAGAATGTTACAACAATATTTCCCACTTTTTAATCTGTCTTCTCCCAACTTCTGACAACCTAATATTATGTCTAAGCTGTAAATGAACAGCTCATCCTTCAAAACAGTCGGACTACTAGAGAAAATTAACCTTCCATTTGGCCTCATATGCAACAAATATGAGAAAATAAATACTTTCAAAAGAAGCATTCTTTAGCAGTTCTTTTTGTGCATTCTATAAACATAACACATACAGAATCCAACTTAATTCAATCTTCAGCAAATTCGTGCATTAGGAGCACAGTCCCCGTTACTGCCACAGATGTGGATTGCTTTCATTAGATCAAGTCAAGCTATAACCTCATTCCGGTGAATGCAGAAATAAAAATAAAGCACGAAAACTGATAGTGCAGAATGCAGCAAAAAAAAAGCAGATGGATGAACTGATAACGGAATTCTGTAACTCAAACCTTAATTAGCTTTCCCCAGATAACCAATAAATACATTAAGCTTTTACATGTTGGCATTTTACCTTTTTCTTTGACCGTAATGCCCCCAATCCCACATCCGCCAATTGTGAGGATGCTATGATATATAAGATTAGATTTAATCCTATATTTATAAACTGTTTTTTGTTGGATAAAACCGTGAGACCTTCGAGTCAAAATTAACTGGCAGCAATTGAAGCACATGTTCTCATAAAACACTTATGTCCTCGGCTATGGTTAAATTCACAGGTCTATGTCTCATGTATTGTTAGAACAAGATGTTATAAACTGCATGCAAAAGGCTAAAGGACTAATGTTTACTGTTTAAGCACACATGAGCCTCAAAATTTTCTCGATGTACCTGCTTTATTTGGGACACTACATTGTAGCCTCCACTAACCATAAAATTAACAGTCGCGTCTTTCCACCAAGGCATGTGGCAATGTAAGCGGCCAACCTATGTTGTCATATGAAAACAAAATTTGAGTTCAGCTTTTATACATAGCAACTTGTTGCAAGAGAAAACTAACAAATACATTAAATATCAGTGTTCAAATAGTAAAAAATGTCAGAGGTTAAAACTTACATTTGTCCAGTCTAAGCTCTTGGATAATGGTATGCCATCAAAAGCCAATAGATTTGCATAAAAGCGTAAAGGGAATGCTTTTAGTAGAGAAACCTGATTCATAAGCATTACTAGAATGTTAGCATTAAGTTCATTGATAGAATAAATGAACGAGCAAAACAGAAATGCCACAAACCACATTATTTAAGGGATATGGAAACTTACCCCAGCATAAGCTACTAATTTTGGTAACTTTGCAAGGTTTCCTGTGCCTTCTGCATATACACTAGGATTGATCAAAACCAACTTTTTGACCTGAGATGTTCAGAAAATATTGTTACTAGTGCGCACAAACAGAAAAGCTGAGTAACCAGACTCCAAGTGAGTGAGGTTAGGAGAAAAGGCATAAGCAAGAGTAAAAGCAAAACTGAGAATACTTGAGTAAGATATTCTAAAGCATATACAAAGTTAGAATGCCTCTGCAACTGCTGCCTATGTGGATATATGTCTATTTTACAAGCGGGATATGCAAAATAGGAAAGTGATCATTTAATTGATAATTAATTGGATCACAAGTATAATGGTGGCTAACAAAATTTAAAGGCTGTCACCACTTTGACAAATCAAGTTATTCCTATTTGGGTTTTCTTATTCACATTGATTTCTTTTTTTTACTCTAGATCAATTTCCTTTCTTTTTGTCAACACTCTGGGATGTACTCATCCTTAGGTCTCAGAACCACATCTGCTAACTAAACATTCAAAAATCAACCAGTTTAGAGTGAAATTTGTTTAGAGTCCAATGGCCTTCAAATCATTCATTTTGATAAGATTGAAACAACTATTGTGGCTGATGTTCCAAAATTGACGCTCTTATTAAATGAATAAAGAATACCAAAAATGGTAAGCAACTGATTCCATACTAGAAACATTGATGTAAATTTTTTTTAATTCCTTGACAGCATAGCTGTCATTTGGTGCCTGGATTTTCAGTCCCAAAATCATTGATTCATGAGGTGGGGCAGGTTAGCATAACACCCGGTTCATTGATAATCAGTCTATTTCGAATCCTCATTCTACCATTTCCGCTAAAGATGAAAATTTCCCATGTGTTAGTACAATTTCAAGTTCATATACCCCAGTCCAGAGCTACATCAGTAAATAATGGATAAGTTCAGATGATCGGACAAGAATTATTTAGCTGCATACAACTTCCAAGTTCTTTGGCATGGATTTTTCTTAGAATTTCTTTTTAATGAAAACTATTTGACATTTGCTTGCAGCAAGATAAATATATATGATAGTGGAACATGGACAAGCACTTGGAAAAGCAGTGAGTAATTTTTCAGACAAATCATTTACAATGAATCAGGCATGAGAATGAGCTAAATCGTAGAGGACAGACTTACAGCTTCTGGATAATTTACTGCAAAGTCAATTGCAATAGCAGCACCAAGACTTGGTCCGACTAAGACCACTGGCCTTTTGATGTGGGACTTCCACAGCTAGAATAAATAGAAAACAATATAAATTCAAGGACTGATCTAAATGATCTCCATCAAACAACATAAAATGCATGTACCCAAATCATCCACACATCTCAAGCCAGAATACCAATTAGAAAACAAATATGAATGCAAAGTTCAAGAATACATGTTCGCAGCAACACTTGAATGAAAATTCAAAGCATTTAAGCCAATGGCATGAGACAACTAAACGACTTAAGATGCAGTAAAAAATTTCAGAATAAAAGAATTTGATGAATATACCTGATAGAGGTGGTAACGTTTAGATGCTACATTACATGGCGGAAGTCTTCCTAGTAAAGTTAGCAAAAATGGAATCAAGAAGAAAGAATATAAAGACCGGTCAATATCAAAGCAGACTGCAAGAAATAGACATAAAGACAAAATCCAGTGGAAATAGAGTTAGGATGGGAGGGTGAACCTAAATCAGAGAAGCCCCACCCAAGAACGTCTAGAGCCCATGCCTCCAAGCCAGATTCTTCGAGCAACGGGTAAGCACGCCTCCATTCTAAACAAGAACTAAGGGATAACAACATATTGAAACTGGTTCAGCAGGAAATAGGAAGCTTATGCTAATTACTTTAAATCTATATGCTATTAACCTGTCAAAGCAATGGAGAAGAACAACTGGATTGGGATCAGTCTGTACTAGTGGTTGTACACAGCTACTCATTATAAAACTTTCAGAACATCCAATCTGCAATTGTGACAAGAACATCATATAAGTTCCAATTTGGGAGAGCCAGATGAAAATTTAAAGGCTGGAGTAAACAAAAAACAGGTAAACTTTACAGCATAGCTCCCTGTGGAAATCACACACTGATACATGCATCTGCCTAGTAATTATCTGGCATGGTTTTATAAGGTAACATAGTTTTCTTTTACTAGAATTAAATTTTTAATTTGAGCTATTAGCTATGATAGAAAGAGAAGGGTTTTTTTCTGCTTGATTGATCAAGTATAGGTAGAAATTTTCGAAAAGAAAAACTCCCAGTACTCGATCAACAAAACACCCTTGATTTTCTATATCTAGAACTTGGAAAAACTACACATTAACAACACAGAATTCTAAAATTCCCCATCACATCCACCAGCAAACTCCACCAACAGCTAGCATTCTCCAAAAAAGTCAAAACACAGAAGAAAACTCTTGGTAATCAAAACCACTTTTTTGGGTCAGCCCAATACATTAAAATGAAACAAAAAAAAAAGTGAAGAAATAAAGAGACAACACTATAAAGAGTAAAATGAAGGAAGAGAAGGAAGAAGAACATTAACCTGTACAGGGAGCCTCTTAATCCTCCTAGCCAAATTTCTAGCAAAAGGGTCTTTGATTTTTTCAACCTCTTTGGGAAGAAACGAAGGGAACCCATTATCACCACCACCATCACCAACCACCTTCACTCCACCACTAGATCTTTCAATTTTCTTTGTTTTTGCAACTCCTCCTAATGCCGCTGGTGGAAGTGACCCCAATTTAAGAGTAGCCATCATCATCCTTTCGTTCCCAAAATCCAAAAATATCAAATACTTAACTTTAATAAAAACTTTGAACAAAACCAGCAATGATTCAAAGCTTAAAAACAAAACCAAATAAAAAACAGAAGAGAACAAAAAAAAAAAAAAAACTAAAACTAAAACTAAAACTTTCAGACAATTTCTATTGTTTAGGTGGGTGGCACGTTGACAATGGGATTCTTTTGTTTTCAAGTACAATAACTTGCTGGACTTGTCTAATTTAATGATGAACTGGATTTTTTGACTCATTTCCAAAGAAACCAGAAAAACTCAGGTGTCTATTCTGGTAGGTACTACTTTGCATTCCCCTCCAGCGACCATGCAAGATAAAAATGAGGTCCACTCCCACTGGGCAACTAGCCTACTACCTATAAATTCATAAATTTCATAAATTTCTTTTTCACGAAAATGGCCTAAATATAACTATATGCTTTTAGTACTCCACATTAATGCGTCTTTAGTTAGCCATCCATCATTGTGAAACGTGCATCCCTAGTTAGCCATCCATCTTTAGTTGGCCATCCATCATTGAAGGATTCAACAATAATTCAAGGATATTGTTGCATTTGATTTTTCACAAATATACAAAAGTTTATGATTTTTTTTTTTTTTGTGATTTATATTGCTGTTTTAAAAAATTTTGCATTCAGACACTTAACTACAAGGTAACTTTTATTTTTAAGAAGACAAATTTCAGTAAAATCTTTTAATTTTATTATAAAAATTAAAAAATGATACATATTTTAATCTATAATAAAAAAGTGATAATCTTTTAATTTTATTTATTAAATTAAAAAATTACACTATTGGTTCATAAGGAATTATATTAGTGTAAAAAGTGAATGCACCATTATTATGCCATATGATTTTATGATTTTGTTCACCAAAGCAAACACTAAAATAATGAGAGATTGGACAATTAGACACAATTTTACTATATATTAAATGATAAAATTTAATTAAAATTTAAATTTATAAGAAGGTCCAAAAGAAGGGGAAAAAAAAAGGCAAAGGAAGCCAAGAAATGAAATAAGGGTTAACCAGGGGCAGTGCCATTTGTTCAGTAACTTTCCAGGAAAAAACACATGTGATGTTTGATAAGAGAGAATGTTTTTTTTTTTTTAATAAAAATTTAAAGATAGATAGATTATTTCATTTTTCATATTAGAGTAAGATGTGTCGTACTTAACAGTTTAAAATAAGTGGTTGCAGATCATACATTCGAGATGATTCTAATAAATAACCATCGATAAAACTCAAATCGAATATCTCTTCATAAAAAAAAAAAACGATCTTATCCGATTGAACTAATCATTTATTAGTGAAAAGAAAATTTTGATCATAAAAGAAATGTTTCAAACTTACTTTACTACTACTATTAATTTTCAAGGACATAATTTGGTGAAGGATTGATAGCTCATGCAACTACTTTCCCCCGATACTTGAACCTTAAAATTATAAAATACAGTTAAAAGATAAATATTGTTGAATATAATGCTTAGTTTAATTAATTTATATAATTATTTTAAAAATATAATATTTAAAAAGTTTAAAATTTAAAATTTAGAATCCAATATGTATAATTTTTTTTTATTTTCAAACTGCTATTTTTATAAAAAATTCAATATTGATAATAAAAATTTCAATTTTACTCTCTTTAATTGAAAATTTTAATTATCTTTTGAAAACATAATTTGGGGTTTGTTAATGCCAAATAATAGGAAAAAACAGAAAAAGAAAAGCTTGGTGGGCGTTTAAGGAGATGCCCAAGAATTTTAGGAGATATTTGTTTATATATAAAAAAAATAGTAATATATAAATAGAGAAAGTGATTATTGGTATTAAAATTAAAATTAAAATTACAATTTTATTGAATATCAAATTTTAAAATAAATTAAATTATGAACGGAAACATTTGCAATATTGTAAGTGTGGGCCATTTCATTATTGTCGATGGCAACAAGTACGATGTTCGAGGAGTTAAGAATATCAACAACTCTACACACGTGTATTTAAATTATAAATATTCGCCCGTATTTAACATTAAAAGTATATCATTTATAATTTTTTTATTATCATATTATAATTATTTTATTATAATAAAAAAATAAATAAAAATTTATCATTTATAAATATAAATTTTATATAATTTTAAATTATAATTAATTATACTATTAAAATTCTGTCCTTGACATTTGGCTTCAAATACAGTAAATTTTTTTCACACAGGACGTATGACTTTGTTCCGGCATAAACGTCAGCATTTAGCTCTCACGTGCCCCACCATTCTCAATTCTCCCGACAGCTTCCAAACTTTCCTGCATCTGAAAAATCAAGCCGAACAGCCCCCAATTTGACGCCACAATCGAAAACAAATCTCCAAAAACCAAAAAAAAAAAAAAAAATCCGATTTGACAATTAGGAATTTGTAATTATAAAGAAAAACCTTATTACCCCTTTGGTTTTTGTTTGAAATTCCGGATTTTGGGAAAGAGATGACGGAGGACGGTGGCGCTAGGGTTTCTTCCGATGATCCGACTGCAACTAACTACAGTTCACAAACAAGACAAAGTTATCAAATTTATTTTTCCTCCTAAGTTTCGATTCTCAAACCCTAATTGTTCCATGATTATTGTACTTAATTTCTACAATTCAAAAGTTTTTTTTTTTCGGAATTGATAAAAAAAATCTGTTGATTTGATGGTAATTCAATTGATTTATTAGAGGAGAGGTAAATTATCTCAAAAGATGAAAATCTGTTTATAATTGTCAGAGAGCTAGAACTGCTACTCAATCCTATCATTAGATTGCATAATTAGATGGCGGTACCATCTTGATTAATTAAAAATCAGCTATCCGATGTTAAGGATGTGGACTATGTTCTCACCTCCTCTAAACAACCCCTTCATCTCAAATCCTCTTACTAATATGTATGCATCTGCTATTTCTTGTATGCCTTGTACCCAGTTACTTGTTTGAGTATGTTCTGCTTGCTTAGTTTATTTTAAGTTTGTGTTGCTTCTGTTAAAGATGAGAGATTCTAATGTTTGAAGCTTTATCTGACATCTCCATTCAATTGGGAGAGCATGTTTTTCTTCTGCTGGTGGTTTGTTTTTGTACTTGCAGGACCAGTATATAAATTACATTATGAATGAAACAGGAGTAACTGTCATACTATTAGGATGTGGTTCTGGAAACTTTGAGAGCCTGCAGGCTGAAGATACCTTTTTGCAGTGCATAATGCGACCTCTTTTTTCCTTTTCCTTCTTTATTTTGGCTAAACCTAATGATTTCTGCTGTTATTTTAGATATCTTTCTTATATAATTATGGTTTATCTGACCTCGTTCTGGTTGCAGAAGCGCAACAGCCACTGCACTTATTCTTATCCTGTAACAACCCTAAAAGTCTTGATGATGCTGAGCGTTTGGCAGAGAATCTCCTGGATACTATCAATGTAGGATTTGGTGCATCCAGGTAATCAGGTTTCCATTTTGCTAAGTGGTGATTGTAAATTTGTAAATTGTAATCTCACTGTTATGCCAAGTCTGGTTGTTTGCCATTTTGGACTTGGGTAACCTGTTTCTTTCCAACCATTTTAGGACATTATCTAGTTAAGTTTATGGTGCAATTCCGCCTTCACTGCAGTTGTTGATTGGAGTTCAAAGTTCTGGGAGTGAACAAAATGTAAATGCTAGTTCTGCTCCTGGTTTGACATCAATGGTCGTCACTGCACAACCTCCACCTGTTACAGTCCCTGGGGTTACTCCTGGCCATTCTCAAGGGATGGTTGGGGGAAAGCCTTACTCTAGGCCAACCCAGGCAAGTGTAGTTGGTTGTCCTCAGCCTTTGGTGACTAGAGGGACAAGCTATAGCCGATATAGGGTTTCTAAAACTGTAGCAAACATGGGTGTTTCTACAACTTCAGCTCCCAGTTCGGTAACCAAATCTAGTGTTAGATCTATTTTACAATCTGAGAAGGAATAATGGCCTCCACAAAAGTGGAAGTTTCAGGAGTTACCAGCTGGTTCAAAGAGTCCCGCAAGACCCAACCAGGTACCGGTGCATTTTCCAGCTGGTTTCCCTTCAACCGAAGCTATGAGGTACAAGGCATTTAAATTACTTATGTGCCATAATGTAATACAAGACAGATCAAGTCCTTACTCCAATTTGTTTTTTTGGTTAAATTAGTGGATCAATTTTGGTCCATGGCAGACTGCTATGACAGTTATTTAGATATCCTGGGCCAAATAGCATTATCTCTTGCAATTTCTCTGTGGTTTTGGGTAGGGAGTGGTGGCTCTAGAATTTAGATTGCTAAGGCTTGAATTGCCTTGAATGTTAAATTAAGAAGAAGCTAAGAAATATGATGTTTACTTAATGTTGACTGTGATTCCTCCAAAAAGAAAATGTTGACCATGAATATCTTGGAAGCATTTGTGATGAGGGCAGGATTTAAGGTAGCTATCCCAGGAGAGCTTTTTGGTAAAATGAATTTAATATGAGTTCCTTTTTAGACATTCTGGCCTATGTTAGAGTCTCTACTTGCTAAATGTTGTTGATGCAATTAGAGTGGTAAGATTTAAGTTTCAGTTTGCTGCAACTCATTTTTTAAAGTTAGAGTCACTTTTATTGTAGAAAAAAATGCTATTTTAATTAACCTCATACTTCATTCTAAGAAATATAAGCTATTAGCATATGAATGGAAGTTTTTCTATCTGAGAAAATAGAAGCATATATCTATGGAGGCATTTCCATGTAATTGAGTTACAATGGCAGTGTTAAGTTCATGTGGTAGAACCAGAATCTGGACTATTGTTATAGTTCACATGGTGGAGAAAGCAAAAGACAGTGATTGGGCATTTTAGCTAATGTAATTCTTGAACTTCACTTTTAATTTTCCCAATCCTGATTGACCTTTGCTTGGATAGTTCCCAAATCTCTTAGGACGGATATTTCTTTGTCAATGTAAGTGTGTGTGTGTGTGTGCGCGCATAATTTCATGAAGGCAGTCCTCTATTCTGCTGACTTATGTTGATACATGTGCCTTTGACATGTTTATGCATCCCCCCTATGTCTTCTTCCCTCCTCCCTCACCCCCTGTAATGGAATAAACAAAACCTTACCTGTAGTAAAATGGAGACCTTTGCAAGTTGATGCATTATATGTAGTACTTTGCATTTATACTTCTGGATTTATGAATAATGTTCCGCTGACTTTCTCTGCTTATCATTCCAGGTATTTTCTCTGACCTTCTATGAAGCTAATAGGCTGATACCAGACCTGTGTTAGGGCCATTGGTTTGTATTTTTCACTGGGTTCTAGGTTTTACGGGAGTAATGGGTTTTAGGTTTTAAGGGAGTAATATGATGACTATTTCCTACTTCAAAGCCATGTTCAGGGATCCTTTCGAGTTTTATTACTGTTTGATTGGGTGTATAGCTTTTTATTACATGAATTTTGCAATTGGCGTTTTCCGTGGTTGGCATTGTGAGAATGTGCAGCTGGGTTTTATTTAAAGGTTCTTTGGTATCAATATTACGGGGATGTTACTTTAGGATCAATTTATAGCTAAGGCTTCAATGGAAATTGCGTGAAATATACTACAATATGTACATAAACCAGTAAACTACATAACTTGCATGCCCTCTTACCGAGGACAACAAGATTTTTAGCTACTGCAGCTGTTGTTTGTTGACAGTGACATCAAGGCCGACATTCTGGCCTTTTTTTTGAATCCTGGCACAAGCTACCTTGATTTGAAAAACATGTTACTAAATTGTTGGCTTATAAGCGTACTATTGCTGTCAATGAAGACATAAAAGCCCTTTCTATGTGTCATTTTATTTTTCACACATGATCTTTGAAGAAATCTCTAAAATAAAATTATTTTATTTTTTAAATATTTTTCTTATTACAATGCTAAAATTATATGAAAATATACATGTTAAAGATTGAATATTATTAGCCTTAAAACTCAAGATTTTCATGCATTAAAACAATTAATCAAAAGAGTAAATTACTCTTTAAACATAATAGAAAGATATCTAATAAATTTGGTATAATTACCCAAATCATTCTTTATTCTAAAAATAAGAGATTTAACTAAAATATATAAAGTCAACTAATTGAAAAATAATGAAGATTAGATTTTCACATTCTTTCTTAAGCTGAGTGGTAGATGTCACTCATGTTTAGTTTAGATTTTATATTTTTGAAGTTATTTTGGAAGAGAACTTTAATGAGTATGTTTGCAGTTTGGAGGCATGTGAGAGTATAAAATAATCTAATAATTTTTTTTTTCTATTTTCTTTTTGATTAAGTGGTAATTAATCTTCACATGTTTAGTCTTATCATGATGAACATGATTTTTTGCTATATTTATGGCAACTTTGTTGTTGCAAAATATTTTTATGGATTTTTTGTCAAAGACCTTTAACTCCTCTAACAATCTTTTCGATCAAATTCCTTCACATATATCATGAGACATAGCTTAAACTCAGCTTTTGCGTTACTTCTAGTCATCACAGATTGCTTCTTGCTTCGTCAAGTAATAAAAAAATTTCACACATAGGTACAATAATCAATGGTTAATCTTTGGTCAATAATGGATCAAACCTAATTAGTATCAATGTAAATGTCTTTTTAAAAAATAACCTTTGGCCATGATTCTTCTTTAGTTACTATAAGATTTGATACACAACCCTCAAGTGTTCCTCGGTTGGCTTATTCATGAATTTGCTTACCATGTTAATTGAAAAATCGATATATGATCTTGTATGAGAAAGGTAGATGAGTTTTCCAACAAGTCTTTGATATTTGCCCTTATTTGTTGGTGGACTTCTTTTTTCTATTCTTACCTTATTCGTTGTGTCCATAAAGGTGTTAGCAGGTTTGTATCCAAGCATTCTAGTTTCTTTTAGTAAGTTTAGGACATTCTAATTTCCTTTAGTAAGTCTAGGACATACTTACGCTATGAAACAAAGATGTCATTCATTGAGTGAGCTACCTGAATTCCAAGAAAATATTTGAAGTGTCCCAAACTTTTGATTACAAATTTTTTCGTTAAAAGGTTCTTTAGTTTGCTAATTTCTTTTACATAGTCTCCAGTAAGAATAATGTCATTTGGATAGACAATAAGAATGACTATTTTTCTTTCAGGTGAATGTTTGACAAACATGGGGTGATCAGTTTGGCATTGTGAAAAATCATATCTTTTTATCACTTTTGTTAGTCTATCAAACCATGCAAGTGAGGATTGTTTGAGATTATATAAAGATTTATGAAGCTTACATACCTTGCTAGAATTGTCTTGGTTTTTGAATTTTGGAGGAATTTTCATGTAAACTTATTCTTTTAAGTCACTATTAAAAAATATATTTTTGATATCTAGTTGGTGGAGTGGCCAATTTAGATTTGCTACTAATGATAATAAGACTCGGATTGAATTATGTTTAGCAATCAGAGCAAATATCTCCTTATAGTTAATACCATAAGATTGAGTAAATCTTTTTATAACAAGGCGAGTTTTGAATCTGTTAATACTTCCATTCGCATTATACTTAAAATTAAAAATTCATTTACACCAAATTGAATTTTTTTTTGGGTAGTTCTAAAATCTTTCATGTTATGTTCTTTTCTAAGGCATTGATTTTTTTTTAAAATAACCATTTTTCATTTTGGTTGCATGAGTGCTTTATGAATATTATTGAGAATCTACATATTGTTTAGTATAGTAACAAAAGTCCGATACTTGGGTGATAAACCTTCATAAGAAACTACATTACAAATTAGGTGTTGAGACATGATCTCATATATTTTTTTAGAGCAATCGGTTGATCAAGATCAATAAAAGAATCAATTAAATCGAATTTAATAAGAGTGTTGGCTGTGTTAGGTTTAAGTATATTTGGAATCAGTTCAAATTCTTGGTTTTGCTTTGAAGGTGTACATTCTTTTAGATCCTTTTGAGTTTTATGTTTTTTTAAATAAACAATTAATTCTTTGTTTGTTTTCCCTTGTGTGGACTTCAGGCTTAAAGGATTTGATTGGATGTTTTGGTCTTAAAAGTGAGTAGGAGGATCTGGTTGAATGTTTTAGATGTGAAAGAGAGTTTGAGAAGTATTTGGTGGTTTAGTAATAGGATCTTCCTAAAGTTGATATTCTTACGTGATTGGATTCTTTCTTTGAATGGCAGCTTTGAGAAAGTAAGGTTGATTTTAAAAAAAGGTAACATTCATGGAATGGTAAAGTTTCTTTGTTACTGATGAGTAACATTTGTATCATTTTTTATTCAGGGAGTATTCGAGAAATATGCATTTGATAGATTTGGAATCTAATTTGCTTTGGTTTTGTTGGTTGGTAAGAACAAATGTAGTGCATCTAAATATTTTAATGAGAATAGACAAGATGATTCGAAAATGAGGATAGGAACCAAAAAGGGATTGGTAAGGGCTTTGAAATTTTAGGATTCAAGAAGGCATTTTGTTTATAAGATATATAGTAGTAAGAACAGCCTTATCCAAAAAATGCTTAGGTATATAGACATCCATCATGATGGATATTGTAATTTTCAACAAATGTCGATTTTTTTTAGCAATGCCATTCTGTTGAAGAGTGTTGACGCATGAGTTTTGATGAATTATACTAAGCTTTATTAGATATGATCTAAAAATTAAATTGTAATATTCTTTCCCATTGTTGGTTCTCAATACTTGGATTTTAATTTTAAATTGAATTTGGATCATATTATTGAAGTTTTAGAATAGCTGGCCTAGTTTTGATTTTTTCTTCATAAGAAATAGCTAAGTAACCCTGGTGTGATCATCAATAAATATGACAAATCATTTAGAGCCAATAATGTTATTTACTTTAGGGACCCAAAATGTCATTGTGTATCATTAAAAAAGGGTGGGATAATTTGTAAGGCTTATTAGGATAAGTGGTAAGAGTATGTTTGGATAGTTGACAGACTTCATAGTGAAAATTATTAGAATTTTGATTGAATAATAAGGAAAACAACCTTTTAAGATATAAAAAAATTGAATAACCTAATTGATAATGCCATAACATGATAATACTATCATTATTATTACTAGAGGATGAAGCCATACAAGAGGTCTTTTGATATTATTTTTTAGAATCATTAGTTTTTAAGATATAGAGTCTTGCACATATTTTAGCATTGCCAATCATCTTTTTCGAGTCTAAATCCAAAAATTTACATATATTTGAAAAAAATTTAGTAACACACTTAAGGTCTTTTGTAAGTTTGCTTATAAATAGTAAATTGCAACTTAGATTTGGGACAAACAAAATAAATCAAGTGTTATCTCTTTGAAAATAATAACAGAATCTGTACTGATTAATTTTGAAAGTGACCTTTCAGGAATTTAAACTGTGAAGTTTTTATGACATGGGTTATATTTACTAAATACATATTCATCTTCAATCATATGGTTTGAAGCTCATGTATCCATGAATTTGATTTCTTTAGTTTTACACTCAAGGCACTTAGAAATTACTATTTTTGTGCTAAAGAACATGTTCAAATATGAGTCGTAATGTTCTGTAGTGATTAAGAAACATTAGCTTCGAGGTTAGAGGTAACCTTAACACTAGGCTCTCCTTTCGACTAGTCATGTTGGACTCTGAGTGAAAATTTTTAAATTTCAGATCGTGTTCTAATATCATGAAAAAATCTCTATAATAAAACTATTTTATTCTTCTATATTTTTTTATTACAATGTTAAAATTACGTGAAAATATATAGGTTAAAGACTGAATATTCTCAGCCTTAAAACTCAAAAATTTTATGCATTAAAATAACTAATCAAATGAGTAATTTACTCTCTACACATAATAGAAAAATATATAATGGATTTAGTGTAATTTATCAAATCACTCTTTATTCTAAAAATAAGAGACTTAACTAAATTAAACAAAATTAACTAATCAAATAATAATGAAAATTAGATTTTCATAATCTTTATAAAATTTCTCCTGTGAAGTCTTAACATTTTTTTTTCTAGATGTTATCCAAGCAAGCCATCGAGAGATGGAGGTGGGAAAAATGTATAAACTATGTCTATTCCAAATAAATTGGTGCACCCATCATCTAATGGAATGCCACCTCCACTTTCAAGAACATTTTCGCCACCATTTCCAAAAACAATTTCTGCCTCCACCACCTCCACTAAAGTTCACTTCATCAGCACCATCTATGAAATCACATGACAAGAATAATGTTACCAATAAAGCTAAACATGATATTTTTCCTGGTAGGAATGGATTTCTAAACTACCTACATTCAAAATTTTTGGTGCCAAATTTGCTTCCTGTTATGAAAAATACTGTGATATTGACTAAAATCTAGTGATGGTATATCCCAATAAAGTGTATAACTTTATATTACTTTTTAAAATTGTTTGGTTGTTTCAGACACCTTGGTCCAGTTAATGGCACATAAGGATGATGAAGATAATTACGAGGAAAATAATGATGAATCGAGGGATGACAATAAGTTGGGTTAAGAGGGGATGAGTTTTTGTTCGTCTTGAACTTAATTTAATTTTATATTTATAATATTTAAATTTATGTTGATTTGATAAATTTTTTTATTTTTATATTTAAATTTGATTGGATATTGTATAAAATTATATTCAATCTGATCTAAATACAAAATTAATAAAATATTTTTAATGTAAAATATTTTTTTAATATAAATATAAAATTAAATAACTATAATAAATATAAAATAAATTAAATAATTAAAAAATAATTTTTTTATACATATACAAGATCTGATTAAGATAGATTTATTTAAAATTTGACATTAATTTAATTTTGATTTTTTTTATTATTATTCGACCCTATTCAAATTTTATTTTTATTAAAAGAAAACCTAATCTTATAATATCAAGTTAGGGCGGAAGCCGTCGAGGATGGGTTGAGCTGCCATCTTTAAATGAATCCCTAAATAGAAACTCCAATGCTGATGCAATTGAAAAGCCCTTCTGGGCTTTGTGACTCGTAAGTTGCTTAAGCTACTAAAATTTTGCCAAATATGCTGGAGTTGTTCTTGTCAGACGTTGAAGCAGGTCTACGATGGATTCTGTCGAGTGCCTATCAAGTCTGTTTCGGTTGATTTTTTTTTTTTGCAATTGCGGCTTGTCAAGTACTTACCGAGTACAAACAAGTGAAGTAACACCAAATTATTGCAATGAGATTACTTGCGAGGGAGTATTTAAAAGTTGTGAATTTGATGAGAGATGTTAATTTTATTTATATTTAATAAAAAATTTAATTTTTATTTTATTAAAAATATAGATTGATATTATATTATTAGTATAAATATAATTTTAAAATTTTATTAGATACAAAGATAAGTAATATGATACTTCTCTTATACCTATATCTTACATATATTTATATATATTTATTTAATAGAAATTATTATTTAATAAAAATTTATTTACTAAATATATATTATTTTTGATTAATTAGAATTAATATATTTTTATTGAAAAAAGATATATTCACATACTTATAAAAATTACCTAAATATATAAGATAAAAATTAAAAAAAATATATTTTAAAAAATTATAGATATGAATATTATCTATACTCATTAAATACTTATAAAAATAAAAATATAAATAAATTTTAAATATTCGTTAAATATGAATATAAAGATAAATATAATATAAAAATTCAAAGATCAAAATAGAAAATGTACTATTCTTTTCATGCCTTAATTATTGATATCTCTAAAATTGATAAATTGTAGTGTATATTGATTGTAATTTGCCAATAGTTTAGATTATTGGTTTTCTTTAGTGTCTTTGGGGAAATCATCAAATAGTTGCATTCTATTAGAAGATAAGTTCACTTGTGTTGTCAATGGAAACAAGAAGCTTGACTCTGTAAATTATTTTCCAAATAAATTAGTCGTGATAATTTTAAATATGAAAGGATAATATAAAAATGATATAAAAAATAAGATAACATAAAAATGATATGAAAAAACAAGAGCATATTATCTATCATTATTATAATATAATTGATTAATCATATTCAAAATTAGGTAGAGTTTATCAAATTTTTATATGAAACTTATATTTATAAATGATAAATTTATACATAATTTTTTTTAACGTGGTTGCATAATTGTATAATTATAATAAAAATATTATATATAAATTTAACCAAAAAAAAATGTTTTGTGTTTGGAATAATTATGATAAATAAAATTTTTTGTTTTATTGTATAACATATTAGATATGAAATAAATAGATAAGAAATGATCATTTCTAATATATATATACACATACTACATATTTCTTGTTTAAATATTAGTTTTGCTTGCGGTTCACCGAGAGCTTTAGCTTGCAGCAAGGGTTCATATTGTCGCTTTTGTAGCTAAAGCTAGAAAAATTAGACATGTGCCGTAGGCCCTACATAGGAGACGGAGGTTCACGGATTCCTCCTTTCAGAATTGTAAGGTCAACAAAGATGCGCTAAAGAAATTGTCGCTTCTCCATCCATTAAAGATTGAGAGTTATGATAACTTGTCGTACAGTATTTTGTTTTTCTTTTCCTTTTCAAACATTTCTCTTTTTGTGTTTTTTTCTTGTATTAACATGTTTGTTAGAAAAAAAAAAAAAGAAATAATTTAATCTCTTCCGAACAAGTTTAATATTTCTTCAAATTTCAAATTAGACATATTTATGGGTTGGATTATCCACCATGATCTATTTAACGCTAAAATTGATCTTTGGATAAAATTTTTAAATTTTTTTTTCCAATCTTGAATATTATTTTATTAATAAAAATTATATTATTTATTTTGATTTTAAGATATTAATATAAAAATATTTTAAATATTTTAATAATATTTTGAATAGCAATGCCCCAAACAAGCTTTCATATTTCAAGTTTCAGACAAACTCTTAGAGATGTCAAGCAGATTTTGTCTAATTCAGCTTCTGAACTCCTCTGTTCCAAATTGAATTTTTTTTTTTCCTTTAAAATGTGTCAAATAGAGTATTTAGTTTTCCTTGCTTTATTTTATTTTATTTTTAGAACTTTTTAACTATTTAAGTTTTCATTTTCCTTTTAGTTTTCAACAACATACAAAAAATTCAAAATTCCAGTGTCTAGAAAAAGAATAATTCAATGACTCAGAGTTTTGGAACCAAATGAGAAACTATCATGTCATCAAAACCGCAATGTTGAAGGGAAGAAAAATAAGAAGTAATCAAAGACTCAAAGGTTGTCCAAGCATGGAAGGTTTAGGCCCATTTTGTCATAATTTGGGAAAATGTCAACAGTATTGTATCCATCTTTCGTTAACTATTATTTTTCTTTTTGTCAATCAAATGGTTCGATGCTCCAAGGCTCTAGCCTAAGTCAAATTCTAGATCTTGTGGAAGAGAGTTTGCATTTTTTTTTTATGTTTGAATCAACTAGAAGGCTGTATGAAAGTAGTTTCAATAAATTCGTTTAATTTAATAATATAAATAAATATGTTTAAATCGATTCAAAGAAAAATTAAATTGAACAAAATCCAAAAATTTTAAAGCCATTGTCTTGACAATTCAACCAATAGTTTCGATGAAAAATGGAGTCAATTGTTCATATTTATAAGAATTTTCTCAGTTGACTTCTTTGGTTGTTAGCCACAAAAATATCTGTAAAAAGCTTGTCCAAATTCAGTTTCTCTAAATCTCTCTCTCCCCTGTTGAAGCCATTTCTCTCATGAACACCATCTTTGCAGGACCTACAAAATTCAAGTTGGGAAAGTCAAGTCTCTTTCAGATGTCAAGTTCTTTTAAGGTGGACAGATGCAAGGTCTTTCCTGCTAATACACTTGCCTCAACTGAATATGATAGGCTATCTAGAAACTTTATGATATAAATGCTATTCAATGCTTGATCCCCAAGTTGGCTTGGAGTTCGAGTTGCCATCCTACGCCATGAACTTCCTGACAGATATGAGATGAACCACCTTCATTTTGACTCAAAGCCAAGACTTTCCTTTGTGTCATCTGGCAAGTGCTAGAGCAAATAACTGACAAATATGGACCTAGTCACTGCCCATCTTAATGAGCTTTAGCAGCATATTTTTATTGTTACATCATACTTACAGCAAAGCAGTACAGCAATGGACTTGTTCCAGTGAATCCAACAAAAATTTGCTGACACAAAATGCAAATTCAAGGCAAAAGACATTCTAATTCCAGACTCCAATTTAATTTTATCATTACAAGAATGACATTACAAATACTTCATCATTTTCGCTTCAATCAGTTCAATATTTGGAAGCTAACTGAGAGAGAAACTTTTAACAGGTGGGGATTGTCTTAATCCACCTGTTTATTGATCAAAGTAAAAAGCTACAAACAAAACAGAAGCCTTTCATCATTAAAAGATACAGACGTGTATGTACCTACTTTGCTATCATAATTTCACCTCTTATGGGGATTATGCAACGATTTTTGGGATCCATCAAAGAGGTCTAACAAGTAATCCTGCAGATCTTCAGCATTGTACTTGATGTGTTTCTCACCAATGTGGTGCATTTGTCTTCCAACAAACGTCCGATATGCCTGGATCACTTTCAGGGATGTTGAAATTCGTAAATCTTCTCGAAGCTGAACATCTGGGATAAGCCATGCCGTCTGTGTTTTATAAACCTCTTCAAAAGCAACATAAAAACTCCGTAATCTCTCCTTGAGAAGTGTCTTTGAGATAGAACTTGTGCTGGAATTGCTCTCATCCTTCAATAAAGAGAGAATTGTACTCCAAGTAGCTCTCTCATAATCCATTGCGTGCTGTTGGAATTTCCAGTTGTGCTTTCGAATCCACTTATCTCCAAATAGGAGCCTGAGTTCTGAATTTTTAACCTTTTGAGCCATGTAATGTATATTGTTCATCAAAAAGAAGTGTTGCAAGGAAGCATCCCTATATAATTTGGATTTCTCATAGAGGTTGGCTTCCAGAATAGAAGTGAGTGATTGGAGGTGGAGTGCCACTGGGGAACAACTGCCCGAGAAATCTTTACTCATGCTTTCCTCCTCTGTGGCTGGACTTATGTCGGAGGAGACTGGGGTAGCAGCTGCTCCATCCTTGTGCTTGAGGAGTAAATTCAGGGTATCGTCATAGTCTGCAAGAAGTCGAATGTAATTCATAACATATCTGGTCAGATGGTGAATTCCCCCTCCTGCAAAAGGGCTTGTTGATGTGTTTGATGCAATGGCATTCTCAAATTCAAGAAATGTTGCCCTTACAGAATCACCCAATCTCTTTAAAACCTCATGATACTCAATCCTAACAGAAGAACCAGCTTCATCCAAAAACAAAGCATCAATGTCAGGAAGATGATCTGCAAGCACCTCATACATGTCTAGAATTCGTACTAGCTTTTCTGGTTGATGAGGGCTGATTGAGATGGCCTCAGCAAAGTTCAGAAGCTGCAGCATTGAAGACTTTGCCGCCTCAACAAAACATACCAAATTAACTGATCCAACCTCTGCAAAAATCTGGTCGCAGAGCCACTTCTCGCTGGAAAGATAGGGCCGCACAAAGACCTTCATAGCTCTCACCCATCTCTTCATTTTGGAATTCACGGTATGCCACTCCATCTTGAGCACGTCTTCAATGCTCAATTTCTCCATTTCAAGATTGAAGAGGCACTCATCCAATGCATCCTTTCGAACAATGACGTAGGCCTGGCAACACTCATGATCATAATTTGACAAAAACATCAAATTGGCAATGCATTTGAGGTCAGGAATCACATCTGGATGAACCAAATCAATGATATACTCCTCTGAGTTTCTGCTGATGCTATCTCTAAGGGTTGACTCCTCAATAGAGTCATCTCCAAAAGAAACTATTGAGCCCTCATCGACAGCATCATCCTCACTCGAACGAAAAGACATATGCTCAGGCTCAAAGGGTTGCCTATGCTGAGCCAGCATGTGCTTAAACTCTTCCTCAAGCCTTTGCATTGCTATCTGAAGAACATCATGAGCCCTACGTAAAAACCCTTTGTCTTCTTCACTATTTAAACACTGATTTTCTAATCTCTCAGTCAACTTTCGAGCTTCATCTACAGCATTCAGATATTTGACAGCTTCATCTGGACCTGAATCCCAAATCATAGACTCATCTGCCTCCCAAATCATAATCTTTTCCTGAACAAAACTCAACTGCTCTTCGATCCCAATTTTACCATCCTCAACAATGTTATCCTCAATTGTAGCCATGCTAGATAATTGGCTACCAAGATCTGCCAAGATTTTCTTCACATCTTTTGTAAGGATTTTATTAGAACCCAGTGCTTTCACTATATGTTTGGCCGCAGCAATTAAATTTTCCTCTCCTTCTAATTGTGGAGCCACAGATTCACAATCCCCCATGGGCATAAGCAAAACCACAACAACTCAAAAAGAAACTCAGCCAACACCTGTTTCTGCAACTCAAACTCTCTATATTCAAACACAAAGAATTGAACCCCCAAACTGCTTAAACTGCCTTGTAAACCCCAATTAAACACAACCCATCAGATTGAAAAATCCAACACTGATACTTGCCTGGATCAGAAGTTCAAGCTATTGAATCAATAAATTCATAAAAATGGAAACTTCAAAGAGTACCCATCAAAGGAAAGGACATAAAAATCACAAAGAACAACGAAACAGATCAAATTTAATCTAAAAATCTAAGACCAAAGCAAGAAAAAATCTAAAAAACCCACAGTTTCCAAAGACGCAATCTTTTGAAACAAGCATCAAAGGAAGGGAACACTTCAAATCGCAACAAAAACATAAGACCAGATGCACATATCCATCAACCGACGTCAAAATACAAAGCAGCTGAAAATATACAATAAAACTATCAAAAGAAAGCTCTTTTTGTAGCAGAAAACGTGAAAAGAGATTGAGTGTACGGAGAGTACAAAGGAAGAAAAGTAAAAGCTGAAACCAACCTTAAAATTTGGAGCTTTGGGTAGATCCCTAAGTTGCAGCCTTTTGTTACAAGTTTGCAAGCTTAATCTCTTTCTTCGGGTTTTCTTGGAGAGTGAAACTTTTCCAAGTCTTTGGTTACAGCTGTCTTTTTTTTTTTTTGGGAAGTTTGTGGCTTTGACTAGTTTTGTCTACTACGCCGATGAAAAGGAGAAAAAAAAAAAAAAACCTATTATCTGATGAATATTGATATTTTATCTTTATGTGTTTGATTCTTTGCTTCTGTTGACCTTTTAACCAAAAAACTAAAAGTTCTTATTTTTTATTGAAAATATTATTTATTTATTTATTATGGATAAATGAGTATTTATTTCTTACTTGTCCCTTTTTTTCTTTAATCAAATTACTATAATTAGTTTTTTTTAATGATATTTTAGGGTGCATTTGCCTTTATTTTACTATTTTACTTGATTCCTAATGTTCCTCTTTCAAATTTTCTTTAGACAACTTTCATCAGTTATAAAACACCCAATTCAACATCTAATGTTCGGATTAATTATTAATTAAAAACATAATATTTAATTTGATTTAAACCTTGACTAAATATTTTCAGATTAATTCAAAAAAAGAATTTTTAACAGAAATAATATAGACTTGACGTTAAGTTGAATAACAATGACAAATGCCAACTAATATTTTATGGCTATATAGATTCAGATGATGTTATAATAATTTTTGTTAATATTAGAGATATTAGTTAAATGCAAAGTATATACCTAATATTTAAGATTATTAAACCAAACTGTATATAAAAAATTACAAAAATCCAATATGTCAAACTTGAACCAATTTATCATTTTGTCAATTAGTTTCTTTAAAATAATTTATTTTTAAAATTTTGACCCAAGTTAGATTTGTCAAAAACCCATCAAAATCAATTAGGTTTAATGTTTTTCTCCTATTTAAATCATGTCAAAATCAAGTTATTTTCTCCTATTTAGTCCCTACATGGACGAATTATTACTAAGTTCTTATGTTGTATAAAAAAATCATCTGTCAGAGGAAGATTTATTCTTTATTTATCATTCAAAGTTCATTTGGATAAAATTTTTAATATTTTAAAAAAATTTATAGTAAAAATATTTTAAAATGCATTAATTTAAAAAAACTCAATATTTATAATTATAAAAAACATAAATATTATTAATAATATAAAAAATATTATAATTAAATAAAATAATAATTTAGTTTTTGAAATTTGTTTTTTATGATATGTCATGTAAAGTAATGAGACGAGAGATTTAGAAAAATTTTAAAAAATAACATTTTTAGATGAATTTTCAAGAGTAAATTTAAGCTCTTGAAATTCTTAGTAAAATTTGAAATTTCCCATGTGAAATATGACAATTAAATTTTATATTTTTAAATATCTTATTTGAAAAGAATTTTCTTCTTTGAATACCACATCCAAATAGATTCTTAGGTTTAAAACATGACTTATAAAGAATATTTGGTATGGGATGATCAAACTAAAAATCATAATGATCTTTACTCGATAATTACGTCATTTGTTTGGTACCAATTTACCAATATTGCGTGATAATGATTTTAAATCATTAGGGTGATAAGATGGAATGATTTTTTTTTTAAAGAAAGTGGAAATTTCATTCATTTTCTAGTTTACAGTCTTCAAGAATAATGTGAGCTATAAGCTCAGAACTTTCCTCAATCCACAATCTACTCTCTACTACACTTAAGCTGCTCTTTGCTAGCAAGTGAGCTGTCATATTACCCTTTCTCTGAGTGTGCATAATGAGACAATTGTGAAATTGTTTCTTTTTTCCCTTTACTTCTTCTGTGATTACTCCCATTGGTGATAAATCTGGCCCTGTTGAATTAAAGGTTTTAATGATTCCTAGAGCATTTCCTCCGAGAGTTATCCTCCTAAACCCCATATCGGATGCAAACGTAAGTGCTTGGGTGGCTGCATGGGCTTCTGCATGGAAGGGGTCACTTATGCCTGGCATAAGAATAGAAGTTACCGTAAGCACCTCACTTGTGCAATCTCTTATGACAATTCCCGCTCCCCCTTTCTTTTGTCTAGTGTCTACTGCCCCATCAAAGTTGACTTTGACAGTCTCATTGCAAGGCGGTTTCCATCTGACAGGGCCATTTATTTGACTCATGTTTTTTTACTTGTGTGGCATTAAACTCAGTCATGTACTTCTTGATGAATTATACCAGTTCCTGTGGGTTTCTGTTTTTCTCCCCATGCAAAACATTGTTCGTTTCATTCCATATAGCCTAAGTAGTGATCATGCTAACCAGTAGTTGTTCTTTATCAGATGACATACACAATTGCTCCATCCACGTTGCATGCCTAGCTTTACTGTCATGAATCACTTGGTTTACGTTTAAAGAGTTCCAGACTTGAGTAGGAGGCGGGCATGTTCCAATGGCATGTATCATTGTTTCTTCCGTTGCCTCACACATAAAGCATGTCTTGTTCACATCTAGCTTCCTCTTTTGTAAGTTTACCATTACCGAGATAAAACCTTGGTAAATTCTCCAAAGCAGAGCTTTGATCTTGGTAGCTTTGCTGCTTACATTGCTTGCCATACCTTTACATTGTTGGCTTTTATTGTCACTGAATGGGTCAATTCCTCGTTCAACGCAGTGCTCAGCAATCTATAGCCACTCTTGACTATGTAGGTTTCATTTGTTGTCATAGTGCCACATTATTTTATCCTTTGCACCCAGCTTGCTTATTGGAAGGAAGCATATAGCTTCCGCTTCTTCTTGTAAGAAAACTAAGTAAATTAACTCCCTCTTCTATTGCAAGGTTGAGCTGTTTATAAGCTTTTGCACGAGACTGTCTTTCTTAAGCAATACTTTCGGTGACTGTACGTAAAAGGAGCTCATTGTTGGCAGCCATTTATCTTTTCAAATTTGTATTGACTGCCCATTGCCAACTCTCTCCCTCACACTTTTCTCCAAGATGTCGTGGACTTCCCATGTCCTTTTCCAAGTGTAGGATGGGTTGTTTCCCAATTGCGTTTCCATGAAGGAACAATCTGGGAAGTATTTTGCTTTGAGGACTTGGTGTATAAGGCTTTCAGTTTGTGTTAGCAACCTCCATCCCTGCTTTCCAAGCATTGCCTTGTTGAAGAGCTCCACGTCTCGAAAACCCATTCTCACACGAGATTTCGATATGCACATGTTCTTCCATTTCGTCCAATGTATGCCATTTGATCCTTCTCCTTGCTGCCACCAGTTACTGAAAATACCATCAAGTTTTGTACAGGGGCCATTCGACAACATGAAACAATTCATGGAGTAAGCTGGGATTGCTTGGAGTATGGCTTTAATAAAAATCTTCTTACCCTCAAAAGATAATCTTTTGTGACTCCACCCTTGTAGTCTTGATTAATTTTGTCCTTCATTTCTTTAAATGCCTACCTTCGCCCCCGATCTACCATGGTAGGTAATCCTAGGTATCTTTTTGGACTTTTAGGTTCCTTAATATTTCTTTGTGGTGGATGTTTGTGTTGTCGTTGAAGAATAATGCAGACTTTTCATTTTTTGGCCTAAACCTTCTTCATGTGTTCGTAATATGTCCCTCACCCTTTCGCCTTCGCTTCGATTTGCCTTGGCAAAAAGTAAGTTGTTATCTGTAAAAAATAAGTGAGTGATTCAGGGTCCATTAAAGCTAGCTTGAACAACATGCACCAGCCCCTCTCCTTGGGGTTTTGTAAGAACTGTTGACAGTTTCTCGCAACAAAATAGAAATAGGTAAGGTGATAATGGGTCACCTCACCAAAGGCCTCTCCGTAGGTAAAATTTGTTAGTAATCTGGCCATTTACAACAATTGAATAGGATACTAATTTGATGCGTCTCATTATAAGTGATACCCATCTTAGTCTAAAACCTAGCTTATGCACCATTTTTTTTTTTAAGAAAATGCCACCCAACCTTGTCATATGCTTTACTTATATTTAATTTAGGGCAAATTAACCTGTTTGACATGTCCTTTTGTTTTTCATGGAGTGAAGTAGTTCATAGGCAAACAATACATTGTTTATGATAAATCTTCTTAGGGAAAAAGCACTGTGGGTTTCACTGACGCAATGGGGTAGGACAAACTTGAGCCTATTAGCAAGAACTTGGCAATGAGTTTATAAAGCACATTACACAGGCTAATTGGTCTAAATTGTGTCACATTTCTTGGTTGCTTTATTTTCGGGATCAGGACAATATTCATGTGGTTTATCTCCCTAAGATCACTATTTCCATTCAAGAATTGCAAGTAGAAATTAACCACATCACTGCCTCCTACATGCCAAACTTTTGGAAAGAAAAAAGCAGGCATACCATCATGTCTTGGTGTTTTTGTATGGTGCATTGGTTTCAATGCTGTAAGAACCTCATCAGCTTTGAACTCCTCTAGCAAGAAGTCATTCATCTCGGTTAAAACTCGGTTCCCAATGGCTTCAAGAATGTCATCACACCGACCTTGCCTCAAAGATTGAAAAAGTTGTCTAAAGTAACTAGTGGTTATTTCTTGGATCTCTTCAGTAGTTTCACACCATTCTCTATTTTCATTTTCTAGGACGTTGATTGCATTTACCCTTTTTCTTTGAAAAACCTTGGAAAGGTAGTGTTGCGATCACCCTCTCTAAGCCATTCGACCCTAGATTTTTACGCCCAAAACGTTTCCTCCTTGTCTAAGGTTGTGTTCAGCTTTTCCCTGATATGTTTCCCTCTTTGCAAGTTTTCTTCGTTGACTGTTGCATCTTTCAATTGTTGAAGATCTTTAGTAAGCCTTTCAACCTCATTGTCCATGTTTATGAATCGGTTCTTGTGCCATGTTTCAAGTCGTACACCCATAAGCTTCAGTTTTTCCATTATATTCATGTTGTTTATGTCATGACCTCCTTGCATTATGTACTGCCTACTCACAGTCAGCTTCTTTTATCTACATTGCCTCAAAAAGATACCTTTTGTGCTTTCTCCTATAAGGTCTTCCTCGCTGTTTCCCCTCTGTATTCACCATTATAGGACTATGATCTGAAACAGATGCTGTGAGGTGGTGAACTGCATACAAAGGAAATTTCTCCCACCATCTTTGATTAGCCACCCCTCACCTTTCTCTTACATTTTTCCCAAGGTGGTTTCCTTTTTCCCACGTGCACTAGGTTCCATTGAAGCCTAAATCTTCCAACCTAGTTTCTTAACACTTCTCGAAACTCTTCCATTTATCTTTTCTTCTTTAAGCACTAACCTTTTTTTCGTGGGACCGTAATATTTATTAAAGTCTCCTACACACAGCCATGACATAGAGGATTGAGAGGATAAACTCTGAAGTAGTTCCTAAGATTGCGACATCAGACGGGTGTCTAGTTCACCATAGAAACCAGCGATTCTCCAGTTTTCCATTCCTACTGTTTCTTCCACCACCATGTCTATATGGTTTTTCAAATAGCTTTGAAGTTTGAGGTTGGTGTCTGTCCTCCACATCATTGCTAAGCCTTCACTTGTACTGAATGATCTTACTCCAAAGCATGAATTAAATCCATATTTTCTCTTTATTTTATCTAGCTTGCTTGTATGTAGTTTGGTTTCGTTGAGAAAAACTACATTGGGTTTTTCTTTCTTCAACACTTGTCAAGTACTCGAACTGCTCGCGGGTTCCCAAGCCCACGGCAATTCCATGTGAGGCATTTCATTGTTCTTGGAGGGATTGGTTATTAGTCTCCGCTATTGGCTTTTAAATCATCATGGTAACATCTGCCTCAATCTTTCCTCTTTTCTGCTGGTTTGTTGCTTCATAATCTATCCGCTCTTCCTCGCCTGCCCATTCCATTCCATTCGCTCATTCTCCTTTTGCCAAGGTTTGTCAGAGGGGCCTCTTCTACCTTGTTTGCAACCCTGGCATTTCTTTTTTCATGTCATTCTCGCACTTTGGTTCTTTATTGCTACTCTATTTTCTTCCGTTAAACTGGCACGTCCCATGCATGCATCTAGGTGGTTGTTGTCTACTATGACTGCCCTAGCCTCTATAACCACATGCTCTTTATTTGTCACTTTTCTTACATGGTATTCATTGTTCCCATGCATGGCGTTTGAATAAATTAGGTGCCTTGCCTGATTTTTTTCCCTTTTTTACTCATGTTGACCTTGACTTTTTCTACCTCTATCCTTGCCATTGTTATTTCTTGGGCTCTGCAGCATGTTTCCATCAACATCTTTTAGTGGTGTTTCAAATTAGATTATACTTTCCCCTCATTTGCTCTATGAGTATTGTGTACCTTATCTCTTCCGAATATTGAGCTCCCTAGATTCCCCGTAACCACTTCCTAATTCTGCGTCTGATTTACCACTTTCGTTTGGATTTTCGTACTTCCAGCATTTTGATAGGGAGGTGTTCTGCAGTGTGCATCTTCTTTTTATGTTACATACACCATTGATCCATTACCGTCACCACCTCGTGTATCCTTTAGAGATGCTTGTCTAGTTCCGTTCCAGTAATTTCTCTTATCAGTTTTTGTGTTAGCCATGAAAGAGGCATAACCCTTCGTAACAGGTGATTCATGCATCCATGCCCCATATGGGGGCTCAGCCCTGCCATGTTTTCTTTGTTTTCCATCAGCTCATGTTCTGTTTGTTTTCCATCAGCTTACACTCCACTGTTATATGCCCTAGTATGTCGCATTCATAGCAAAATAACGACGATCTTTCGTATTTAAGTCTTTCTTTTATCTCTTTCCCACCACCTTGAGCTCCTAATACCACAAATCTCTTCAACGGTTTCCTTATGTCCAGCTTTACTCGCACCGGGAGGAACTTTCACTATTCCGAAAAATTCATGATTGAATCTACCCCTTTGTGATTCCTAATCTTGTTTTCAATCATCTCTCCAACTCTTCTATTCATCCATTTTAAAGGTAGATCATATATCTTTACCCAAAACTGCGCTGTGTTAAACGTATACTCTGATGGCCTCAAATCCTCATTGAACTTAGTAAGGACTAACATATTCTTATCAAAAGACCAGGAGGAGCCATCCATTACCCTCATCTTATCCTTCTTTGTACCAAAGTTAAAGAGAAATAAGTTGGCATCTAAAATACTGACCTGCAACTCTTGGGCAATCCTCCAGATGAGATTGAATGTTCCTATCATGGCTTTTCTGTTAAAAGGACGGTTAGTTAGTAGCTTACCCACTAACCATCTCTCCCATTCCTTCATGTCTATCGTATTTGTTATAATGGTTTTGGAGACCGTTAAACAAAAAATTTTAAAATAAAAAAAATAAAAAGAGTTGTTATTAATTTTTTTGTTAGGGATGATTGACCACCTAAAAATTTTAACCTTTTAATAAAACAAAAAAAAAAATGATTTGAGGCTTATCAAAAAGATATTTTTGGACTTTGAAAATATAATTAAGTTCGAAAGTACGATCACGCGTGGAGAAGTATTAATACTTTCACAATGCCTGTTTAAAAAAAGGTACCAATAAATTATACATTATCTTTGGTTTTGAATGAAAATGGTTTTCATTTCAAATTTAATAATAACTCCATTCACTTTTAAAAAAAATCAATTTTATTAAAAGTCATTGTTTAGGAATATTGAAGAAATTTTTAGGTTAAAGACTTACCTTAAAATTTTTTAATATCTAGGTAGAATTTAAAGATAACTCGTTTCACAAAAGATTCATCGTGACATTTCTTAAAAATAAAAATAACATTCTTTGTAAATGATAATTATTGATGACTCTATAACATTTAGGCAACGTATCAATAATTATTTTCCTTTTAATATTATTTTTGTTTTATTTTAAAATTTCATATATATATTAAAAAATAACATTTTTCATAAAAAAACTTTTATGCAAAAAAAAAAAAAAAAACCAATGGTGCTATAATTCACCAACAAATGATAATAATTAAAAGATATGAACATGTGGAATGAATGCAAGAAACAATCTAAAAATGAAAAGATATGAATGTGTGTTATGCATGATGATGAGATACAGTTTTGAAATTGAGCTCTTAATATAAAGATACTGACTAGACTCCCCAATCTCTAGGTAGAGTTTAGATGTGACTATTTATATTTAAAATTTCATTTTTATTTCTCTTTGTAATATATTATTATTATTGTTTTTGGGTTAAGGAATCTTACGAAAAACTTAATGAAATACAATTTCTTTAATACCTCATCCTCTAAGCGATATTTGAGAACAAATTACTTCATATGAAATTTTCATATGAATTCTTAAAATTTTGGGATGGTTTTAGGTATTGGCATAGGTCAAGGTTTGTTGAGGTTTGGGTTGAATTTAGACTTTTTGGTGGGTTTTTAGGATTCAAGGTTTAGGGTTTTAGGGTTTCGAATTTTTAGGGCTTTATGGTTTCAGGGTTTAAGTGTTTTAAGGTTTTAAGGTTATTTAGGGTTTCAAGGTTTTTTTTCTTTTTTTATAAGAAAAATTAAAATTGTTGATAATTTGAACTTCTTCAATTATCTCCAATATTTAGGTAGACTTTTGAAGCTAGGTTTTCATAATTTCCCCTTTTCATTAAAAGTTTTACTATTATTATTATTTTTTTTAAAAAGAGGTTATTGGTAACTGAATTTTCTCAATCATCCCTAATATTTAGACGGATTTTCAAAGAAAATTCGGATTCCTAATTTCCTTCTTTCCTTAAAAAAATTCTATTATTTTTTAATGCTCGTGGGACAAAATAAATTATATAAATGCGAACTTAAAATTTAACAACCCATTTGATCCACCTTATTTAATCATATTTATTCTTTTTCTAAAATAAAGTCCAAAAATAAAGAAACTTTTGTGTCTTGAGAGCAAAATTTTATTTCTTTTACTTAATTCTTTATTTTCAGTTCTCCAACATCTAGGTATAATTAAATTTTTAAAAATCTAATTTGAATTTCCTCCAACATTTAAGTAGGGTTTTCAATTTTTTTTTTAAAATTTTTTAGAATACATTTTTTCCATTCTTCTTTTTTGTTGTTCTTATATATATTTTTTATATTTTTTCAACCAAACCTTTAACAAACTAAAGATGTAAGCAATGACCCATAACATTTAGAGCCTTGGTGGACATTAAAGAGGAAAGGTACTAGACCCAACTGACATTCAACATAGATGAAGGGCCAAGCCTATTCGACCCACATGCAAAAATAACTTACTAGCATGTAAAAGAAGGAAAAAAAGTCCCAAGCAAGCAAGTCAGTAAGTATGTTTCAATTTTATGCAAGTGAAACAAGAACAAAAAAACATAAAAAGGTTAGTGCTTTAAGTTTGAGTAAAGAACACCTAAACAACAACTTTAAGCTCTCTCATTTTTTGTGCTTCGACTACATTTAGGCTTTTCATTTTTTTTACAAAATAGATTCTCCCATTTTGTATGGAACAATGCCTAAAGCCTTTTCCTAGACCTCTATCTTTCACCATTTTTATAAGTTGATTTTTTTTTTTGCCAATGAAAATCTCTTCTTTTAGTGTTATGATTGTTGTTTTTTGTATAAAACCTGTAAGTACACAAATCAAATAATAAAGTGGAGTAGTTTAAGTATTATCTCCTTAGGATTATAGCATGTATTGTTGGGTTGTTCACAATTATCAATGACGAAATCTTGAAATCCTATATCTAAACAAATGGAAACTTGGGTTTTGATTGCAAAAAAAAAAAAAAAAATAGAAAGATTGAAAGGCAATGTAGGCTTAAATCTCACTTATCAAATTGTCACTTGATAAGCTTGAGACTAGAGCCAAAACAAGATCAAAAGAAATAAGTGAAAAACTTTAGAACAAAAAGAGATTAGGATTGCGGAATTACTTGTAAAGATCTTGAACAAAGATTGCACAAAAGTTTAAACTTGTAGAGCATAAAAAAAGTACGATTGAACTTGTAAAAAAAAGCTTGACTTGAAATTGTACAATAAAAAAGAATGCTTTGTGTCTTAATGGTTTTTATGAGCCGCTAGACGAATTTAAAAACAAAAAAGAGTCGTCACAAATCTTTTTTTATTAAGTGTGATTGATCACTTATTAAAAATTACCTTCTTAATAAAATTAATTAAATTTTATTAGAAAGATAATTTTTAGTTATGCGAAAACAATTTGGGTTTGTGAGTCAATTACGTAAGAAGAATGATTAGCATCCCCATAATGCCCGTAAAAAAGGATACCAATTAATTATATATTATCTTTTAATTTTGATAAAAAGGTCTTAGTTTTGGTATTTAGAATTGATTTTTTTTATCTTTTTTTATTATAACAACATATTTTTATTTTTAGTTATTTG
This sequence comes from Durio zibethinus, assembly GCF_002303985.1. The sequence goes on along the minus strand of NW_019168470.1, from coordinate 21,287,300 downwards.
CTTGAGAAATAAATATGAACATTGAATATTAAAAAATCTTTAAAAATATTCAAATACTCTGGCAATATTAAGAGAAACTCTCTCACCTAAAGAATTCTTAAAAATCGTTACTTGAAATTCTAAAAAATTTTATCTTCGGTAATTCATGATTATCTTCAATAGTTCATAATTATCTTCAATATTTATATTTAATAAAGAGATTATAAAATACGATATCTATAACTTATAATCAAAGAACGTTTTCAAAAAATTCATTTCTTATGCCATTTATAAAAAATGAGAAATCTTTATCGAAAATTATTCTAAATGCTCCAACACATTGACTATATTTTAGATAAAATTTTTTACTTAAAGATTCCTAAAAAATTACTACTCGAATTTCTTTTAGATCTCATTTTCAAAGATTTTCATTACTATTATTATTGGTATATATGAAATATGATGCATATGGATTAATTTGTGATACTACTGCATTATATAAAAGTTTTTCTTTAAAAATGAAAAATAAAAGAGAATTTTTCATATTGATAATCCTTCCAAATATTTCAATTCTTTGACAATATCTTTAGAAAAATTCTCTTTCTCGGGAATCATTATCTGGACTTTCCAGAGTCCTATCATCGAAAACTCCTGTTACTTTCAAGGTTATGTAATGCCAATGATAAGGTGTAATATGTATACAAAAGTTTTTTTATTTATTATTTATATATATATTTTTAAAGAAAAATTATTTTATCATATTTTATTACATATTTTGTATATATATTTTAAAAAACATGTTATTTATCTTCCTTATATTATATTTCTTCATTACTTATTTTAATTTTGTCTTAATCATCTAATTATTCAATAATCATTATTAATAAAATTTTTAAGGGAACAAAGCAAATAAAATTCTTTTATTGAAATTTTTTTTGAATACTCCAATACTATAGTGGTATTTTAAGAAGAACTTTTTCCTCTAGAGAGAGTTCGCAGGAATTTTGAACTTTTTTAGAATCTTATCATTAGAGATTTTGTTTACTTTTTTCCTTTTCTTATTTAAGTTTTATTCTAATTCTTTTTTAAATTATTATTTTATTAATCATTATTATATTTTTTAGTTATTTTTTTTAAAGAAGCAAATAATTAATCATAATATTCATGTTTCATTATATTAATTTTATTACTAAAATAGTAATTATATATTATTTTATCATTATCTAATATAATTTTAGGAAAATATATGAATGAAAATATTTTGTATTGAATATTTTTTAAATACTCCATTATTTTGATAATATTTTTTAAAAAAATATTCTCACTTAAAGATTTTAAGGAATTATTACTTGAATTTCCTTAAAATCTCGTCCTTGGAGATTTCTATTACTAATATTATTAACATTATTATTATTATTATTATTATTATTATTATTATTATTATTATTTTATATATACATATATATAGTTTCCATGAAGCTAGTGTGTATAGAAATAAATTGAATAAAAAATAATTTACAATGTAAAAAAAAAATTGTATGGAATTAAATTTAACATAATATATGAGATTTAAATAGCAAAAATATCATAATATATGAGATTTAAGCTTAAATTAAACTCAATAACATGAAAAAAATGGCGATATATAATATAAAAGACAAATGGACTATATGATCTATTAGCCTGTAAAGCCTAGGATAGGAGACATAGGTAATGGGTCTTGAAATGATGGCTTAATTTTGAATTTTCTCCCCACCCTAAACGGTTATTATGTAGATGATCATTAGACATATAAGATTAATAGCTTCCCCACCCAACAATCAACCATCACATGGAAAAATCATGCACATGTCTTAATGTTAAAGTAAACAAACAAAACAAAAGTGATAGAATTCCATGCTCTGGTGTATGTATTTCAAGAAGGGAAAGAAAATTGAAAGCCATGACAGATTTAAAGCTTTAAGCTTTCTCTTTCCATAAATAACCAACGAGCAAAGGAAATAAAACATAAAAGTATTAATCTTTCTAGGTAGCAAGAATGAGACTAGTCATCATTTCATTTTTTCTTTTTTGGGAATAAAACCCATCATCAAAATAGAATGTAAAACAACAGGTGAACAACTTAAAGATAAATACAAGAAAGATATAAATTAGTGGATTCAAGTTACATAAAACCTCCTAGATGATTTCACAACTTAATAACAACTATACACTATCCTTATCTAGCATTAAAGACTTTGAGTAACAAAGGCAATGAATCAAATAGTGAGAAAGCAACCATGATGAAATCAAGATTGGACAATGATGACAACCCCATTTTCTCTTGTTTTAGAAGTGGTTTTAAGGTTTTTTTTTTTTAAATTTCTTTTAATATCTATACTAGAAAACCATATACATCAATCGACATCACCAAACCATACACCGAAAAAAGAAAGGCTAAAGTTTTCAAAACTGAATAAAGCCTTGCAAAATGGCAATCATGACTAAAAAAAATGAGCTTCTACTATTTTTAGCAACCCAGTGCAGAAGAAAAAAAATCATGGACGAAAAGGGATAAAGTTTTTAGGTTTTACAACAAACCACATTTAACAAAAAAAAAAAGCCCCCAGAATTAAATAAAGAAACAAGCTTAAAGTTTCCTCTGTTATATTTATGTTGCTTTTTTATGTTTTGGAAGCCATTTACTGTTTTGAAAAACTTCTTTTAATGTCAAAACCATAAGACTATGATCCCAATTTATAAAGTTTGAAACTTTTTAGTTAGTACACCTTTGGACCAAAAGTCATCACTGAACCTAGACTATTTTATATATGGTTTTAATGTTTTGAAAAACCTTTCAAACTTTTTTTACTTTGTTCCTTTAAAAGGCTTTTCCTATGAAAGAAAAAGCTTTTTTGATATTCCCAAACCAATCACTTTTAGAAATAAAGCCTTTTGGTTTTCATAGAAACTTGCCATTTCTTTTGAAAAACTTATATTTTTTAGCCTTTTTATTGTTACACATTAAGCACATAAGTCCTTCATAGAAAGCCATGAAACTACCTTATGCACCCTAACCCTATATAGCAAATATATTGTTTATTTCATGCATGAAAGCTAATCGAAAGGAATAAAAAAAATCTACCTTTTTTTTTGTGAAGCTTTCCTTCTTTAGTGTTTTTTTATTGTGTTTTTGGCTTTTAAAACCCTTCTTTTTTAGTTTACGTTCCCTTTATTTTAGACCTTTTTTTTTTATTTATGGTTGCTCTAAAACTTTTTTTTACTTTTTTATTTTTTCATTTCTAGAAAACACTTTTTTTTAGGCTCATGGTTGCCTGAGAGTCCCTTTTTCTGGTTTTCTAAAAAACTCCTAACTCATTTTTTTCCTTTTTTTATTTTAGTCTATTTTTTCTCCTTCCGTAAAACTTCCTATTAGCTCTCAATTTGTAAAGCTATGAAGCCTTTCTTGCCAAGTTTTGTGATTTTTTTTCTATCATTACTTGCAATTGATTTGGCCATTAACCTTTGTCTTCTTTCTTTGCAAGTTTTTGGTGCCAAGACCACCCAACTTGTCTCATTCCAAGTTGTCTCCTTTTCTTTCTCATGCAAACCAAAATGGCATTATTAGGCCTTTCCTTTCTCTTTTGCTTTTTGGTTTTGCCATTAAAACCTTTTCTTTGTTTTTTTTTTTTTTTTAATTTTGCTTTTGTATCATGTGATCCCCCCCTTTTTTTTTCTTCATTTTGTCCATATAAAATCTCATGCAAGAGCCTTAAGAGCTGAGTGGACCTCTCAATCATAAGCCATTTTTATTTTTGGTTCATTTTTTGGTTTCCTTATGCATGGTCCAAGCTTTCTTCTTTCATTTGTTTTGGGTCTTCATTTATTTAGGTTAAGATTTTGGGTTTTGTTTTAGTTTGGGATTTTCTTATTTAGGCCATTTATGGGCCTTTTAAATAAGTTATTGCTAGGGTCAATCTCGGGCCTCGTTCTTAGTGTGAAATGGGACTTAAAAATGGATTGCATCATAGGCCTTGTTTGGGCTTCTAAATGGGTAACCTTGTGGCCTATGTAATGGGCCCCTAAAATAGGCCATATAATGGGTCCAAAATAATAGTCATAGCCCACATGCAAAAAAAGGGTTCGGATTAATAATGTTAAATAGTTTCGGATAAAATTAAGTGTCTATAGCTGTCCATTTTTTGTATATTTCTAAGAATCAAGAATAATGTAAAGATATAAATAATAATTTTGTTCAAATGATGTTTTTGAGAAAGAGAGCCCCCTTACTCTTTTTTTGTTTTTTTTTTTTTTTGTTTTGAAGAACTCAAAGGATTCGACTTTTTGAAAACAATTTTATAGAAAAATTCTTTTAAACAAAAGCTTGACAACTTTTGAAAATAAAATGAGAGATCATGTTCAAAAGTTTTACAAATCTTGAGATCTTTAAATTCTCTTCTAGTAAAAGGCATTGAAACTTTGAAAATTTAAAATATCTTGCCCAGAGAGCTTTAAAGATTATGCCCAATGGTCTTACAAATCTCGAAATGTATGAAAGCTTCTATAATTAGTAGCCTTGAAACTTTTGAAAATTTAAAATGTTTTTCCTAGAGGTCTTTAGAGATTATGCTTGGAGGACTTACAAATCTTGAAATCTTTGAAAACTTTTTTAATTAGAGGCCTTAAAACTTTTGAAAATTTAAAATATTTTGCCCAAACGGTTTTAGAGATTATGTCAGAAAGACTTACAAATCTCGAAATCTATGAAAGCTCCTCTAATAAGATGCCTTGAAACTTTAAAAATCTTATCTGAAAATGGCTCTTTATAAACAAAAACTTTGAAACTTTAAAAAATTTTGTTTGAAAATGGCTCTTCATAAACAAATGCTTTGAAATTTTAAAAAATATTATCTGAAAATGGCTCATCATAAACAGAGGCTTTGAAACTTTAAAAAACCTAAAAATCACTCCCCATAAACAGAGGTTATGAAACTTTAAAAGGAATCTTGTTTGAAAATGGCTCTCCATAAACAGAGGTTTTGAAACTTTAAAAAATCTTGTTTGAAAATTGCTCCCTATAAACATAGGCATTGGAACTTTAAATATCTTGTTTGAAAATGCTTCATGACATTATAACCTGAGGGTCTCATGAGTTGTACCCATTTCGAAATCATTTCTCATAACTCGACCTTTTCCTTGAAAGGTTCAAGCTTAAAAATTCTAAGTTCAAAAAACTTTTTTTTTTCTTATTTTCTTTAAGAAATATATAGAATGTAATGAATACAATACATGCGATGTGGGTATTATTAGAAACCAATATGACACCCAAATTGTGGTAACAAGATTCTCTAAGTCAATCTTTTCTATCTTTTTATTTTTCATTTTGAGCCAACCAATCTCAACCTAGTTTGCATATTCTAAGAATTGATTTCCTATGAACTATGATGATCATTTGCCGATATTGTTATTTGACACCAATTCTAACAAGTTTTTATCTTGGCTTTATGATTTTGAATGTGGACACTTTTTCAAATTTCCCCTTTTTTCTTAATCTTTTTGTTACCTTTTTCATCATTGACTCTCATAAAATAATGTAAGACCTTTTTATGAACATTATCAATCATTTATCACAATTATAATTTTTATGAGTAGTGCAATGAATTAACATTTCCTTTATTTATGAGAATGAAAAGTATCAAAAAATAAGATAGATTAAAAGATGAATGTTCATTATAAGAAGGTACAAAGATGTGTCAAGTAAAGAATTTAGATAAATAACACCTTCAAAGGGTTATTGGCACCAGAAATTACGAAAAGGAATCATATTTAGATAGTGAATATTTGAACAATCATTGATAACATTCCAAAATTCTTTCTATTAAGACCTATTCCATCGATGCACTTGATCCTTTCAAGTTCGTTGTATTAGATGTTGCCTCCGTACGTGGAAATTGATACTTTTTCGCATTTAAGCCATCTTTTTAAGTTTTCAACTTAGATCTTTCTTTCAACTCAAACTGCCTTTTTCGAGTTTTCAATTATGAGTTCTCATTTTTTTTCATTGTTTTCATTTTATTTCTTTTTTTTATTTTCTTCGCCATTCTTTATCTCTTTCTTAAGCAAAGTACTTTTTTACAGCATCTAAATTTATTGGGTTTAGCAAGTTATCTCTATCAATCTCTGTCAAGATCAATGCTTCACCCAAAAAAGCTTTTTTAACTACCTATAGAATCTCCCAATTTGGCATCTTTTTTTTTTTCGATCATCATGATGATTCGAAAAAGTTTTCTTTAAAACCAATTCATCCTTATGAAAATGTCTAAATTAAACTTTCTTGTCATGTGCTCTGTCAGTTTTTGATACAACAAAGAGCTATGTGCCTCTTTTCTTCAATGAGGTTTAATTGTTTGTAATGATTTCAGACTTATTCCACATCCTTTAAATCCACTTCTATCAAGACTGTCAAAGAAGGAATTTTCAACTCGATTGCAACCCAACCTCCATCCCATATACGAGTACCCCAATAGACGTGCGTATTGATGTCCTATAAGCATACAGCATAAAAGGTAACTTTTCATGCCAATCTTTATAGGTATCAATTATTTTTTTCTATTATCCTCTTGATATTTTTATTGGTAGCTTCTACTATCCCATTCATCTTTGGACAATATGGAATCGAGTTATGATGTTTCACCTTAAACTTAACATAAACCTCTACTAACATCTTATTATTCAAATTACAAGCATTATCATAGATGATTTTTTTTTTTAGAAGGCCATAATGACATATTATCTTTTTTTTTTTTTATAAATTTGCACACCATCACCCTTGTCACATTAGCATAAAAAGCTATTTGTAGACATTTTGTAAAGTAGTCAATCACTACAAAGATATTTCAATGCCTATTTGAAGCTTTTAGAGTGATAGATCCAATCACATCCATCCACCATATCGAGAACGGCCATTGAGGTATGGGAACATGTAAAGGGATCAGAGGAATATGAATCATATCTACATAAATTTGGTATTTATGACATTTTTTAGCATAGTTAATGCAGTCACTTTCCATTGTTAACCAATAATAGCCCATTTTCATGATTTGTCTAGCTATCATGTGACCATTTGCATGTGCTCCACAATTTTCTTCATAGACTTCTTCAAGTATCTTATTTGCTTCAACAATATTTACGCATCTTAATAACATTTGATCTCGACTTCTTTTGTATATAATTTTTCCATTGAGGAAAAATTTCATAGCCAATCTTCTGATAATTCATATGTTGTTTTCTGACGTGTTCTAGGTATTGTTGGTGCCTAACATATTGCATGATATCATAGTACCAAGGTAGATCATCAATTTCTTTTTTAACACTTGAGCAATATGTCAGTGATCCTTACACATTCAATTAGATAGGTTGGATCTCTGTTTTATCACTTACTTTGTACATTGCAACCAATGTAGCTAAAGCATCAGCCATTTGATTATCTTCTCGATGTACATGCCAAAATTAAATCTTCTCAAATTGTTTGATCAAATCTACCACATACTTTTGGTAATGCACCAACTTTGAATCTCTTGTTTCCCATTCACCTCGTGGCTGATAAATTACCAAGGTTAAGTCTCCATATGCTTCTAACATTCCAATCTTCTTTTCAATTTCCATTTGCAGGCCTATTATGCATGCTTCATATTCTGCCACGTTGTTGGTGCAATTAAAATCCAACCTTGCGGTGCTTGGATAGTAATTTCTATTAGGGGATATCAAAATTGCTCCAATCCCATGTCCTAAAGCATTCAAAGTTCCATTAAAGAACATTTTCCATAGCTTTTCTATGGGTTCACCTTTTTCAATTTAGGAGATGGTCATCAAACCTTTGTTAGGGAAGTCAAACTTTATAGGCTCATATTCATCAGTTGCATGCTCTACAAGGAATTTAGCTATCACATTTCCTTTAATTGCTTTTTGTGCAACATATACAATATCATATTCAAAGAAGACTTACCATTTTGTTAACCTCCCTGATGATAACAATTTTTCAAAGATATTCTTGAAAGGGTCCAATCTTGTTATCAACTAAGTAGAATAATATAACATATATTGTCTAAGCCTGTGGGCTGTTTATGCCAATACACAACACATTTTCCCTAATTGGGAATACTTGGACTCGTGTTTGGTAAACTTCTTACTCAAGTAATAAATAGCTTACTTTTTTTTGCCTGTTTCATCCTGTTACTCCAATACACATCCCATGGTATAATCATATACTGTGAAGTACAAAATCAATAATGTCCTTGTAATAGGCAGTACCAACACTGATAGATTTGATAGATATTCCTTAAACTTTTCAAAGGCATGTTAACATTTCTTATCCCATTTACTAGGGTTATGTTTTGTAACAATTTGAAAATTAGGTCACATTTGAAAGTAAGTTGAGAGATAAAGCGAGAAATGTAATTTAATCTTTCTAAAAAACCCTTTATTTTCTTTTGTGTATGTAGAGGAGATAAGTTCTAAATTACAAGTATCTTATCTGGATCAACATCAATGTCCCTTTCACTAAACACAAATCCTAATAGTTTTTTTAACTCAGCACCAAATGTACATTTAGTCAGATTTAGCTTAAGTTAGTACTTTTGTAATTTTTCAAACAACTTCCTGAGATTAGTAATGTGATCTCTCCCTCAAATGATTTTACAATCATGTCATGCACATATACTTCTATTTTCCTACGCATCATGTCATGAAAAAGGGTTATTATTGCTCTTTGACAAGTAGCTTTTGCATTTTTCAATCCAAAAGGCATAACTTTATAACAAAACATGCCCCACATGGTAACAAATGTGATTTTTTCCATATCAGTAAGGACCATTTTAATTTCGTTATAATCTAAAAAACCATCTATAAATGAGAACATCGAATGTTTAGTAATGTTGTCCAGGAGAGTGTTAATATGGAGTAAAGGAAAATTATCTTTTAAGCTGACCGTATTCAAATCTCTATAGTCCACACACATTTGAACTTTTTCATCCTTATTGGGAATCAGGACTATATTAGCTATCCATTTCGAGTATTTAGCTACTTCTAAAAGGCTTGTATCAAATTTTTTTTTCACTTTTTTTTTTAACCATATATCTGACTTCATACATCTCAATTTCTATTGCACTGGCTTACTTTTTGACTTTAATGGCAATCAATGCTCTACAATATCTGAATTGAGTTTTGACATATCTTGGTATAACCATGCAAACACATCAATGAACTCATGAAATAATTTTTCTAACTTTTCTTTTTTTATGGGTGAAAGAGATATGCCCACCTTAATCTCCTTCTTATTTTTCTCATCACCTAAATTGACTACATTTGTAGCTTCCTCATAAGGTTCAATCTATTTCCTTTCTTGTTCCATTAGTTTTAATATATCAAGGGACAATTGTACTCATCCAAATCTTCTTTATTATTAAGTTCATCAACATGAATAAGTTTTTCAAAATTAAATCTAGGATTATCGTCATGATTATCCTTGTATTCATTATTTGAAAACCTAAAAATGGGTGAAATTAAAAGGATGCACATAAGAAAAGAAAAAAAATAAGTTTTAATTTTGAATGAATGAAATAATAAAGGAAATGAAAATGCAAAACACTAGTCATTTTATTGAAATGGTGAAGGAAAAATAAACCCGTACATAAAAGCCCTTCAAATGCTCTTGGGCAAAAATATTGGGAAAATTAACTCACTACTTTACTTTATGAAAGATTTAAAGATAACTAGTAGCTTTATTGTTTTCCAATTATTCAACTCTTTGCCTAGGGGATATGGATAAACAAGGGGCTTTTTTTTCTAAATTGTCATGGATATGAAGTTCGGATAAGGCATTTTCCACATTTAGCATGGGTTCCCTTTATGTGAGCCATAGTGAATCAGGGTGAATATATAACAACATGTATCATACAGGTAAAGGATAATCATTTTCTCGCTGGCTTATGACCCTTACGACATGCCAACTTTCTCTCTTTCCTTTCAGCCATAGCTTTTTTCCTTTTTATCGTAGTAACTTTAAATCATAGTTTGAATCTTTCCTTGTTTTCAAACACCTTTGGTAGTTCCTTAATTCCTTGCAAAATTTTTTCGAGGTTGTATCCAGCATGCCATCCTTTACCAACTATTTGTTTGACAACCATCTCGATTGCATTTAATAAGCGTGGAGTGGACTTCTTTGATTTTTCTCCTACATAAGTTGCATTAATAAATTCAAAAGATATAAAGAGCACTCCAATGCCTCATCCACAACCTCTATGTATAAAGTAGTCATAGGCTTGGTCACCAAAATATCCTCTTCTCAAAAATGCAAATCTAGTGATTTTCTACCATAAATTTTACTTTTTGATGCAGAGATGATGGGATAGCACCTGCCATATGAATCTATGGTCACCCTAACAAACAGCTATAAGATGGCAAAATGTCCATGACTTGAAATTTTATAAAGAAAGTACACAGCTTTATTTGTATTAGTATCTTGATATCTCTCAATACCTCATTTCAAGACCCGTCAAAAGCCCTCACTATCATATGACTGGTTTTCATATATGACGTATTTGTGGGTAACTTTGTTAAGGTGTCATGGCCATGACATTGATTGTAAAGCTATTATCAATAAAAATTTTAGCTATGATATGGCCTTTGCATATAGTGGTGATATGAAAAGCTTTGGTACTGGCTTGACCTTTCAGTGGAATCTCATTATCAGTGAAAGTCATGAAATTTTGAGCCATGATCTTTTCACAATATGATCGACATTCTCGATAGAGATATTATGGTCTACATGTGCTTAATTCAATACTCTTAATAGGTCATTCCGATGCAGTTAAAAGTTTGTCAACAGCGATAACAGAGAAATTTGAACAGATATCTTATTCAATTATTCTACTACAATGTATTCGCTATGTTTAATTAACTTCAAAAACTCATAGGCTTCCTTATCAATGACAAGTTCTTTATATTGTGTATTTCGAGCCACTAAAAAAATTTTTTTTTTCTCCTAACACCTTTTCTCTTTTTTTAGTTTTTCCTTTTTGAGTTTTTTTTAACATTTGTAGAGCATAATATCTCCTACTTCCTATCATTCCACCCACTTCGATTATATATGTAGTGCTAGTGGTGTTTGGGTTGCTTGTAACTTGACAATCATTTGATCCTTGTGTTGTGATATTGTAATCATATTTCCATGGCACTGCTTTGTCACTTTGGTAAGGGAATAGGCAAAATATTTAAATTGCTATAGGTCTCATAGGAAAAGAAATAGGCTGCTCTTTTACCAAGCTTGGTTTTTCATTGCAAAAAAAATTGACTTAGGCACAAATTTGGAAAACACGTTCCCTAAAGGTCCTCTTTTTTTTTTTTTTTTGCATTTGTCATGGGAAAAGAAATTGACTCTTTTTTCACCCCACTTGGCTTTTCATTGTAGTAAATTGTCATCAGCTTAGGCATAAACTTAAAAGAACATACTTCCCAAGGATCTTCGTTCTATTGCATTCATTAAGTTCTGATCATCTTTTTCATAGAACTTTACCAAGGATAAATCCATTATTTCTTGTAGCACTTGAAGAAATATGTCACAATTTTGGATAGAATGTCCTACCACATTCATGTAATAAATACAAGTTTGGGCTAGATCATAATCTTTATAATGGATCTCTTAGTTTGAGGGAATTGGATGAAACATGTCAACTTGAGGTTTTAACTTCATCAATGCTTCTCTTAACATGCCTTAATATATCACCATTTTTTGCATTGATTGTCAACCCAGCATGATTTGGTAAAGGATTTTCATTGACATTTGACTTTTCACTAGTATCAAAATTTATGTACCTCTTTTTGATAAAAATTTCTACTGTGTACTTAAAGTTATACAGTTTTTTGTAGAATGGCCCGTAATCCCACATGGTAATCACACCTAGCACTTGGATCATATCACCTAAGGTATGAAGGTTTCAATGGCTCTAGGGATGCAGGTGCTATGAGATAATTTACTACCAGCTAAAGGAATAAATTAGTATAAGATATGGGAATGGGGTCAATGGGAGTTTCCTCTTGAGAGGCTCTTGGTCTTTTAAGATTACTTGTTGGACTACTTGGCTGAATGAAAAATTGGGCTACAGGTGCAAGGGTTGTTAGGGCCTTTTAAATAAGTTGTTACTAGGGCCAATCTCGGGCCTTGTTCTTGGCTCAAAATGGGACCTAAAGAGGGACTGCATCATGGGCCCTGTTTAAACCTCTAAATGGTAATCTTATGGCCTATGTCGGGCCCTTAAAATGGGCCTAAAATAACGGTCATAGCCTATGTGCAAAAGATCAGTTTGGGTTAACAATATTAAATTATTTTGGACAAAATTAGTTATCTATACTTTGTAAAAAAAATATTGTAAAATCAATATTTGAAATTAAGAACAATACAAGAAAAGATCTTGAAAAAAATACTTCTTTGATTAAAAAAAATTTAAAGAACAAAAGCTTTGTTATTGGTAAATCTGTCACCTAAGCCAATAACTCAACAAAATAAATAAAATAACTAAGAACTAAAAGCTAAAAGAGAGAAGAGAAGTGAAGAATGGGATATGTTACAAATAAGGAAGCCTAGCTTTTTTATAGAGGTAGATTCGGCCAATAAGAGGATTGGGATTGCAAAGTCTTTTTCCTATCTAAACTTTAAGAGGTAAGTCTATCTTGATCTTTAAAAAAATTGGCTTAACATGGGAGTTTTTGCATGGTCAAATGGGATTCCATGATTGGTCCTTCATACTGATATGTCTTGCTATGTCATCCTTATCTTGAATTCAAATAGAGTTTTGGCTTGAGTGAATATCCAAGAGCTTATCTTCTTCAAATAGTTGTATTAAGTTAAAACTCTTGAGATAAATATTCAAGAATCCTTCTTGATTAGAACTCTTATCTTTATCTCTTGTAAAAATATTTATCTTACCTAAAAACTCTTTTAAGATAATTAAAAGGTCCTTGCTTTATAAGATTTTTTCTTGGCCAAAAGATATAAAAATCCTTGTTGTATTATAACTCTATCCTTATCTTCCTTTGTAGTTTTCTTCTTGGAGTAAAACTCTTTTAAGATAAACAAAGAGTTCTTTTGCCACTACAACATTCCTTAGCCCAATTCATCATGATATTTTTTTGGCTAAGTGGTTCAACTATAAACTTCAATACATGATCGAATATTGTATGGTTCATTCTCATGGCCACGAATTACATGGCTTTTACTTCCCATGTGCATTATACCTAAAGATGAAGAAAATAAACATTAAAAGCATCATATTTAATCAAAATTTAAAATTTTTGCACAAAAAATGACTTGTAAAATACTATATATTTTAGTGCTATCATGTTATGAACTAGAAGATACAAACCTAAAACACTACATCATGTTGCAATATAAAAGAAAAAGTTTATTCTTTTGGATCCATTATTCTTTTGATTTTGAGTTCTTTTGGTTTTCTAAAAAGAGAGAGCTTTCTTTTTGTTTGGTACCAAAGCTAAAAAAAAAAAAAATGAAAACCTTAGGCTCCTATGCAAATGAAAAAAACAAACTGTTTTTCTTAACTATTGGTTTAAAATGGAAAAATAAACATTTTTTTTTCAAACAGCCAAAACTCATATAGAATGGGGAAGGTTCCATATGCCAAAGAACCAAACAAAATTGAAATCGTCTTTTATTCTCAAAACTAGTTGTTTATTTCTTCCTTTTCATAAAGATAAAAATAAAGCATGGGTTTTAAATGAGTTAGAGGTATTTTGGATAGACAAAAGGGAGCCAGATTTCCAAACCGAGCTTATAATCAAGTAAAGAAGGCTTTATGGGTATTTAAACAAAGTGGCGATCATTTCTTTTTCTCCTACATCAAAAATTTCTTTTGGTCTCTACTTTTTGATTTACCCTGAAACTCCTTATGGTTACTTAAAAAACCTATACTTTTTAACTTTTCACTTTTACCCAGTAAACAGAAAGCTTTATATATAATAAAGATATGAAGCTATCTCATGCATAATTCTATATGAGAACCATATGGCTTGTTTAATACATGGGAGTTAATTAAGAAGATTAAAAAAAAAGGTTACTTATTTCCTGTTCTTCACCAAAGGTAGGAGCTGTTTAGCCCAAGCTCTTTTTTTTTTTTTTTACGAGTGTGCTTTTGCTCAAAGTCCTCTCATTTTTAATTTATCCCATACTTTTTCCTTTTGTATATGGCTTTTTTTTTTGTGCTTATGGTTACCCGAAAGCCTTTTTTTTGTTTTTTTTCCTTCAACTCTTTTTTTTTCTTTTCCCTAGAGACATTTTTTTTCTGTGTTAATGGCTTACCCAAAAAAACTACCTTTTGCTTTCACCTTGCTTTTTTTTATACCCATTTATTCCTTCGTGCCTAAGTCATTCTTGTTTTATTTTTTTATTTTTAGCTCAACCACCAGTCATTAACTCCCTATCTTGTCTATTACAGATTGGTTTTGTGCAAGTGCCATTAATTTATGTTCTACTTGGTTGCTTCATTCGTGCATGAGATCACATGGAATACCAAGGAAGGAATCTTTTTTTTTTTTTTTTTTTTTTACTTTGGTTTTGGGCCAAAATTTATGATCTTTGTCTTTGGGCGTTTGACACCCTCATAGTTTTCCCTTGGCCTTATGAGAAAAAACCCCATGCAAACCCATGAAATAAAATCCTTGTTTTAATCGAATGGGTTATATTTTTGGGTTTTATGTTGAGCTTTATTGTAGGCCACCTTGTGGGCTTCAAATAGGTCATGTAGTGGGCCTCCAAATGAGTGACATTAGGTTGGGCTCACATTTTTGGGCCATTAAAGGATTATGCGATGGGCCATCCAGAAAAATGCACATGGTATCTACCTATATTGGACCCTCTAATCAAATTGGCCTAAAACTAAATTCAATTAGGCTTCAATCCATGTAAAAATGAGCTCAAATTTTAATACGAAACCTTAAACATTAAAAATGGCTAGAACTAATATGTTTGAATTTAAAATACAATTAAATCACTTCGAACAAAATTAGGTATTTATAATTACCCCTCTTAGCATATTTTTAAGGATCAGGGATAATGTAAAGACATAGATAATAGTTTCATTCGAATGATACTTTTGAGATTTTTTTTTGTTATATTTTGTTTGCATCTCTTTTGGATTTTTTCTTTTTTAAATTTTTTTGGATTTTTTAATTAAAAAATGACTCATCACATTAAATGTTTTATAACTTTTGAAAATAAATTTAAAAGCTTATTTAAGTAAAGGTTTAATGATTTTAAAAATCTCATCTTGAAAAGCATCTCTTGAAAAGAGATTTTGAAACTTTAAAAATCTCATCTTTGAAAAGCATCATTTAGACAAAGGCTTAACAATTTAAAGATTTTATTTTTGACTAGTATAAAGCTTTTACAAGTTAAAAATTGAAAATTCAGAAGTTTTCCTTAACTAAAACTTTATCCATTATATTTTGAATATGTTTGAAAACATTTCCACCTTGTTTTGATATTATCAAATTCTTGTGACAAAGTTTGATATTCCATTTCCTATATTACTATAATATGCATGCAATGGATGTAATGAATGTAAAGAACACCATGCATGTCATGCAACCTTTCATTTCATACCATGCATTCAAAGTCATAATAATCAAGCTTTTATAAGCAACTTTGTTTTTCAAATTCTAGACACAACTCTGGTTGTCTCCCATTCATTCGAAGTCTCTTTTTGAGACTTTTGGTTTCTTTCTCTTTTTCATTTTCTTTTTCATCTTTTTCTAATTTCACATCATAATTCTCACATTCATCCATTTGCTTAAGAAATGTTCTCTGACTATTTATAGTCCTTAGGTGTTGATGTTTTCTTTACCTTTCCTTTCCACTTATTTTCTTGGATTTTCATTTTTCTTCATTTTTCATTTTTCAATTATCTTTCTTTTCATTTTTGTTAACCTCAAATCTTTCCAAAGTAATATCAAGGTTTGTTATGAACATTACCAATCATTATCTTAATTTCATGGCAAATGCAATAAATTCATGACAAAAAATAAACAAGTAAGGTTTAATCACAAGAAAAAAGATATCCATTAGTGACATGAATGAAGTACATTAAGGCATCAAAAGAAGGCATAAGCTTTTGAAGTATAAAAAATGAAGATATTTAGATGGATGTAAATTAAAGAATCAATTATCAACCCTTATATAATGAACATTTAGACAATTTAGATCAAACTTATCTGAATTCCTGATCAAAAACTCATTCTTTGGCAACATCGATCTTTTTTAATTCATTAAACTAACCTCTGCACTATGACTTGAGACTGATGTAGACCCATATTTCGATTCGAACTGCTTTTTGATATTGATTCTTTTTACAACCATATCTCTTTCTTAAGTTCTCCACCTTATTATACCTTTCTTGCTTCTTCTTACATTTGAACTGTTTTTTCAGGTTTTCAACTAGAATGTCTTTATTTTGACTTAGCTCATCTTTTTCGAGTTTTCAATCTCGATTTTCTTTTCTTTTTTCTTTTTCTCTTTTTTTCTTTCATGAATAATTTTTTCATAGTGTTTGAATTTATCAGATTTCGTAATTCACCTCCATCCATTTCTACTAGGATTAGTTTTACCTGAAAAATCTTTTTTACCATATATGGATCTTCCTAATTAAGTGTTAAGTTGCCCCTATTATCATATTAGCTTGGCATGATTCTTTTTAGGATCAGTTCACCCTTGCAAAAATGCTTAGGTCACATTTTTTTGTCATTCACCTACATTACCTTTTTTGATACATTTGGCCATAAGAAAACATCGTGAGCTTTTTTCTCTTTAATGAGATTTAATTATTTAAAGTGATTGCGAATCCACTCCTCTTTTTCTAGTTTTACTTCCATTAAAACTATTAGTGAAGGAATTTTTACTTAAATAGTAATATAGCCTCTATCTTGTATACCAGTGAAAATGGTATGGCTCCGATAGAAGTGCAAATCGATGTTTTGTAAACATGCAAAGCAAAAGGTAGTTTCTCGTGCCAATCTTTATAAATGTTAGTCATCTTATCCAATATCTTCTTGATATTTTTATTAGCTGTTTTCACTACACCATTCATTTTAAGACGATAAGGCATCGAATTTTGGTGTTTTATCTTAAACTATGAACAAACTTTCTTTATCATTTTGTTATTCAAATTGCTAACATTATCGAAGATAATTCTGTCTGAAAGTTGATATTAACCAATTATTTCCTTATTGATGAACTTACACACTATTATCCTTGTGATGTTGGCATAAAAAGCTATTTCAATTTATTTTGTAAAGTAATCAATTATCATAAGATGAAGTGATGCCCGTTTGAAGCCTTCGAGGTAATGGGTCCAATCACATCCGTTCCTTACATTGAAAATGGCCTAGGAAATACCAACACATGCAATGAAATTGGAGTAGAGTGAATTTTATCTGTATAAATATGATACTTGTGGCATTTTTTGGCATAATTAATATAGTTATTTTACAATGTTAACCAATAATATTCTACATTCATGACTTGTTTGGCCATTATATGTTCATTTGCGTGCGCCTAGCATATTCTTTCATACATCTTTTCAATATTTTTTTTAGCTTCAGCCGCATCTACACATCTTAGAAGAATCTAATCCTTGCTTTTTTTTATACAATATCTCCCTATCAAGAATGAATCCCATTGCCAATCTCTTAATTATTCTTTTGTCACTCTTGAAAGCATGTTTTAGGTATTTTTGGTATTTATTGTACTGCATAATATCATAATTCCACGGTTGCCCATCAACTTTTTCTTTAATGCTTGAGCAGTGTGCCAATAATTCTCAAGTTTGTATTCTAATGGGTTGAACCTTTGCATTTGCATTCCATTTAAACATTGCAACCAATGTAGTCAAGGTATTAGCTATTTGGTTTCCTTTCCTAGGGTTGGTAAAAATGAACATTCTCAAATTACTTAATTAGTTTAATTATGTATTCGTGGTACAAGATTAACTTTTGGTCCCTTATGTCCCATTCGCATCATAGTTGGTAAATAACCAAAGCTAAATCCTAATACACCTTTAGTGTCTTAATTTTCTAGCCATCTACAAACCCATAACACAAGCTTCGTATTTTGTCACATTGTTGGTGCAATTGAAATTTAACCTGGCAATGCAGGGATAGTAACCTTCAGCGAGAGATATAAGCCCTATTTTAATACCATGCCCCACGATGTCGGATACACTGTTAAAGAACATTTTTCATACTTCTTCCATAGATTACTCTTTTTCAACTTGTAATATTACTATTAAATCTTCATCCGAAAACTCGAACCTCATGGATTCATAATCATCGACAGCACGATCTATGAGAAAATTTGCTATCACATTTTTTTTAATGGCTTTTTGTGTAACATATATAATGTCATATTCTGAGAGCATCACTTGCCATTTCACTCTCTTTCCTAACAAAAATGATTTCTTAAAGACTTATGTGAGAGATCCAATCTTAACACCAACCAAATTGTATGATAAAACATGTATTGTGTGAGCCTAAACGTAACCCACACCAATGCACAACACATTTTTTTTAGCTAAAAGTACTTAGTTTTGTATTTAGTAAATTTCTTGCTTAAATAATAAATGGCATGCTTATTTTTTCCAATTTCATCATTTTGCCCTCATAGAATTCTTGTGAATTGTCAAGTATAGAAATAAAGGTTTTTTGGCTATAGGCAGTACCAACACCAATGGATTGGACAAATACTCTTTTATACTTTCGAATGCACTTTGACTCTCTTAATTTTATTCGCTAGGATGACTTTTCCAGAGTAACTTCAAAATGGGATAACATTTTAAGGTAAGTTGGGAAATAAAACAAGAAATGTAATTTAGCGTCCTTAAGAACCTTCTCACCTTTTTTGTACGTGGCAAGTACAAGCTTTTAATAGCATGGATTTGTCTGGGTTAACTTTAATTTCTCTTTTGCTGACTACGAACCTCAATAATTTTTTGGACTTGACTTCAAATATACACTTTGTTGAATTTAGCTTGAGCTGATACTTTTGTAACCTTTCAAAGGGTTGTCTAAGATTTGCAACATGGTTCCCTCGTTTACAAGATTTTGCTATTATATCATTGACATATACTTCTATTTCTTTATGCATCATATCATGCAAGAGAGTTACCATCACCTTTTAATATGTAGTGCCAGTATTTTTTAATCCAAACGGCATAATCATATAGCAAAATGTGCCCCACATTACCATGAACATAGTTTTTTTCCATGTCTTCCCCAGCCATTTTGATTTAGTTATAGTTAGAAAAATCAACCATGAATAAGAACACGAAGTGCTTGGCAATAGTATTCACAATAGTTAATATGGGATAGCGAAAAGTTATCTTTTTGGCTAACTCTATTAAGATTCTGATAATCTATGCACATCTTCACTTTTCCATCCTTTTTTGGGATTGAGACTATATTGGCTACCCATTTGGGGTACTTAGTTATTTCTAAAAAACCAACATCAAATTGTTCTTTTTAACTTCATCATTGATTTTTAATAGCATCTCAGGCTTCATTCATCTTAACTCCTGTTGCACTAGTTTGCATTCTGGCTTTAAGAGTAGTTTATACTCGATAATATTGGCATTGAGCTCTGATATGTCCTGATATGACCATACAAACACATCCATATATTTTCGAAGCAAATCTTCCAACTTTTCTTTTTCAATAGGTAAAATCAATGTGTCAATCCTGATTTCCATTTTATTTTTCTCATCCTCTAAATTAATTATGTATATTTTTTTTGATGTGGTTTTATCAATATTTTTTCTTGCTTCTTTCAACTTTCCCTTTTCAACAAGCAAAAACAATGTGTCGATCTTGATTTCTTTTTTATTTTCCTTGTCCCCTAAATTAATCATGTTTGTAGCTTCCTGATGTGGTTCTATCAATATTTTTTTATGCCCCATTAATCTTAAAAAATCAAGAGGCAAAGCATAGTCCTCTAAATCCTTATCATTGTTAATATCATCAATGTGGAAATTGAACCCCATAGTTATTATAGCAACCATCCATAATGTTTATTATTTAGATTTTGATTATAGATAATATTGCAAATGTATAAGTGGATATATCGATGGAAGCAAAATTCAAAAGTAACTTATGCTAAGAAATGTAGAAACAAATGGAAATGGATAAAATGCATAGTAAGGAATGCATCACATTTGTCATTTTATTAATGATAATGAAAAGTAAACCCATAGAAACTTCCTGTATGCCCTTAGGTAGAGGCAATTGAGGATCCTATTTATTACATTAGCTAAGTTCAAGGATAACAAAAACAAAACAAGTTGTATCTTCTATTAGAATCTAGAATTTGCAGCCAAAAGGATAAATAAAAACATCTTCATCTATTTTTTCCTCATTTTTCCTATCTACATATTGGAAAAAGACACTCTAAACTTTCTATTGGGTTCCTATTCTTCATCTCCATCAATTTATGGTGAACATATCCACTAAAATGAAATGTGTTATAGAGATAAGGGAACTCCATCTTACTCCTATTCGATTCTTGCCTCTTGAGGTGGGCCATTTTCATTTTTTTTCCAGCAACATCTTCTTTCTATCAATAATAGTAAGCTTATAATCTAGGCCAAACCTCTCATTGTGTTCCACAGTAATTGGTACCCTTTTCATCCCTTGTAAATTTTTGCCTAAACCATTTCTCGGTTGCCACCCTCTTTCAACTATTTGCTTAACAACCATTCTTATGGTCTTTGATAAATGTGAGACTTGTATTTTTTAACCTTTTTTTCGCATATATAGCATTAACAACTTTAAAAGCTCTAAATGAGCATTCCAACATTGCCTCTATAGCCTTAAAATAAGGAGTGGTCAAAGTTTTGGTCACTAGCAAATCTTCTTCTCCATTCAGATAAACTTGTTTTCTTTTAACAATGAATTTTACATTCTGATGTAAGGATGATGGTAGAACACCTGTTGTATGAATCCAAGGTCTATTTAACAATCAGTTATAAGACAGAGAATATTCATTACTTGAAATTCCATATTAAAAGTGCACTAGCTTATCTATAATGAAATCTCAATGTCTCCTAGCATTTCTCTTTGGGATTTATTAAAAGCCCTTACCACTATATGGCTATTCTTCATATGTGGATCAATAGGTAATTTTGCCAATGTGGTCATAGGTATAACATTGATTGATGACCCATTGTTAGTAAGTTCCTTTACTATTGCATGGGTTTTACACTTGACAGTAATATGAAGAGCTTTCACACTACTCCATCCTTCAGGTGGTGTTCCATTATCATTGAAGGATATGGAATTTACAGCTACTATATTTTTGATCATATGGTCTATATTATCAACTAAAATGTTATGTTCTATATAAGCTTGATTCAATACTCTTAATAAAGCATTCGGTGCAGCTTAAAATTTAGCAACAGTGCTAGAAAAGAGATGTGAGTAGGCATATTATTTAACTGATCAATGATGCGATATTCATGTGCTTGATGATCTTAAAAAACTCACAGGCTTCTTTTTTTTATACCAACTTTTTTATTGCACCTCTAAGCTCACTATTAGGTGAGTCATTTCACTTTTTCTTCATTTTTTTCTCTCATTTTAACTTACCCTTTTTGGTTTTTTTCAATATTGTTAAAGTGTAATACCAACCAATCGTGGTCATCCCTCTTATGCTTATTATGTTTGCAGTATCATTTGAGCTATTCGAAATAGTATTAACATTGAGCCCTTGAACCACATCATCATAGTCGTATTTTTAATGGAAGAAGGAGCTGGGGACATAAATTGTCAATGCCATCCTGGAAAGAGGTCACTATGGGCTTTGGCTTCATATAAAAAAATTGTTAACGGCTTAGGGATAAAAGTCTTGCTAGAGGGCTCTCCTGCTATCACATTCACATTTCATCAAACTCAACATAAAATTCTATCATATATGCTTCCATCAAATTTTGTAGCAATTGGCCAAAAGCTTTGCATTCTCGAATGGAGTGTCAAACCATCTTTTTATGATACTTATAAATATAAGCAAATCATTATGATCTTTATTAGCATTTGATATACTGTTTAAATCATTTTTTTCACCAAATAGTCATATAATCATTCGAAGGGAGTTTCTACCTCGTCTACCCATCTTTTAATTCTTACTTTTCGTTCATCACCCATAACATTTACCCCTTTCCTAACATGATTCGAAAAAGGGTTCCCACTAATGTTCGGTTTGTTCTTAGTATCAAAATTTAACTTTTCATTTTTTTTTTATCAAACTTTGCATTTTGTTTTTAAAAGCTATGTAATTTTTAATGAACGTCCCACATTCTTAAAATGGTAATCACACTAAGTGTTGGGGTCATACCATTTAAGGTATGGTGGTTTTAGGGCTCTAGGCAAATAAGAGCAATTAGAAAGGTGTTCAACAATTATGGGTACAAGTTTGTATAGGACATAAGAATTGGATCAAAGTGGGTTTTTCTTGAATTATTATGCAAACTCCCTTAGTTATGTACTTGGCTAGTTTGTGGGGTAAAAGACTAAGTTCTAGAGTAGAGATGTAATTAGGCATTCAGAGGCGAAAGCCCAACTAATATGGTGGTTGGTGATATGGTTGATATGGGTAGGGTTTTTG
This sequence comes from Durio zibethinus, assembly GCF_002303985.1. The sequence continues at coordinate 21,264,631 of NW_019168470.1, read as the reverse complement.
TGACACCTGATTTATGGAAGGGTAATAGGGTGGGTAAGTTGGGTAAGGCTGACATGGTGAGAATGGTCCAGGTAATGTTCTTCCATAAGCCATTGTATGAGTTTTTCCTTTTTTTATTTTTTAAAGCTATTGTCTTCTTGGTAGTGGATGAATCACACCTATCGATTTTGCTGGTTTTGATATCATTTTAAATCTCACCAAAAATTACCATATGGGTAAAATTTTTTATGGCATTTCCCACCAGTTTCTTGTAGTATGGTATTTTTAGAGTATTAACAAATAATATTGTTATCTATTTTTTGGTTAACAATGCTTGTACTTAAGCTGCCATATCCTTCCATTGATGGGCATACTCCTTAAAGGTTTTTATGGGCTTTTTCTTCATATTTTAGAGCAACAACCTGTTAAGGGTTAAATCAACCACATGCTTGTAATACTTGATGAAAGCCAATGCCAAATCTTTCCAAGAGTGGATACAATTCTTATCCAATTGCATATACCACCTAGTTGCCTACCTAGTTAAACCATCTTAAAAGTGATTGATTAGGAGCTTGTCATTATGAGTATGCTCAATCATTTTTCAACAAAACATGGTAATGTGGGCTAAATGGCACTTGGTCCCATCATATTTCTCAAAGTCAAAGACTTTTTTGCCAAGATAATTAAGTCAAGTACTGGATTGAGTTCATTAGCATCAATCCTTCAAAAAATATCATATCCTTCAACTGCCTTTAATCATTCCTTGAATAACTCATATTATTTTGCATGTCTGCATTTTCAACAGGCACCAGCACACTTCTTAGCTTCTTTTACTCCTTAGGGTTGTCTAGGTTAAAAACCATGATAGGGTCAATAGGATTAAACCCTAGGTTAATATAGATATTCTCTGGTTCTTGGTTAACTAAAGGGCCTTCATAAGTAAATGGTTATCCTCCTACAAGCTATTGATATGCTCCATGAAAAGTTTGAGATGTGATAGAGTAAAGCCTGGTGGATACATAAATTCCCTAGTATTAATTTTTTTCATGTAGCTTAGATGTCCCAATAACTCTTTTCCCTTTCGATATCCCTAACAATAATCACTTCATTTCCATTATCTGTCTTTCCATGTTTTTTTGCTTCCCTACCTTGTTTTCCTTAATTTTCTATTAGGCCTTCTAGACTATCTCAATTCAGCTTGACTGCTCGTTTTCCATATTTTTAGCTTATGCCCATATATTGTATGTACGTAGGATGGACTGAATCAGATTCTTAGACCAAGCTATTCTTAAACCTTAATTTATTAGCCAATAATTAGAGCACCTAATATGACATTATTATTATTGATATGCTTTTATTAAAATGTATGTATGGGATAAATGTAATGCAAATTGGAGTATTGCTTTGAATCACTTCAAATAAAAGGAACTTTCATTGACCATAGGAATCTTTGTATGTTATTTAATCATCCTTACATTAAAACCATAAAAAGATTTAAACTAAACATACTGCTCTATAGCCTCACAAAAAAAATCTAACAATCACTGGCTGTAACCTTAGGTTAGTATGATCTTTCGTTCAAGTACTTCCACTATCTGTACCATTTTGCCAGCCTTCTAAATAGCCTTGTAAATCTAAGAAGTCAATTACTCTATGTATTGCTACCTTTCTAAGCTTTCCGTTTTCCACATCTTTCAAGCCTTGAATGTTGCAAACATAGGCCCATTCATTCTCCCTTTCTTGCCATTTAGTCGTAATCTTGTCCATGTAATTTGATTCTTAACTAGTTGTGTTTCAAACTTATCAACTCTTGTTCCAATATCTTTTTCTCTTTCTACATAGCAAAATTCCTTCTTTTTTCTTCTTTTAATCTGACATTCAATTGCTAGTTTTCTTCAAAAACTCTAAAAAACTTGTCTATCTATATCTGCCACTCTTAAGTGAGTGCAACAATAGCTTTATTATTCTTTTAGGCTCTACCTTTCCAATACTCCATTTTTCTTAAATCTTCAGTCTCCCTCTTAGATCCTCTTAAAGGCATAACATCTATTCTTAACCTTTTATTTTCTTAGTGTAGTTCTTTCAATTCCCTTTCAACACTTTTCATTCTTTAGCCAACTTTTGTATTGAATTGTCTTTCATCTTTAGGTTGTACCATAACTGATTAACTTGATCCATTATTGCCATCTTCTCTTTCTCCATCCTCTTTTTCTCGATCTTAAATTCTTATTAGGTAATCTTAAAAGCTATCGGTACAAGCTTGAATGTGGGGATGGGTAGTTGATTTGAAACATTTGTTGGCAAAAGCCTTACTTTATTGACCCTTCATTCTCCATGCAAGGTACCTTTCTACAACATTGTTTGCAAACCTAGCCAGATTCATTCGGTTAATCTAATTTCATGCCTTAATGACCTTCCGGACCTCTTTCATGTAATTGGGCCTCCCATAATCAAACTTGAGCAAGTTGAGTCCATGAGTTATATGGATGAATTAACGAGAATCATTTTACTTCTATACCATAAGAGGCACATAGCTTATTGTACGTCATATCCCTTATAGTGGTACCCATGGCTTGTCTCCACAACTGTATAGTATTATTGTGGGAAGCATCCATGGTGCTCTCCATGTTACGACCTCACTAGTGAGTGTCATAACATTTAGATTCATGGTCCTATAGCTAGACATAACCTAAGGAGTCGCCATCAATCTTTTTTGTTAAGGTATGATTGGCCACGTAGGTGAATCTACCATCTTAAAAATGTCCTAAGCTTGACTAAGGACCCATAAAAGAATAAGTTCTAGTTTACTAATCAGAACACAGTTTGAAAGTTCGATTACTAGTTGAAAAGGTTATAGTACCCCTACAATGCCTATCCTAAGATGGTACCATTTAATTTTAAATTATCCTAGCAATCACCATAGTTTTAATGGTCTTTATTTTAATGTTTAAATACTAAATTTCTTTATTAATCTAGTAGAATTCTTAAAAATAATTTTTCACCTCAAGAGTATTCAAGAATCTCATTTGTTTTCATGAAGAGGCTCCATCATCAGAAAGCTTAATCAATTTTATTTTTTATTAGAAATACATCTAATTCTTTCACCATTTAGGCTTAAATTAAAAATATTTTCTCATAAAAAAATCTCTTAAATAATCATCTATTTGTGATTACTAAGAATTTCATTCTCAAATTTTTTTATTTTACAAATTTTATTTCTAAATTTTTCACAATTTGGGCCTAATTTAGAAATACCTTACAAATTTCATTTCTAAAATTTTCACTATTTGGATTAAATTTAGAAATATCCTTTTATTATTTGTCATTTGTTTCTTAATCTAAAAATAATAAGGCAACTATTTTTAAATCTCCTCTACATTCTTTCACCATTTTTGTTAAATTTAGGAAAAAAAAAACTTTTCACCTAAAACTCTTACAAAAATTCAACCATTTATGATTTTTCTTAAGATTTCATCCTTGGATAATTGTTAAATATTTTCACCCAAAATTTAAATTTAATTTTTAATTTATAATTTTTTTGTTTGAAAAAAAATTATTTTTATTGAAATTTAATATAAATTATTCCATCATTTGGGTTGAATTTCAAAAAATTTCTTACCTAGAGATTTATTAAAGAATTAACCATTTTGTAAATTTTAAAAAATCTCATCATTGAATAATTATTATTTATTTTCAAAAAATTTATTAATGTTTTATTTTGTTTTTTTTAAATACTTTCTAATTTTTCCTAAAAATTATACATAAATACTTAAATAAATAAAATAAACAAACAAACAAAAAAATAAATAGGCAATTATGATAAAATATAAAGATAACTAGAACTTAAAAAAAAGATAAGTAAAAAGTAAATACCAAAGATTGAGTCAAAATTGATTTCAAAGCATGTGGGTTTTTGTAATTGTGTTTCTTCTCAACTTCTTTCCCCAACACAAAACTTCCAAAAGAAAATTCTAATTATCTAAACCAAAAACATTAGAAAAAACTATAAAAAACACTCAATTATTTTATTTTATTTTTATTCTTTCTCTTTTGAGTTTTCTGATTGATTCTTGATTGTATCTAATGGATCCTAATGGGGTCTTTCTATAGATCTCTAATCCAAATCACAATGGAAGAATGTTTTCTTGGTTTCAATCTCCTAATCAAAGTCAATTTTAGATTTTTAATCTAAGTCCACCTCTCAAATCAATACATTCCCTTTTTCAATTAGAACACTAGATTTCAAACTAAATCAAACTTTTTCCTTTTTCTTTTTTTTTTAAATACCATAAATCAATTAATTAACAAAATAAATAATTCTAAACTAAACAAAATACTAAAATCCTAAAATTCAATTGAAAAATACTCTTGACTAAATAGAGTGTCTACAACTGTCCCTCTTTACACATTTTCTGTGAAACATGAATTGTGCAAAGACGTAGACATCTATTACATTCGCATAACCGACTTGACATTTGTTTTTAAAACTTTTTTAAATAGAAACTCAGACTTTTTAAACAACATTAAAGGCTCCTCTAAATAGAAGCTAAATAACTTTTGAAAAATATAAAATATTCCTCTCAACAGAAGCTCAACAATTTTAAAAAAATATAAAATGCTCTTTTCAATAGAGGCTCAATAACTTTACAAAAATTTAAAAAAATATAAAAGCTCCTCGAAACAAAGGCTCAACAACTTTTGAAAAAAATATAAAAGGCTAATCTAAACAAATGCTCAACAACTTTTGAAAAAATATAAAAAGTTCCTCTAAACAGAGGTTCAACAACTTAAAAAATATAAAAAGCTCTTATAAACAGAGCCTCAACAACTTTAAAAAAATATATAAAATGCTCCTCTCAACAGAGAATAAACAACTTTAAATATATATATATATATATATAAAAGGCTTATCTCAATAAAGGCTCAATAACTTTTGAAAATAAAATGCTCTTCTTATCAAAGGCTCAACAACTTTGAAAAATATAAAAATTTAAATATTTTACTTGAAGGACTTCGAATTACACTCAGAGGTCTTATAAATTTCAATACGAAAATAGATTTAGCTCAAAAGATTTACGAATTTGGCCGAAGGACTTAAAAACTATTCTCGAAGGTCTTACAAATCTCAACATTTAAATGCTCCTCTAATAGAGGTTTCATAACTTTGAAAATGTAAAAAAGATTCTTATATGAATGAGATCAGGGGTTCATTTAAATATTCAAATCGAATATTCGAGATTCCCACCAAAAGATTCTTGAGATTTGCATAAGTCTACAAGATTCTCATTTAAAAAGTTCAAATCTAAAATTCAATGTCTCAAGGATTTACATATGAGATTCTCATCTTGTTGTAGAGAAACTCCTCTAAACGGAGGCTATGAAACTTTAAAATTGGAAGAGTTTCTTAACTAAGATTTACCAACTCTTCTTGAAATCATTCTCTTCACCAAAGGTTTCAAACTTCATCTTCACAATTTTTCCTCATACTCGAAGGTCTTACAAATCATGCTTGGAGGTCTTGAGAATTATGTCCAAAGGTCTTACAAATTATACTTAGAAGTTTTGAAAATTATGCTTGGAGGCCTTACAAATTATGCCCGAAGGTCTCACAAATCATGCCCAGAGGTCTTACAAATTATTTTTTATCTTTGAAAAAGTTTCTCCTTAACAAAAGTTTTAAAACTTAAAAAAAAATCATTTCTTTTGAACTAGCTAACAAGCTAGTTTTCAACAATAATCCTCCATCCTTTTTTTTTTTTACTCAAAGCATTCTATTTTGCAAACCATTTATCTTATCCATGGATCTTTTTTAAAAGTTTTACCTTGACCATTCTCATTGTTCCAAAAAGTCATTCTTACCATAATGATCTAAAATCACCTTTCTCTTATCCACACCAATTTATGCTAATTCAAATATAAATGTCTTCACAACAAATGTCCTAATGTTCATGACTACCAAAGAAATTGCCCATATAACTATTCTATGATCCAAAAAAAGCATATTTTTTAAAAACATATGATTGAATCTCTTAGAAATTGGTGATTATTGCATAGAATGATGAAAGTGAATATTAACTTGGTCTATTTAAGGGAATGAAATGGTTCGACACACTGAGGTCTTAAAGGAAATTTTGCCACTGGACAAGAAAAAACAAATAAGTATGTCTTCATTTGGGCTCACTAATGAAAAATCATCTTTTAAAGCATAATCCACTTTTACATTCTCTTAATTTCTTAATATGGTAATTTAACAAATGTCAAGACTAACTGTGATAAGCTCAAATTTTTAGGAAAGAAAGGTTCAAATTTCAAAACAAATCTTCAAATTAGGGTTTATCTTTTTGGATTTCTCAAAGATTTTCATTTGGTTCTTTTTTTCTAATGACATTAATTGAGTTGCTTTCAATCCTACTCTAGACTACTTTTTCGAGTTTTCACCTTAGTGCTCTATTTAATCTTCTTTTCTTTTTTCTCTTTTTTTTCTTTTTTGACTATACCATCATGCATTTGAAAACTTAAAATTTATCCAAAATCAAAAAGTAATAGTGATTTCTAAAGGAAAACTTTTCAATTTAAATATCCACAGTTAATCAAAATAAGCTATTTCAAATGATGTAACATAGGCCAGGGTTTGGGGTTTTGAAAGAAATGATAAATAAGTCCAAAAATATGTTTAAGGGTAATCAAACCAAGGATTATTTTTTTTCTCAAAGAAATTTTCCTTTCCACTTCTCAAAACATGCATTTTTCATCTTTTTTTTTCTTATTTTTTCTTCATTTTTCCACATTCAAATAAATTGAGCCTAAAATTTTAAAAACTTGCCTTTTGACTATACGCATTCTTTCATTGCCTTTAACTTTATATCCGTTGCTTTCTCAAATAGATCCTCTTTCATACTTGCCCTCTAGTGTGAAAGGTGATATTTGGTCAGGGTTCTTCTAAAAAGAATTCAATAAATTCAAAGGAGGTAGCAAATGGATATTTTCTTTTCGTGAAAGAAATATGAAAGATGGCTATTTACAATATTAGATATGGATAACTTCATTGAAAAATAATTTTCAGGAAAATATTGTTCTTTAATTTTGGAATCATTTGAATATTTCATATGAATGATGTTACAATCAATTCTTTTTTTTAATCTTTTTTTATTTTTTATTTTTGCAACTCAAGCTAAACTTACTACATCAAATGAAGTCCCAATAAAACAATCTTGATTTTCACATCTCACATCAAAAGATAAAATCAATGCCATCCAAAGGAAATGGAAAAAATTGGATAATTTGACTTTTAGGTAAATTTGCCCCAAAATGTAGGCAAAACAAAATTTTAGGACAATGAAATAAAAGGGATATTACATATATCAAGATGTGGAACAAGGATATTAAAAGATATGGCATTTTTAGTGATTATATCTTAAAAAATAAATTAGAGAGGGTAGGTTACATTTAGGCTTACCTTGATGCTTATCAAATTACCCAAAATCCATAATCTTTAAGAGAGTACCTTATATATTAGCTTACAAAGATTTTCCAAATTTCATTGCTCATAGCTTTAATAAAGATTATCATAATTGAAATCCCTCTTGGTTAAGTGAAAATCAAGTTTGTGAGACTTGAAAAGTCAGGCTTTAGAATGGTGTAATTCTCAACTGAATTGGAGTATGAACTGGTTATAACTGGGTATGTTCATTATTAACAATAATTACCAATTCATTTAAGATTATTTTCACATGTAATGTAGGAATTCATATGCAGACAAAATTGGAAGGAAAACTTAGGCAAAAACTCATGCATATGTTAAAGCAAAACTTAGACAACAAACTCAAAATTTTAAAATCTTCCCACAAATTGTTTGATACTTCATATATACAAAAGAAAAACTATTGTAAAGCAAATTTCCATTGCTACATAAGCTCTAGAGTCAAAGTGCCACTATTGATGAGTTCTTTAATTTTTTTTTAATTACTTGTATTTTTCAATTAAATGTCCAATTACCTCCATGTGATAACCACATCTACCATTCAAACCATAATTTCTTGTTGATGGATTTGGGGTTGTTTTTAAAAACACATGGGTGAAGAATTGGTGCTTTATTAGTAAAGGCAAAAGGTCAAGAATTGGGATTGAAATTCTCTCTTGATTATTCCTTAACATTTTTAGCTTGCTCTCTGATTGGGTAGCAAATTAAGTGACTATTGTTTGAAGATAAAGATTTGCATGAAAGCTTAATTATTGTATAGGTTGACAAAGATAAGGATCTTAGGAGAGGTTATACATAAAAGGATAATAAAATAGGTACATCGAATAAAGTTAACATGGGATGAAACATTTAGCTTGTTGCCCTTTATAAATCATAACTTAAGCATCTTCTTTCTTCTTCTTCGGTGCATTATCTCTTTTTGCAACATTTGTATCACTTATCTTAAGTTTTCCATTCTTGATTGCATTTTCTATCATCTTTCCAGAAATTACCATATTAGCAAAATTTTTAATGGTATTTTAAATCATCCTTTCATAATATGGGGTTTTAAGAGTATTGACAAATATAACCATAGTCTATTTGTTAGTGAGTAGTGGTTAAACTTGGGTAGCAATGTCCTTCCACGTTTGAGCATATTCTTTTCTATGCTTTGTAAAGATAAATGGTCTAGAGCCAAATCTATGATATGCTTATATTGTATGATAAAGTTTATGGGCTAGCTCTTATGGATCTAGGATCAATCTAGTTGAATATACCATCTTGTCGCAGAACTAGTAAGGCTATCTTAAAAGATATGGATGAGTAACTTTTCATCACATGAGGCTATCTTAAAATATATGGATGAGTAATTTTTCATCACATGCATACGCAATTATCTTTTGGTAGTACATAGTGACATGCATTATAGGGCATTTGGTTCCATCATATTTTTCAAATTTAGGGACTTTAAACTTAGGTGGAATGACCATATCAAGAACCAAGCATAGTTCAATAGATCCAGTAAACCATAAAAATTCATCCTCTCAATAACTCAAAGCCTTTCTTTAATAAGATCCATTTTCTGTTGAGATTCAAAGCATTTCTTGGTTTTTACTATATTTGTCTTCATGGTCTTTTGTTATTTTGGATCATTCAGATGATGAACTTGAGTTAGATCAAGAATAGGAGCTAAGTGAATAAGAGTAACAGTTACAAACATGTCAATAAGTATGTAGGGATAGCTTGTCATAAATGGCATTTGATATTGAGCCTCTTTAGATGTCTATTTGGAATATGTGCCAAAGCCATGTAAGTTTATTGGATCATCAATTTGTTTAGCCATTGTTTTTTCTTTGTTTAAATACTTCAGCAATTCAGCCATATCTTCTAATTACCCCATCATCTCTTCTTATGACTTTTTCCATTTTTTGAAAGTAAAAAGCTTGTTCTTCTGTCATAATTCTAGCTTGATATAGAGATTAAGCTATCCTTAAATCAATTTACCACAATTAGGATGATATGTTACTAAATGCCAAAAATCATCCTAACTTGTTAGAAACATTCTTCTATATGCATGAATGAATGAATGAATGCATATATTAAATGTAACACACAACAATTCAATGATGCATGAATAGATAAATAAATGCATTCACATAACAATTTAATGATGAATGGATTGACAAATGATTGCATGAATGGATGCATGAGTTAATGTTTACCTCATAATGATGCATGAATGATGAATGGATACATTATATGCTAGATACATAAAAATTGAATGATGCATGGATGAATAAAATGTATTAAATGTCGTATAACAACACATAAAAGAGTGAATAAAACTCAAACTATATCAATTTTATTACAAAAATTATACAAATGAAACTACCAAAGTTCCTTCATGTGTTCTAACTTGGGTTATATTCTAACAATTAGTAGACATGGCCCCAACATAGAATTGGCTTTTAGGGTTTAACTATATGTGGTTTAAGTTAAATCTAAAGGTTTCTAAATTGTTTCTTACATCGTTGTCCATCATAGACTAGTAAGGTACTCCAATCCTCGCCTATCATAGGCTACCAACAGTAAAGATTCAATTTAAGTGAGAGTATTTCACTAGCCATTGCAGATATTATCATCTCACAAAAGCACAGATACTTTACTCTTCCCTAAGAGGTACAGAACCCGGGTATAAAGCTCATGTAATGCATATATGCGATAGTATGTGTGAAGGAACATATAGGTTTCAAACACCCCCATAAATCAAATAAAAAACAAAAACGAAAAAATGTTAGTAAACAAATAATACAATCATTACAATTTAAAACCATTAGCTTAAACGATAGGATAACTTTAAAATGTTATGGCCTAACTCTTTATTGTCCCTAGTGGAGTCACCAAAGTGCCAGAACATATAGATCTGTGAACCTACAGTAGATATAACCTAAGGAGTTGCCACCAATATTTTTTGTTAAGGTGTGATCAACCACCTAGGTGAATCTATCCTCTTAAAATTGTCCTAAGCTTGAGTAAAGATCCCTAAAAGAATAGGTTATGGTCTATTAATCAAAATAAGGTTCAGAAGTTCAATTACATACATGAAAGGTTATAGCACCACTACAATGCCCATCCTAAGATGGTACAATTTAATTTTAAATTATCATAACAATCATATTGGTTCTAATGATCTTTATTTTAATGTTTAAATATTGGAAATAACTTCTAAGATTTTTTCCATCAATTTGGTAGAATTCTTAAAAATACCCCATCACCTCAAAAGGATTCAAGAATCTCATTTGTTTTCTTGAAGAGGCTTTATTGTCAGAAAGCTTAATCAATTTTTTTTTTATTGGAAATACATCTAATTCTTTCATTATTTAGGCTTAAATTAGAAATATTTCCTCACCTAGAAATCTCTCAAATAATCATTCATTTGTGATTACTAAGAATTTCATTCTCAAATTCTTTTTTATTTTACAAATTTTATTTTTAAATTTTTTGGGTTAAATTTAGAAATAACCTCTTATTATTCATCATTTGTTTATTAATCCAAATATAACAAGACAATTATTTTGAAATCTTCTCTAAATTCTTCCACCATTTGGGTTAAATTTTAAAAAAAATAAAAAACTTTCACCTAGAAATCTTATGAAAATTCAACTATTGTGATTTTTTTAAGATCTCATCCTTGGATAATTGTTAAATATTTTCACCCAAATTTTAAATTTTAAAAAAAAAAATTTTTTTTAAAAAAATACAATTACTTTTATTGAAGTTCATCTAAATTATTCTATCATTTGGGTTAAATTTAAAAAATTCTTCCCCTAGAGATTTTATTAAAGAATTAACCATTTTGTAATTTTTAAAAAAATCTCATCATTGGATAATTATTATTTATTCTCAAAAAAATTATTAATGTTTTTTTTTTGTAAATGCTTTCTAATTTTTCCTTAAAATTATACATAAATAGTCAAATAAATAAAATAAACAAATAAACAAATAAATAAATAAATAGACAATTATGATAAAATAAAAAGATAACTAGAACTTAAAAAAAAGATAAGTAAAAAGTAAGTACCAAAGATTGAGTCACAATTGATTTCAAAGCACGTGAGCCTTTATAATTGTGTTTCTTCTTAACTCCTTTCCCCAACACATAACTCCCAAAAGAAAATTCTAATTATCTAAACCAAAAACACTAGAAATGACTATAAAAAACTCTTAATTTTTTGCTTTATTTTTACTCTTTCTCTTTTGATTTTTTGATTGATTCTTGATTGTATCTAATTGATCCTAATGAGGTTTTTCTATAGGCCTCTAATCCAAATAGGAAAAGATTTTCTTGGTTTCAATCTCCTAATCAAAGTCAATTTTAGATTTTTAATCTAAGTCCACCTCTCAAATCAATATATTCTCTTTTTTAATTAGAACACTAGACTTCAAACCAAATCAAACTTTTCTCTTTAAAAAAAAAAAACCCATAAATCAATTAATTAACAAAATAAATAATCCTATACTAAACAAAATACTAAAATCCTAACATTAAATTAAAAAATACCTCAGACTAAATTAGGTATTTGCAGTGAGCTTTAGAAAAAATGCCACCCATTTAGCCTTTCGTCCAATCCCTTCATTATTCCTTGGTGATGACCTCCTTGATTGGAATGAAGTAAATGGAGAAAAGCCGAAATGATATCTTCTCTTTTATCTAAAAATGACTATGGATCTAAATAAAGAGTAACTGAGCATATCTTATGAATCATCCTTCACCCCTCTTTTGATAAAAATTTAATTATCTGATGGTCTTAGCTAAGATGATCGATGATGGATTTATGCCTTTGTCTAATTGCTCAAAGAAGTTAACCATCGCTGTTTCTATGTATCCTAATACCTTGGCAAATATCATCAGTCCATAAACAGCCAAAGTAAACAAATCCAATCTACAATCATCATTCAAATGCTTTTTTATATGTTCTAATAAAAATGCTAAGAGCATGATCTCTACCACATTCTTTTCCTTCTTGTGCTTATCTATTTTCTTAACCCCTACTTGCATAATATTTGCTAATTTCTTTCTATATTCGATGGTTTTTTACTTTTCTAGTATATTTTGTCTCGATTGATAGATTTTATCCAAAATAGAGATAAGTACTCTTCTATAAAGGTTAAGTCATCTTGGTTAAACATGAAGAACCAATACAATAGGTCTCAAAACTACACTACAACCTTGATTAGTGATTCATCAATCTTCACTAACATGAGTAACACCACATTTTCATACTTTTTTTTAGAAAAGACTATTTCTCCTTTATTCCCCATTATCTCCATATAGCTTTTAACTCAACTGCATAGCTCTAACTCAGATTCATATATACTGAGTGCTTTTTAACTGGTTTTTAACTTTAAAACAGTTCTTACAAAAGACTAATACCATTGGTGGCTTCATCATAACTTCTTTCATAGCTGATTGACCCAAAACAATGCCCTTTAAAAAATGTGATGCCTACGTGATGTATACGACAAAATTAAGGATAAAAAAATGAAATGAATCAGTAATCAAAACAAATAAATCATAGCTAATAAATAATACAACAAAATATCTACAGTGTTTTAATTTTTTATGGTTTTCTTTAAAAAAGACAACATGGCTCTATCCTAGGCTGGCTTTTTATAGCTCTCGGTATGTTGGGTTGGGATTTATTTGTCTAAAAGTTTTCATATTATTCCTTACATCATCATCCATTATGAACTAGTAAGGCACTGCGATCTTCATCCATTACAAGCTACAAATAGAAAGGATTCAATCTGAGTGATAGTATTTTGCTCGTAAATGCAAAGAATATCACCTCATGAGAGTGTAGCTACTTAACTTCCTCCTAATAGGAATAAAGTTTGGGTCTAGAACTCATGCATGCAAATGATTATGCAAAATGTGTGCGAAAAAATATATCAAGTAAAAGCAATACAAGGGGCAAACAAATAACAAAACATAGTGGAATGCTAACTACCATGCAATATTGAACAAAATAAAATGAAAGGGAATTAAAATTAAAATATCAACTAAAACCATTAAATCCAAAGCTTGAAATAACTCATGATTAATTTTTGGCTTGACTTTAAAAAAAAATTTCCAATGGATTTGCCAAGCTGTCACAACGGTATTGACAACATTAGACAAAAAATTTTAAAAATCGAAAAAAATGATAAGAATTGCCACCGATCATTTTTTTTAAGTGTGATTGGTTACCTAAAAAGTTTATCTTTTTAATAAAACCCAAAAAAAAAAAGATTTGAGGTTTATCAAAAATATATTTTTAGTTTTTGAAAATAGAGTTTAGTTCAGAAGTACGGTTATGTATGGAAAAAGATTAACACCTCCATAGTACCCATTTAAAAAAATAGTACCAATTAATCATACATTGTCTTTGGTTTTGGATGAAAAGATTAACACCTCTATAGTGCCCATTTAAAAAAACAGTACCAATTAATCATGCATTGTCTTTGGTTTTGGATGAAATGGTTTCTATTGAAAATTTAACAATAATTCCCTTCACTTGTAAAAAAAAAAAATCAATTTTATTAAAAGTCTTTGTTGAGAAATATTATGAAAATCTTTAGATTAAAGAATTATCTTAAAATTTTTTAACATATAGGTGAAATTTAAATATAACTTTTTTCACCTAAGATTTACTGTGATATTCTTTAAAAATGAAAATAACATTCTTTGTAAATGATAATTATTAGTGACTTTCCAAAATCTAGGCATAATACCAAGAATTATTTTTCTCAAAATGTTGCTTTTATTTTATTTTAAAATTCCATCTATATATATTTTTTAAAATAACATTTTTCATAAAAAAATTTTTATGAAAAAAAAAAGCCAATGTTGCTACAATTAACAAACAAATAATAATAATTAAAAGACTTGAACGTGTGGAATGAATGCAAGAAACAATCTAAAAATGAAAAGATACGAAAGTGTGTTATGCATGATAATTATATGCAATTTTGAAATTAGGCTCTTATATTAAAAAGATCACTGGGACTCTTCAACATTTAAATAGAGTTTAGGTGCAACTATATATATTTAAAATCTCATTTTTATTTCTCTTTGTCATATCTTATTATTGTTTATTTTATTAAGGAAACGTACAAAAAACTTAAAAAATAAAATTTTCTTAGTATCTCATCTTCTAAGCGGCATTCGAGAATAAATTATTTCATATGAAATTTTCATACGAATCCTTAAAATTTTGGGATGGCATTGGGTGTTGGCATGGATCAAGGTTTGTTGAAGTTTGAGTTGAATTTAGGATTTTGATGAGTTTTTAAGATTTAGGGTTTAGACTTTAAGATTTCAAAGTTTAGAATTTTATGGTTTTAGGATTAAATTTTTTTTAAAGTTTTAGAGTTTAGGGTTTTTTAAGGTTTCAAGGTTTTTTTTAACTAATTTACTTTGATAGCAGAGTCAAACCTTAAGGAGGCTTTGAAATAACTTGGGGAATGATTTGATTCTCGTTCAAAAAGATGAAAAAAATATTTTTTCTCATCATAAAAAAGTAATTTTTGATGTTATCTTTTAACTAATTTACCTTGATAATAGATGAAATAAACATATTATTCCATTCAGATTGTCCTTATAAATAAACCTTCACCGGGAAATCAATTACTTCTTCCAAACTATGCATAATATAATTTATATCTTCTGTAAAAATGATTAAAATTACCAAAATATTATAAGTTCTTTTATAATATTGAAATTATAACATAAAATCATCCTTTGATTATATACGATTAAAATTTTATTAATTTGTAAAAAAAAAAATACTTATTAAATTGTATTTATTCATAAAATTCAATTAGGATTTATTCGTAAAAATTCAAAAGAGAATTCTTTTCCCTGTATATCGAGGTCTAGATTGTCTCCGGGAACGTCCGGAATGATGTGGAAAGTCATTTTTCCATTGAAAATTTTAAGTAAACAAACACCTTGGTGTAGTCAAAATTTTGCCACAAAAACGTAATTTGTTTTGTTTAATTTGAACTCTCCCAAACAAGTCTTAGATCTAATTCATGAAGATGATTTTTTTTTTTTTCATCATATAAAATTATAAAATTTCACCCAGCAATGCAAATCTCTTTTCTTTTTTGACTTCCTGCATTTCACCATTTAAAGAATCACTACCTTAACGCCCATTCGCTATAGTCAGCACCAACGTTTGAATCCAACATTTAATAAAATATACATAATAATATATATATATATATATATGTATAAATCATAATCGATTGAAATGTGGTTTTGGAAAAATTTACTAACTTTGACAAAGAAGAATCTACTACCAATACCATGATAAAAGAGTAGATGGTTAATGGACATGATCACCAGACACAACAACAACAACAACCACAACCACAGCCACAAGCAACAGTGACCTTTTGCAATGAAGAATGGACCAAAGTTTCAAACCAGCTGGCTTTGTGGGGACTTTATGGCTCTATCCATTGATGCAGACCAAGTGTTCATTGTACCCAATAACATTAATTAGTGAACTTTAGGATTTAAATTCCAATAGTAAGACCCCCAGCCTTCAATGGACCATCACCAGTAGCATTGGTGCGCCCCCCCCCCCCCCCTTTTTTTTTTATGTTCTTTGCCTTGTTGTGATCAGCATTGCATTTGCAAGTCCACAATCCTTTTCAATATCCATGCATGGTCACTTGTTTGCCATCTAATTAGCAGCAATGTTTGCTACATATTCCCACTTTGAATCAATGGAATGGATCCACTAAAACAATTTTGGCAAGTACAAGAACAAGAAACTATGTTCTTCATGGAAAAGGGATATCTATAGCTAAATATTATTTTATTCATATGAATCCCATAACAGGAATGGAAAAGGTGAATAGCATTTGTAGGAACGGAAAAAAGCCAATCAGGATAAGGAAGTGCCAATAGCCTATACTTTCCCTTTTCATTCAAACAAATGCATACTTACAACCAAAACCTTATTTCATTCCATTCACTCCCTTTTCTTTTCCCTTGTGTCAGACAATCAAACCTTTTCTCTACTGATTTTTCAATTGTTAAAAATGACATAATTCTGTCTTAAACAACAATACAGAAGTGGATACTTGAGTTGGGGGAGACATTTTTTTCAAGATTTTGGAAGGGGTTCACCTCTCAAAAATGATTTGAATAGCTGAAGAGCTGCTCTTGGTTTGAATAGTGGTACTTCATGACCTGCCCCTCTCACTGTTGCAAATGTTAGCCCTTGGTAGACCTCAGTCCAGCCCCCCACCTTCAAAAATCACATCCCATTTGTATATATTTTAGAATCATTTCAAAGTATAGGAAAATGCAATCTCAAACAAATTTGCGATGAGCGTGTCTCTAGTCAATATCACGCGAATATAGCTGTGCCTTCATGATCATTGCAATAATGTTCCATATCTCTTACTAGATTTATAGATTTTTTATAATAAAAAACAAAATGTCTCATCTTGATTGGATCATTTGGTTCTTTGAATTGTGATAAAACAAACACCAATAGTCAATAGTGGGACATATTATAGCTAAACAGATGCATAATTGCCCTTCTACAAGCATGGCTCACCCAATGCTACAGTGTAGGATCTGTGTTCAAAGTCCAAACTCTAGGTCTTATTCAAAACTTAAAGACAGATATAGGTCACTGCTGCTTATATCAATCACAATTATACAATATAATGCTGAAAAGTAAGCAAAAGTCCAAATAGATTGAAAAGAAAAATCTGGAAATCTTGTACCGCTCAGTCGGCCAGGCTTGCTTTTACTGTCTAATCCAGACCTAGACTCAATTACAAATCTATGGTATATGACATAATTAAAGGCAAAAAATATTATAATATTTCCTGTTTTAACTATATTTGGCTATGGTGTCTTCCACAGTATAAAAAAGGATAAGATAAAGAAAGATGTTTTACCTGCTTCTTAACATACCAAGGATACCAGCGAATTTTGGTTGTTAATTTCAGTTGTGCAAGAGAATACCTTGTGGCTGTAACTGGAACCACTGAGTCTACATCACCACTATTATCATCCAAGATCAAAAAAAAAAAAAAAAAAGGTTCACTTTGAATGGAATTTCTCCTAGATATAGAAGGTAAATTCAAGCTTTATATCATGGTAAATACAATCTTGCCAACCTGAAAACCCAAACTATCAGGCCACCAGCAATCATTTCCCTGTAAATTGGTAGAATGGATGCATCTGTATCGTTCCAATTGCGATTTAGAACTTCACTGTATCAAAGGAAAAGTAAAGGCATAAGTTAACACAAAGCCAATGTTGTTAATTAATCATGTAATGACGGACTAGCATGCAATTGAAGTACCTGCAAGCAGTCCATTTATAATGAATTCCGGTTGTGTTGGCATGGAGTGCTTTTTGCACATCTGGCCTGTTGTAGTAAATCTCAGCATACTTTTCTGTGCAAGGATCATAACCAGATATCTGCCTGAAAATCTGTTAATAGGCCATTAAGGATATGAACATGGTGATTAAGAAAATCAACTAGGACAAAGATTTTCATTCTGAAAACTATAATGCATCATAAGTATTGATTATAGTGTGAATATGTGATAATTGTTTTTTCTGATCTATAAACTAGAAATTAGTACCCTATGTGGTCGATGAGGCAATCGCATACTCTGCCTGGTAAAACGGCTACCATCTGAATTATTGCAAGGGGGTGCATATATGTTGTACTGATCAATGTTTCCAAACTCTTGATCCATGGCATAAGCATACAATGATTCACATTCGTTTGATTCTTTCTGCCTTCGAAAATCACAAGTGTTGATAAGTTGCTGATACGTTTTATCAGAGATCATGGCATGGCTCCACCAATATGTCACAGTCCCAAGGTTATCATAATAGTTATCTGTGACTGCATTTCCCACCTGCATTTCATTTTGATCTACTTTACACACATGAAGATTATTAAAAAAAATAAAGGAAAAAAATAAACTCTATTTATTTCAAAAGTAATTTAATGGAATTTGTTGGGGTAGGCTTTAATTAATTTACTTACCATATGTTGACAATGACAAACAAAAGCTTTTACATATATTCTTTCTAGCTCTCTTTTTTTTATGAATATTAAAAACAAATTGCATGAAATGTTACGGATGAAGGAGTTACCATTATTCCTTTGAGATTTATTGGGTGCTTGGATTTCTTGTTGTAAATCATGATCTGTCTAGCCAACTGAGGCACATAATGGCCTGCATAGCTCTCACCAGTGATATAAACTTCGTGGTTCTTATATCGTGGGAATCGATCAAGCCATCTAATCAAGAACTCCAACGAGTCTATAGCTGAATCACAATCACCAAAGAAGATCACAACTGTGAATAATTCATTTACAATTAACAATCTACCAATGGTAACATTTTTAACCAAAACTGTTAAGTCTGTCAATCAGCTGAGCTGACTCTAGATGGCAATTCTAGTCTTTCATTAATTGATTATTTCTAGAGGAAACTATTTTTGTTACTTTCCCAGCATCGATCACATTTAGCCTTTGACGTACTGAATGTGGACCGAAGAGCCATCAAATCTATCAACAAGCAATTATGCATGCTTTATATTTTGTTGTTGATCAATGAAGCAAGTTCAGTCTTAAACATACAATATATAATCTTGCTCAAGTGAAGTTGGTCAATGGATTAATTATGATAAAGAGTAGGACCATAGAATCATCATGGTCATAAGAATCGAATATTACTGGTCTTTCCCATGATGACCAACCAATAATAATCACAAGCAAATATTCTGCAATAACTTCTAAGTCCAAAAAACATTAAAAAAAAAAACCATGATACTTAATAATTAATTATGTACTAATGTTATGTTGCATAAAATGGGGTTTTGGGGTCCAACCAGTTCGATGATCGCCGGTATCGAACAAATCTGAGCTATGGTTGCTGTAAGAGAAGCCTACCCCAGCTGGAGTTTCCAAGAACAAGAGGTTAGCCACACTGTTCCATGAGAACTTGTTGAGGTATAACCCTGAGGCTGATTTGTTAATTCTGAACGGACCAATTTCTTCTGATGCACCATATGCCACAGAGGAGCAACCAGGACCTAATAATAGAATCACAAAACCAAAGGAAACAAATTAAAAAAATAAAATAAAATAAAACTTTAGAGGGGTCCCTTTAAGATTTTTTAACTTCAAAAATGAAGAAAAAAAAAAACGAAAAAAAAAACTCATATAATGAAATTTACTTAAAATGTGCATAACTTGCCTGGCCGTCCAAGATTCTCTATGCTGTTTTTTTTTTTTTCTAATATACAAAAAATGGTCACAAAGAAAAGAGATCATATTTGCTGATACTTGAATTTCAAATATTTTAAATGCCTCCTTTTAAAAGATTGCATGAATAAACTGAACTAACATTCAAGTTCAATTCTATATGCTATTTAGACTTGGTGTAATTAAGCAACATAAAGACAAAGGATGCTCCTTAAGTTAGCCATTCAGCCGCTATAATGTAATTGATGGAAACAACTGAATAGGTGGCTATGACTTAACTATAATTGCTGCTGGTATTATCTTCTCCTCCATTCATTACATTTGCTGAGGCCTAATAAATGTAACCTGTTTTTCTGGTTGCTTTTCTTGCTATTACTTCAATGTCCAGAAAAAGAGAGAGAGAGAAGGAAATTTTCTATATATGGTTTTGTATTTTTATGTGATGAAGGGATTTTTTTTTACTATCTTGTGGTAGTTGAGTCGCTCATGAATTCTATTCTTTCATTGGTTGTTTGGTCATCATTCCTAGTTATTGGTAGGCCACTCAGTCAGTTACCCGTCATATTTTTTTCTCCGTTGTAAATTTTTTGGGTCATATTTGCACTTTCCTTTTTCAGTTCCTTTACAAATTATACAGCTCTAAGTAATTTGTAGATTGAAGATGGGAATTTACAGTACTAAAATTTTACGGTTTTATACAAAGAACAAAAAGCCTAGAAAAAGTCAAGTTTTTGATGATTAAAGAAAAAATGAAAAGAAAGAGAGCAGTAAAAACAAAAATTTTGAGTACATAACATCTCTTATGTAGGAAAAATCTTATTCATCAGTTATGATCATGTCGGCAGCAAAGAAGCTACTGAAATGTGTCCGTTTAAGGACAAAATATATTTCAAAAAAAAAAAAGGACAAAAAATAGTTGAGGAAAGTAGGAAACAAAGGCAAAAATAACGTTGCATTTATGAGCTTGACGGCTATAAACAATATAACAGTACTGAAAAGCAGAAGAAAAAGAAGAAATGAATGAACGAAAAATCTTGGGTTTTTGTTTTTTTCCAACAAAGTGTAGCACTGTTTTTGTGTTTGGCTAGGGAAGAAGTGAACAAAGACTAACCTCCATTGAGCCAGATGACCAGAGGCTTAGACAAAGGGTCATTGGCAGCCTCAGTAAGCCAGTAAAAGAGAGCTCGACCAGCAACTTTGTTGACAGTAACGTAACCAGAGAACTGTTGAAAAGAGACTTTGGGTTGTCCTGGAAGTGCTGATATTCTGTCAGCTTCTTCTTCTTCTTCTGCTTCTCTCACTGAGTACCCTTCACTTTTACTAAAACTTACTGCAAGAAAAACCAACACCAAGGAAACCAGGATCTGTGTTTTGGCCATCTTCGTGGCCTCAAATGAAGAAGAAAGAAGCAGAGACAGGAGACGTGATTTTTCTGTTCACTCCTAGTTGGTTGTGTGTGTGTGTGTGTGATGGGAAGTATGGACTGTGGTACTTCATACTGGGATTAAATAAATTACTATATGGATATGTCATCAGTCACCAGCAAAATTATTGTACTATTTGGGGCACCCAGCTCCCCTATTGCTATTCCTATACTATAAAAGGACATCATTCGCCTTATATATAACGAGGACAAAAAGTAGATCAAATTTTTTGCATAAAATTTATTAAAGTTTTTTTAATTAATTTAATAAAAATTTTAAGAAAAAATTAAAATCAATAAATTAATAAAATTTTATATAAAAATTAATAATATGTAAAAAATTATTAAAAATATTTTTCATAATTTAAAATTGGAACTTTATTATAAGAGGGGTGTCCAAATCAATAATAAAAAAATATATAGCATATAATTTATTTTTTTTTGAAATTTTGTGTTAATAAATGGGCAATGAAGTCACATGGTTTTCACACATCCATCAAACAGTCCTTTCAATCCTCCATTAATTCCTCGTGTTTTCATATACCACAAACTTTGACCGCCTTTTCTTTTCCTTCATTGGCCTTATCCAACTCTTTCCTTTTAATTAATGTCTCATCCTTTTCTTTCTCTTTCTGTGTTTTTTCCTCTGTTTTATTAGGGTATGAGTAGTAAACATGGATTGTCTTCATTTCCATTAGTACTTCTTTTTTTTTTCTTTTACAAAGTCTTTCAGTTATCACTTTATTGTAGATATTTTATTATGATATTATATTTTTTTGGCTACAATTTTATATTTATATATATATATTTTTTTTTTGAGTTTGTAGAGAAACAGCTGAAAAACTAACCTAATAGAAAGGAGACAAGGCATAATAAAAGGCATTTTCTTGCGTGTTTCCAGCACACATATTAAAAGTTTTCTTAGTAAAAGAAATCCTAGTTTAAGAATAAAAATGTTTTTGATATTAAGATTTTAACTATAAATTTGTTAAATGTAATTGAGTTAAATCGAAAATTCATGCTATTGTTTATTTTGTTATTGATAATTTAGTTTAATTAATGTATATAATTAAGCAAGTTACTAAATTCATGGATGCATTCAAGCTAAGAACAAAAAATATGTAAGTAGTCCACCATATCATTAACAATTTGTTTTCCTTTTTAAGTTTTTAATACATTTGAGAAATTATATATATATATATAGGTGAGAAGCAATTTGAAAAATGAGGTCTTTCGATCCTTTGAAAATGTAAGTTATTGTCTTCAATATTTTTATTGAGCTTACCAAGAAATTTTAAGGATGTCAGATTCTAGAACTTCAAAACATTATCCTTCCACAAATTGGTAGGCTTAGATATTTGAAAGAAAAGTGGTAGAAAGGAATCTACTAGTAGTTATTATTCATTTGACCAATTCCATTTACATGAATGATCTTGAATTCAATCCATTCTTTTAATATGATCCAGATATCACCAATCTATTCCACGGACAATCTCACAACACATTTGAAGTTTTATATTTCAAATATTCTTATAAAGATCAAACTTTGATAGACTCTAAAAAAAAAAAAAAAAGCTTTCTCTTTACTAAATTAACACATTCTTATCAATAAGATTTTGATTTAATTAATAATAAGGAAGAGATCTTAAAATCTTGAGATTTTTTATTTAAATTTCATTATATATGAAATTGGTTTAATTCTATATTGAATTTGTATAATTAAATTTTAATTTGTTGATTGACTTATTTATTTAATTATTTAATAATACAATACTTGATTATAAATATAACTTTTCTTATACTTATAATTTTAAAAAAAATAGCATATTTTTTCCAACACATCTAACCGTCTTCCTTATATGTTGTTTTATATCTTGTTTTTGAGTTTATGTTGGTAATGCTAATTAATTAAGTACATAACAGCTGAGTGTTCGATTAAATAACAAGTATATATATATTTTTTATAAAAAATCAGATTCAAGTTTTCTCTTTCCCAAATCAAAAATAAGGAAGTATTTGAGAAAAAAAAATCAAAGTTAAAAAGAAAGAGCATTTTAATTCTATAAAGAGGTTTATTTTATTTATTTTGTTGTTTTCTCCAGTTCTCTTTACGTGCACGGGAGGTGGAGGTTGAGGGTTGAGGCTGTCATTGACTTGCAGAAGTAGCATGGTATGTGGGAAGGGTGACGATGACTGTCATGAATTTGGACCCTTCCTCCACTTCTCCGCGTTTTCTTTAAAAAAAAAAAGCATTTTTTTTTGCTTCAAATTTCTGCTCAAACCTGATCCTCGTAATCATCATATACATCTTCCTCCATTTTCCAATAACTTTGTTTCACCTTTTCCTTTTTCATTAAATTTTTATGTTTTTATATAAGAAAAAGAAACTCGAACTTCACTTCAAGTTTTAATAAAAAAATATACATTTATAATTGAATTAAATGTTTGAGTTCAAATTTATGTAATTTTTTTTATTTTTCAACATTGTTTTTATTTTTTGTATTTGAAATGTGTTTGATTCGAAAAAATTTATAAATTTTTTTTTGAAATTTTAATGGTGAATATTTAATTTTCACATTTAGTTAAAGGTAATCCAATTATAAAAAAAAATTACATATTCCTACTATTACCAAAAATTTCAAAATCAGAAACATATCTTTCCTATAGTATTCTAAGATTTCGAAGAAAAAAATTATTTTATTTTTAAATTTGATCTAAATAAAAAATTATAAAATAATCGTTATCATTTTAAAAAGCATATCTGAAAAGTAACTAAAACTCAATTGTAAGTTTTTGCTGCTAATTTTTTTTATTTTGAAATTAATGGTATTTGAAATGAAGAAAAGCCTTAAATGATCATCAATTATGGCATTTGGTTGTTAAAATGCCTTAAATAATCATTGCGTCAATTAAAACAAATCTTTTTATTTTCATATATCAAAGTGTTATGTCATGATCCATGACATGCCTATAAATAAATAATTAAGGCGTTTGTATGAAAAAACACATTAATTTATAGGAAATCTTTTTTTTTCTCGTAGATAGTGTTATGACATAATCCATTTTCAGGCACAGTATAAACAAATGATTAAGGCATTTATATTGAAAAATGCTTTAATTGGTTATCAATTGAGATATTTCTTCCCACAATTGCTTTAATTACGACATATTAAATTTTTCCCTCTTGATGACTTTGTTCTGACAATATAAACATTCTAACGTCTAATCATGAAGCAAAAAAACCTATAATTTATACATCGAATAAGGCATTTGTATATATCGAACACCTTATTCGATGTCTTAATCATGTTTCAATAACCAATATATTTCTAATTTATATCAACAAATTTTAGCTCATAGCATTTACTTTTCTCTTTGAAAGAGTTCTAGCTTTTTCATACGTCATTTAATCTTCGTCATGTTAAATTTATTTTTGTTTTTTACACAAAACGATGTGTATACTTTCTTATTGATTGTGTATAATTAATGTTGCCTTGCAATGTTTATATTTTTCATTTTTTTAGATGTCATTTAGATTTGGATTTATGTTTATGATATAAATGCCTTGTTTTGTGGTTAATTTGTTTTAGCTCCTTCCAATCTTTCAATTTTTTATTTGTGATTTATATTTTATTTGATGATGTTCGATAGATTCCATCTACCATATGCCAAGATTTGCTTTCCATTTATGTTTTCAACTTTAATGATATTCTATCTTCTAAACAGATATAGTTGGTTTATCACTAAGAAGAAAGATGTAATTGGTTACATTGCTTTTGATGCATTTGAATCTGATGAAGACTTTGTTGCATATGTTATATTTTGTTGCTGTAACTTTATTAAATATGAATGTAAGAAACCGACTTAGACTAACTTATGGTGAAATATCTTATGATAGGTTACGTATTAAAGAGTTAAACTTAAACGCAATGGTCTTTGGGAGTGATATACAGTGTCTAGATAATATTAGAATTGATAAAATAGCTTTTGCAAAATTATGTCATTTACTTAAAATATAAAATGGGTTATAGTCATCTAGACATATGTTAATAGAAGAACTAGTAATTAGCTTTCTCCATATCATTGCCCATTATACAAAAAATAAGGTTATGAAGTGTCAAATGGTCAAATCTGAAAAAACTATTAATAGACAATTCTATTTTACGTTAAATTTTGTTTTAATATTGCATACGTTATTGTTTAAAAAACTCGAACCCATACCAAAAAATTCAATAAATAATAGATGAAAATGGTTTAAAGATTATTTTAGTACTTTGGATGGGACATACATCAAGATATAGTTAACAGGCCTAGATATAGGGCTAAAAAAAATGAAATTGGTACCAATATCCTTAGTGTTTACATCCTAGATATGTAATTCATATATGTTTTATCGAGATGAAAAGGTTTTACAATACATGATAGAGTGTTAAAGGATGCCCTTACACACAAGAATAAGTTGAGAATCCTACAAAGTATTATTTTTATTATGTTTGTGTAATGTTAAAAAAAAAACACCTTATTTCCATATTTTTAATGTTGTTGAGTGTTCTAACCAATAATTACTATTTATGTAATGCTGAATACATAAATGTGGAAAGATTCTTGGCACCTTTATAAAGGCCAATGATACCATTTTAGTGATTGGAAGACAGGACTCCAACTGACGACCCCATAGGACTACTTCAATATAAAAGACTTTCAAGTAAGAAATTGTATCAAGAGATGTTTTGGTATATTAAAAATTAAATGGACAATTTTAAGGAAAAAGTCATTTTATTCAATTAAGACATAATGTAAAATCATTTTCGCTTGTTATCTTCTTTATAATTTTATTAGGTTTGATATGGTTTTTGACCCTATTGAAGGTGATGTCGCTAAAATAAGTATTACCCAACTAGGTTAATCTGAATATCAAGATTTGATTATGCATGTTGAGCCATCTGATTCTTGGACTTAGTTTAGAGATAATTTAACTAATGAGATGTTCAACCATTAATTGCAATCCCAGGGATAATAACATTATAGATATATTTCGTATTTTATTATTTATTGACTTAATGGTTTTTATTGTATGTACCATATGGTTGAGTGTAGAATTTACTTTATATTAATGTTGAATATATGTTTACATTATAGTTAAGGCATTCTTGAGTATCCAATGTATATTACAATTTAAAGTACACACTTCTTTGCTCTTTTTTTTCATATGTATTCGTTTATTTCATTCCCTTGATTACTTTTTATTTACTATATTGATATTGTTTTATAATGTCTAACCAAGTAATTAGGAATTGAACATGTCTTCATCACGTGTCAATCCATTGTAATCAGTTCAAGGCCTATCCAGAAGAAGATTGGATAGTTTGAGCATTGGTAACCATTCATGGACTTGAGATGAAAATTCTTATCTAGTTCAATGCCTACATTTTTTGGCTGAAAATCCTAAATGGAGAGTAGATAATAGGACATTCCACATTGGATATCTAATTTATATTGAATAAATGCTGAAGCAACTCATTCTTACTTCACAACTTAAAGTCACTCTCCACATCAAATCTATGCTTAAGCTGCTTAAAAGACACTATCACGTAATTTGTGATACATAAAATTCTAGTGGATTTGGGTAAAATGATCAAAAAAATGTATCACAAATGAAAAAAGTTTTTTATAAGTAGATTTAGGTAATTTTTTAAGATTATATTATGACTTATCTAATTTTTTATGTTTTTTTATGGATTTTATTTTATTCGTATTTGCTTGAACTTTTGCTAGTCACACCCATATGCTAAAGGGTTAAGGAACAAATCTTTTTTATTTTTTAATAATTTTAAAGTGATATTTGGATCTGATAGAGCAACCGATCAAATAGCCAAAATAGCAGCCAATGCAATTGAATCATTAAATACTAATAAGGATGCTTACTTCTTTTCTAAGTTCGATATCAATGCCAAAGGAAATGCGAGGAAAGAAAACGATGAAGAAGATATTGGTTTTGCTGCTTTAAGTAATGTTAGGACAACATTGTCAGGTAAAAAGTGTTCTAGGAGTGAAAATGGGCCAATCATTAATTTGATTGATCAGATTGGCAAAATAAATGCTTCATATGATAGGACTGTGAATGTGATAGAAGGCATTTCAACTTACGTCTAGACAGAAGTCAAGAATACAAATAAAAGTAAGTCATTTCCCAATGAAATAATGTAACTTGACGAATTTATGCCTGATGAAATACTCGTTGTTGGTGAATATATGTTGAAAGAAAATCACAAAATTGAGTTTTGCTTTACAATGCTAACTATATTTATAAGTAATTACATTAGGAAACAGTTAAACGAATGTAATGCATATCGTCTATCGTTTGACTTTCCTCCTTCTTAACACATGTTGACCACACTACATTTTGTATACATATTCATTGTATAATTTTGTAAAACTATTTATTTAATTAAGGTAGGAAGGGAGAAGGTTGGAAATATGCAAATTTTGTGGCATGTTCTACATGGGTTTATTTATAATAGATATCGTACTTATGTGAATCAAATACATATTTGTGATACTACGAATTTCATATTTGTATTTAAATTACGAACATCGTAATACTTTAATATTATGCTGCAATTTGGATTTATAATTGATAATATTGGCACATAAAATACTTTTTTAAAATTGATGCTTATTGTTGTATGTGTCTTCATATAATGTTAATGATACAAAACAAATATATACCAATAATAATAAACCAATAAACCAATTGAAAATAACAAATATTTGATCGACATGTCTTTACTAAAAAAATTAGAATCAATGTAATGCATATATTTACTACCACTCAACATTCTCCAACATTAAGATTTAGCAAATGATAATACATAATCATACCACTCTTTGCAGATTTCATCAAATTCGTCTTTCGTAAAGCTTCCTTTACTCTCCCATTATAAACAAAAAATCAAAAGTCAATGTTATTAAAGGAGCACAAACTTTAACTTTTTTTATTGAAAAATATTACTATTATATAGAATTAATACTAACTTTGAATGGTGTACTCATAAAATCATATAAAACTATTTCTTTCATAAAGCGAAGGACATAATATCCACATTCGATAACTCTTGGTTGATGAGGTACTTGAAAGATAAAATTGAATGGGTTTAAAAAATATTTATCTAAATAAATTCAACATAAAAAATATTTTACATTTATCAGTAATAATGCCTGATTTATTTTTCTATTCTTATCAACTATAACCATTCCCCTAAATTGAACAAAAAATTAATAGTAAATGCAAAAATAAAAATAATTATGAAGAAACATAATATAATCTAATTATCTCTTATTAATAGCATGTAATACCTCCTTATTAAATTATTAATATCAGAGTTAAGCATCGTCGTTGGGTGAGCAGAGTTAAATAAGTATGGCATCTAGGAATTGATATTAATTACAATAAGTTACCAACTATACCTGCAAAATAATAGGTATGATATACAAATATTAGGCATCATATTAGATGTCGTAAATGTTGGAATTTTAGTTATATGAATAGAACTTACGTAGCATTATAAGGCACTAGAAAATAATTAGCTCATTTTTACATCCATTGACCCACATGCATCCATAATATAATTTTTATTGAAAGATCATTTAACGTAATTTTATACATAAAATACCTTAAATAATCCTATACTTTTTTTATAAAATGATTATTTAAGGTTTTTTTTATACAAAAACACCTAAAATAATTCTTTTATAAAAAAAATTTAAATGATCCATAATTTAAATGATTCAAAAAAAATTAAAAATGATCATTTACGGCGTTTTCTATAAAGAAATGTCTTAAATGATCCTCTTATTTTTAGTTCTCCTAATCAATCTTTTTATTTTTTTTAATTAAAAGATCATAAAAATAAAAGGATCATTTATTACGTTTTTGTATGGAAATGTCTTAAATAATCATATTAATTAAGCCGTGCAAAGTGCCAAACACCTTAATTGATATTTTTTTTAAATAAAAACAATAATCATCTAAAATATTTAGGTATTCTTTTGCTACAAAAGGCATCATTTGTCATTTTGATATTTATTATTAATCAAATGAAATGAAAAGTTCCCATAATATATGTTAAAAAATTATTATAATTATATAAGAAATAATATACGTGAATTTCTCTCAACCAAATGAATGAATTTAAACACGATATTTTTTAAAAATAAAAAAAAATTTTGGATATTACACTTTCTTATGAATCATATTTTTCTTTAAAATTTAAGATTTTACGAACTAAATATCTCTTTAAAGTATTTGGTGCGGGCCAGGTGAAAAAAAAAAAATTAAAATAAATTTAGAAGGTTCCATTCTTGACAGAAAATAATAACTTTTGCTGCTTTTGCATCTTTTTTCGTATAAAAATGTTATTTTGAGCAGTTTCTCATTTTAAAGCTTAAGGTCTCATTTGAATTATATTACAATTTTGGTGTGATGGAATTTAAAATTTTTGGAGTCAACTGCATTATAAGGTGCATTTATATAGCAATTTAAGGTGCAGTTGAACATACTACTCCGCTAGTTGGAAACTGAAGTGGAGAAGATTTAGTGTTTAGCGCAGCCAATTATTCTATTTAGGACAATTGATTATCTTAATATAAAATTAAAATAAAAGTCATTAATTGTTTTTGATAAAATAATTAATTTTCATATTCAATTGTACCATAAATATTGCATTTATATAAAACACATAGTTTTATCATTAATTTTAATTTTATAATTTAAATCTTAAATAAAATATTCCCACGTCGGTGACTATTGGTATTTTTCAATCATTTTTTTTCTCAATCAATTGGAGAGGCTCTTAGAATATGTTACACCCAACATTGATTTAAGGTTCATAAAATAAGCAGAGAATATTTTATATTTACCAATAATATAAATAAAATGCAATCCATTTTTTTTTTAACCAAAACACAAATCAACATGTAACAAACGTGTATAAACAAAAACTACCAAGCAAAGATTTCATATGTAGTAATGACTATAGGAAACTTTTGGTAGATTAAGCCATTGTCTGTAGGTTTTTACAAGGTGCATTTTAAGTAGAATGGTATTTTGGATTTTTCAAGAGTTAGATACAAATTTAATATAAATCCAAAATATTAAAATGCTCAATTCATCGTGTATGATAAGAGACAAATGGGAAATGAATTTTCCCTTTAAAATTATCAGGTAAATATCTTTTTCAATACGTTGAAATTGTTAGGTTAACTATGAAATTATATAATAAAATAATGTTATATACACTCCTTAAAACTATATAGTATTTTTTAACGAACAAGACCACATTATCTATTTTAAAATTTTCAAAATACCTTTTAATCTTAAACAATATTTTTAGAAAGTGTTTACAAAAAATATATATCAATCCCAATTGTATAAAAAAAATTTCTAAATAGACTAGTTAATAAAATCTTTTGCTTGGTTCTTAATAATAAATAAATAAATAAAATATGATATTTGCTAAAATTGATAATAAATCTTATAATTTTAATTAGGCTCAATACGATTAAACAATATTAAAAAATATGTAAATCATATAAAAATAATATAATTTAAAATTGACAAAAATTATAAGAAGTCTGGCAAAATCAATGGTAGATCCAGAATTTTTTAGGAAGTGTACATTTATTCTAGTTGATATTTGTTAGGTTTTGGGTGTTGATTAACTATGGGTTTTGGTTGCGTGTTGGGTAATAGCAACGAGTGAAATGATTAAACAATTAAGAAAGATATATTCAAAGAAAAATTTTAAGTTATTCAGAAAAAAAAAATTCCTTTAAATTTTTTTATTTTTTAATCTCTGAGTGATCATGTACATCTTAACAATGCATTTGCAGCCGTCATTGAGTCAAAACTAAAAAAATATATATTTCAGTATTAACGTAAATTATAATATAAAAAATTTTGTATTTTATATATATTCAACACTATCAAGATATAGCGTAAATATTCAAATGGCCAAATCTAAATGAGAGATTGTATGCAATGGTAGATGAGGAGCAAGTGTACAAGGACTAGTAGGAGTAATGATAGTATTTATTTGTTACTTTTATGTTGATTAGAGAGAGCAGAAAGCAAAGTACAGTAGTTGTTGGTGGATGGTGCTCACGTTCAAGAATTAAGACCTTCAACCCTGCCCTGCACCTCTCTTACTAGCTGTCGTTATTGAAGATAAAGACTACCAAAGAAAAAACAACAACAGAGAATGAGAGAGAGAGAGGGTAAGGCCTAAGGCCTACGGGTGATTCAGTGTGACTGATCACTTTCACATTGTCAAAATGCCTTCTGCACAAACTTTGAATTTCTCATTCATTTTTTCAAGGGTTTTTACTTTATATATATGTACATATAACATGTATTATTATTTTATAAGCAATTTAATTTTTTTAATTTTATAAAATATATAAATATCATTTATTATATTAATTTTTAATTTTAAAAATTTTTTTTTGATAAATTTTAAAAACTTTATCAATAATGTATAAAATAAATTTTCATTTAACATAATCAAAATTCTTGGATGAGTTTATTTAATTTTAATAATATAAAAACAAAGAATAAATAAATTGAATTAAAATTTTTTTTTATGATAGAGTAACTCAAAGGGGCAGCAACTTGTCTGGTGGATAATGGCACAAACCCAATAGTTGAACAGACAATAAAGCACTCAATCACTTGATCTTCAACTCGTTGTTGCAAAATTGGGCTGCAAAGTTAGTCAATTGAGAAATAATTTAAAAAATTGTTGCATTATTGATGTTTGATTTTGAAAAGGTTGATCTAAATTTGTTAACTTGAGAATTCAGAGCACATGCTAAAAGTATAAAGGGAAAATTGCATAGTCTTGACAACATTTCACAACTATCATTACAAAACTTTAGAGTTTCTTTCAGTGAAAAAGATAAAAAAAAAAAAGAAAAAGTAATGGTAGGTACTAAAAATTGGTCTCAATACAAATAGTAGGCCACTTTCAGTTTCAACTTTCAAGCCTTAATTGGCATTTGATTTTTTTAATTAAAAATATTATTTAAGTGGGGTTGCAATTAGAGATGTAAGTGATATTTGTGTGCTCCTAAGTTATTTAGATTTAATTAGAAAAAAATTAAACTTCATTTGATTATTGTTGAATTGATTTTGAATTATCAAATGAGTTGAATTTCAGTATGTTAATGTTTGTTTTGAATGATTTATGAGCTTAATTAATTTTTTTTATTCAAATATATATTTTTTTATTTAATTAATAATTTATGATTTTATATTTAACACTTGTAAAAATTTTCAATTCAAATTTAAGTATAAATAATTAAATTTGAAATCGAATATAATAATTAAATTTATTTTTTACTTAATAAATAACTTAATTAAATAAATTCGAATAGTTTAGATTATATCTTAAATCAAATTTGAATTAAAAAATAAAAATCAATTGAACTCAAAATAAATTTTGAGCATTGACGTTAATATTAAATTCAAATTTTTTACTATACCAATTTAGTTAAATTCAATTACAAGAGTTATCACCATGAATTTTTGATGTAATTAAATTATAATAATAAAATATCACATTTATTCAATTAAAATATTTAAAATAAAATTTATCTATTTATGTATAAGATAAGATTTCATTAGGAATAGTTCAAATGAAAATTAAATCAAATGTAATATTTAGAACTCTAAAAAGTGAATTTGTCATTATATCATATAAGTTAAAAGTATTGAATTTTTTGTTGTGTTTTATTTTATTATATTTAATAATTAAAATTTTAATTTATTTACTTTTAAATAAAAATAACAAAAGTAAACAATTTCACATTATCGTTTACGATAAAAAAGCAATTTCTCCTTTTCATTATAATAAATGAGAGTCTGTTGCTTCTCAAAGTTTCTCACAAAAGGTTTGGTATCTGAAGATGGGTCAGGTTAGGTGTTTGGGCAGGTGGCATATCAGAGCCACATTTACGTTGATGGATGCGAATGAGTTGTGTTTTTTCAAGAGTGCAGGGACCTGTTAAGCACACGTGCCTTTGATAGTACCCGTACTCAATGTCCAATCACTGCTGTCCAAACCTAAATTTGGCATTTTATTTGTTAGTATTTATTTTTTTATATTAAATATGATAAATTTTAAAAATACTTAGGTCAATAAGATTTATTTTTTATTTTTATTAAAATTTAAAATTATTTATATATTTTTGCATTTTTTTTCATATTGAATCATGGTGTCTTGAAATTGCAATGTCCAGCTTAATTTGCCTTATTATTACATCGCCCAAATCTTGTTGCATGGCTTAACAAATCTCTGCATGTTTAAACAGTTCGATCTCTTTTCTTTTATCATGGATTTCTTTAGCTCTTGTTGATCCTATCAAGAATGGTGTTCTTCCCATCTCTGGGGCGCCTGTTTGTATTTTGATTCATGACCAACTGAAGGCTTTCCCTAATGTCTCTTTCACTGCTATTTCTAGAGATGTTAATTGGGCTGTCGATTGGATTTCTAAAAATGCAAAGTTGAATTATTCTTTTGATGATTATTTTTGCAATCTCCCTTACAATTCTAAAGAAGGATTTGATCCTCTTAGATTTTTTTTTTTTTTTGAATGAATGAAAGTTTCAGTTTCATTAAAAAAAAAAAGGACAAAATCTGGATATAAAACATTTTTAATGCGCCAAGGAAGAAATCTAATAAAGAAAATGTTAGCAATGATACTACTACTACTACTACTACTATAGTTGAGAAGAAGAAGAGAAGTTTCATTTCCTTATTAATCAGACTATCATTGATTTTAAAAAAAAATCTTTAAAATCGTTTGAAAAAAAAATTAAGTCCAAACAAAAATTAATTTGAAATACCCATATTATAAAAAATAATATAAATATATATTGAAAATGTACAAAAGTCAATTCAAAGTGGCAATTTCACATATCCTTTCCGAATTAACTGATTAAGCACAAGGAAAAGATTTGAAAAAGAGATTTAAAAATTTTCATTTGAAGTAATACTTTGTCACTTCATCTACAAAGATTAAGATCATGTAGGATAATAAAAAATTAATGGGATTTGGAATTAAAATTTTACTCTTTATCAAATCTGGTTATCAGTAATTGTATAATTTGTACTAGTACACATTAATTAAGCCAAAAAGAGTTGAAATAATTGCTGAGATTTTGCCACTTTATGACTGGTTGGGGATGCTATACAAAGTAGAAGTAGGCCCTTATCTACGTTACTACCACTACAAGGGATTAAACTTTTAATGGCATTTTTTTTCACATTTAGCGGCGTTTATAAACGCCACTAAAAGATTAGCGGCATTTATCAAAAACGCTGCTAAGAGTGCTGCTTATTCTTGCGTCCAAAAAAATTGCAACATTTTTAGAAAAATGTCTCTAACTTGACGATTTTTTTATCATAAAATATCACTAAATTTAGAGGCATTTATAGTATAAAATACCGTTAAATTTAGTAGCATTTATAGTAAAAAGTATCGCTACATTTTGGCAGTTAAAGGTATTTTAGATATAAACACCGCTAAATTAAAATTTTTATTTTTTTAAATTTTCTTTTAATATTGATTATTATCATTAAATAAAAAATATTAAAAGAAATAAAAATGAACTTAAATTTACAAACTAAATATTATAAATACATAATTTGTTCCAATATGGATTGAACACAAAGTTTAACACATTCAATAACATTCAAATTATTTTAGTATATTAACCAAAAATTTAAAATGTATGAAATTGATGATTGCAAAGATTTGAAATATTACCATTTGATGAAAGATTTTTCCTGCCCTGGTCACTACCATCTTCTGTTGTTAATGGTTTTCATGCACAACAAATCTTTTCAAGTAAGATTAAGTTGTTTCATCAAACACCTTGATCTAAAAAAACAAACAATACAAATGCCAAGATGAGATGAAAAAAAAACATAATAGACTATTTCATAATGGTTTCCTAACAATATGTTTGGATTGTGGGGAAGGAAAGGAAAGGAAAATAAAAGAAAGTAATGGAAACAAAAAAACCTTTCCTTTGTTTGGATAAGCTTTTAATTTAACGCTATTTTTGGATAAATATTAATAAAAGAAAAAAAAGTTTTTTAAAGGAAAGAAAAAGATACATGTAACCTTTATTTGGATAATTAAATTAATAAAGGAGGAAAGAAAATGAATTCTAACAACTATTGTTTGGATAAAGAGTGAAAAAGAAAGAAAATGATTCATTATAATAATTTTTTTCAATTATAACCTTTCATTACTTGTGATTTTAAAGCATTCTTGGACCATGATATATTTGCTATCTTGTCTAGCTTTACAATTGTTACTATATCAATGATTTTTAATTAAGTGAAATAAGAAGATGTTTTACAAATATGCATTAATGAATTTTGAGTTAGTCTGGCATCTCATAAACACAAAAAATATATCTATTTATATTCAATCATTCATCAAAATCGAATCACCAAAAAATTATAAAAAAAAATGTATATTAAAAGATATATATGAAACTTACTTGAAAAAAATATTGCTTTAAAAAAATTATAAGATGATTGTGATCTGCTTAAGTTTTTTTTATTAGGTTTTTAGTATTAATAAAAAGATAAACATAATAGTCTTTTTATAAAAAAAAAAGTTTTTCAACTTTCCTTTCCCTAGCTTTTCCTCTAAATTGGAGTATTAAAAAAATTAGGTTTACGAGGGAAACCAATGGTTATTTGGTTTTTACTTCTTTTTCTTTCTTTAAATTAAATATTTATCCAAACAAGAGAATGAAGGTTTGATTTCCTTTACTTTCCTTGACTTGACTTGACTTTCCTTTCCTTCCTCTCCCCCCAATCTAAACACATTGTAAAGGAAATGAAAGAGGTAAAAACTCAATAACCCTTGATTTCCCCTATAGTCTTCACTTTTTTAATACCCCTAATTTGGGGGAAAAGCTAAGGAAAAGAAAGCTAAAAAAAATTTATTTTTGTAAAAAGACTATTATATCTAAATTTTTATTAATACCAAAAGCCTAGTAAAAAAAAATAACTACATCACAATTTTCTTGTAATTTTTTCAAAGTCATCTTTTTTTTTTCACATATCTCTTCTACTATAAAATTTTTTTATAATTTTTGGTGATTTGATCTTGAATAATGATTGAATATGAATAGACATATTTTTTAAGTTTATAAGATTTCAAACTACCTCAAAATTTTTTATTTTTATATATAATATATTATAGTTTAAGATGTCAGCAATTTTAGGACATTATAGAAAGAAGAATGAGAAAAAGGAGATGTTTCATTGAAACACAATTAACTTGGCTATGATTATTGGAAGAGATAGGAATTGACTCACAACAAATCACTACTGCTTACCTATATTTTATTGATAATTCTGAGAAAGTAAGAGCAGTACTTAGATGCCATATGATAAAAGAAAGGATGTCGTTGAAAGGTTGGTGTTTGATTCATCTAGTCATTAAAAATGTTAAAATTTTCTTTGCTACATAAGTTTTTAATTCATTGAAATAAGTTTATTTTTGTAGGACGAAAATATTTATTTTTTATTTTAGTAAAATAAATTTATGTTGGACAACTATATAGTGATATGTTATTACTTTTTGTTTGGTGCAAAAAGGACATATAATTCACTCATATATAATGTTTTTATGTGATTGCATTTTTTATATTTAATAGCTTTTATATGAATATATCATCAAAGTGATAATGTGCTAAAATTTTAATAATGGCCAACAAATCTATCAAATGCATGTTTGTAAAACATCTTTTTGTTTCACTTGATTAAAAACTACTGATATAGTAGCAATTGTGAAGCTAAATAAGATAGCAAACATATTATGGTTCAGAACTACTCTAAAATCACAAGCAATGAAAGGTTATAATTGAAAAAAATTATTATATGAATCATTTCCTTTTTTTTTCACTCTTTATTCAAACAATGGTTGTTAAAATTTCTTTCCTTTCTTTTCCTTTATTAATTTTAATTATCCAAACAAGGGGTACATGTATCCTTTCTTTTCCTTTAAAAAATTTTATTTTCCTTTCTTTTATAATATTTATCCAAACATAGCATAAGGATATCTTGAATGAATCAACAAATTTATGTTAACAAATAACAATTTTTTAGTAATTTAAAAAAATTCGTTGAAAAAAAAAAACTAAACCTAAAATTTCATTCATGTTTGTAACTAAATTCAATGGTCAATTTCTGTTCTATCTTAAATTTTTCTCACCAACTAAAAAAACCAAACTCAGAATTATAATAACAAAATAAATTGGTAAAAAAAAAAAAAGCCAAACACTGAAAATTGTCACTGTTGAAATGGAGCTTACTAAAGGAGCTTGAATGGTGACAAAAACACAATAAATTAGAAAAAAAGTTTAGCAATTTAACCCAACAAATCAGACAAGAAGTTTAGAGATTTGACCTAAAATGCAAGAAAGCTAACTTGAAATTTACAAAAAGAAAAGGAAAGAAGATGAAAATTGACTACAAAATAACTGTAACTTAGGCAGAAAACGAGAAGAAAGCGACTCAAAATGAGCAAAAATGGAAGAAATGAAAAGGGGAAAGAAAAGCAAAAAAAAAGGTTTTGTGAGTTTGAAATTTAAGAAAAATTTAATAGTAGGAAAGTGTGATTATTGAAGGCATTTTTTGCTAAAAATGCCTTCAATAATCCCCTTCAATTTTTGTTTAGAATTATTTAAGGCGTTTCTGATCAAAAATACCTTCAATAATTCCCTCCAATTTTTTTAGAGATTATTCAAGGCATTTTTGGCTAGAAAACGCCTTGAATAATCTCTTATAAAAATTGAGTAGGATTATTCAATGTGTTTCTAGCAAAAACACCTTGAATATTTTTAGTTAAAAATGCCTTTAATAATCCATTTCAATTTGTTTTGAAGATTATTCAAGGCATTTTTAGCCAAAAATGTCTTGAATAATCTCTTTCCATTTTTTTGAAGATTATTCAAGGTATTTTTGAAAAAAAAAATACTTGAATAATCTTTTACAAAAAATTGAATGGGGTTATTCAAGGTGTTTCTAGCAAAAAATACCTTGAATAATCTCTTTTATTTTTTTGAGAATTATTCATGGTATTTTATGCAAAAAAAAAGGCCTTTAATATTCTTTTTCCTTTTTTTTTTTTAAGATTATTCAATGCGTTTTTTGCTAGAAAACTCTTTGAATATTTTTTTACAAAAAATTGAATAGGATTATTCAAGGCGTTTTTTGCCAAAAACATTTTGAATAATTCCTTTCAATTTTTTTTTTTTGATTGTTAAAGGCATTTTTGGTGTTTTTGGTTAAAAACATCTTTAATAATCCCCTTCAATTTTTTTTAAAAATTATTCAAGGTATTTTTGACAAAAATGCCTTGAATAATCCATTTTCATTTTTTTATTATTGAAGACGTTTTTTACAAAAAAAAAAACACATTCAATAATCAACTCAATTTTTTATGAAAAGATTATTCAAGGCATTGTCTGTCAAAATCTCCTGTTCATTTTTTATAATTGGATTATTCAAGACATTTTTTGTAAAAAAAAACCTTCAATAATCACTTCAACTTTTTAGAGAGAATTATTCAAGGTGTTTTAGTTTATAAACACCATTAATTTTTGTCTTTAATAGTGTTTATAACAACAAACGTCGCTAGTTAAATATTTAATGATATTTTGATAAAAAAAAACGTCTTAAATTTTTTAAAAACACGAAAGCTAATGATATTTTTAAGTAAAATACCGCTATAAAATTATCACTAATTTTTTATTTTTTTTAGTGTACCTTGATAAGTAATTAAAGAGATTGATTTAGACAGTTGGACTATACATGTGTTAGCTGTCCAAATGGACTAAACAAATTAAATAACTATTTTTAAGAATGAACCCTTATCACAATAACATACTAATTTAATCTTTGTTATTGTCAATTAATTTTAAATAAAAGAATAATAAATATTGCAGTTTGCAAACCATAAACTATGAAATATTATTAAAATGGCTTTGATAACGAGTGCTTTTAGGTACTTTTTAAAGTTAGTTAATATAATAATAATAATAATAGTTTTATATTAAATTTTGATAATTTTATTTATGTTTCTTAATGCATTGGATGAAGATATTATTGCATACGATCATTTTAAAAAATGTTTTAAGAACACTCATTAATAAATTACAAACAAGAGTTTAAGCCATCAATGAAAAGAAAAGTAAAAAAAATGTAATTTACCCGAATTTATATTTTTCGTAAAATAGATTGCTAAGGTCCCATTTAATTAATTGATGCTTTTATTTATTTTATTTATTGTTTTTTACCTCTTATTTTTATTTTTTTTTCCTATTATTTTTTATAAAAAAAATGAAGCAAATAATAAAGCATCAAAGGAAGCTTAAGAAAATTATTAAAATAAAAGGGAGACATATAAAGCTCAATGAAACTATTATAAGCTATTAAATTTTTCCATGATTGTGGCCATGAAAGCTGGGTCAGAGTCCATTATTCTAATTGTCCAAAATTAAAGAAAAAAATTGGGGACCTTATCTAATTTTATTAATGATGATATACTTAATTATACTCGTGTGAAATGAAATTATGTTGTCTTGGTAGACATATAGTTGATCAATTTAATTAATTTGATCACCAGTCAAATTAGGAGACTCCTTTGCTTATAGTTCGAGAATGGGTCATCAAAGCTATAAATCATACATGACGATTGATTGCAACGGTTCATTATATTTATTTGATGGTACTTTTAAAGTTTATCAATATATTATTTATAATAATATTTTTATGTTAAATGCAGAAATTTATATAATTAATGTGATGTTTCAATGTATTGTGAAAAAATATTTTCCTAATATGAAATTTTTAAAAAGCGTTTTTCAAGGCGTTTGATAGCAAACTTTTTATTTTATTTTTTATAATGAGACGAAGGATATGTTCAGCTTTGTTTGGCTTTAATTAAATTGGACCAACGATGTTTTCTAGTGGGCCATATGCTAAAAATACCAAAACCATAAGCCGACATGTAAATTCCTAATTTTATTTTAACTCGCAACGGCTAGTATTGGCCATTTGGCTCTCAAAATTTGACCGTTACAACCCATGCATCCTTTCATGTCAAAACCCTCACCCCCCACCCCCCCACCCACAAAAAAAAAAAAAAAAAAAAACCTCTTTCGATTTTATTAAAAGCTTTCAATTCAGTATATCTCTTTTTTCAACCCCACTGAAATTTAATGCTCTGTTATAAAACTTTCTCATTAATCTTATTGTTTAGAAAATACTTTTCATATCAATGGAGCAAGTGATGGAAAAGCCCTTCAATAGTAGTCCAATTCAATCTGAAAATGGTGGATTGGAGAACAAAACACCATCCCAGAATCAGAAAATTTATCAGAATTCTCAAGATTCCGACAACAATTTGAGAAAAACATGTACTCCAGATAGGCTTAAAGTTCCCAAGGCATTTAAGTACCCTGAAAGGTAAGGAACTGTACAGATTTTGATCATGTTTGAAGTACTACTGTTTCATGAATGTGTAATTTTACTTCCTGGTTTGTTTCAGGTATAGAAGTCCAACTGATTCTATGATGTCACCCGTTACAAAAGGTCTTCTTGCAAGAAACAGTAAAGGTGGTGGTGGCGGTTCACTCTTGCCACCTAGTCTAAATCAAACTAAGGTAAATTTCAAAGCTTATTGAAGATTGTAATCTTGCTACCCTTTTCTTCCTTCTTACACTAGAGAGTTGTTGCTTGTGAATTCAATACTAGGATCTCGCGGGACCTTCTTTGATTAGGCAGCAATAATCATTAACAAATTTAGGATTTCTATGTATGGAGTTTATATAATCATGTTTAATGTAATATTGAACACATCAGTAGTTTTTGGTTTTTCAAGTTATTTACTGTATTTGCTGATGTTTCAGATTCATGAGTTGCGTGTTCAAGATGTTGGTGTTTCTAAGAATTGAAGAACTGATGATGGTGGCTGAAAGCTGAAATTAGATGGATTCTTGAACTTGATGAATTTGTCTGAAATGATGTTAATTTCAATATAAAATTTACAATTAAGAAAAAAAAAAAAAACCTATGGGATGTATCTCTTGAACCCGTTTCTATTTCAATTGATCCAGTGAAAGGGGCCTCTTGTAATTTTGGTAGAGTTTTTGTATTGTAATGATAATTTTGCTTACTAATCATCTATGTTCAAATGCTTCACGTGAGACTGAAATAAGAAACTTAGGTAAACATGATCCATTCTCATTGTGGAGACAAGCTAAAGACGATAATCATTATGACTGGCATGCCTGCTGCCAAACCGTTAACCGGTTGATTTATTGAAGTGGTAGAGAGTCAGTTTTGTTACCGGCAGTAGATATTGGGATTTCCTGGACTCGAGCCTCAACACTAGGTCAAGAGGTTGTTGGCTCGTAGTTTCTTGGAGTGGGTGGGAAGTCAATTTTAGACATTCAGACCTGATAAATATGCATTTAATGATGTTAAGAGGATCATGTAAATTGGTAAAATTATATTATGCCTCCATTCTTATGTGGGAAATCCATTTAAAAGCTTAAGCAAAATGCTTCAGTGTACGCTTCAAATGAATAAACTGATGGCTAGCACCGTATTTAGCACCCAGTCATTAAGAATGAAAGTAGAGATTTACATGATTGCTAGATGGTCAAGACATACGGCTGCTCTTCTCACTCTAGTCGAACTTCATACCATTGAATCGAACCAACATCTCCATCTATTTCAAGTTCACAAACAGACCTTACCAAGTAAGAAACAGCATCATCCATGTTCACAAATCTTGCAAGGTCTGGTGGAAGGGTCTTCCCAGGCCAATTTTCAAGCCAGCCCTTTAACTTGGCTTTCAGCTCGTCTTCAGAGACAAACTTCTCATCTTGTCCAGGTTCTAGTAGAACATACGTTTCAGTCCTTGAATATGCTGCCCTCCTCCTCCTGCTTGCACACATCTGACCAAAAGTAAACTCCATAAAGATACCCCAGAACCAAGAAGGCTATGTTTAAAAGTTTAGGATGCTTCCTCTTCATCCCCCCCCCCCCCCCCCCTCTCTCCCAAACACTCCTCTTCCCAAAGGTTCAGAAAAATGCCCATTCCCCTGAAGATCATTCTAATAGGAATATGAATAAAAAGTAAAGAGCTTACTGGGAACGTTTTAAAAGGCCCCAGCTCAGAAAAAAGATATCAGATTACACTTAAATTATCACCGGTCATAGCTTACAGGGAATCGTTCCATTTACCATAGTTAAATAGAGTTTTGCAGAAAAGGCTTTATAATTAGTCAAGATCAGGATAAAGATGATATCTTCCAAATCATCCCAGGTCATTAGAAATGTTTTTATCTTCACAGTTTCACTTGTGTGCCATTACAAGTGGGTAAGTGTCAGAACTGCTTAAACCCTAAACCCTAAACCAAGCAGAGAAGATCTATAATGATAGCCTTGGAATGAAAATGAGCATTTGGAAAGAAAAAATATTTACCTTCACAGCATAGCAATGCTGACTCCCCGTTTTAAGAAGTTTCACATGAAGAGGACTAAAATATTGATATCCACTTACTGAACTTGCTTGAGCAAATGGTGTAATAGTGTATCTTGATAGAAAATTACCTGCAAACAAGGGGAAGTAATGATATCATTAGCAACATAATATAGCCCTATCTCTCTTACAAAAGAAGTCATACTCTTTGCACTCTGATTATCAATTTGAACAGTGATGCTGTTCTGTAAAAAATATTTAAAGTTTATTTAGACAACTTTCAAGCCGGATTTCTTCTCCTCAATTCCATAATTAAATTCCAGGCTTAATGCAAAATAATTAAAAGACAAAAAATTTCGTTGTGTACAAATCAGTAAAGCCCATTTCAATTCCACACACAGCAAACTTACCAGTCGCCACTGCCTAATTTTTTTCTTCTCTTTGTTCTATGTAGAGTCCAAAAACATTGAAAAAGCTGATGCTGCAATAACTAAACAACAGTTGACTCAAATTGTAGCTAATTTGCTGTTAATCATGAGCTCAAACCCCAATTTACTGTTTACATCATGACAATAAATACCTGTGAATAAATCACATCACA
Source organism: Durio zibethinus (assembly GCF_002303985.1). The sequence continues at coordinate 21,221,285 of NW_019168470.1, read as the reverse complement.
GCTCTTCAATGAATGCCACCTAATTAAATGCTTCAGATCAATTTTAGTATTAAATGAGGGCATAAACATCTGGACAGCTTAGGTATTCCTGAAGCCACCAAACCAAGACTAGAAAATGTGAGAATCTGATGTGGTAAGCAGATGGCTTCATACTACATTATGAGCCTTTAACCAAAGATAGTGACAAATAGTCTAGCAAGAACTAAAGAATGCCAGGGATACACAGGCTTCCAACAGCAGAAGATAGTAAAATGACAAACAGATCTTCAAGATGATCCCAGCCAGAACTTCATAATCAGAGCTACAGAGTCTCTCTATGAAGAATCCATCAAACTAGAATTTAGGATTTCCATAAAAGTAAGCAGGTGTCAAGGATGCAATGGGTAGCTGGAAAGCAGTTAGCAGCATCACCTCAGTATGAGTTATTATTGGACATATACCAAATCAAAAAGTTTAAGATACATCTCCATCTTCATTAGGAAACAAAGTATCATCTCTGAGGGATAAATACCCAACATCCTTCATATGATCTACTAGTATGACAATCACTTCACATATCTTTTCTATCTGAGAATGGCCTTTGTCTTTCACCGCAAATTCATGTTGTACATTCCTCACCTCAATCCAACTATAAGCAGCTTCTTTTCTTAGACCTATTTCCTCAATGAGCCTTCTCACTGCTTGGGAATCATCCCATCTTCCAGCTGCAGCATAGATATTTGATAACATTACATATCTGGCAGCATTCTCCGGTTCCAGTTCAAACAGAGCCTCTGCTGCCCTCCTAGCTAGATCTAAGTTACCATGGACACGACAAGCACCCAAAAGAGCACCCCACATACCAACATAATTTGGTCCATTAGGAGTTCTCTTAATCACATTCATCGCCTCCTCAAGCCTATTTTTCCTTCCAAGCAAGTCAATCAAGATTGCATAATGATCAGACCCAGGGGTCACACAAAATCCTTTTGCATCAAGTCTAAAATCTTCATTCCTTCAGAGACTAGACCTGTGTGACTACAAGCAGATAATGCCCCAAGAAACGTGACATGATTGGGCATTATGTTTGCTTTTATCATCATTCTGAACACATTAAGTGATTCCTCCCCATGCCCATTTTGGGCAAACCCAGTTATTAATGAGTTCCATGAAACAACATCCTTCTCATGTATCCTCTCAAACAGTAATTAAGCTGAGTTCATGTCTCCACACTTGCAGTACATGTCAATTAAAGCATTAAAAGCAAACTGATTCAACAAATCAGGTCTACTGCCAACTCTAACTGTGTGTCCATGGATCTGTTTACCTTTTCCAATAAGTGCTAAATCCGCACAAGCACTTAAAACAGAAACAAATGTGTAAGCATTAGGCTGCACTCCAGCCTCTATCATCTGCCTAAAAAGAATTAACGCTTCATTTCCATGATTATTTTGTGCAAAACCCGTGATTAAACCAGTCCAAGATACTGTATTCTTAATCGGCATTTCATTAAATACACTACAGGCATCCTCCGATCTAGACACTTTGGCATAAGCAATCACCATAGAAGTCCATGAAACCACATCCCTTTCACTCATTTGATTAAAAAGCTTATAAGCACTATCCACCTCCCCACATTTCCCATAAGCATCAATCAAAGCATTGTAAACAATCAAATTCAACTCCAAACCAAAAACTATCATAAAGCCATGAACTTGACACAACAATCTCAAAGCACCTAAGCAGGCAAAAACACCAACAATACTTACGACCGTACAGCCATCAATAACCAAATGATCACATTCATTTAGCATTTTTTTGAACATGATTACTGATTCTTTGTAAAACCCATGTCGGGAAACCCAGAAATCAATGAATTATAACTAACATGATTTCTCCTAGGCATTTCATCAAACAAGTCACAAGCTCTATCAAAATGACCATGTTGTGAGTACACAGAAAGAAGAATGTTCCAAGAATATCTGTTTTTCACATGAAGTTCATCGAAGGCTTTTTGGGCACTTTTTATTTCATTGAATTTCGAGTACATGGCTATAAGATGGTTGGTTATAAAGGGCTTAAAGGTTAGAGCTTTTTTGATAAATTGTGAATGTAAAAGTAAGCCTAAATTCAAGTTCTTGTCTTTTATTGATCTTGAGATGAGAGATTTGAAAAAATAATCAAGACCCATATCTCCTTTCATTTTTTTTTTCTTGTTTTTGGGGTTTCTTCTAGTTGATGAAATTCATGATAATTTTGAAAAGTACAATTATATAGCGTAAAGATTTTTTTTTAATAAAGCTTAAAAGGCCAAAAGCTAAGCTTACAGTTAAAGAGCCGCTGAAGCCCATTGTTGAACAGCATTTTCTCCGTCGAAAAATTATTGCCCGCAAGATTTAGCATTTCTTTTTTTGTGTGTGTTTGTTGTTGCAAAATAAGTGTAAAATGGTGAGGAAAAAGATGGCATATGCTTTGTTTAACACAGGCTTTAGGCTTTGAAGATAACATGATAAAAATTGTATGGAACTTTGCTAATATATATGTCTGTCAGTTTCTAGTATATGCCCTTAATTACCCTGATTTTTTTTTCTTTTTATAGCCATAAAGGGTGGAAACTTTTCAATCAGCCTTGCAAATGCCAAATCGTGCCTAAATAGTATGGGCGATTATCTTTATTTTTTATTTTAAGAAATTTTTTTTCTTCAATTTAACATATTATTTTATATTTATAAAATTTATGAATTAGAGAAATTTTTACTTAATATTATCATGACTGTATGTTGAAATTTTTTGTTTTTGTTGGCTATTTGAAAGTAACATATAATATCATGCATTCAAACTATTTAGTTTTTTTTTTTTTAGTATTTTGCCATAAATAGCATGACGAATTTAGGATGTTTTTGGGCCGAAATTAGAACATTTATTTGTGAGACAATATTCCAGTTTTATGTTGTGAAATTGGTTTTTTTTTTTTTTTTAAGTTTTATGAATATTTTGATATATTAAAAAGGTGGGAAAAAAAAGAAGTACAAATTAGTTAGCATCATGAAATAAGTAGATCAAGTACTGGTGATTAAGACCCAAATCTTCTCCAGCTGAGGAGGTTCATAATCCAATTAGCAATGCTCCAACAATGGATGTTGGTGCAGTTGCAGGAAAATTAAGAAATTCCATAATTCATTCACCTACCAATATCATATCTGGCCTTTCTGATGACACCAATAACACCACTCTTTCCTTCGCCTTCATGATTCCAAGCATTAAGAAAACACCATATTTCAAGTTTCTAAAACACCAATTAAATTAAATATATTAAAGCCTGCATGCATTTTGCTTTTTCCATTAATATAAGCCTTATAGAGTGAAGGTTTGTGTAGTGTCTTCTTGTGTGTCCCTCGTATATTTATAAGGTCAGATTTTTATGCCTATAAAAGGATACTTCAGAAAATGAAAAAACGAAGCAACAACATTAGGTGGCAAACACCTAATTTAACACAAGTATATGAGCCATGTTTTGCAAAATCTGTTGCCCTATCAATGAATTCTGTCAAGCAAAGCTCATATTGTGCCGAACCAGATCATGGGTTGTCCAACTTACTTTGACACTTCTACCTGCGTTCAGTCTTTTTCCCTCCTAATTAATGGCACGTGATTAAATAGAATAGTCTTCATTGACGTAAAGCAATGGATGATAACAAGTCTTGCTACCCTCATGCTGCAACTTTCGCAAGTTGACTACTACATATGATACCGGGAATATATTATTTGACACTAAAACAATGTTTGATAAAAAAAAAAAAAAGATAAAGAAACACCGAAGAAGGAGATTTTTTTTTTTCGTTTGATAAAAATGATGAAAATACAGAAATGAAATTATAAATAAAATTATTGAACTTTTGAAAATAATCGGATTTGAGAAAAATGAAAATATGCGAATTTATTCAGTTTTTTCTCTTATTTTCCATCTTGCAAACTAAAAAGAAAAATTCTTTAATTTTTATCACAACTAGATTTCAAGAAAGTAGTTTCGTTTGTGAGAGTAAAATATAGTTGTTTATTAATTTAAATATTAAAAAATATATAATAAAAATAGTTGTATTCATGTTTTTTCATGGGTTTTATTAGCTTAGACTACTTATCAAAAGGTTAAAGGTATAATACAATCACAACAAGTATAAATTTTATTTAAGATGAGCCATACATCCAAATTGGAATAAGTATCAAACTACTTAGATTTAATTTAGGCATGCAACAATAGATATTAGAGCATATTAGAAGTTTTATAGAAGGAAATCAAAACTGTTACATGTTAAACCTCACCAAGGTTAACAAATATTTGCTTCAATAAGTTTCATGAAAAGAAACTATATTGCAAAAAATGAAATACTGAAATTTTATTTGCATTTAGGACCTAATTTATAGGCTACAATGGTATTTCAAAATACATATGCTGGTGTAGATAAAGAAATCACTCATCTTTTCACAAATGAAAGATTTAAAGAAACTAAAACTGCTTTTATCTTTCACATGTGAAATAATTTCAGCTTTATCTTATTCTTTAAATGGCAAAGATTTCCTAAGAATCAATTCTATGGTAGTTTCAACTTCTCGAAAATAAAAAAAAAACAAAACATAATTCCAACATTTATCTTATCCTATAAACAATAAAAAAATTTTAAGAACTAAAAGAGGACTTTATAGAATTCGAAGAACAATATTTTAGATTAAATAATTTACAACAAATAAAAGTTTTTATACAATAAAAATTCACTCATTTGATTTGAAAGTGAAACTTTTCCTCCTTGTCTGAACAACCACAATCAAATGTTGCTTGGGTTCAAGTTTTAGCATAGCTTATGAGAACAATCTAAGTTTGAGGATAGCTTATGAGGTGAATCTAAGCTTTAGAATAGCTTATATGTAAAATCAAGTAAAGACAGACATTAGAACATAATTTGAATAGTTAGAAGTTGTTTATTTGGCAAAATTAAATAAGAGATTCTAGTCACTAATAATTTCAATATACTTTTGGATCCATCTATAATTAGAACTTCAATGCAATAACAATATAAGGATGGCGATGCATACCTTTGATCCATTAACAGAATCTCAACTTTTTCGTCTAAACTTTGTTAATATTAAGTCCTAAATAAGGTATAGTTGCTATAGCTATCAAACCTGTCAACATAAAACATCCACCAACAAAATCTTGTCTTTTTCATCCAAACTTTGTTAATATTAAGTCCTAAATAAGGTATAGCTGTTATAGCTATCAAACCGGTCAAAATAAAATTATTTGGGAAATTTTCAATTTCATTCTTAACCAAATATATCAGACAAACCATTTATAAGTAATTAAAAAAAAATGAAATACATCTCAATCCATAGGCAAGTTAAGTTAATAAAATTGTTTGTCATTCTCAAAAACCTCTTACCTCTTAAGTATTAGCCAGCAGTTGGTGTAGAGAAGGAAAGTTGATAAAAGGAACAAAGAATAGAAATATCCATCCTTACTTACATAACCAAATAGGCTTAGGCAATGTTCCACTTAATAATCTAATGCATGACTACAACAAAGTTGAAAACTTCAAATTTTATGGAGAAATATCCATCAAATTAAGGAAAGACAACTGAACAAAATCTCATAATTATCAAAAAGTTATTAAGAAAAAGAAAGCAATACCATACCTTACATTCTTCTTCCATGAGATTAAACTAAACCAATTGGTAAGTATATATATATATATATATATATATATATGAATATATGAAGAGTATGTCTAGATGGCAATAAAAACAATCAAAGAATAGAAAAAAAATTCAAAGAAAAAAGTTATAAAGAAGTGATGCTTACTTTGTAGTTGTTATATTCCTTCTTAACTTTCAACTTATGTTTTTATGGGATACATGCACATTGATTGGTCCAAGAAACATTTTCAAAAAATTTCCTACCATTCCCAATTATAAAGTAATCAACTAAATCATGCTATTTCATGAAATGAGGATCTATCATGATCAAAACTGAAAAAACCAGGAATACAATGTTATAAACATACATAAAATCGACACACAACCAAAACATCATTGTGAATCTTGCTTCCACTTGCAACATATTCATAACACTCGTAATGAACTTCCATGCAAGGATAATATGAGGCAATATAATCAGCCTCAAATCACTTTTTGCCATTTATAGACAATGAGGTGTGCACAGACAATAAAAATAATTATAACAAACTCTTTTATAAACTTATAAAAAATTAATGAGGTACAGTAATCTTTTCTATACCGTCTTTAGGGTAACTCATAGAATTCAAAATTTCAAGATAAACTAGAAAATAATTTGTTTTTTAAGCTAAAGTATAGAAGACATCAAGGTATCAAGTCAATTTGACCTTCAAATCTGACAATACACATGCAAAAGCTAATTGTTGAAAGTTTAAACTCTAAATTTTCCTCATTTTGTCTAATAAGTGAAATGTTAAATGCAACATACACCTCATTATGACATATTAGGTAGTTTCAATTTACCATAAATAATAATAGCTAAATAATGCCAAAGTATTAAAACATTTCTAACCCAAACTTGAAAAACTTATATGATAATATTGCCTTGTTTCCTATAAACATTTGCTAATAATTTATGCATTATTTAATATCCATATAGTGGAGGTTTATAACATATAAATTGAACAATTTCACTAAGAAAATGCCAAAAAAAAAATTTCTCACCTCTATTTCAGTTGCTAGAATTGCATGATACTCATTCAACAAATATATCAATCCTGTTAGCCAGCCTAATCAATAGAAAATAAGAATGGAGAGATAAATCTCCAGATAAAACACAATAATACGGTTAAAATAAAAACTAGTACGTATTGTGATTAGGATAACTATATCATAGACAACCCTATGAATCCTTTACAATAACTAATTGGACTTGAAAGTTGTTATATGGCATGCACTATATCATATATAAGCATACACACAAGCACAAGAAGCTCAAACTCGAACATAAAAAAAAGATTTTGACATCTTAAAAATAGAGCCATAATAGGGCCATAAGTAAAAACTCCCATAAAATGGGAGAGTAGAGCAAGCAACAGAGATCACCAAAAGCTTTTGTGGTAAAAAAACAAACCAAGAAGACCACATTAAAAACCCATTCAATATGGAAAAAGTATTGTTAAGGCAAAGAAAATAAGTTCTTAGACAGTCTTTCCATATTGACATTTATTCAAAAACGTTTAAAGCAATAAACAAAATATTTTCAAAACTAAAGCAAAACGCATGAAATCTTCCCATAAATCCCACAAAATGATTTGATAGCTTCGTAGGGCATTGATTGCACCTTTAATGTTATTCTTTTCCCAAAAATGTTGCACCATCTATAATTCACCACAAAATCAATTAAGAAATCCAACCAATGGATGAAAGAAAAATATCACGTAAGAAGTAAACAAAGTACTAAAACATGAATGATGGAGATTTCTTTTCCTATTTTCTACTAAAATTGAATTTATTTCTGTTCATCAAAACAAAAGTTTATCACCTGTTATAGACGTTTAGATGCACATGGACATGTTTTAAACCATAATAATATTATGATATTCTACAGTCCATTGATTAGAAAGTATCAATGTCTTTGCCTAAACTATATTAATTCCAGAAAAGAAAAAGTAATGGCTACAATGCATCCACCAATTATATCCACAAAAAGAAAATGAAATTTACTTGTAACTTTGTCAAGCATGACTGAAGAATGTTTAAGAATATATCATGCATTTGCGTGAGGCTTTTCAATTATGTTTCCATCATTAACAAATATTGATTCTCCTTCTAAATTTTGGCTTTTAATAATAGTAACATTCCCATAATCATCATAACTAAATCCCTTCCTAAAAATTTGATTTTCAGTAATTGTCCTATAAACACCCCATTTTGTATGAAAACTTGTTGGAGTCAAAATGGGTTTTGATAGTGAATTGGACCCTAATTCAAAATTTTTTTACACCAAAGCATTAAAAGCCCAAAAAAATTTTGAGTTTTGATTTGATATTGGACTTGGTTAATTTTAGCTTTAATTTTAATTTGTAGTATAACTTAATTTTAATGTTGATTTCAGTCAAAATCAAAGGTTAAAAAGTCAAAAATTCAAAAAAAGGGAAAATAAAAAAATGGGTTATTCTAAAAAAGGAAACTGTGAATTCAATCATGAATTTAATTTTGGAAACTAATTAAATCAAATCATAAAAAATTAATTCACAAAAAATCAAATCAAATAAAAACACCAAATTCGGTTGAATTTTTCCAAATTAAATGATTGAATCCCTATAAAAAGGACACACACAAACAATAATTAGGGAATGGTAACAAATGCATAAGTAAGTTCTAGCAATGTTAAGCGTTCAAAGTTTTTTGGGTTTTGGGTTTTAATTCTGGAATTTTGGTTTTAGGAAACATTTTTTAGTTTTGGAAATTTGATTATGGATTGAAGTTTATGGTTTGATTTTTAGAGTTATTTTGAATTTCTGGGATTCGGTTGATTTCTTAAATATTTCTAGGTTTGAATATAATTTTTGCTAGGAAATTTTTGGTATTATTTGAATTTTTAGAATCTGAGAATATTTGGGGAAATTTTTCATTTTTCTGGGTTTAGGTTAAATTTTAGGTTTTCCTAGGCTTTTATGGGATTTATATTGAGTTTTCTGTTAAAGTTTTGAAGTTTCTAGTGGTTTCACGATGGCCAAAGGTTTTTACAATGGTTAGATTCTAGGGTTTATTGGTTTTTTGAATTTTGTTTGAACAACCGATTGAATTTTTTGGCACCGGAATATGAGTTTAGGCTGGTTGGTTGAATTATCCTTCAATGGATATTTAGAGATAAGGCATAGAAACTTTTTAGAGAGAGAAAGAGTTAAAGTTTGAAAACTAAAGTAAAAAGAGGATTTTTGCTTTTAAGGTAAGCCAAATGCATCATTTCATTAATAGGGAAGATTCGCATGTTTCTTTTAACCCAACTAATTACATGTGCTTGCGAATCCATCCTTAACACATAACTTGGTTCTTAGCAGTCTTTTTTAGCCTGGCCAAGCCAAGTTTTTAGCCATTCCTACCAGTTTTTATTCTTGTAGTCGAGCTACTTCCTAGTTAACCCGAATCACATCAAATCTTTTTGTAATTTTTTTATTTAAAATTTTCTATTTTTAATTGATTTTTTTCAAAATAAATTTTTTTTAAAAAATAAATTCATGAGTCATACTAAACTATTGAAGAATTGTTTTTATGGATTTAAATTTTTTATGAATTTTACCAAATTATTACAAAATTGTATACCCTAATTTTTGTGAAAAAATAGTTTTTTTAAAATCCTATCAACATATTGAAGGATAATCTTTGATAGAAAATCTTACCAACATATTGAAAAATATTTTTGAAAATAAATTATTTTTATAGAAAATAGATTTTAAATCTCTGATGATGAAATTCATAAGAGCATTGCAAATAGCAATCTTTACATAAATTTTTAGGTGAGAAATTTTTTCTAAATTTTAGCAACATATTAGAGAATTTAGATAATATTTTTCGATACCAAGGTTTTAAATCTCGTTATCACAAATAAAAGTTTTTTACAAAAATTAAATAAATCCAATGATAAAGCCTTTTCAAAGTGGAACACTAGTCTCCATGAATACTTGTAAGGTAAAAAAATTATTTTAAATTACTACCAAACTACTGGATTGATTTAAGATCAATTTTTAATAATTAAGCTATGTGGTAAATTATAAAGATATTTTCAAGCTTGGATAACTTGAAATCAAACTGGTACCATCTTTGAATAGTAGCTATAAGGGTACTATAATATTTTTCATGTGTAATCGTAGTCTCGAACCTAAATCTAATTTCATAGACTAGAATCTATTATTTAAAGGTATCTAAATCAGGCTAGAGACTCCTTTTTAAAATGAGACAGATTCACTTAGATGGCTAATCACACCTATGTATAAAAGATTGGTGGTGGCTCATAAATCTATATCTAGCGATAGGTCTACGAATTTATACATTATAATAGTTTGGTGATTCTGTTGGGGAAAACCAAGAGTTATGCCGGTAAATAATTTCTTATTATCCAAGCCTAACTTAATAAATTTAAGAATTTTTTTCTTGTATGTGTTTTATTTATTTATTTATTTTGATCATATATGTTATTCACTTGTATATGCATAACATAAGCTCTACACCCGAGTTTCATCCTTTAAAAGGGAGTAAAGTATCTACACGCTTTTGAGATTTCATGTCTTCATATGGGTTAGTGAAATACTCATACTCAAATTAAACCCTTTCTATTTGTAGCCTATAATAGGTGAAAATTGAGGTACCTTACTAGTCTATAATGGACAATGATGTAAGAAAACAATTTGGGAATCATTAGACTATTAAATCTTTAACCTTAACATGTAAATAGACCTTAAAGGTGTGAACCGAAGTTAGAGCTTTGCTTTCCTTTATGTTAAAAAATCCTAAATAAGGCACATGGTAGGACATTTATTACTATTCTGATTATAAATTTACATATTGTTCTTTGTATTTATTATGTGTATACTAACCCTTTTTTTTTACTATACATGCATTCACATAATTAGATTTATCATAAGGAGTGATCGCCATAAAATTATTTTAACAAGAAAAATTTTAGTTACATCTATGGAGAGACTAGCAAAGTCTTCTATTAGCATGAAAAGAGAGCCTAAAAAGTTGAAACTTATAAATAAAAAGCTAGACCTAGCAATTCATGTCATCGTGTCGTGTAAAATACTCTAATCGTATCGTGTTTTATATGAAAATCGAGTGTCACAGTTCGTGTTGACACAAAAACATAAAATACATTTTTTTGGTTTTATTAAACTTATTTATGGTTTGTTTAAAATTTTAAGCCATGTTATCTGCATGTCTTTTATTCATACCATTTTCGTATCATATAATCGTATCGTGTTTCAAATTGCTATGTCTATAAAAGGTTAAAAAGGGAAGTTCAAGCCTTTAAATAAGAAAAAGATGAATGAAAGAGTTTGTTTGTTGATCTTAACATAACACAGTCATCCACCATTCAAGAGCTAGCTCAACTTTTGAAAACAAATGGACAGTTGCAAGTAAAGTTACAAAAAAGTGAAGAGGCATTCTTTAAGAATCAAAAGCACATTTAAATGCTAAATGGGATCATGGTTGAAATTGAAACACAAATGGGGGTTGTGAATGAAGAATATGAGCAAGTAAATGAGACATATGTGAGAAAATATGACTAGTTAAAGTACTTGCTTGACCAAATCACTATAGCTACTCACAAAGCCAAGAACATGGTAAAAAAGGTTGAAGAATGGAATACAACGGTGCCACCAGTGAAAGCACATGGCCAAGAACTATTAGATTTTCTCAATAAAGTGTAAAACTAATATCATCAAATTAGGGATATCTTTCTTCAATGAAATTTAGACTTTTCATAGATGTAATATTGGATTTAGTTAGAAATAACTTTTCATTCAATAAAGATTCGTTTTATTAATAATTGTTATGTGGTAAGTTATTCTTATTGCATTCATGCATTCCTACATTTATTTTCATGCATAATTAGATGGTTTCATAAATAGCACTCTAAATATGCATTTTAATTATGCTACATAAGATTCAAGAATAGATCAACTAACTTATCACCAGTATAACACCTGAGCTCAAGCCAAAAGAATAGAGCAAGAGAACATGAACTGCTTTAAAAAAATAAAAAAAGCCTATGAAGAGCTCAAAAGAGAGTTAAATAAAATTTTTAAAGCATTGGACAAGTGAACAAAAGAAAGATAGTAAAGAAAAATGTTGGCCATGAAGATCATCCACTATAGGATGTTGTTAACCCTCTATATCCTTTTGGCTATAGCCCATATCAAGCCCAATCTACCTAAAGCATTTCATCACAATAGTTCATATTTCTTGCAAAGTATACTTACTTAAAAATGCCATCTTCACTAAGCCAAAAGAACGTCCAAAGCTATATCAACCATTTTTTTACTGAAAAGACGATAAAGCATGTCCAAGTTCCCAATTTAGACAATCCAAATGAAAAGTTGAAACTAAAAGTGCTCGAATCTTTAAAAAACTTAAAGGTAAATAAAAAAATAAACATGCTCAAAAAGAGATTACGAGCTGTGGAAAAAATTGATATCTACGGTTTCATGGATGCAACCAAACTTTATTTAGTTTCAGATATGGTTATACCTCTAAAATTCAAGGTACTAGAGTTTGAAAAGTATGATGGTACTAAGTATCCAATCACACATGTCACCATATACTGTTGAAAAATCATATATGTCACTATGTACTATTAAAAGATGGCTATCTACATTAGTAATGAAAAATTGTTAATCCATGTGTTATAAGACAATTTCACTGATTAGGCCACAAGGTGGTATGTTCAACTGGACTGAACCCATAGCCACTCGTGAAAGAAGCTCACTTGGACATTTATTAATCAGTACCACTACATTATTGACTTGACCCCTGATCATTTTTCTTTACAAAGTATGGAGAATAAGGTAACATAATCTTTCAAAAAATATGCCCAACGGTTTATGGATATGGCTACTCAAGTTTAACCTTTTTTAATTGAAAAAAAATTGCAGTACTATTTGTTAACACCTTAAAAGTACTCTATTATGATAAGATGATAGAAAACGCAATAAAAAACTTTGCTGACATGATGATCTTATGAGAGATTATTGAAAATACCATCAAGAATAGTAAGCTTGAGGAATAATAGCAAGCAACATAAAGAAAGTAGTGATGCCTAAACAGAAAGAAGCTTAAGCCCAAGCTGTAAGTTTTAAAAGGTAATAATTTATAAACTATGCTTCATATCCATAACTTGTTCATCCTGCTTACTATATCGCTATCAATAGTATTGCATAAGTCCTTATCAATCTGTCTCATAACCAACTTACCCATCCACTTACCAACCAGCCTTTAAAATACTTACATATAGGCCTAGTCTTGTTACTACATAAGTTTCAAGGCCTAACAATCAAGCGAGTGGTTTAAGAAAATATAAGAATAACCAAAAGAGAGCTCGCATTGATCTTATACCCATAACCTTTAATAAGTTATTCCTATAACTGGTTTAGAACAATCTGGTATTTCTAGTTAATTTGAAACCATTGAAGCCATCATATCACAAATGGTACAATGTTAATGCCATGTATGATTACCATAATAGGAATATGGGTCACTTTATAAAAACTTACCATATTTTCAAACACAAGGTACAAAGTTTGATCCGAATAGACTCAATGAACTTTAATAAATCAAAGGTGCTAAATCTCAATAAAGACTCTTTATCCAATCACCCAAGGATATAATTTTAGAAAAGATATGAAATGGCTTATTAGAACTACTTGTCAGTTTAGGAATTTTTAAGAATAATGATTTTTTTTATGTACTAGGATTTCATTTTACTTTTTATTATTTTAATAAAAGTGACAAATATGAGTCATTTTTATAACATTTCCTCTTTTGCATGAATAACCATTATATGTTTTACCTTTTTATATCTTTTCCTATATTCAATTCTAAATTTCAAATAATAAATATTCAAACAATCATGACAACAATTCAAGATTCTATTTTAAAAGCATAATTCATGTTAAGATTATTAATAAGCTGAGATTATTAATTTATTGAGATTACTGAATAAAATAAGATAAAGTTGAAAAAATTTCGATCATTGAAAGATGAAACTGATGCAATATATGATCTTTATGTTTGGTCAATAAATATTGTCCATTAAAAGTATTCATATTTAAATAAGAATTGGTCATCTTTCTTTTACCTTTTACATTAAAAGTAAAATTATCTTTTGCTATCTTATTTGAGCCTATTGAAAATTTTTTTTCAAGAAACCCTAACCAAGGATCACCCTCACACTAAGGGTAAAGTTTGAAAAACTTGTTTATAGAAAGAAAAGTGAAAATCTTTAGTAATTTCAAGGGCAATGCCCTTTTGTGCTTAGATCTTTCTTGAAAAATGATTAAAAGTGCAAAAAAAAAGTAAAATAAAGAAAAAAAGGAAATAGTGAAAAAAAAAGGAAATTGATAGGACAAAATATCAAGTTGCTTTACATGAAAAAAATGATCTTTGTTTTGATTACCCTTCATATACATTTTGGGCTTGTTTTATTCATTTCTTTCATAATCCCTCACCCTAGCCTATATTACATACCTTAAAATATTTTTTTGGATCAAATATGAATATTCAAATTGGAGAATCATGAATTAAACTAAGGCAGGTTTGCAATTAGATTATTTGAAATTTTGATTGAAATATTACTGATGGATTAAAAGGAAAGAGAAATAAGAAAAAAGATGAGAAAAAGAGGTGCAAGAAAAAATTAAAAAAAATAAAAAAAGAGAAAAAGAAAACTTAAACTAAAAACTAGAAAGAACAATTTAAGTAAAAATAAAGACTTAGAAAAATAACTTTATTTAAAGATCCCAAGGATATGGATAATGTTTAGTTCAAAGATTGAGAATGTCAATGGAATGTGTTTTTTAGAGAGAATTCTAAGTTAGAGTTCAAAATTATCTTAATAGACATTATTTTGGATGTTGATATCCCATTTAAACAGTCACAGTATTTTGCTTTTATTCATCTTTGACTGGTTTTTTACCAAACTTCCTTTCAATAATGAATACTCATTTTTCTTATTCTTTACCAAGTTGTATCCTTTAAATAAATTGAAAAAGTATATCATATTTGTCATGAATTAGAATTATGATAAATAAATGAATGATAATATCCATAAAAGATTCTTTCATTCCTTTGAAAGAAATTCAAGTTGACAGAAGTGAAAGAAACCTGAGAATATGATTTGAAAAAAGAAAATAAGGTGACCTAGTGATGAATACAATGATAAATTGGTCAATATAACCTATAAGTTGTGACTAGATGAAGAAAATAATGAGGAACAATTGATGAAATTTGTTCTAAGATTGTCATTGTTAAAAAGCTAAAAAGGAATATATGAGATGTGGAGTCTTGAGAACCTTATTACCACGATTAAATTTTCATAGCCTTAATTTAGTGACATTTGCCTTACATATATTGTGTTTGCATTGCTATTTGAATAAGTACATGTACATAATTTGATGAATATTTGAATCCTTGTTTTGGTAATTGCATTTGCAATATATTTAGGACATGCATTTGGATCATTTACTGAGAATTTGAATTATTGCATTTGTGTCATTTGGAAAGGCATTTGCATTATTATCATGACATTTATTGTATACAAGATTTTGACTTTGGTGGGAAAATATTTTACTTTCGAATTTTCGAATGAGGAAGATTTTTCATGATGAGATTTGTTTAGACCAAAAAAATATTTCAAACTTTTAAAGTAGAAAGCTTTTGTTTAAATGAGTTTTTTTTCAAAAATAGCCATGATTTATAAAACCTCCGGGCATAAACACTAAAGTTTTTTCAAATGTGAATCTTTGAAATTTTGGATATGAATCCCTAAGTTTTTTGAATGAAAATCTTCAACTTTTAAGTGTGAGTTCCTAAAATTTTTCGAATGAAAACCTTTAAAATTTTGGATGTGAAACATTAAAGTTTTTTCAAATGTAAATCTTTGAAAATTTGGATGTGAATTCCTAAGTTTTTTCGAATGAAAAGATCTTTAACTTTAGGGTATGAATCTCTAAAAATTTTTAATTATAATCTTTGAATTCTGGATGTGAGTCTTGAAATATTTGATGTGAATCCATGAATTTTTTGTCAAATGTGAAACTTTAAAATTTGGATGTGAATCACTAACAAATAATTTTTGAATGCAAATCTTTGAATCTTGTATATGAATTTAGAAATTTTGGATGTGGATTTTTAAAAATTACAATTGCAAATCGTTACAATGATGAATCTTCAAATCTTTGCGAATTATGAAATTCTTGCGAATCTGAAAGTTTTGTGAATTTTTGAAATTTTTGAGAATTCAAGATTCTTACGAACCTAAAATTCTTAATAATCATATTCTTACGAATTTAGAAGTCTTGCGAATTTGAAAATTCTTTCAAAACTTAATTTTTTATGAAATTGAAATTCTTGTGAATCTCAAAGTTTGTGAATCTTATGATCTTTACGAATCTTAAAATATTTACAAATCTTGGAGTTTGTGCAAATCATAGAATCTTTACGAACTTTAGAGTCTTTGTGAATCTTAAAGATCTTTGTGAATCTTGGAATCTTTATGAATATTGTAATCTTTGCAAATTTTAGGACCTTTGCAAATTTTTGAGTCTTTGTGAATATTAGAAATCTTTGTGAATTTGGAATCTTTGCAAATCTGCGGACCTTTACAAATCTGGGAACCTTTATGAATTTAGAAGTTTTTATGAATCTAGAATCTTTGTGAATTTAAAGATCTTTGCAAATTTGGAGACTTTTGTGAATTTTAAAATCTTTGAGAAATTTGAATCTTGAAACTTTTGTGAAACTTGAATCATTTAGCAAATTTTTGAATCTCTAAATCTTTGCAAATCTTGAGTATTTTATGATTTTTTTAGCATTTTACAAAATTTTGAATCTTTTACGAATCTTGGAGTTTGGAATCTTTCAATCTTTGCTATGAAATCTTACGAATCTTTGAAATTTTGTGAACCTTTGATTTTAATGACGAACCCTTTAATTTCCAAATTGTGAATATTTATATTTCAAGTTAAGCATTTTTTAATTTTCAATTTTTCTTTGATCTAAACAAAATGGATATCTTTTGATCTTTGTACAATTTTTGTTTCATAAAAAATGCATAAAAAGGGCAAATGTACAGACCCTATTTTGTTTGAAAAAATTTTTGAAATTGAAATGGGTTTTAATCGTGAATTGGGTCTTACTTCAAAAATTTTTGAGCTAAAGGATTAAAAGGCTAAAAAAGTTTTGAGTTTTGATTTCATTTTAGACTTGGTTAATTTTAGCTTTAATTTTAATTTTTAGTTTAACTTTAATTTTAATGTTCATTTTAGTCAAAGTCAATGGCCAAAAAGTTAAAAAGTTACAAAAAGTGAAAGAACAAAACAAAACAAAAAAACAAAAAAAGGGAAAATAAAAAAAATATGGGATTATTGTGAAAAAGGAAACCATGGATTCAGTCATAAATTCGATTTTGGGAATTAATCAAATCATATCACAAAAAATTAATTCACAAAAACCAGATAAAATTACTAGATTCGATTCAATTTTTCCAAATTAAAGGATTGAATCCCTATAAAAAAGCTATACACAAACAGCAATAGGGGGATCAATAGGCAAATGCATAAGCAAGTTCTAGCAATTTTAAGCATTCAAAGTTTTCTACTTTTTGGGTTTTAATTCTAGAATTTTGGTTTTAGAAAATAGTTTTTGGTTCTGTAAGTTTAATTGTGGATTAAAATTTCTAGTTTGATTTTTAAAGTTATTTTGAATTTTAAGGATTGGGTTGATTTTTTAAATATTTTTGGTTTTGAATTTAATTTTTTTTAGGAAATTTTTGGTATTGTTTAAATTTTGGAATATGGGAAATTTTGGGAAATTTTTTTTTTTTTTAAGGTTTGGGTTAAATTCAATGTTTTTCTGGGCTTTTCTAAGATTTTTGCTGAATTTTTTGTTTAAGCTTTAAAGTTTTCATTGGTTTTCATGGTGGTCGAATTTTGGATTTTATTTGTTTTTTGGATTTTGTTTGAATTTTTTGGCTACCGATTGAATTTCTCGACTCCAGAATCTAGGTTCAAGGTGGTTGGTTGAATTTTTCGTTAAGAGATTTTTAGAGAGAAGGCAGAAAAAATTTAAAAAGAGAAAGAGTGAGTTTGAAAACTTAAAAAAAAAAAAAGAGGAATTTTTTTCTTTTAAGGCAAAATAAGACATACCATTTCATTAATCGAGAAGATACATGTGTTTCTTTTAACTTGACTAAGTACCCACACTTATGACCTGATGTGTAACGCAGACTGAGTTCCTAGTAGCCTTATTGAGCCGAGCCAAGTTTCTTGCCATTACTACTAGCTTTTATTCTTTTAGCTGAGCCATTTCCTAATTGAGCCGAGCCGTATCAAATCTTTTGGTAATTTTTTTATTTAAATTTTGTCTATTTTTAATTGATTTTTCTCAAAATAAATTCATGAGTCCTACAAAACTATTAGAGGATTTTTAATATATTTAAATTTTTTTAAGAATTTTACCAAATTATTGAAAAATTTCATAACCTAATTTTTTTGAAAAAATAGTTTTTATAAAATCCTACCAATATATTAGAAGATAATCTTTGACAAAAAATCTATTAACATATTGGAAGATATTTTTAAAAATAAATTGTTTTTATAAAAAATAGATTTTGAATCTTCAATAATGAAATTATTAAGAGCGTTGTAAATAGTAATCTCTACGTAAATTTTTAAGTGAGAAAATCTTTTCTAAATTTTACCAATATATTGGAGAATTTAGATAAGAATTTTTTATACAAGGTTCTAAATCTTGTTATCACAAATAAAAGTTTTTTACAAAAAAATTTAAATGAATCTTGCGACAAACCTCTTCAAAATGGGATACTAGTCTCCATGAATGCTCATGAAGTGAGAAAATTATCTTAAATTACTACCAAACTATTGAAGAAATTTTAAGATCAATTTCGAATAATTAAATTATTTGATAAATTATAAAGATATTTTAAGACTTGGACAACTTGAAATTAAATTGGTATCATTCTTTGAATGGGCATTGTGAAGGTGTTATAACCTTCCTCATGTGTAATCGCAATCCTAATCCTAAATCTGATTTCGTAAACTAGAATCTATCATTTAAAAATCTCTAAGTCAAGCTTGGGACTTTTATTTAAAATGAGACAGATTCAGTTAAATGCCCAATCACCCATAGATAAAAAAGATTAATAGCAACTCTTAAATTTATGTTTAGGATAGATCCACAAATTATATATTATGACAGGTCCATTTGGTCTACTCTTATCATTAGCAAAGGTTGCCTCTGAAAGCTACAAAAATTAGAACTTACCAAGTAGAATTTAGTGCAAACAACAAAAAATGAAGTTTATTCTTAAAGTGGAAAGATTTTATTTGTGGATTTGGAACAAGAAATTCATCTTGTTTTTATAGTTGGAAGAGTTTTTTTTAATATACCTAATATGCAAACATAAAAAACCTTATAATTAGAATCCCCACAGCTTAAAATAAAGTCAATGACAAAAAAAAAAAAAACCTACAACAAAAAAAAAAAGAGAATTTGAATTAAAAAAATTGTTAGTAATAAAAAGTCATTAGAATTTCAACTTACAGATTCTTTGTTGGAAGCTACAAAATCAATGTAGGATTGGTTTAGCATCGAGACCCATTATCTATCTTCATCTCCATCTCCCATCTCTCTATTCCATTTTTTTTTTTTTTTTACTCTCCAAACAATACAAAAAGAGTTGTAATGTTTTCTCTTCCATTCTTGCTATTGGGTTTCTCTCTTTCTCTCTCTCTCTCTTTGAATCCAAAATGCATCGATTCAAATTCCACTCCTACTTTCTCTTTCTAACTCAACTTGTTAGTTTAACTCAGCTCTCTCAACCCATTATTATTTTTCTCCATTTCAAAGTGAGTTTTTTTTTCTTGCTTTCTCTTTTTTTATATTTTGTTTTTTTCTTTGTCTAAATACCCATATGATTTTTAAAGAAGCTTTTCCCTTCAAGTTTTTGGAAAAAGCTTTTAGAAAAGCTTTCTTTCTAAAATTACCCATTAATTTTTTATTTTACATTGTTTACCTATCCTTTCAATACATATTAGGGGATAACTTTTATAGATATTATAAATGTGGCTAATGCCTCAAATTACTCCATTTCCTTCTTTATTTTTTTTACCAAATACAATTACAGAAAAAGGTTTTTTTTTTATTTTTTAAAAAAGTTAAATTTTTATTTGCTTAATTATAATTATAATTATAATGAAAAAATAATAAAAAAAGAGGTGAGTAAAGGAAGGAGGAAGTATTGTTGGTAATTACAAAGGCCTTCAAATTTTTTTTTTTTACCAAAAAAATCAAATATCTAGATAATAAAAGAATTTCTTAAAAATATATTCAATTCATTAATGAAAAAGTTAACCTAAAAAATCCTAAGACCAGCATATTAAATCTCAATCACATATTAAAATATAAAAAATATAACTAAAATAAAAATCAATTGAAAAAATAATCTACACAAAAATCAAATAAAAAACTCACAAAAATAACAAAAAAATTATTTAAAAAATTACCAAATCTAAAATTTAAATATTTTAAAAAATGTTGTCTCTTAAAAACAAAAAAAAAGAAATAAATTAAAAAACTAAAGGTTTTAGAATTGAGATTTTTTTTAATAAATTTAAATATATATAATTACAACTAACCAATACAAATAACCATATAAAAACTCTAGATATGAGATTTTTAAACTTTTTTTAAATCTAAAAAATCTAAAACCTAAAAAAAAAAAAATTTAAAATTATTTTTATAAAAAAAAAAAATTTCACACAAAACAGATAGCATTCTTGTTAATGTTAAATGCCAGTTTCTTGACAGGCCACTGATATTAAAAGATTAAAAGAAAAAAAAAATTAACCACCAAAGATTTGACAAATTGAATTCAATACTTTCACACACCCACAAGTTCTTAAAACAAAAAGAAAAAAAAAAAAAAAAGGACATCCACAAGTTCATGGAAAACTGAGTCTGGTTGTTTTTTTTTCCGAATTCCCATTTCCATACACATCAGGTGAGGGGGATTCTATCATCGGCGGAAGCACATAAAGAGCTTCTTTATAGACACCTTTAAAGGTTAAAATTATAAAAAAAAAAAAAAAAAAAAAAACAAATTTTCTTTATTACTTTCAATTTTTTTTTTTTGAATATAAGCTTTTAATTCTCTAATTACTTTATTCACTGTTATTATCAAATATTTAACCACAGTTTACAATCAATCAACATTCAACATATAGTAGACGAGATTATATTACTTATAATTATTATAATATAATTAATTAATTATAATTTAAAATTACGAAAAATTTATATATAGATAAGTGGTGGATCTTTATATAAATTTTTAATGTGAGTGAATAATTGTAAAATTATATTAAAAAAATTATGAAAGAAAATCTTTTCTACTAATTAAAAAATAATGAAAATTTTGATTATTTTATTCAATGATGATAATTACACTCTCAACTAAATCTAAAATTAAAATTTAATTATTTTAAATTAAATATAAAAATTGTTTAAAAATAAAATAATTTGAACTTTAAAATCAATTTAAAATGTGTTAATCACAATTGAATAAAATACTAAAATTTTTTACTATTTTTTAAATAATAAAAAATCCTTTGCCAAAAATTATTAGTAAAATACTCTCACAACAAGCATTCACAACAACAGTTGAACATAAAAAAAAAAAAAAAAATCCCCTCTAAACAAATCAATCAGAAAATTGAATCAATTTGCCCTGTGGGAAAAATAAAGGTTGTCTTCCTTTTATATATTAGAAAGGCAAAAAGTAGCCTTGGCTTAAATTTTTGCCATTTTCCCCTTTTAATTGCAGAATCCAAGCAATTCATAAACGCTCATTTGAAAACAGATTGGAGGTATCATCGAAATAATAAGGTAAAAAATTGATAATTTAAATTAATGGATATATAAGCCTTAATTAGCTTCAAGTTGGAATTTCATTCTCCATGAGTCTCAATTGGCTTTTAATCGATCTGATTTATATATGATTTTATTTTTATGATATTATTTAAAAAAATTAAATTTTTATTGATAAAAAGCAAAAAAAAATTTCTTTACCGATTCGATTAATTCTCGTTGCTCATAAGTTACATGACACAACTTCAAAAAAATCCGAAAAAATTTATTCTCTCACTCTAAAATGATTGAAAAGACTACGGTTCAAAATTTTAATAAAGCACCAAATTAACAACTTTGATTAACAATAATATAATGTTAATTCATCTTCATCTTATTATTTAATTTAATTAAAAAAAAGACTAATAACACCTATTAGCTAGGAATAATTAATAAATTTGATGGCATCACTCTTTCATCACCTTAATGTGAAAATTAATTGAGCTGCATGTATTAATTATATGATTATAAATTGAATAAAGAATTAGGAGGAGACAAGAAGTTTGCTTATTTTTATGTGTGGACTCTTTGTTGGACATATGACAAAAAGTTTTAAGCACTCAATGTAATTTTTTTTCCTTTTTTTAATAAATAATGTTTACTTTAGTGTAAAGTTAGCTTTTATGTTGACCCAAAACAAGGGATTTGCATGCCGGTTAGCCGGTACGTGTTGAAGAAGAAAGCAATTATTTTCCCATTTTTCTATGATAAAGTACATTGAAGAAACAATTTTGAAGGGCCCATTTTTCACTAAATAAAGGGTTAAATTGAATTTAACTTTTAAAACTTGAAACATGATGAAGAATTCGAAAACATATATGGTGTTTTGAATTTATTCTTAAAATTTGTAGTATTATTTACACAAACTATCAAGTTTTGTTGTATTTTTAAGATTTTAGATCATTTAACAAAAGCTTTTAAGATTAACAAGTGAAAATTTTTAAGTCATACTAAAGATTTATTTTAATTAATTCATATAATTATTTTGAGTATATATTATTTATTAAATTTGATATTTAAAATTTAAATTTTATCATTTTTTTATTTTTAAACAAAATTCATCATTGTTCAATGTTCATAGAATTTTGTGAAACAATACTTTAGGTTGACTAGTTGGCCAATTGTGTAGAGTATAAGGGAACGAAGTCACAACGACAATTAAAATTCTTTTAATGAAATTATAAATATAAAAAAGGTTATCAAAATAATTAATTATTTCATTGTAATTAAATTTTAATTATTGAATAATAAATTAATAAATTATAACATAATTAAATAATTCAATTTATACGTAATAAAACTTGAACTTAAAATTTAAAATTTTTTAAAAAAATTTATCACTAAGTCAAGATCTCATTTGTCAACCAACCATGTCATGAAAAAATGCTAGAAACTATGACTCTAATAAGTTGCTACATTTTTTATTAACTTCCCTTTATATCTTAGTTTCTTGATGATTTTCCTATGACCTTGCTATATTAGTTAACTCAATGAAACATCTCAAAAGATTAGCTATAATTACTATAAAATTATGATTTTCTCTTTAGAGATTTAGAATTTTTTAATTTTGCTTACACCTAGTGTTATAATTCATATATGACAAAACTTACAATTATTATATAAAAATCATGGTATATAATTCAAATCTTTTGTATATAGGTGAAATTATAATTTATTGAATATGATTTTGAACTAGAAAGTATCCTCTTAACATTTATCATGCATGACATTTGAAATTTTTTGGATAAAAATAAGTTGTAATGTGAGAATAAAAAATAAATCGTAAGTATTAAAATTTAAATTTAAAATTTATTAAATGTAAGAGATTCATTGAATTAATTAAATTAAGTTTGAATTTAATAATAAATATTGTATTATTTATTTCAAATAAATTTATTAAATATTAATTTAAGAATTCAAATATAAGAAATAAAATATAAAAAACTATTATTGCAGATTGTAATGGTTTTTAAGTAATGATAATCATTTTTGCATAAAAAATTTAAATATAAAATAAAATATGACATATTTAATGTCATTCGTATTTTAGGATATATAAAATAATTCATTGGGATCAATATTTAGGTGTTAGAAAAGATTATTGGGTGATTAGTTGCATTTAAGAATTTCATTGATTTATATTTAAAACCCTTTAAACCAAAAATATTCCCATAGGCTTTTTGTGGGGGACCCCTAATTTATCGGGACCTCATAAACCCTAAAAATTAAGGTAATCCCAATAAAATTAGTTTAAAAGGAAAAGGCCCCACTTCACCTTCTGGAAGGGCACCCCATGTGGAATCCTGTATCCAATGCCACCTGGGCAATCTAGCCTGTAGAGGACAATCTAAAGTTTAAAGTATGCCTTTTAACCCTGTCAAATCAAAGAAATAAAATATTAAAAATATTAAAATTTTAGTAAAAATTAGCGCTTAAGTTGACGGTGCTGATGCATTTATTGACCGGTTTGTGGGACCCAATCACCTCCTTGATGAATTTTTGCCTATTGTATAAAACGACAACCTAAGCCCTAAACTATTTGAAAACAAAAAAGTTGAAATTTCAAAAAAGAACAAAAAAGTTAGAAATATTTTTAAAGAACCGTGAAATTTTTGTTCAATATCGAAAAAGCCCCTATCCATGTTGGACAACTTTTCTTGTTCCATTTTGAATTTAATTATCTGAAAAGAATAATGAAATTTATGGAATGAAAAAAAATTATAATAAATTTTATTAAATTTATTAAAGAAATTATTATTAAAAAATAATATTTGATAAATTTATATTTTAAATATTAATATTTGTAATTTTTTATTTTAAAATTATAGTATCTTTGACGTCAAAAGAATTTTAACTGCATTCATTGTCTAATAATAGATAAATGAAATAAATGATAACTAAAGATTTTTTCATTTTTTTCTATTTTTATAAATAAAATTAAAAGTGTACATAACACCTGCTGTACCATCAAGCCCGTCATGTATAAAAAGAGAAAAATATAAAAAAAATGATAAAATTAAATAAAGAAAGTTTTTAAACAATTTTTATTTGGCTACCTCCATTTAAAATGCAAAAAAAAAAAAAAAAAAAAAACTCTCTTTAAGCCAATAAAATCATTTTAAAATTATCTTTAAAAAATCAATTTGAAATTATACTTGTTAAAATAAATCTTCAAGTCTCAAACATGTCCATTATTGTGTCGTGAAAAAGGAAACCTCCATAAAATACATTCAATCAGGATTAAATTTAAATTAAGCAAAACATGTTGGAGCTTTTCATAAATAAGGTAAACTTTTCATACCTGTCCATAATTTTCCCATAAACTGCACAAAGGGAAAGTTCTAAAATAACAGAAGGAGAAGAACAGAAAGGAAAATAGAACGCGTCTTTCATTGTTGAATGCTTCTCTCTTTTTCCATCTCTTTCTTTCCTTTTTATTTTATTTTCTCTCCTCCCAAACACCCCAAAAAATTAGGGTTGGGGTTATAAAAAGAAAAACAGAAGAAAGAAAAGGAAAGACCCGGATTTCCAACTTAAAATTCTTGTAGAAAGAACTTTTTAGAGTACCCTTCGAAGAGGGTACTAAAAAAATGGGTTCTTTTTCAGCTTCAGTTATCAAGTGGCAGCCATTTTTCTTACTCTTCTTCTTTGTATTAAACTGTGACGTTTTGGGTGATAATTCTTCAGACAAAGCTGCTCTTCTTGAGTTTAAGAAGTCTGTCTCAGATCCTTCAGGGCTTTTGTCCACTTGGACCGAAACTTCCCATCACTGTTCATGGTCTGGTGTTTCATGTGACAAAAACTCCAAGGTTTTGTCTCTTAACATAACTGGTTTTGGAAAAGGGCCAAAAGGTAATTTCAACGGTACAGCTGCTTCAATTTCTTTTTCTTGTTCTGATTATAGTTTATTTCCATTTTATGGGTTTGGTATTAGAAGGAATTGTGGTGAAGTTAATGGGAGTTTGTTTGGAAATTTGTTGCCTTCTATTGGAAAATTGAGTGAACTTAGAATTTTATCACTTCCTTTTCATAGATTTGTTGGTGAAATTCCTACTGAAATTTGGGAGTTGGAAAATTTGGAAGTTCTTGATTTAGAAAACAGTTTGTTATCTGGGTCATTGCCTGTTGGCGTTTCTGGGTTAAAGAATTTGAGAGTTCTTAATTTGGGGTTTAATAATATTAGTGGAGAGATACCAAGTTGGCTTTCGAGTTTGGAACATATGGAGATATTGAATTTGGCTGGTACTCTTGCGAATGGAACCATTCCTGGATTTGTTGGAAGGTTTAGAGGTGTTTACTTATCGTTTACATGGCTTGGTGGGTTGTTGCCAGCTGAAATCGGTGAAGGCTGTAAGCTCGAGCATTTGGATTTGTCAGGAAATTACTTCGTCGGGCAGATTCCTGCTAGTTTGGGGAACTGCAGTCAGTTGAGATCGTTGTTGTTATTTACGAATATGTTGGAGGAAGTGATTCCACGTGAAATTGGTCAGCTTCAGAATCTTGAAGTGTTGGATGTTTCGAGGAATAGTTTGAGTGGTCCCATACCTGTTGAGCTAGGGAATTGTTCTGGCTTGACTGTGCTTGTGCTTTCAAATATGTTTAATCCTTATGATGACCTTGCTATGGCTAAGGGGGATCCATCTTTAAATGAGGATTTTAATTTTTATCAAGGTGGGATTCCTGATGAAATTGCAAAGCTTCCAAAACTGAGGGTATTATGGGCTCCAAGGGCAATGCTTGAGGGCAACTTACCAACTGATTGGGGTGCTTGTGATAATTTGGAGATGATAAATTTGGCTCAGAATTTTTTTGCTGGGGAAATTCCTGTTGGTCTTGGTCTCTGCAAGAAGCTGCGGTACCTTGACTTAAGCTCAAATAAGCACCTTACTGGAGAGCTTATTGAGGAACTTGCAGTTCCTTGTATGAGTGTGTTTGATGTCAGTGAAAATTCCTTGTCAGGTTTTATCCCTAGATTCTACAACCGTGAATGCCCTGATATTCTTTTCTCAGATTCGTATTCCTTTGAACCCTTCAACCCAACTTCTGCATATTTATCATTTTTGGCAAGTAAAGCTCAGGTTGGAACACCTTTTGAATTTTTTGGAGATGGTGGTCCTGCTGTGTTTCACAACTTTGGAGGTAACAACTTTACTGGCAGTGTCTTGTCAATGCCAATCGCACCACAAAGATTAGGGAAACAGATCTCTTATGCATTTTATGCTGGAGAAAACTTGCTCAGTGGACCATTTCCTGGGTATTTGTTGGAGAACTGCAACAGATTGGATGTACTGTTTGTTAATGTTAGCTACAACAGAATGACTGGTCAGATTCCAGCTAAAATCAGTAAAGTTTGCAAATCTCTCAAAGTTTTGGATGTGTCTGTGAATCAAATAGCTGGGCCCATTCCCCCTAGCATTGGAGACTTGGTTTCACTTGTTTCTCTTAATTTGAGTTGGAACCGATTACAAGGCCAGATTCCAAGCAGTTTTGGGCAAATAAAGGATCTAAGGTTTCTTTCTTTGGCTGCTAACAATCTGACCGGGCCTATTCCTTCCACCTTTGGGCTGTTGCAATCTTTAGAAATGCTAGAGCTGTCATCAAATTCTCTTTCTAGTGAAATTCCTAAAGGTCTGGTTAACTTGAGAAACCTGACTGTTCTTCTGCTCGATAACAACAAACTCTCTGGGCAAATTCCCTCTGGTTTGGCAAATGTGACCATGCTCTCTGCATTCAATGTGTCCTTCAATAACTTGTCTGGGCCACTGCCATCAAGCAATAATTTGATGAAATGCAGCAGTCTTCTTGGAAATCCTCTCCTACAGCCTTGCCTTGCATATTCCTTAATGCCATCTTCAGATGAAGCAAGTGCGGGTGATTCACAAATTTATGCTGCATCACCACCGGGATCTGCAGCCGAAAGGAATAAAAATAATGGTTTCAATTCAATTGAGATAGCATCTGTAACATCTGCTTCGGCCATTTTTTCAGTTCTTCTAGCTCTTGTTATATTATTCTTCTATACCAGAAAGTGGAATTCAAAATCCAAAATTATCAGCACCACCAAAAAAGAAGTGACAATTTTCACTAACATTGGGGTCCCATTGACATTTGACAGCATTGTGCGGGCCACTGGGAATTTCAATGCTAGTAACTGTATTGGGAATGGAGGTTTTGGGTCAACTTATAAAGCTGAGATTTCACCTGGAGTTTTAGTGGCAATAAAGCGGCTTGCAATTGGGCGGTTGCAAGGCTTTCAGCAGTTTGATGCAGAAATTAAAATTCTTGGGAGGTTGCGCCACCCAAATCTTGTCACTTTAATTGGCTATCATGCCAGTGAAATAGAGACATTCCTTGTATACAATTATTTGCCAGGTGGTAACTTGGAGAAGTTTATTCAGGAGAGGTCCACAAGAGCTGTGGATTGGAGGATCGTCCACAAGATCGCTTTGGACATAGCCCGTGCTCTTGCCTACCTACATGATCAATGTGTTCCACGAATTCTTCATCGTGATGTCAAGCCCAGCAATATCCTTTTGGATGATGATTACAATGCTTATTTATCAGACTTTGGTTTGGCCAGACTTTTGGGAACTTCGGAAACCCATGCTACCACAGGTGTTGCTGGAACTTTTGGGTATGTTGCACCGGAATATGCAATGACTTGCCGTGTATCTGATAAGGCTGATGTTTACAGTTATGGGGTGGTGCTCCTTGAGTTGCTCTCAGATAAGAAAGCTTTAGATCCATCGTTTTCTCCTTATGGAAATGGTTTCAACATTGTTCAGTGGTCTTGCTTGCTCTTGCGACAAGGCCAGGCCAAGGAGTTCTTCACTACAGGGCTATGGGATGCAGGTCCCCAGAATGACTTGGTAGAAGTTCTACACTTGGCAGTTGTGTGTACTGTCGATTCTGTCTCTACAAGACCTACAATGAAGCAAGTAGTACGACGGCTGAAGCAACTTCAGCCACCATCATGTTAGTTACTTGATAAAGCTTATGTTGATCAACATAGTCTTCATAGGAGGTAAGCCCCAAGCTTGGTCATTGCAGCAGGCTGCCCTTAGGTAGAATTCTAAGCTGTAGTTATTGCCACTTGTAAATTGTAATACAGTTTTGCCCCCTTTTTTTCTGATGCTATTTCTCGGATAGGGGTTCACTGATGACTCTGCAGAAGAATACGGAAATGTATATTTTTTAAATCCAAGTTGTACACATGTATTTGAGTTTCATTTGATATCTAATAAAACAGTAGAATAGTTTTCCTCTCTTCACAGTTCATATGTCGTGTCTATTTTAGTTTAATCTATATGAAGCCTGTAATGCAAATATCCTCTGCTGTGAACTTACTTTCTGCAACTCTAGAAGGTAAGTGATGTTGAAGTTGAACAGTTGAAGTTGCAGGATGGAAAACAATTGGCAGGAAATTTTCCTTCACGATGAAGTTTGCAAATGCTTCCGGTAGATTTTTTATTTTGTATCATGATTTCATTGCCTAGTGTTATTATTCTGCTCCCAAACTGCAAATAAAGTTGTCAATACTTCAAAATGAACATCTCTGTGTGTATCAGATTATCTTCAAAATCTAAAGGATAGTACATTTGATTTCAGGCCTTGCATCCGCAGACTGTGACATTGGAATAATCTGCAGCACTTTCTCTGGTATATGCAAACTTCTAATTCCTTTTGGACCCAAGATTAAGAAATAAATACTAGGATGTTTTGTATCTGTTCTCTGACTTGTTAGAGTTGTAAAAAGAAAGACAGATTATAATGGGTGATGTTTTTCCATTATTAGGAGATTTAAAGCTAATGCAGGGTCTCTAACACTTGAAATTCCAATGAGGCAATCGTTCGCAGTTTCAGTTTGATTCTTTTGTGCGTGGGACAGCCCCCAAATGCCACCACTACATGAAAAGACTTTGAAACCAGTCTCAAAAGATTTATCAAGACAACCCTGAGATTTTATGGGAATATGAGGTTCAGGATTTATTTTGTTAGAATCCTGAGTTATACAGTGAGTCCAAGAAAGATTGTGGTTGTGCATTACGTGTATATGGAACATATCATAGTGCATGAGGTGGCGCAATCAAACTTGGTTGTTCACCCATCATATCACTGACATTTTCAGTCAGGTCTGAAATAACTATGCCATTGTATTGCCCTTTAAGACACTTTAAATGGTTGCCCCTTCGGGATGGATTAGAAACCTTCAAATTCTTTTTCTTTTTTCTTTTTTTTAATTCTTGAATAACTACTTTTCCAAATCCAGCCTCTTTTCACTTCAATTTTTCCATTGATGATTTTGCTGATTTAGGTCCCTTGAAGGAGATCCAAGGATTCCTTTTGCCGAGCATGTGATTTTAAAGGAAGCCTTTGTTTTATGGTTTGAATGAGGATTGAATTTGTGATAGATTGGAAGAGTTCATATCAGAAGTCTTGAAAGGAAAATAATGCATCCATTTTAACTTTTCAAAGAGAAGCTTCATTCGCTAAAAAGGTTAATAGCCTTGTCCAGAATAAAAGAAAAGAGCTTTTGCAATTAATAAAGGCGAAAATTCATTAACCTTTTCTCTGCATTCCTCCTCGTGGATTTGCATCAGAAAAGGAAAGAAGGGTTAACAACTATATGCTTTAATGGATGTGCTACATCACCACCACCGGCATGCTTCACAAATTCGGCCGGGGAGAGGAAGCTGCCATGGCAAACACATACGATTCTCACCTCCTCACCCTTTCTATATCTGTAAAGAAAGCCTTCTATTCTTTTCCCACTGGGGCCATCTCCTGTTGTTGACACACAAGGCATATCCTCCAAAATGTTCCTCACAACTTCCTTAACTCTCTTTTCAGCTACTGCTGGTTGACTAGGCTGATTATCAGTCACAACACCAGCTAACTTTTCTGATTTTTGAGTCAAGAGTTTTCCAGGGATGATGACTGGTTTCTGCCCAGTCTCTGCTGCAGATTGCACACTAGTAAGGCTTCTTGCTTCCGAGCATTTGTAAATTCCTGTAATATAATGCAGTATATATGAGCTCAAGCTGAATGCAAGCTTAAAATAACCACAAAAACAACAAACTATGCCATTTTGTCACAATGTAGAGTCATATTGCCGCTGTACTTCATTCAAGATCATTTCCTTTGTAAACTTAAAGTATTGAAGAAAAGTTACTAAAAAAAATAGTGTAGCTCATTAACAATTTACAAAAGGTTGATGCATAGCATAAGTAACCCGCTCCCTGCATATTTTTCCCCTTCATTTGCTGCATAACAACAAAAATGCCAAAATCCATTTACCGATGAGA
Organism: Durio zibethinus; assembly: GCF_002303985.1. The sequence continues at coordinate 21,190,284 of NW_019168470.1, read as the reverse complement.
TGACAACATTTCATACTGTCAACTATAAATTTTTTTTATGTTATCCAAGGTCATTAGCAGATCACGTTAGCATTAAGATATGATAGCTGTGTTACGGATATTAGAATCAGTTACCAGTCTCCAGAACATCTTTTCTCACCCTTCCATGCCAAATTTCCACTTTAAGCTGTAAAAAAGTTCAAAGAAGCTATGACGTTATGTCACGAGGTTTATGCTTAGGACGATGACTAGATAAAAGCCCTTGAAAATTGTAAATCTTGCCTGCATTTCACTGAATATTTTTTGCATGATTTCACGCAAGGATGTTCAAAAATGATAAAACGGAGTAAGATAATGCCACTAAATGGTTTTTGTATCACCATACCATCATCAGAAACTAAATCGTCCTTTTTGTTCAAACCACAACACAAAGTCCATCGTTCACCTAGAAGGATGGAAAAAAGGGCATGTCCATATCTCCAGGTCTACAAGATATTCACAAACTTAAAACTCCAGCCTAAAGCTATGTACCCTGGTTTGCTAAAACTATGCTTTAATATAAAGGACAGTAATAGATCACTGCCATTTATCGTATTATTCTTCACTTGAATTTCTTTTTTTTTTTTTTTGTATCTCAGGAAGATAGTACAATTTTAACTTATGTTCCCAACTTCAATTTTCCATTGTTTATTGTTGGATCGTAGGTAAAAACTAGGATATTCTTAGTTCAACTAAAACAGAACTGTAACATAACAGCAACCCAAGATGATCAGTCATCTAGAGGAAAACATCAAAACTTTTTTTTTTTTTTTGGAAAAAAAGCAAAGATACTCCACAAATCCAAGGGAAAAAACCTAGTTCTAGAAACATCAGGGCTTTGACATCATGTTTTGGCTGCAATCCATCTACATAATCAGTCATAGACCACCTGAACCACCAGTCAAGCCAAATGTCTTACTGAATTGTATCTAAATACATTCACACATGTCACCTTAAGCAAGCCCGAAAGGTGCGGTGAAAAACTGATATTTGAGTACAAATCAACATGATCATATGGCAACAACATGATTGATGTCATCTTTTAACTTAAGATGACAAGAGAATCCCAGTTTTCCTACCTTTCATATTAGTATTTATTAGAGGGGAAAAATAAGACAAAACAAACACTAGTCTCACCAGTGTCAAGATCATATGAAAAAATTATAGGACATGAACGCTAGTAAAAGTAACATCAATCAAGATGGAACAAAGCACGAGTAAATTCACCCCCAAAATTCCACATAAAGATCAAAACTAACAGAAATGAGAAAAAGTTTTTTATGATGAACAAAATAAGGTAGGCAAGATATTTTGATACCTTGAGCTGATTGGCACTCAAGTTCTGATATCCCTGAGGAACCACTTCCTTGGGATCCAATTGAACCCTGTGAAGCAGCTACTGCTTCAACAGTTCCTCTACCACCATGAATCCAATAAGCTCCATTACCAGCCTCGTCTCTCTTATCTTCTTCGTAATTCTCCTCAGCAAAACCTGCTCTATTCCTATCCCTTACAGCTTTCAAATTCTTCTGTTTCTCTGATCTCTTTCTCTTAGCTTCCATTCTCCTTAAACTTTGCAACTCCTTCCTCTTCCTCCACTCTTCCTCGGTCTCTGTAGGCAAAGAACATGTCCTCACAAGAGAACTACAAGCCATGGGGAACAAAGAAGAAGAAGATTCATTAGTGTCATTTCTTGTTGAGTTGCTGTTGAAATCTGGTATTGAAGATGATCTAGTGAGTTTTTTGGCTCTAGGGTCAACCCCAAAACGACCATTCAATGAAAGTCCTAAGCTTAACTGAACATGTTCTTCTTCACCAATTTCTTCTTCCTCTTCATGATTTCTGTGAGAAAAATGGCTGGTTGATGACATGAATCTTTGAAGTAGATCCCTTGGAAGATTGGCCAGTTGCATGGAATTGTTTTGTTGGGTTTCTTTCTTTCCAATTTCCTCAGCTTTGGCCATTCAAAAGACAAACCAAAAATTGTAATAATAATAAAAAAGATTGATGAAATTAAATTTTATAAAACATGAAATCGTAACGATGAAATCTTAACCCCAAACTCAAAGTTCCCATTTTTTTCATTCGAAAAACAATCAAACAAATAGAGGGAAAAGGAAATAGAGGTAAAAAATCCAAAGAAAATGGAAGAAAATGAAGGAAAACAAGGGAAGAGAAGAAAGAGAAAGGAATTGGTTGAATGACAAGAATACCCTTTAAAAATGCTGGTCATGCAAACCAGACAAGTGGAGGAATGCAGAGCAACCCAAAGGAAGGACATGACCTCACGTGTTGATGTTTGAGAAAGCAAAAAATTAAAAACCAAAGATTCCGAGGTGACACCAAACGTGCTGTCGCCACGTCGTTGGTTTCTTTAAACATGACTATGTCCTTTTACCTATTACACGTGTCGCATAATCATTGTGGGAGCCACATTTTATAGCCACGTGTCATTGGATAGAGAGGAAAATCTGTCTATGGCTTATCTTAGTTTGGGTTTAGCTACTTATCTTTCATTTTAGGGAAATTGCAGTTAAAGTGGTTTGTTGTTCTTATTTGCACCCTATAACTTTTTAGTTTTTCATTTGAGACAGTGTCCATTCACGCTTAAATCTAAGATTTCAAAAATAAATTCATGTTATGTTTGAAAAGATGAATTCAAAGGAGTATCTTTGAATTTGATTTGACATATAAATTATAAAATGAAAAGTACATGTTATGTAAAAATTAATTAAAATTTAATATATTTATACAATAAAAAGATATAAAAAATGAATTTAAAATTTTTAAATATTTATAGGCATTTTAAATTCACTACTAAAAAATCTAATAAATACATTAATTTGAAAATAATCGTGATATGTTTTTATCATACAATTTATACTAAATTTAAAATCTAAATATCATTATTTTTAAATCCAGATTTTCAAACGCAACATTATAAATTTATAGGTATTAACACTTGGTCAAACAATATTACATATATTTTTTATAACATATTTAGATTTGAATTTCAAATTCTCTCAATTATTATTTTAAAAATAATATGTTCAAAGACAAGCATATCTTTTATATTTTAGGGTGATTTTAAACTAGAGATTTTAAATTTTAAAAATTTTAAGATAAAAATATTTTAAAATGTATCGTTTTAAAATAATAGCTTTTATAATTACATTACTCGAGTAAATTTTTTGTAGAAAAAAATTTTGAATATTGAAATTTGATAAGATAAAAAGTAATAATAGAAAAATAAGGATAATAAAAATAAAAAAATACAATATGGGTATCATTACGTTTGTAAAAATATATAGGTATTGCTAATGATTTGAAAAAAGAAACAATTAAATGATTTTTGTAGTTGGAGTTGAAGAAATAAAAAAAATTAAATTTAAAATGAAACATAATAAGTGTTCATCTCATTAAAAAAAATTAAAGACTAAAAAAGTTTCACCTCTTAACTAGTAATATGAAAAAGAATTTGAATAGATCAAAATCTCGTTCAAATTTCAAAAAATTTAAAATTTTTATTTCTATTTTGCCAAAAAAACCTTAAATTTAAAATTTTCTTTATAAATGAAGCTACTTATTGAAAATTTTCATCCAAATAAACTTTTAAAATTTTCATTTAAAAAAAAAACTAAGAAATAAATATGGAAGAAATGTGTATATCACTCACTACTATGGCAAAAAGTAAAATCTTTTCTCTTTTATGTGTTTGAAATTTTGAAAATTAATTTGCTATTCATGTGATAATTTATTAATTTTATCTAGTAAAATTATAAAAAAAAATTAATCAAATCTTAGTAACATTGATAAAAGTGATATTTAAAGAAAGAAATATATAATGAATTATATTTTAATTTAGTGAAAATATTATATTAAATGCAAAAAATTTCTTTTAAATAGCATTTTATATATTTTTAAACAGTAATTTTAAATAGTCATTAACGAATTCTTATAAAATTAATTTTAGATGTCAACAAAAATATTACCTTTTAAATATGAGGATACTTCTAGAGTTCTTTGGGATAACATTTAATGTTGTAATGTCTTAGAAGTTTATAAAGTATTGAAAACGCAAGGGGTATAGTGCAAAAAACTCAAAGGGATAGATTTATAAAATGGAGAAAGTATATGGGATGTAAACGTATAAGACCATTTTCTTCTTTTCCTTTCTCTCTAAAAGCTCCGGGCCAAATTTTACCTGACGATGAGAAAGGGGAAAGTGACACGTGGGTGACAATCTCGTGTTTGTGTCGCAGATTTTGAGCCTTACGTCCCTTTCTGTCTAAGGTTTTTGTCTGGACGTGTAAGCTTATGGATATCTACTCGCCACCATTAATTGACACGTAAGCGGAGCGGTCGTTTTGTGATTAACGTAAAACTCATGGGTGTTCGATTAACTACCCACGTTAAAATAAGAAAAAAGGAATAGATTTTTGTTATTTTTTTATAAATTTTTTTAAAATTTATATTTATAATCAAATATAATATTTATATAATTAATAATTATATTATTTAGTTAATAAATTATAATTTAATTAAATAATTAATTTATATTAAATAAAATTTTAACTTAAAATCTTAAAATTTTAAAATTTACTCTTTACTATTAGGTCAATATCTCATTGACTTGTCTTATAAACTTCAATCCTTCTGAAAGTATGAAATTAAATAGAATTTTTTAATTTTAATAATTAATTTTCAGTTTAATTATTATCTTTGTTACTTAAATTTTTATATTTGAAAATATCAAAATTTTAATTTTAATTATTTAAATAAAATATTTACAACTGTAGGCTACTTAAATTTTACTTTATTTAAAAAAGTTGTTAATAAATAAAAATATATGATAACAAATAATATTGCATTTAAAAATAAGGAAATAATTAAAACTAAGACAATCTCCCGCGAATTCGAGACTTACTTAAAATTTTTATTAAAAAATTTGTAGAAGTTAATATAAATATAATAGTTTAATCCATTGATAACTTTAAAAAAATTTATCTTATCAAATATTAAAAACTTTTAACAATACATTTTCAAAAACGATTTAAAAAATGACAAAAAAAAATGTTTCCCCTCTCGTGAAAATATTAAAATTATTTACTTAAATTTGATAATTATTAAATATTAGAGAATTTTAACGGAAGTTGATATATATATAATGTAATAATTCAATTTATTAACAATCTTAAAAATTTTAAAGCTAGCTTTTAATAATTTAATCTCATTATTAACTTTGAAAAATTACAAAAAAAAAAAGAATTATCTACCGTTATAAAAAAATCATAATTAGTCACTTAAATTTGATAATTATTGAATATCAATTAAGAAGTTGGATAGAAGTTAATATATAATTCAATAGTTTACTCATATTAATAATTTTGAAAAATTAAAAGTATTTAATAAATATTAATAGATTTTAATAATTTAATTTCATTAATAATATTAAAAAATTATAGAAAGAATAATTATTTACTTTTATCGAAATACAAAAAATGTTAATTTAAAATTTCACAAACTCATATATCCAAAACACTTGTCAACAAATAACACCTGGCAGTTAAGTTTCATTAGGATAGATGTTACAAATATTATAAAATTAATTGTTTCATATTACTAAAACTTAAATTATATATTTTTTATACTCTTGAAAATTAAAAAATTAAAAAATATTGATATTTAAATTTTAAAATTTTTATCATTTAAATTTCTCATAAGAAAAAAATCTTGTTTTAGGTAAATTTGTAGAATTAGAGAGAATTATTCTTTGTTTTTGAGAGAAGAAGACATTCAACAAAAGTAAAATCCCCTTAAATCAAGGAAAAATGAAGTATAATGGTTTGTAAAATCATTACCCAACTCTTTTGAGTTTGATATGACATTGTTTGGCATCATTGTCACAATTTCAATTATTGCTTTCAAAATTTTACAAATATTCCACCCTCTGATAGAAAAAATCTAGTAAAGCAACAAGATAAGATATGATTAAGTGAAACTTAGATGTAGAAAGGTAAAAGATATTTGATAAATACTACCATGATAGATAGCTTGTGAGCTTTAAGCTTTTTTTGCTCCTCTAGTAGTCAAATTTTGTGTCACTAATTAATTGTAGTCTTAGATTCAAATCTTTTAGATATTTTTTGGTAAGTGCATATCACCATCATTCATAAAATAAATAAATAAATAATATCATTAATAATCTTTAAATTATAATAAAATATTTAATAAAATATTTAAATTTTAAAAATTTTTAATATGAATGATTTTTTATTTGTTACATGTCATAATTTAAAATTAGATATGTTAAAAATGAGTATCATATTAATTAATATATTCATAATTTAAGTATCAAATTATTAATTTTTAAAATTTAAATTTTAAATTAAATATTTTATTATAATTTAGAAATTTTTAATTAAATATTTTACTATAATTTAGAAACTATTCATGATATTAATCATAAAATAAAATATTTTTACTTAACTAAAAACTTTTATGCTCTACCAATAATATTTTTAAACTTTATAAATGAAATTAAAAGATCGATAAATAAATTTATTAATTATTATAGAAGCCAAGTAAGTTTTCTAATTCATTTATGGAATGTAAAAATTTCATGTAAATCAGCTAAATATCTTTAAAAATTTTTATAAAATACTATTTACAAAAAAAAATTATATTAAATAATATAGTATTACTAATAATGTGATAATTCCCATCCTAACCAAAACACAATAGAGCAAAAATACTACTTTATTTAGTAAGTATGGAAAATACTTTTTAATTTTATACTTTTGTCCTTATTATTTGTACTTTCTAATGTGACAAAAATTCATTGGTTTTAATTTAAACATTATATGTAAGAATAATTTTTTTCTCAAATTTAAATTATTGAATAAAATTTTGTCACGTTAGGAGGGACAAAAAAAAAAAAAGAAAATTGTAGGGTTAAATAGCACTCATTAAATATACAAAATACCACAATCACAAGGGTGTGAACTTGTTAACTATTAATGTTCTAATCTTACTTGGGATTAATATCACCAATGACCATTAAATTATTATGAAATATTCATCTTTAATATCATTAATTTCAAATAATAACATATAATTGATAAATAATTTTTTAAATATTATATTAAGTAATAAATTTATAATTAAAATATCATTTTAAAAATTTTTATAATTTAACTATAATATTTAATATTTCAATATAATTCAAATACCATTTATAACATTATTCTTTACATTGTAATGTGTAAATTATAAATTATTACTTCATATGCTTAAAGAATACTTTTGAAGCAGTTAATTTACCAGACTCAACTTTAATTAAAAGATTGTATTATACACAATCTAGCAATTCATAATAAGCAATGCTGTGGGTAGTTGCTCAGCAACTTCTTGAAAATCTTCACAGCTAAGTGTCATTTATCAATTTGCATTCGAACACCTAACATTACACCTTTTAACAATGGATGCCAACAATTGTGTTTTAACACCAACCTAATTTTTTACAAAATCATAAATGAAATCATCGTTTCGTCTACACGTTTTATAAAAGAACCAATGTCAATATATATATATATATAAGAAATTATAAATTGGGAATAAAAAAATTATAAGTATTAATATTTGAATTTTAAATTTATTAAATATTATTTTTAAAAATAATTATATAAATCAATTGAATTAAACAATAAATTCTTTAAAACATAAATGATCTTGATATGATAATCTTAAAATATAGATGTATCTTAAGAAAAATGTTAAATGAATCAAAAAAATTACAATCGAAACAAGGCATAAAAATTCTGCATACAGTTGACATAAGCAATTTGCTAGTTGTTTCTTATTAAATGGAGTAGTATGTTCAAATTTAATTATATGCATATTTTAATAATAAGTTGGTTTAATCAAGGTAATTTTTCTTATGAAATTCTAATTTACTTTTAACCTCTTAATTTTATCTATTTAATTTATTTAAAGAAAACATTACACAATAAATTTTTTAAAATTCGTCATCTTTACCAATTGAATTAAAATGTATGCATATAAGGTAATAATCAATTGATGAGTGCATTTTATAATTAATTTAATTATAAAATACATTTTTAATGTGATCAAATCTTTTAATCGAATTCTTAAATAAACTGTTAACGTGTAATTATTAATTGAAGCAACCTATATAACGTGTAATTACTAATTGAAGCAACCTATATAGAATTAAAAAGAAAAAGTATGAACAAAGGTGAGACATTATAAATACATAGATATTATGTATATAAACTAAAAAGAAAAAAAAGAAAAAAAAAGACAGCAATGCATGAAAGAGAAAGCAAAAAAGGAGATAGGAGCTGCAGAAGAATCTCCGTAGAACACGCAAAAAATCAGGAGAAGATCGGGAAGTGGGGCCCAAAAGGCCCAAGTTGCACGCTTTTTCTAATTAATTTTTTCGGACGGAACAACTTTTGGGTTAGTGATCAGGTTCCGTGCCACGTGGCTCCAAGTTGTAAGATGATACACGTGGCGAATTCTTGTTGCAGGGAAACAGCTCAGCAGGCAATCAAGTTGCAAAGCGGAAAGAACCACATGTTCAGGAGGTGAAAGGAGAAAAAAGTCATGATGTAATGCCTCTGTCGTTCGCACGCGTCTTGTCAGAATATAATTTATTTTTTTCATTGTTTCAAAATTCAATATGACTTTTTGATAGATATTCTTTCTTTAGTTTTTTTTTTTTCGTAAAATAAAAAGAAAAGATATAATTTTATTATTCTGTAGATGATTTAAATTTTTATCATTATTTTTATTGGTACCAAACATAAGCAAACAGCTAATTTAAATTTACTATCACATGTTGCAGATACCATAGAGCCTCCTCCAATTCTCCATTGCTACTCATGATCTCCTCAACTCAAAATATTTTCTCACCGTTACAACAAATGATGTAAGATAATCTTTCTTATTTGTCAGATGATAATCTTATTATCAAGGATGAATTGGATTCTTCCCCTTTCATACTTTTTAAGCTATAGAAGACACAAAAGATTCACTTTCTGATAGACTTCTTTCTGAATCCAGATTCGAAGAAGTTCCAGAAAAAATAAAAAAAATTCGTGACCCTGATCCAATGTAAACAGATCAGCCACCCACAGGTCCATAACTATTCATCTTCAACAAAGTTTTCAGTATGTGTGATTGATGATATTCTCCATCAAAATGGCATACCAAATTTCAGGAATTTTTTAGCATGGGAATTAATTGAACTTAACTCCAACTTTAATGTCACTTCGCAAATGGTGTTAATACGATTTGCATCCAGATTAATTGGAACCATAAAGAATTTTTGGGATGGTCCAAGAGAATATAGATAGTTAGCAATTGACTTGTGTTTTTTGCAAATGTTGTCAAAGGCTCTTAGCATAAGCTTGTAAATGTCTCCAAGATTCAAATTCTTGAATTTAATGAATCTGACATTAAACTGAACTTATACATGTTGCCTAAGCTATGCAGGGACTAAATTAAGAAAAGCTTACTTGAGATTAACATCATCATTACCACTAAGAAGATATAATATTGTGTGAACTATTGTCAATGTCTATCAAGATATTTTGGATGAAGAGAACAACATTTGAACGGTTGCCTTTACAAGAGATTACCAAATATAAGCAGTCTATAACTCAAATATAAACCAAGATATTTTAGTTGGTGCTCTAAATTTAAGCGCATTTCTGGCATAAACGTCGAACAAGTGGTTTGACTTATAATAGCTTATTTCAATAAATCTTACTATATTAACTTTTTCTTTTGTAGATCAATAGTTGGTTTAACAATTTCATAAGTTTTCTGATGTAGAGGATCCAATACTGTGACAATTGTAGAACATATTACTCATGTCACTACAAACCATGATAATAAAACGATAGATTGATCAACTATTATTATCATTTTTTAAATTTTGAAAATAATATGATAGGAGAAAAAATTATCATGAAGCTAAAATTAGAATTTTAATTTTATTTATTTATTTTTCATGATATTTTTACTAAATATAGTATCAAATAATTCAAAATTTTCTTTTTTTTTTTCTTATTTCATCATGAGATTTTTTACTGCAAATAAAACCACATTATACTTTTTCAATTGGTCTTAATCTTTTCTTCATATTTAAAATGTATAGTTCTATAAATTTAAAATAAAGGATTGATCCCCCATTTGATAAGATTGATCCATTTTAAGGCATGAAGGCCTTAAGAGTTGTTCTGCGAAAAAAGATCAACCTCTTACCAAGGGGAATTAATCCCCTATGTTATTATAGGCTTAAAATTGGTTTGATAGTTTAAAAGGATAGATCCCTTTCTAAAATGGATTGATCCTTTTTCAAATATAATGCTAATTTTGGCTACAAAGTTAAAAAGGATCAATCTTGTGCCAAAAGTGATTGATTGCTTGACTTTTAACATTTAAAATTTTGAATTTTTAGCATGAAGGGATCAATCCTTTCAAAGATAAGATCAATCCCCTTATCTTAAAAAGCTTTAAATGGTTACTTTGAAAGAAGAACCACAGATTTTCTTTTCAATAATTCAATCTCAAAGGTTTCAAAAAAATTTTCATCTATATAAGGAATTCTTCTAACACCATCTAAACCAAGAGAAATCAATTACAAGAATTCTTCAACATTTTCTTCAAGCATCCAAATGCATCAAAGTGTTTAGAGTTTAAATTCTTCATCATTGTATCCAATATTCATTTATATCTTTCTAGTCTCCCTTTGTACTTTAATTAGAAACAACTCAACCTCTGTGAGATGATTTCATTTACAGAAACCCAGTTTACATCATTTGAGATTATGAGTTCAAAAAGAGTGAAATCTTTGATTGAGTTTTTGAGAATTTGGAAAAAAATAATTAAGGATTTGAGTAAGATTGTAAAGGTTATACCTTAACCTAGAAATGTAATTGTAAGATTAAAGAAGTAGTGGTGTAGACACCTAATTTTGTCTGAAATAATTTGATGTTATTCAAACATGATTTTGATTTGAGCATTTTGGGACCATTTTTGGCATTTTGCTTTTATATTTGATCAGGGCTCATATTTGCACATGATTCTAGACCTTTGTTTTTCAAGCTTATTACATGATCTATTTGACGAAAACCTAAAGTGAAGCCCAAATTGATCCTTAACAATGGCCCATTCAACGGCCCACAATAAAGCTTAAATTGTCTATTAAAGATAGCCTAAGTAATGAAACCCAAATCAAGTGTATTTCAAGTCCATAAGGTGGCCCTCTTAAGAACCCATGCAAAGTTCAATACGAGCCATTAAAAAAAGCCCAAAACATGGCCCAATCAAAAGCCTAAGCTAACCTAAAAAAAATAGCCCAAATAATAAAGACAAAAAAAAAGAAAAAAAGAAGGGCCCAAATTGGCAATCAACATGGCCTAAAATGAATCTCCAAATATGACCTAAGAACAACAAAAAATAAAGGCCCAAAGAACCTAATTAGTTTTTCACGTAAGAGGGATACATGTTTGTAATAGGGAGACATATAGCATGAAATAAGCTGAAAGCTTATGCCATCGACATTTGAAGAACTATAGCAAAGAAGAAAACAAAAATCAAGAAAACCACATTATACTTTTTCAATTGGTCTTAATTTTCTTCATATTTAAAATGTATAGTTCTGTAAATTTAAATAAAGGATTGATCCCCCATTTGATAAGATTGATCCATTTTCAGGCATGAAAGCCTTAAGAGTTGTTCTGCGAAAAAAGATCAACCTCTTACCAAGGGGAATTAATCCCCTATGTTATTATAGGCTTAAAATTGGTTTGACAGTTTAAAAGGATAGATCCCTTTCTAAAATGGATCGATCCTTTTTCAAATATAATGCTAATTTTGGCTACAAAGCTAAAAAAGATCAATCTTGTGCCAAAAGTGATTGATTGCTTGACTTTTAACATTTAAAATTTTGAATTTGTAGCATGAAGGGATCAATCCTTTCAAAGATAAGATCAATCCCCTTATCTTAAAAAGCTTTAAATGGTTACTTTTGAAAGAAGAACCACCAGATTTTCTTTTCAATAATTCAATCTCAAAGGTTTCAAAAAAAATTTTCATCTATATAAGGAATTCTTCTAACACCATCTAAACCAAGAGAAATCAATTACAAGAATTCTTCAACATTTTCTTCAAGCATCCAAATGCATCAAAGTGTTTAGAGTTTAAATTCTTCATCATTGTATCCAATATTCATTTATATCTTTCTAGTTTCCCTTTGTACTTTAATTAGAAACAACTCAACCTCTGTGAGATGATTTCATTTACAGAAACCCAGTTTACATCATTTGAGATTATGAGTTCAAAAAGAGTGAAATCTTTGATTGAGTTTTTGAGAATTTGGAAAAAAATAATTAAGGATTTGAGTAAGATTGTAAAGGTTATACCTTAACCTAGAAACGTAATTGTAAGATTAAAGAAGTAGTGGTGTAGACACCTAATTTTGTCTGAAATAATTTGATGTTATTCAAACATGATTTTGATTTGAGCATTTTGGGACCATTTTTGGCATTTTGCTTTTATATTTGATCAGGGCTCATATTTGCACATGATTCTAGACCTTTGTTTTTGAAGCTTATTACATGATCTATTTGACGAAAACCTAAAGTGAAGCCCAAATTGATCCTTAACAATGGCCCATTCAACGGCCCACAATAAAGCTTAAATTGTCTATTAAAGATAGCCTAAGTAATGAAACCCAAATCAAGCGTATTTCAAGTCCATAAGGTGGCCCTCTTAAGAACCCATGCAAAGTTCAATACGAGCCATTAAAAAAAGCCCAAAACATGGCCCAATCAAAAGCCTAAGCTAACCTAAAAAAAATAGCCCAAATAATAAAGACAAAAAAAAAAAGAAAAAGAAGGGCCCAAATTGGCAATCAACATGGCTTAAAACAAATCTCCAAATGTGACCTAAGAATAACAAAAAATAAAAGCCCAAAGAACCTAATTAGTTTTCCACGTAAGAGGGATACATGTTTGTAATAGGGAGACATACAGCATGAAATAAGCTGAAAGCTTGTGCCATCGACATTTGAAGAACTATAGCAAAGAAGAAAACAAAATCAAGTTAGTAGATAGTAGAGTAATGGGAGGAGAAAAAAACAAAACAAAAAAGGTTGGTGAAAAAGGCTCGGTTCATTATAAATAAGAGAGGCTTTCAGGAGTTGAGGGTTTTTTGAAAATGAGGAAGTTAAGAAATTTTAAGAAGAAACAGAAGAAAAAAGTTTGGGAAGCTAAAGAAAAGCAATAAGAAAAAAAGGGGTTGTTAAAAAAAACACAAAAAAAAGGGTTTTAGAGAGAGGCTTGAAGTTTAAAAAAAAGAGAAAAAATAAAAAAAAAGAGCTCTCGGGTGGGAGCCAAAAGGAAAAACAGAAAACAAAAGAAAAAGGAGACATTTTTAGTAGATAAAACTCATAAGAGAAAGAAAGTTTTGAGAGGAAAAAAAAATTGCTTAACCAAAAAGCTACTATCTTTTGGTGAAAAATAAAAAAAGATAGCTTTTTATTTATTTCAACTAGCCTACATGCATAAATGTCATTGTTTGTTTAGTTGAAAAGCAGCTTGTATGTTTTTCCATATAGGTTTACACATAAATGGTTCATTGTTTGCTTTATAAAGGAGAAAATGTAAAAAGCCATGAGCTTTCTAAATAAACTAAGGGGATCTTTTTGAAAAAAAAATAGTTCACTAGAAATGATATTTTAGGAGAACTTTCAGTTGTTTTTTTTTTTACCTTGATAAATCATGAACTTTAAGCTTTTTTTTTTTTTTTATGGATAATGGTTGTTGTTGTTGTTTTTGTTTTCCCTTTTTATAGTAAAAAGGCCTCATTTTTTTTCAAAAAAAAAAGGATAGAAGATTCCAAAAGCATAAAATAAAGACAACTTTTTAAAATTATAAAGCATCAAGACCTTACCTTTGAGCTTTATTTTAGTTTGATTTTTATTGTCAATGCTTTGTAGGCTTAAAGTTGTGATTTTGCCTTTTAAAATCATGTTGTAGTTTGCAAATAATGAAAAGAGGCTCATTTCCTCTTTAAAAAATTGTAAACCACCCAAAAAACATAGGAAATGGAGGGTTTGTAGGGGCTTTAAGGATTGAAAGTTCTCAAACTAGTTTTTGATCCCCCTATTACCATATTTGCTTGATTTTATTTGTTTTTTTAGGCATGGTTTGCTAGTAGAAGTTTAGGGCTTCAGCTTGATATTTCTTTTCCTGCGTGAGTTTGCAATTGGTAGTTTAAATCGATTTCATGTTTTACTGTGATGAATGCTTAAAGTTTGCTTTCTTCTTTGTCTTTTAATGTTTGTTGGTTTCCTTTTGCACATATGGTCTTTGTGAGGAAGCTTAAGGCTTCAACTTTTGTATGTCTATTGTCTCTTTTATTTGCATGATGGTCGTTTAGAGAGGAATAAAAAGGCTTTAAAGTGTTACCATTTACGTTATTTGATGCCATTCCTTTTTGGGTTGTTTGCAAAGGTTAGCATTTCAAGGCTTATATTTCATTTGGTTTAGATGCAAGTGTCGTACATGAGCCATCGTGCGAGCCTAGCTTTTTTTTTTTTTTTTTTAATTTCGTATGGTTTCTAAGTTTATATAAGTAAGGGGTTTAGTAAATATATATATAAAAAAGAAAGGTTTCATGTGGGATAGATGAGAATGGTAAAGTTTTTGATTAGGACACCTTGAGTTTGTTTCATTTTCCTTTTAGGTGTTTTAATTATTACATGAGTTTGATTAAAGGGATTGAAATAATAACTATAATATTAATAAAAATATTTTTTAAAATAAAAAATATATTTTGGAAACCCTGCCTAGATGTTGAAAGGGATTCAAAATCAATTCTTGAAAAGTTTAGGAATTAAATTAAATTAAAATAAATAAAAAAGAGAAGAGAAGAAAAAATTTTTTAAACTAAAAAGGAAAGAATTTTTTAAACTAAAAAGGAATAATAAAAAATTCAAATAAATAAAAATTAAAAACTTAGGTTTTATGATTGTTTAGATAGCCTTTTACATTGATATTGTCGTTATGCTTACATGACTATTTTGACTTATGTTTAATTTTGATTGAATACATATTATTAATTGGCATACTTATATTTCATTCATGTATTTTCATTGGTTTTTCCATTTTTAAGATCTCTTAAAAAAAGAGCAATAAACAAATTTTCAAAAGAAAAGAAGATCTTGAAATCCCTGTATAGATGTTAGAAAGAGTTCAAAATCAAGTTTTAATGAATTAATTCGGCCTAGATGTTCAGGAATTATCAAAAATAGCAAAAAAATGAATCATAATAAAAAGAAATAAATAGATTAAAATTTTTAAATAAAAAAAAAGAGAAAAGTATTAAAGTATAAAAATTTAATTTTTAAAAAAATCATAAAAAAGTGAGCTTGCTCCAAAGTTTGTCTAGATGTTGAAGATTTTTAAAGAGATTCGTGAAAATTAAAACTCTAAAAAAATCCTGAACCCTAAATGAAAATCTCAAACCTTAAAACCCCAGATAAGTTTTAAAACCCTAAATCAACCTAAAACACCTAAAGCTATCCCCAAATTATAAAGATTTGTGTGAAAATCTTCTATAACGTAATTCTTCGAATGATGCCTAGATGATAGGGTATTTAGGAAATTTTATTTCATTAAAGTTTTCATATAATTCTTTAACCAAAAATAATAATAATATTAAATAAAAATGAAAATAAAAAGTGAGATCTTAAATATAAATAATCGCACCTAAACTTTACTTAGAGGTTAGGGAGTTTGGATGGTCTCTTTGTATTTAAGGACCCAATCTTGAAATCTCATATCATCATCATGCATAGCATCAATTTGCATATATTTGTCTTTGGGTTGTTGTTTGCATTTATTTTACATGTTTATGTCTTTTGATTATCATTGTTAATTCTTTTTTAATTGCAACACCATCGTTTTTTTGCATAAAATTTTTACAAAAAATGTTATTCAAAAACATAATTTTTGAAATAAAAATAAAATAGCATTTCGAGGGAAATAATTTTTGATACTTTGCCTAGATGTTGGAAAGCTATTAACAATTATCATTTACAAAGAAAGTTATTTTCATTTTAAAAGGCATGTCGTGGGGAATTTTAGATGGAAAGGATTATCCTTAAATTATATCTAGATGTTGAAAAATTTTAAGATAATTTTTTAATCTAAAGATTTTCACAACATTTCTAAATAAAGATTTTGAATAACATTGATTTTCTTTTTTCAAAAAAAAATGAAGAAAATTATTATTAAATTTTAAATTAAAACCAGTTTTATCCAAAACATAGAGATGATGCATGATTAATTGGTATCATTTTTAAATGGGTGCTATGAGGGTGCTAATCCTTCCTATGCATAATCGTACTCCCAAACCTGACTTTGATTTCTATAGACTAAAATTATCTTTTTAATAGATTTTAATTAATTTTAAAGTTTTATTACAAAGATAAATTCTTTAGGTGGCCAATCACACATATTGAAAAAGATTGGTGATGACTCCCCTTGTTTATTAAACTTTTTAAAAATTTCATTTAGCGGTCCCAAAAACCGTTTTAATGAGTGGCTTAAGCTTTTTGATAAAAGAAGCTATGGGAGGAGACGTAGGTGCCTTTGGAGAAACATGAACCTTTATAAATCTAGTATTTGATTTTTCTATCCCTTATCTTTTAATCTTTCAAGTTATTTATTGATGCTTTAATTTTGTATATAATTGCTTACTTATTGTATTTGTGTTAAATTTTATATTTGTTTAAATATATTTTAAAATTTTTAATTATCCAATTCTTCCTATCTTGGTTTATCCAGTTATTTGAGCTAATAATTGGTATTAGGTTTGTATTCTATTTTTTAGACCTAACAACTTAAGAGCAATCCTATGGCTCAAAGTAGTTTTGTTCAAGGTTATGAGGAACTCCACACAACTTTAAGAATTGACCAATTTGGATATTTGTATTGGAGAATAAAAACGAAGGCATTCATAATGGCACATGATGTAAGAGCTTAGATTGTGATAAAAATTGTTCTTATAACTCATTCAAATGATAAAACATTCATGAAGAAAATACAAAATGATGCTAAGGCCAAGTGCTTTTATTTGAAGTTCTTTGACTTACATAACTTCAATTTAATATGAAATTGCTTTACTTTAAGGAAAATTGGAGTAGATTAGAAGAAATATATAGAGACAACAATAGAGAAGAAGAAGTAAAAAAAAAAGCCTTGTGAAGAACAATATTTAACAAGTAACAATCCAAAAGAATACACAAGTGAAGATCAACATGAAGCATGTCTTATGACAATTGAAACAACGACTATTTTTTGGTGGTGAAGATCACTTTGTGGTAAGACCTCCAATCTTTATCAATGAAAATTAAAGATGGCAATGGGTCGGGGCGTAGTAGGTTTTTACCGACCACACCTTTGACTCAACCTTCATATATCTCTACTTGATCCCTGACTCACCCCTAGTTAGAGTTTTAGTTTTGAAACCCAAGTTTGACTCCAAAATGTAGAAATCCCCTTTTGTTTGCCTACCCACCCCAAATTTGCAATGTATCTAATATTTTACAAAGACTACACTCTTTTGCAATATCAATTAATACCATATAAAAGTTGTTTTTTGTTATTTTACTTTCCAGTAGAAAAGAAATGAAGGTATTAAATAGAAATGGACATTAGAAGATAAATCAAGTTAGTGTTTGATGTAAGAATAATTGTATGATAGAAGGATAAAGATTATGTATGATTCTAATATATGCTAATATAGTAATGCATAAACATCATAGTAGTCAAAAGATTTGATAAGGGGGTGAACAATTTATGGAATGACAAATCATAATAGAAGCAAAACAAAAAGAGTCTTAAACAAGGGTAGGTAGCAGGGCATAAGCAAAAACCTATCTATGGTATATCATTCATAGTGGAGATGAGAATTGGGATAGTGTGAGTGAGAATAAGTAAAATGTGAAAGAAAATTTAGAGACCTGACCTGAGAATGGGAGGAGGAAAAAGAAAGAAAAATGAAAAAAGATGTAATTATGTAAATCATAAAATAATATTATATTTATAAAAATTATTTTTGTAAATATCTTGAGTCAAGTAAGATGGATTTCACTTAAAATTGCCATTGTCCTAACCTCGATTTTTAAAAAAACTACTTTTATATGGCCTAAACCCAACTTAGAAAAATATACATTACGAGAAATATGCTTATTACCTATGAAAATTTTTTGACAACCTTTTTTTCGTAGATAATTACCGATAAAATATTGATAGATTACCAGTGAAATAAAAAATAAAACTATCAATTTATTATCAATGGGATACTAATAAATTATCAACGAAAATTACCAATGAAATTTATTTTATCACTAAGTTGTCGACATATTTTTGGTGCGACTAAAAAATTTTAATGCTAAACTTATTGATGGAATTATCCATCTATAGTAACACCGACAAGTACTTTACCAATGGAATATCAATGAAATAATTTCTTTGATAAATGGTTTTGGTGAAAAAATAAATAAAAAAATAAATCTAAAAAAAATTAATAAAACTTATACGTTTTTAGTTGTAAATCAATCTTTAGAATACCGACAAAATTTTTGTTGGTATTCCATGACTAATTTTCAATTAGAGGTTAAATCCCTAACACTCTCTCTTTAACATTTATCTTTCTCCTTTCAATCACAATATCTGTCCCTAACCTAACCTTCCTCTAGACAACCACATCATTTTCCATTCTTAGTTCTTCACCTTTAATGGCCTTTCTCCTCAACCACCATTCACCTAATTATCAAGGCAGCAAGATTGAGCAATGTACTACCAAGGATAAAAAATCGTAGCATTTCACATTTGTCATAATATATAGATCTGTAAATCTATAGCTAGACTTAATAAAAAGAGTTGTCACCAATCTTTTTTATCTAGGTGTGATTGATCACCTAATGAATCTATCATTTTAAAGAGCTTCTAAACTTGACTAAGAGTCCTTAAAAGAATAGGTTCATGTCTACTAACCGAAATAGGATTTGAGAGTTCGGTTACATATGAGAAAAGTTATAGCACCCCCACATGCCCATCCGAAGGATTGTACCATTTTATTTTAAATTTATCTTAAAGTCTGGATTTTAATGGTTTTAAGTTTTAATGTTTAAATATTAAAAATAATTTTTAAGATTCTCCATCAATCTGGTAGAATTCTTAAAATATTTTCTCACCTTAAAAGTATTCAAGAATCCCATTTGTTTTCTTGAAAAGGCTCCGTTGTCGAAAAATTTTAATTTTTATTATTTTTTGTTTTTATTTTTTATTGAAAATACATCTAATTATTCCACAATTTGGGCCAAATTAGAAATATTTTCTCTTTCAAAATTTCTAAATTCTCTACCATTTGGACTTATTTAGAAAATTTTTTATTATTTTTTTATTTCTAAATTTTACACTATTTGGGTCGATTTAAAAATTTTTCTTTTTTAATTTTTTTATCTTTGAAAAGAAAATAATATGACAATTATTTTTATTTAAATTTCATTTAAATTATTTCACCACTTGGGACAAATTTAGAGAAATTTGTCACCTAGAGATTTCGTAGAAATTTAACATTTGAAATTTCTAAAAATCTTATCATTGGATAATTATAAAATATTTTCATCCAAATTTTTTTTATTTGGAAAAGAATACAATTACTTTTATTAAAATTTCATCTAAATTATTTCACCATTTGGGACAAATTTAGAGAAAATTTTCACCTAAAGATTTCTTAGAAATTTACCATTTGAAATTTTTAAGAATCTTATCATTGGGTAATTTGTATTAACTCCAAAAATTTTTATTAATATTTTTTATTGAGAATAAACATTAATTATTGTTATTGAAACTTTATTTAAATTATTCTACAATTGGGGACAAATTCAGATAAAACTTATCACCTAAGAATTTTATTGAAATTTATCATTTGAAATTTCTAAGAATTCATCATTGGATAATTATTATTTATTCTTAAAAAATATTTTATTATTTTTATATTTAATTATGCAAAAAAAATTACAAAATAAATATAATAACTAAATAAATAAATAAAATACCAAAACGGCTTAGTTTGGCAGTTGAAATTCGACTGACTACAGACATAGAATACAACTCAGAAATGCGGCTTGGGGTAAATTGGCTTGGCTTGACTCGGTTAAGGGGTCTGGATAGGATGCAGATCAGTGAAGCAAGTTGTGCTTGGGTCAGGTTAGCCCGAATGAAAACGTGTAGATCCTGGAGGCTGTTTAACCCTCAAAACGACACCATTTTAATTAGCTATAAAAGCCAAAATCTAGTCTTTTTTCTTAGATTCCCTTCCCTACTCTCTCTCTCCCTTCTTCTTCTCTCTTTTTCTCTCTACAATGGATGAACTTTGGTTGAATCCTTGATAGATTCTAAAAATCTCGTCAGAATTTGGGTTGGTTCACCAGAAGTTTGTCAAAAAAATGAAACTGGCATTGGAATCTTCAATTGAATTTTGGAAAACCTATAAAAAAATTCAATCAGTGCAAGAAAATTCACTGAAAAATTCAACCGATGTTGAAAAATTCATCGAAAACTAAAAATTTTCATCGAAATCTGGGAATTTTCCAAAAAAAAATCTTTTTTTCTTTTTTTAACCCAAAAAAATCTTCAAATTTTTTTTGACTGCTTTATACTTTTCTGTGTGATCTGCCTTTTTTTTTATTTTTGTGTGTTTTTGATCTCTCCCTGATTCCTATCCCCATTCCACTTGATCAATGTGTGTATTTATAAAGAGAAATCATAAGAGTTTCTGATTTATCGTGCTTCCATCCTTGATAAATTTTTTGTATTATCACAAATATCAATATTTATCCTAAATTAAATCTAACTTCAAATTCATGACAATATATTCATCATTTTATTATTTTTTTACTTTTTTCTTTTCATTATTTTTGTTATCTCATAACTTAATAATAAAAAACCAACAAGAAACTAATGATAACTTAGACGTAAATCAAAGATAAATTAAATGAAAAATCAAAGATAAATGAATAAAAGATAAAACCCAAAAATAAATAAATAAATAAACATATAAATAAACAAATAACTAAATAAACAAATGGGCTTAACAAATTGGACCCCATGAAGCCAGGCCTTAATTGGTCTGGGCTTAGACCAAATTGAGTGTTTATAGTTATCCTCTTTGCGTATTTTCTATGCAACAAAAATTGTGTAAAGACGTATTCACCTTTCATGTCCAAATAATCATTCCAACATGTTTATTTTTTTTTTAGGTTTGTTTTAATCAGACACTCAAACTTATCAAATGACACAAAACTCTCATAAGGAAAAGCTCACAACTTTTGGAAAAATAAATATGGCTCCTCTAAATAGAGGCTCAACGACTTTGAAAATTTAATAAAGCTCCTCTGAACAGAGGCTTAAACAACTTTGAAAAAATAAATAAAGCTTCTCTAAACAGAGGCTCAATAACTTTGAAAAATAAAAAAGCTCTTCTAATTAGAGACACAATGACTTTTGAAAAATAAACAAAGCTCCTTTAATCAGAGGCACAACAACTTTGAAAATAAACAAGGCTTTTCTAATCAAAGGCTCAACAAATTTGAAAAATAAATAAAGCTCCTCTAATCAAAGACTTAACAACTTTGGAAAATAAATAAAGCTCCTCTAATTAGAGGTTCAACAACTTTGGAAAAATAAATAAAGCTATTCTAATAAAAGACTCAATGACTTTGAAAAATAAATAAAGCTCCTCTAATCAGAGGCTAAATAACTTTGAAAAGTAAAACTCTTCGATAATCATGTCCAGAGGAGTCATAGATCATGTCTGATAAAATTTGTAATGGAAACTCAAATATTCGCAATTTGAGTTCGCAATTTAAAGATTCACAAGAATTTTTAGATTCACAAGAACTTTTTAGCTTTGCAAGAATTCACCAAAATTTGATTTTCAAAATCTTAGTTTCACAAATTTTCAAATTTGCAAGAGTTTTGAATTTCGCAAGAATTAAGATTTGCAAGATTTACATTTGTGAGATTC
The DNA here is from genome assembly GCF_002303985.1 of Durio zibethinus. The sequence goes on along the minus strand of NW_019168470.1, from coordinate 21,168,129 downwards.
ACACCTAAAATTTTAATTCAGGGATTTGCATGCAAATTGCAAAGCTCACATTCAACATTTAAATATTCAAATTATGGAGATTCACATTCGAATTCTAGTGATTCACACCCTAAAGTTAAAAACTTTAGGGATTCACTTCCCAAATGTCAAAGGTTTTGATTAAAAATTTCTCACTTAAAAAATTCAAGATTTCACCCAAATTTTCAAAACTCTTCATTTGAATTCAAAGATTCACATTCAATAAATCTTAGAGTTTCACATCTAAGTTTAAAGGTTTTCATTCAAAAAATTAGGGATTCACTTCCAAAAGTTGAGTTAAAAAATTCACATTTGATAAATCTTAGAGTTTCACATCTAAGTTCAAAGGTTCTTATTAAAAAATTTAGAGATTCACATCTGAGAGTTCAAAGCTTCTCATTCGAATTTGAATATTCACATCCAACAAATTTTAGGGTTTCACATGTCAAAGATTCTTATTTGAAACTCAAAGATTCTCATTTGAAAACTTAAAGTTTCTCATTTGAAATTCAAATATTCTCGTTTGAAAACTCAAAAAATTCTCACTTGAAAACTAAAAGACTCTTATTTGAGGATTCACAATCTTACCTTAAAAGACTTTATCAAAATACTCAAAATTTCCTTTCTAGATGACTTTCAAAATTTTATCAAAATCAAAATTTTGTATGTAATGAATGTCATGATCAATGATGCAAATGCAATAATTTGGATTCTCACAATAATGTAGATGCCATACTCTCACAATAATGTAGATGCCATACTCTTAAGTCATAATCAAATGTTTACTGGCTTATGCATATCCAAACCAAGTTACATATATGTAATGTAGATAAATGTCATGAAATTCTAATTAATTATGGTAATATGGTTCTTAAGACTCTTCCATCTCATATTCCCTTTTAGCTACTCAGCACTAGCTATCTTAGAATAAATTCTGTCAACTGATCCCTAATATTTGATCACCACTCACAAGTTATGTGTTTCATCCACTGATCCACATTATTTCCATTATTTGATCACCATTCACAGGCTTCTCAGCACTAGCCATGAATTTCGTCCACTGATCAACATTATTTTCATCATTTGATCACATTCACAAGTTATGTCGATCAATCCATCATCATACATTTGTCATTTTTTCAGGTTTCAAACATCTTTTTATTTTTTTACCCCCTTATCATCTTGGATTTTTTTTTCAAAGGAATGCAAGAATCTTTTATGCACATTATCATTCATTCATCATCATTTCAATTTTTGATAAATATAATGCAATCAAACATTTTCTCGATTTATTTTGGGGATATAAAAATAAAAAGGTACAAAATGAAATGGAAAAAAGGTAATCAATAAGGAACAAGTCTAGTACAAAAATAAATAGGCAAAGAAACAAATTCAAAGTATGTCATTAGGAATGGTATTGAACAAATGGAGAAACAATGTCCAAACAATGAATACTTAGACAATTCTTAACATTAATCCAGAATTTTTTCTAAAAAACTCATTCCCTTTGACTTCCTAGATCATTTTGAGTTTATTGAACTTTGCCCTAACTTTGAGATATCTTTAGATGCTTGATCTTCCATCCATTTGAACTATTTATTCAACTCTCAGTTCAGAGGTTTTTCTACTCAAATCGTCATTTCAATTTTTCAATTTGAGTCTTTTTTTTCTCTCTTTTTTCATTTTTCTCATTTTTTCATTTTTTCATTTTTTCATTTTTCATTTTTTTGTCATTTTTTTTGTTTTTCATTTATTATTTATTATTTAATTTTTTTAAAATTTTCATTATTGATATCTTTCACACATCCACATAGCAATTTATTACTCTATTGTAAGCATGCCTTAGTCCAACATATGATCATTCAATTCAAGCATTCACATTTGATCAAAAAGGGATTGTTAAAGATTGTAAGTAACTTATGGTGAGGGTCATGAAAGAAACGGATAAAATAGACTCAAACATATATTTAAAGGGTTTAAAATCAAAGGATCATTTCTCATCACTTGATGCAACTTGGCATTTTGCCCCATCCCATATCATTTCACTATTTTTCCTTTTTCATTCACCTCATTCTTCACAAAAAGATTCTCATTACTTTGTCCCAACTCATTTGTGGCATTTAAATTTTCTTTTCTTTTTTTTGTTTTACTTTTCTTTTTTTTTTTGCTTTTTATCTTTGAGACATTTTGCGATCTTTTACCTCTTTTCTTTTTCAAAAATTACCCTAGTGTGAAAGGTGATTCTTGGTCAGGGTTCTTTAGAAAAAGAAATCATAATAGGCTCAAAATGGTAGCAATGGATGGTTTCATGAATGGTAGAAGAAAGACGGCCATTTTATCTCAAATGTGAATGCCTTCCTTGAAAATCATCTATTGAACCAAAACAAACTCATGGATCTTTATACAAGACTGCATATCTTCAAGACATATCTATTTCACATTTGCTAGTAGCTTGCTTCTTTTGCTCACATAGTTTCCCTAAATCAATGTGAATGAGTTTTCAAAATTAAATCACAGAATTATTGTTATCATTTTCTAAACATTCATCATTGAGAATGAGAATAAAAAGATATGATGGATAACAAAGCACAGAATAATGATTGGGATGAAACAAAAAATGTAATGAAATGCATTATCCTTACCTTTTATTGAAATGATAAAAAAATGAAATCTTATTGCAAAAAAAAATTCCTAACATTACTTTGAAAGAAATCTAGAATGACAAACAACATCTAACCTTAACATCTTTCTAAAATTATGCCCCCATATGATAAAGTGAAGGATTTTTCTTGACATCTAGCCCTTTGATTCATTGTAGCTTTCCAAGTTTTTTTAGATCACACTCCTTCTTGATCTTTATTCGAAGCATTGATATTGTAACTAGGCAATGGATTGCCACTAACATTAGGTGTTGTCATCCCCCTTGTATCAAAGTTTATCATTTCATCCTTAATCAAACATTGCACTTTATGCTTCAGAGTAGTATAATTTTCAGTGGAATGACTAGCAATTCTATAGTGGTAGTCACAATGAGCTGTAGGATCATACCACTTGGGATAGGGTACTTGAATGGCTCTAGACAACGGGGGCAATCAAGTGGTTGTTATAAAACTCTCAGTATAACTCTATATAAGTAATAGGGATTGGGTCAAATACGAGTTTTTCCTGGTAGTTTGTTGCTCTCGTAAACCATTTGTAAGGTTAGTAAGATGAATCTGGGGTTTTACGAGAAGATAAATGTTAAGCTGTATATGAGAGCTTGGGGGCTGAAAATGGGCTGGTATATTGGTGAGTAAGATGGTTGTAAAAAGGCTGATATGGGTAGGGTGAGGTATTGTTCACAGTAGGATAGTATAAGGAATAAGTTTATGGATGGGTTGATAAACCCTGAATTGTCTGTCAAAGCTTAAGGCTTGAGCTTCAGTCTTTTTCTTCTTTAATGCTTTCTTGGTTTTCCCTCCTTCCAACTTGTCATTTTTAATGGCATTTTTAATGATTTCACCTAAGATCACTATGTCGATGAAATTCTTTGTTGCATTCCCTATCATCTTTTCATAATAAGGAGATTTTAAAGTGCTGACACACAACACTATGGTTTTTTTTTAGTTAGAAGAGGCTGCACCTGAGTAGCTACGTCCTTTCACTTTTGGGCATACTCTTCGAATGACTCATTCATTTTTTTTTCTATATTTTACAAAGACATGCGATCAGGGGCCAAATCTATGATATATCTGTGTTGATTGATGAAGTCATAGGCCATGTCACTCTAAGAACGAATGTGAGTTTTGTCTAGTTGGACATACCATCTAGTAGTAGAGCTAGTGAGGCTATGTTGAAATGTATGTATTAATAGCTTTTCATTATGACATGGGCTGCCATTTTTCCGAAAGTACATGAAAATATGAGTCTTTAGGCACTTTGTACCATTATATTTATTAAACTCTGATTCTTTAAACTTTAGAGGAATAACAACATCTGAGACTAGACAAAGCCTAGCAGTATCTATAAAACCATAAAAATTAATTCCCTTTATGGCTCACAACCTTTCTTCTAATAAGTTTATCTTCTATTTAGCTTTTGAGGCTTCTAAAGTCTCTTTTTCCTTAGGCCTTTGTTTTTCTTTCTCTTTTGGATCATCCAAGTTAGGGATTGATATTGGTTCTAGATATGTGAACTACTGTGGTGATGGGTCTTGTATGGATTGGGCTTGATACGATCTGAAACTAGAAAGGTACAGAGGGTCATCCACCTCTTGTAATGGATGGTCCTACTGGTTAGTATTTCCTTCTATTCCTTTTTCCTTGTTTAACTTATTCAAGGCCTCCAAAATCTTATTCAACTCTTCTTTTAGCTTTTTTTTAAGTTTTCTTTATCCTTTCGAGATGATTGAAATTTTTTTATTCCATTTGTCTGGCTTAAGCTCTTGTATTATGTTGATGATTGATTGTATGGGATTCTTGATTGGTGGAGCTATCCTTGAACCTTGAATACCACAATTGTGATTAGAAACAATATGTTATGCTTTATGTTTGGTATGTTGATGCATAAATGAAATGTATATTTTCATGAATGACATCTAATATGAAAATGATGCAGATGCACAATGTTGCATATGACAATGAAAATGATGCATGACTTAATGCAAATTTACAAAGTCAAATAAACAAAATGGTTAGATCACAAACTATTCTTTTTTATGTTATATCTTTAGGTTACATCTATCAATGGATAAGAATGGCTTTATCTTAAGGCTAGCCTTTTAAGTGTATACTATATGCAAGGTTAGATGATTTTGACCACTAAAGATTTTTAAATTATTCGTTACATCATCGTCATCATAAACTAGTAAGGCAGTCTAATCCCACCCATCACAGGTTACCGATAGAAAGGATTCAATTTGAGTGAGTGTATTTTGGTAGCCATTGTAGAGATTATCATCTCACAAGAGCGTAGGTACTTTACTCCCTTCTAAGAGAGATGGAGATCGAGTATAGAACTTATGTAATGCAAATACATGTGACAGTGAGTGTGTGAAAGAACATATTGGTTTTAAACCCTAAAAATAAAAGATAGAAAAGACAAAAACATTAGTAAACATATAACATAATCATTACAATTTAAAACCATTAGATTAAAGGATATGATAAATTTAAAATGTTATGGCCTAACTCTCTATAGTATCCCTAGTGGAGTTGTCAAACTATCATAACATATAGATATGTAAATCTATAGCTAGACTTAACAAAATAAGTCATCATCAATTTTTTTTTTATTTATGTGTGATTGGTCACCTAATAAATCTATCATTTTAAAGAGCTCCTAAGCTTGAATAAAGATCCCTAAAAGAATAAGTTCATATCTACTAACCGAAACAGGGTTTGAGAGTTTTGTTACATATGAGAAAGGTTATAGCACCTCTACATGTCCATCCAAAAGATGATACCAATTTATTTTAAATTTATCCTAAGGTCTGGATTCTAATGGTTTTAAATTTTAATGTTTAAATATTAAAAATAATTCTTAAAATTTTTCATTAATCTGGTAGAATTTTTAAAATATTTTCTCACTTCAAGAGTATTTAAAAATCCCATTTGTTTTCTTAAAGAAACTTCATCATCGAAAAAAATTTAATTTTAATTTTTTTGTTTTTGTTTTTTTATTGAAAATACATCTAATTATTTCATCATTTAGGCCAAATTAGAAATATTTTATCTTTCAAAATTTTTAAATTCTCCACCATTTAGGTTTATTTAAAAAACTTTTTTATTATTTTTTTGTTTCTAAATTTTTACCATTTGGGTTAATTTAGAAAATTTTTTTAAATTTTTATATCTTTGTAAAGAAAATAATATGACAATTATTTTTATTAAAATTTCATTTAAATTCTTCCACTTTTTGAGACAAATTTAAAGAAATTCTCACCTAAAGATTTCTTAGAAATTTACCATTTGAAATTTTTAAGAATCTCATCATTGGATAATTATAAAATATTTTCAACCAAATTTTTTTTATTTGGAAAAGAATACAATTACTTTTATTGAAATTTCATCTAAATTATTCCATCATTTGGGACAAATTTAGAGAAAATTTTCACTTAGAGATTTCTTAGAAATTTACCATTTGAAATTTCTAAAAATCTCATTCTTGGATAATTTGTATTTAGTTCCGAAAATTTTATTAATAGTTTTTATTTTATTTTTTTTATTGAGAATAAATATTAATTATTGTTGTTAAAACTTTATCTAAATTATTTCACAATTTGGGATAAATTTAGATAAAATTTTTTACCTAAGAATTTTATAAAAATTTACCATTTGAAATTTCTAAGAATTCAATCATTAGATAATTATTATCTATTCTGAAAAAATATTTTATTATTTTATTATTTTTTAAATTTAATTATGCAAAAAAAACTTACAAAATAAATATAATAACTAAATAAAAAAATAAAATACCAAAATAGCTCGACTTGACGGTTGAAATTGGCTCAACTACAGATATAGAATGTGATTAAAAAACATAGCTCAGGGGGAAATCAGCTCGACTCAGCTTGGAGTTTGTTGGGATACGAGTTGGTGAAGCAAGTTACGCTCGGGTTGAGTTGCTCCGAATGGAAATGCGTAGATCCTGGAGGCTATTTAACCCTCAAAATGAAGCCATTTTAATTGGCTATAAAAGCCAAAATTTGTTCTTTTTTTTTTTTCAGATTTTTCTTCCTTTACTCTTTTTCTTTCTTCTTCTTCTCTCCCTCTTTCTCTAAAATGGATGAACTCTGGTTGAATCCTTTATCAGATTCTAAAAATCCTATTGGAATCTAGGTTGGTTTATTGAAAGTTTGTTGAAAAATGAAACCGACATCGGAATCTTCAACCGGATTCTAGAAAACTTGTCGAAAAATTCAACCAGTGTAGGAAAATTCATCAAAAAATTCAACTGGCATAAAAAAATTCATTGAAAACTGAAAATTTTTGCTCAAAATCTTGAAAATTTCTAGATTTTTTAAGAAAAAAAATCCTTTTTTCTTTTTTAACCCAAAAAAATCTTAAAATTTTTTTTTGACTACTTTCTGCTTTTTTTTTTTTGTGATCTGTTTCTCTTTGATTTTTATGTGTTTATGATCTCTGTGATCTCTCCCTAATTCTTGTCCCATTCTGCTTGATCATTGTGTGTATTTATAAAGAGAAATCAAAAGAGTTTATGATTTACCATACTTCCATCCTTGATAAAATTTTTGTATTATCACAAATATAAGTATTTATCCTAAATTAAATCCAACCCCAAATTCATGACAGGATATTTATCATTTTTTTTACTTTTTTCTTTTCATTATTTTTGTTATCTCATAACTTAATAATAATAAAAAACAACAAGCTAATGATAAATCAGACATAAAATCAAAGATAAATTAAACGAAAAATTAAAGATAAATGAATAAAAAATAAAACCCAAAATAAATAAACAGATAAATAAACAAATAACTAAATAAACAAATGGGCTTAACAAATTAGACCCCATGGAGCTAGGCCCCATTTGGTCTGGGCCTAGACCAAATTGGGTGTTTACAATGCTTTGTTGCCTCTTTTCTTTGCCTCTGTTTCGGCATTGGTCTTTATGTGGGTAAACACATCTGGTTGACTCTATTCTTTCACTTTTTCTCTTTGCCTTTATTTTGGCTTGGGTCTTCTTGTATTGCTAGAATCATTGATATTGTCAATTTTTAAGGCCCACTATATTTTATCGTTTTTGAATTAAATTAATATTAATTAATCAACTATGGTTCCAAATAGTTCAATTATATCTTTTCACCTTAGAAATATTGAAATTGGGAAGTGGTGGTTGTTAATTTGATTCTTGATAAAGATTGATGGAAAAATTTTTATAAGGTAAAATAAGTAAACTGTGACAAAAGGAATTTATATTTAGCTTTTAAAGAACCAAACGTAAAAATGATGCAAAATAATTTGTTCTTTCCTTATAAAGGGAATTATACCATTGGTATTATCATTAATATAGAAATAATGTAGTGGCCATCATTATTTGTGGTGAATGAAAGAGATTGCCACATTGGCCTATTTTCAACAATCTTTTAAAGTTGAGAGCGAGAATTTCACACAGGCTCACATTAGAACGCACATGTCTTTGGTTTTTCCTTATTTCCTTCTCTAATTAACATGTTGAATTGTTGATATAAGCCTTTAATTTTGAGGTAGGTTTGATGTTTGCTTACTGTAGTTATATATTATCTTATGTTTAGTTAGCAAAGTTCACAATTTGTTTTAGGAAACAACTGTTTACTTGTGCAAATGTGGGAAACATGAGAGATTCAATTTTCCTTTCCTTGATAGCTTTGTTGTTGGCTTAATAGGTTTATAACTACATTTCTCATTTATTATTTGATCATTTAAATATCTTTGAGAAATCTACTTTAATTATCTATCAAAATGTGTCCTTTCTTTTTCCTTGATTTTATAGATGTCACAATGTTCAAGTCCGAGAATTTGCCCATTAAATACAAAAATATGAAGTTGCCACTAATCTTTTTTTATCTAAGTATGACTGGTCACCTATGTGAATTTATCATTTTAAAGATCATCTTAAGCTTAAATTAAGGGTCCTTAAAAAGAATAGGTTGTGATATACATCAACAAAACTAAGTTCAAAAGTCGGTTATGTGTGAGAAAGGTTTTAGCACCCCTATAACACTAAAAATTGCACCAAATTAATCATATGTTATCTTGTCTAAGCCTTAATTCAAAAGGTTTTTAGTCCTTATTTTTATTAATTTTGATATTAAAATATTGAAAAAAAGTCTTTAGGTTTTCACAAAATTTTTTTTCTCATATTCAAAATAAACTCGTTGTTTACTTGAATAGATTTCATCATCAGAATTATTAAATATCTTATTAAATTTCAATTCCTTTTATTTATTTACAAATTATTGTCATACAAAAATATTATCATAGAAACATGTCATGCAACAATATCATAATTAAAACATGCAAAATAAATCATGCAAAAATAAATCATAGTAAATAATGCCAATAAATAAATTCCATGCAAAATATTATGTAATAAATCATGTAAATAAATTAAATTATTGCAAAATATTATGTAAATATATATTATAATTATTCATACAAAAAATATCATAATAAATCAAGCAAATGAATACCATAAAAAAATCATGCAAAAAATATCATGATAAATTATGCAAATGAAACCATAAAAAAAAATGCAAAATAAACTATAAAAATCCTACTAAAGTTTTTTATTTTTTCTTTTCCTCATCATTTCTAATCAATCACAATTAAAAATAATAAATCTAAAAATAAAATCAAATCAAAAATAAAAAAAAGAAAACATAAACCATAAAAAAGGAAAAAATAGAAAATAAACGAAATAAAATCAAAATCAAAATCAAAATCAAAATCAAAATAAAAAAGAAAAAGAAAAAAAAATAGAAACCTGCGATTGGGTTGGGTCCAAAATAGGTTGACATGTGGGTTGAATGAGTCGAGGCACAGATCTGGGCTACTTCCAAATGCGTTTTTTCAATCCCATATAAAAGACAAAAAAAAAAAAGATTTTCTAAGAATTTCCTTCCTTATCTCTCAAGTTTTTTTTTTCTCTTTCCTCTCTTTGAAAACCATCGAAAAATTTAAAAGTTTCCCAAAAATCAACTAAAATCCTAGATCCAACACTGAAAAATTCAAATGGTGTAGGAAAATTTAAACTTCCCTAGAATTTTCCAAAAACCTAGAAAATCGATCATCACAAATTCCTCTGGCCATCATGAAATACACCAGAAACTTCAAACTTTCACCAAAAAATTTAAATAGAAACCAAAAAATTAAAAAAAAATCTAAGAAAGGCCAGAATTCCTAAAATCTTCCATGTAGCCCCAAAAATAAAAAATTCAACTCCAAAAATGGGATTGAAAGGCTATGAACCCAAAAAATAAAAACCCAAAACAACTTTTAAAAACACTAAGAGTTTTAATCGAATTCCTAAACTAGAATACTAAAACTTAGAAAAAAATTTTAATGCTTTAATTGCTGTAATTTGTTTAATCTTTGCTACTTGTTTTGTGAGCTAAGTACTTCTGTCTTGTGATTATAGATTTAGGGTCCTTTGATATGGATGAAATCCCACTTTAACTTGAAAAATCCAAGATTCCATCGAATCTATGAAAATTTCCAAGATTTAATTTTTTATGATCTTTCTTTTTTTCCATGGATTAGGGCTCAATTATTTCCATAAACAATTAGTTCTTAAATTATTAATCTTCAATAGGATCCAAGAACCAGATCTTAGGCCTTCTTTTTCAAAAAAAAAAAAGTTACCACGTTGTTTTTTCCTTTTTTTAAACTTTTTTTCTCACATGTCCAAAAAAACCAAAATGATAATAATAAAAGAACTAAAACTAAAAATTAAATAGAAAATAATAAAAATGAAAATAAATTACGTTAAAAACATAATTTCAGGCCTTTTTTTTAAAAATTTTTGGGCCTTAAATTCAATTTAACAATTAAAACGTAATGACAATTTCGAATCCCATTTTCAAGAATTCAAAGCCCATTCTAATGCCAAAAAATTTGGGACAAAATGTGATATTTACAGTTACCACTTTTTGCATATTTTCTATGAAATAGGAATTGTATAAAGATAAAAGGCATTTATTTTTTTTTGACTTAAAAAGCTACCAGAGAAAAATAAAAAAAGCTCCCCTTCAATAGAGGCTTTGATACTTTGAAATTTTTAAAATGTTTCCTCTCAATAGAGGCTTTAAACTTTAAGAAAAATGAAAGATTTCCTCTCACCAAAGGTTATGAAACTTTAAAAATGAAAAAACTCCTCTCACCAGAGGTTTTAAACTTTAAAAAATGAAAGACCTTCTCTCACTAGAGGTTATGAAACTTTAAAAATGAAAGAGCTCATTTCACTAAAGACTATGAAACTTTAAAAAAAAAATGAAAGAACTCTTCTTGCTAGAGGCTATGAAACTTGAAAAATGAAAAAGCTCTTTTTACCAAAGGCTATGAAACTTTAAAGAAAATCAACATTTTTATTTTTTTGTGCCAATATGTTAGGCTTAAATGTCATCATGTCCAGCTAATCTTAAATCTTGTCATGTCAAACATTTTAAATATTTTTTCAATTGAGAATTGTCCAGTCCAATATTTTTGTGAAAATTCTTAGAATTTCATTTTCAAACTTCAAAAGTCTGAATTAAATTCTATGAATGCAATTCATGAAATGCAAAAATCAATATCATATATCTCTAATTATGGTAAAAGGTTCTCAAGACTTTTCTTCACATCCTTTCTCCTTTTTAGCTTCCCATTATGTTCTTCTTTAGTTTCTTTAAAATTGGCCAGCAAATATATCGATCAATTTGTAATAAAAAATTTCCTTTCACTAGTTTCATCAACATTTCAAATGTTTTTCTCTTATTTATAAGCTATAGGATTTAATATCCTTTTAAACTTTTTTTCATCATTTTCATTTCATTTTCAATCTGCCAAAATCATTTTCAACTATCTTTTTAAAATAATGTAAGGATCTTTTATATTAATAATTTGTTGATTCATCATCATTCCAATTTGATGACAAATGTAATAAATCACATTTCCTTAATTCATCATGGGAAAGGAAAAAATATATGGTGAAGAACAAGACAAATCAAAGAAAAGATATTTGTAATATGAGTAAGTCTAACCAAGAATAAATAGACAAAGAAACCATTTCAAAGTAAATTACGAAGATTAGTGCTTGGAAGGGTTCACAACATCTAATATAATGAATATTCAAACAATTCTAAATAAATTAATTATGAATTTTTTTTCAAAAACTCATTTTATTGATATTCTTAATCTTTGAACTCAACAGTACAAGCATTATCGACACCCTAGGGGACCCTCAAATCTTCATACCTTAATGTTGTTTTTCTAGTCTTTAGCTCAAATATCTTTTTTAACTTAATTCACCTTTTTAGGTTTTCAATTTAAGTCTCCATTTTTCCTCATTTTTCTTCATTTTTGTTTGCAAATCTTTTTCTCATTTCTTTTTTTCTTGACTTATCAGTGACTTTTCTATCAAAATCCAAAACAATTTTACTTTGATAACATCATAAGTCTGCCTTAATTCAATTCATGATTCCCTAATTTGAGCATTCACATTTGATCAAAATGAACTTTTAAGGCATATAATATAGGCTAAGGTGAGGGGTTATAGAAAAATGGATAAAATAAGCCCAAAATGTATTTGAAGGGTTATAAATCAAAGAATCATTTCTCATCATACAGAGTACTTTGGCATTTTACCCCATTAGTTTTTCTTTTTTTTTTCATTTTTTTTCTATCTTTTCTTCACATTTTCTCTCTCACTTTTGATTTTGCACTTTTCATCATTTTTTAGAAAGATTAAGGACCTTCACTTTTTTTGTTTTGTGAACAAGTTTTTTTCAAATATTACCCCCTAGTGTGAAAGGTGATTTTTGGTTAGGGTTTCTCCAAAAGGAATTCAATAGACTCATAAGAGGTAGCAAATGGATATTTTCTTTTCATGAAAGGAGAAGAAAGATGGTAATTTCTCATTTCAAACATAAATACTCTTGATGAAGAACTTTTATTAACTAAGAGCTAATTTATGAATAAACCATCATAAAAATCATCTTTTAATAGGGGAAACTCCTTGCCAATTTTGACTCATTTCATAAAATTTACCTCTTTTTACTTCAGTAGTCCTAATAGATTAAGAGTCTTAAATTATCAATATGAATAATGCTTATAAAATTGAATTTTGAATTATTGTCATGATTTTTTAAACATTAAATATTTGGAATATATGAAGGGTTAGAATATATAAAGGCAATAGAATAAAAGAAAAAATGTGATGAAAATGCAATTTTCATTTTATTAATGAAGAAAGATAAACAAAAGACTAATATAAAAGAACTCTTAAATTTTCATAAATATTTAAAAACTTTCATTATTTCTTAAAATTCTTATAATGACAGGTATTCATGAAAGCTTTCTCAAAATTATGCCATTGTGTGGTTACGTAAAAGGTTTCTAATGATGCTCAGCCTTACTTTTTGATCAAAATTTACCATACTAGCTTTGACCAAACTTAGCACTTTATACTTCAATTCCATGCAATTGTTTTGTAAAATGGTTGATAATCCCAAGATGATAGTCACAAGTAGCATTAGCATCATACTACTTAGCGTAAGGAGGCTTCAAAAGCTCTAAATAGATTGGTGCAACCAATTGACTCTCAATGAGTTAAGAGAGTAATTTAGTGTATGTTATAGTTATCATATCTATAAGAACTTTTTCTCTTTTCACCAAGTTCTTGGGTTAAGCAGTTGGTTGATTTGTAAATGCAGGGTTAGGTATAGGTGCCTGAAATTTATTTGTAATCTTGGTTGCATAATTAGTTGATAAGTATAAGGACTTGGAGATATGTTATTTATGACTAGGTAATAAGGTTGATACATCGGATAAGGATAATAAAACGTGAAGCCTCCAACTTGTTGTCTCTTATGAATTATAGCTTGAGTATATTTTTTTATCTTTTCTCTATATAGCCTTTTTCTTTACATTAGTTGCATCATCACCTTCAAGCTTGTCATTTTTTATTGCATTCTCTATTATCTCTTTAGAAATCACCATAACAGTAAAATTTTAAGTGACATTTCCAATCATCCATTTATAATATAAGGCTTTGAGAGTATTGACAAAATAGAATAATAATCTTATTTTCATTGAGCGATGGTTGAACTTAGGCAACAACATCCCTATACCTTTAGGCATATTTTTTAAAGTTTTCAGTATCTTTCTTTTTCATACTTTGTAAGGACAAATGATTTCGTGCCAAATCTATTTTGTGCTTGTATTTGGCAATGAAAGCCCTTGCTAATTCTCTTTAGCCAATGATGCAAGTCCTATCTAGTTATACATATCATCTGGTAGTAGAACTAATGAGACTATCTTGGTAGACATGGATAAGTAGCTTCTTATCATGTGCATATGTAGCCATTTTACAGTAGTACATTATGACATGTGCTATAGGGCACTTAGTTTCATCATATTTCTCGAATTCAAGCACATTAAATTTTGGTAGAATAACTATACCAGGAACTAAGCATATTTTAGTAGCATTCATTAATCTATAGAAATCTGTCTTTTCAATAGCTCTGAGCTTTTTTTTTGTGAGATCTATCTTTTGTTATGATCTAGAGTCTTCTTTTATTTATATTATGCTTATTTTTGCATTCTTCTGCTCATTGGATCATACAAATTGAGAACTTAAGTTCAATAAGATATTTTAAAATTTGAAATAGAGTGATATGTCCTTAGAAATGAGTAGGAGTAGCTATTGAAAGTATCTTGGTATGCACATAGGGTAGCTTTGAGTAAATGGTACTTGATGTTGGGTCGCTTAAGATGTTTGTACTGAGTATGAGCAAAAATCAGAGGGATATAATAAATCACTTTCATTTTGGACAACCATTTTTCAATAACTTTTTTCCCTTGTTAAGATTCTTTAACAATTCATGTATAGTTTCTAATTGTCCTTTTAGCTCCTCTTTTGTCTTTTCTAATTTTTGGAAGTGGAGAGTGTGCTCTTTTTCCATGATTCTTGCTTGATATATGGTGTTGTAGTGCCTCAAGTTGTTCGAAAAGTTGAGCTATTTTTGAACCTTAATTTACCATAATTTTTAAGTTAGGATGACATGTTATCATGCCTATTTAGAAAGATATTATAAAATTATCTCAACTTTAGTTGTGTATGAGAATGAATGAATGCATGAATGAATGCAATAAGGATGATTTACCACATAACAATTGTTAACAAGAAAAATCTTTATTGAATTAAAAGTTATTTTTAACAAAATCCAGAATTACATTTATAGAAAGTCTAAAGTTTATTGTAGACGAAATTCCTTAATTTGTCGATATTGACCTTATGTTGCATTGAGAAAATCTAGCAATCCTTGGCCATGTGTTCCAACTGATGGTATCCTTGTTTTCCATTTCTCGATCTCTTTATCATATCCTTGACTTTATAAGTAGCCAGAGTGATTTAATCAAGTAGGCATTCCAATTGGTAATGCTTTCTCACATATACTTTCTTTGCTTGCTCACATTCCTTATTCAAGGCTCCCATTTGTGTTCCAATTTCAATTATCACCCCATTTAGCATTTGGATGTGCTTTTGTGCCTTAAAGAGTTCTTATTTGCTTTTTTGCACTTTTGCTTGTAATTATCTATTTTCTTTCAAGAGTTGTGCCAGTTCACGAATGGTGGACAATTGTGTTATGTTAAGCTTAGTGAATAAACTCTTCCATTCATCCCTTTCTTATTTAAGTGCTTGAACATTTTTATCCATTCTCCATTCTAATTCCCTTTTAAGCCTTTTGTTTGCAAGCTCGGACTTCATTTTCAGGCCAATAGAGGACTTTGTTGGGCTCATGGAAATAATCAAGATTTTTTTTATTAAAATTATTTTATGGCAATCACTTTTTATGATAAATATGATGATGTAAATGCATACATATACAGTAAAAGAAAACATTAGTAAACATAATATATAAAATGAGCAAAATAAAATAGTAAGAAATATTTTTTCATGTGCCTTATTTAGGATTTTTTATACAAAGGGAAAGGCTAGCTTAGGTATGGATTTTTAGGGTTTTTTAACATGCAGGGTTCAAAGGTTTGAAAATCTAAAGGCTCCCAAATTGTTTCTTATATTATCATTCATTATAAACTAGTAAGGCACCCCAATCCTCGCCCACCATTATATACTAAAACAAAAAAGGGTTAAATATAAATGAGAGTTTTTGCTAGCTCGCACGGAGGTTATCACCTTATGAAAGTATAGGTACTTGTTCTTTTTTAAAAAAGGATAAAACTTGGGTCTAGAGCTTATGCATGAATGCATGTGTTGTGAAGGACCATGCCAGCTAAATAATTAAATAAATTAGTACACATGAAAAATCAAAATCTACAAAATAAAACAAATAAATTAGTAAAACATCATAAGCTACAAAATAAACAAATAGGTTAGTACACATACAAAAATCAAAATCTACAAAATAAAACAAATAAATTAGTAAAATATTATAAGCTACAAAATAAACAAATGGGTTAGTACACATGAAAAATCATAAATAATTATATAATAAAACAATCAAAGCAAGGTTTAAGATAACACACAACTAACAAATTGCTTGACACTCTAATATCCTTAGTGGAGTTATTAGTTGTCATAACATTCAAGTCCAAGAACTTATCTATTAAATAAAAAAATATAGAGTCGTCACTAATCTTTTATTTTTTTAGTGTGATTGGTCACCTATATGAATTTTTTTTTTTTAAAGTTGTCCTAAGTTTAAACGAAGGTTCCCTAAAAAGAATAGGTTCTAGTCTACATAATAGAACTAAGTTTGGGAGTTGGTTATGTGTAGGGAAGTTTTAGCACCCTCACAATGCCCAAAATTGGTACCAAATTAATCACATGTTATCTTGTCTAAGCCTTGATTCAAATGGTTTTTATCTTTTATTTTTATTAATTTTGATATTTAAATATTGGAAAAAGTTTTTAGGTTTTCACAAAAAAAAAAAATTTACTCACCTTAAGAGTATTTAAGATAAACTTGTTATTTAGTTTAAGAGGTTTCGTTGTCGGATTTATTAAACATCTTATAAATTTCAATTTCCTTTATTTATTTATAAAGTATTGTCATATAAAAATACTATCGTAGAAAAATGTCATGTAACAATATCATAATTCAAACACAGAAAAATAAATCATTATAAATAATGCAAATAAATAAACTCCATGTAAATTATCATGCAAAAAAAATCATAAAAACTTCATGCAAATAAAATCCATACAAAATATTATGTAATAAATCATGTGAATAAATTAAATACATGCAAAATATCATGCAAATATATATATATATATAGATATATTATAATTATTCTTGTAACAAATATCATAATAAATCATGCAAATGAATACCATAAAAAAAATCATGCAAAATAGACTATACAATCCTACTAAAGTTTTTTTTTCCCTCATCACTTTTAACTTAATCATAATTAAAAATAATAAATAAGAAAATAAAATAAATATAAAAATGTAAAAAAAGAAAATAAAACAAATAAAATCAAAATCAAAATTGAAAATAAAAAGAAAAAGAAAAACAGAAACCTGCGATTGGGTCAGGTAATAAGTGGGAACATGTTGAGGCACAAATCTAGGCTATCTCCAAATGACATCATTTTCAATTGCATATAAAAGGAAAAAATATAAGACTTTTTTCAGAATTTCCCTTTTTTTTTTCTCTCTCTAATTTCTATTTTCTCATCATTTTCTCTAAAAACCCATGAAAAATTTCAAAGGTTTTCCAAAAATCAACTAACGAAAATCCTAGAATCTGGCACAAAAAAATTCAAATGATGCTGGAAAATTCAAACTTCCCCAAAATTTTTTAGAAACCTAGAAAATTGGCCACTATAAATTCCTCTAGCCACCGTGAAATTTAGCAAAAACTTCAAACTTTTGTCAAAAAATTCAAACAGAAGCACAAAAATTAAAAAAAATCTAAAAAAACCTAGAATTTCCAAAATCTTCCAAGCAACCCCAAAAATAAAAAATTCAATTCCAAAAATTGGACTGAAAAGCCAAGAACCTAGAAAATGAAAACCCAAAAGCACTTCTAAGAACAACAAGAGTTTCAACTAAATTCCCAGAACTAGAAAACTAAGACCTAGAAAATTTTTTAATGCTCTAATTGCATTAATTTATTTGCTCTTTGCTAATTGCTTTTAATTGCTTATGTGTGCCAATTACTTCTATCTTGTGATTACAAATTTAGGGTCTTTTATAGGGATGAAATCCCACTTCAACTTGGAAAATCTAAGATTCCACTGAATCTGCAAAAAATTTCTAAGATTTCTTTTTCTATGATCTTTCCTGTTTCCTACGGATTTTGGCTCAAGTATTTCCATAAAACAATTGGTTCTTAAATTTTCAATCTTTAATAGGATTTAAGAACTGGATCTTTAACTTTTCTCTTTGTAAAAAAAAAAAACCCATATTTTTTTCCTTTTTTTTGGCACATGTTTGAAAAACCCAATAATAATAATAATAAAAAAACTAAAACTAAAACTAAAATAACAACTAAAAAATAAAATAATAAATAATAAAAATGAAAATAAATTGGGCTAAAAATAGAAATTTAGGCTTTTTTTTTATTTTTTTCTTTGGGCCTAAAATTCAGTTTAACAATTAAAACCTAATGAGAATTTTGCATCCCATCTTCAAGAATTCAAAGCCCAATTTAATGTTGAAAAAAATTCTTAGACAAAATAGGATATCTATAGTAGTGTAATGTTTAAACTTTAATTTTAGCATTGCATTCAGATGATTGTTTCCTAGTGTTTGTTTGTTTTTTTTGGTTATTTTTTATGTGAAAAAATTTGATGATTGAAATTGAAGAAACTAGTATTGAATAAGGTTTGCTTGAATTTGTAGCTAATATTGTCTGGCTATGTAGAGCTTGATCAGCTTCCTGTAATATTACTTCCTAGCACACAAGATCATTTCCAATTATAATGTGATGTATTTGGGATAGGTAAACATAGAGCTGGATTTTTATTTGTAGAGAAGACTAATAATGAAAAATACATAATTTTGATCTAGACTTTTATTTTTTGTTGAGATGAGATTGCATTTTTAGTTATTGCCAGAAATCATCATTTTAGGGGAGCTATTACTTACTTAGCAAAGAAATTCAGCATGATAAATTTTAGGCTATGTTTGGATTCCTTTTAGGAAAAGTTTTGTTCTCTAACTACCCGTTACTACTAGGCTACCTATTTTTATTTTTCTCTTATCAAAACAAGATTTCATGAAGTTTGAAAGGGTTTGTACATTGTTTTGTTTGTTTCATTTGTTCATGAAGATAGTGGAAAAGACTAATGCTTATTAATACTGTTTGATGATTGAATAACCATACATGGCTATATGACAAGTTTATGGTGTGAGCTTTGCTTTAATATACAACCTAGGATTTGATCTTTCAATTTTACGATCAATTTAGGATGTTTTAAGTGTTTTTGTGGTAGCGTTATTTTGGTACAAGTCTAACATGAAAGAGGGATTATGGTAGTGTTGGTGTAAGTTTGAAAATTTTTTAAGATGTTTATTTCATGAAAGCTTTTTAAATGTTATGATAAAATTCATAATAAAGTATATTGTAGTTATATATATAAACTAAAAGCAACAATGGGTTTAATTTTGTTAACTTTATTTTCTTTTTATTTTTTCCTATTGCAGCATCAATTGTCTGCTTTGCATAGTTCCTTTATAAACTTTGATTTGTAAATGCTTGTACTTTTTTTTTAATTCTTCACTTATTTTTAATGAAATCTCAATCTACTTTAGCATACATTGTTAGAGATCACGATAGTTTTGATATCACTTATTAGGTCAAATAGCTATAATCTAATTAAATATTTACGTCAACAAAAGCAAAATCAAACAATCAATCAATTATACAAGAGGTAGCAATTTAGCATGGCTCAGCTCAATTGACTTACATTCATAGATAAGAAAAAAGATTCACTAGTTATAAAGAATTACAAACATACAATCAAATCAACCACTCATAATCAATACCTATAGATACTCTCAATTTTCTCTAGTCTTATGAACTATTTTCAATTGATGATGTATAAAGTAATAATTTTTTTAAAAAATAAAAACTAATATAATAAAAATACATGATATTCTTTTAATTCATTTATAAAATTAAAAAATTTTGTTGATAATATATGAAAGAATATTTGAAATTGTATAAATATTCATGAATATATTATTATTATTATTATTATTATTATTATAATTTGTAAATAGTATTTTTATATAAAATCATCACAAATTAAATTTTTATTAAATTAAAAAATTAATATTTTATTAATAGATTACATTATTGCGGATATTTTACAAATAATTTGAATGAAAGTATCATGATTTGAAGGACAAAATAGAAATTGCACATTGGAAAATCCAACATGGACAGTCATATTTTTACTACCATTTTCATTTAACTTAAAAATGTGGCTGTGTTTAATTTAATAAATAGAGAATAATTGCTTACATTCTTAATTAATATGAAAATGGACAATACCCAAAAAAAAAAAAAAAGCTAATGTAACAATGATGGTTTCCATATGAAATCTTTGTTGTCATTGTAATGAAGTCTAATTGTTATCATAACGAAGCATAAAAAGATATGGGAATGAAGGAAATTAATGTTATATTTAGGTCATTTTTTATGTATAGGATAGAATAATAATTATTTTATATTATATTTGATTTATATTTAAAATAAGGGATATGATATAAGAAGGATTAATCATCTTTTTGATATAAGATGATTCAATTCTCTTCAATTAAAAAATATTATTTTTAATTTATAAGATTAAACTTACATGTTTTATTATATCTTTGAAAATTATATCAATAATTTAAATCATACAAACTTTTAAGAAGAATAATTTTGATCAATAAATAAATTATCTTATCCTAATCATTATACATGTACATCAAATACAATATAGGGTGATATTGTTTATTTTAATCTTATTAATAATATTATCTTATCATAGTTTTGTAAAACAAACACATCCTTAGTGTATAAGATTATAAATAAGATAAGATAAAAAATGATATTATGAATAATAGTAGATTAAATAATATTATTTTATTACTACGAGAGAGTCTCCTTAGGAACTAGGTTTTTGTGGGAGGAGTCCTAGTGTTTTTTTCCCTTAGGATTGGCAGCGACGTTGGTCTTTGGGGGCGTTCAGTGAAATAAAGAGTTTTTCGGTTCATCTAGTGGCAATGGTAGGGAGGGTGATTGGTATTGAGGAAGACATGGAGGAGGATTTAGATCTATTGGGGCAGAATCTTTCGTTCACTGAAGAAACAAAGGTAAACGTGGAAGTGGATGATGATTAGGACACAGTAGAGAATGGGGAGGAACGGAAGTGGATGGTAGGTAAGATTCACTCATTGAGGCTGTTCAAGAAAGACGCAATGGCCAATATGTTCAAAATCGTTTAGAGGTTAACTAAAACGGTTGATATTGTATGCTTTGAAGAGAATATCTTTTTGTTCAAATTTCATACACTGAGTGATAAAAGAAGAGTTATCGAAAGATCACCATGGTCCCTTGAGAAACATCTGCTGTTAATGGAAGAATACAATGGTGGCTTACGGCCTGCTGAATATAGCTTCAACACTACACTTTTTTGGATCAAAGTTTATGGCGTACCATTGGGAATGAGGTCGCAAAAGGTTGCAAAAAACATTGGAAACTTTCTGGGCAAACTAATAGCTATCGACGGATTTTTTGAAACAGGAGGCTAGGCTAGATTTATGAGATTAAGAGTGATGATCGATATATCCAAGCCGTTAAGGAAGGCGGTGAAAATAGGAGAAGGGAAAGGCAGGAATGAGGTATGAGGTAAATTAAAATATAAGAGACTGCCTTTGTTTTGCTACAAATGTGGTCAGTTGGGACATGTGGAAGTGGACTACCCATACGAAGATAATACACAAGGGTGCAAGGTGCAACAATATGAAGAATGGATGAGTGCTTCACCATTGAAGGGAAAGGGCCTCTCTAATGGAGTTAGCCCCTTCTATGTGAAGAGTAAGGCAATGGGCAGCGGTGGTTATCAGAACTCTCAAAAGGTAGGAGGTGTAGTGCATCATAAACGGGCCGTTGTGGACATGGAGAGTACAGGTGAAGAGGACCAGTCGACTTTGGAAGGTGAGAATTTAGAGGCGAAAATTATGCAAGGTCTTTATGGGAAAGGCAGGCCAAGAAAACTGAAGATGGAAAGTAGAAGAGAATCCACGCAAGGAACGACACAGATGGGAAAAAAATTAGCCATGATGTTGAAGGATATTTAGACGATGTTAAAGGATATTTGGACGTGAAATCTAGGAATACTAATGTCCCTGATGTGGGCAAAAAACGGCAGCTAGTGAAGAAGACCACCATGTCAACCCTATTGACAAAGTACGTGACATGTATGGGAATAGTAGTAAAAGTAAGGAAACAGACTCTAGTCATCTCGTGGAAGGTGGGGTGAGATGGATAGGAAAGGAATAAGAACTAATGCAAGAGCTGGTACGAAATGGTAATAAAAAGATTGAGTAACAGGGAATGACAATGCATCATATGTTCCAAGAAACGAAGACAAAGTGGAAAACAATTGCCAGGGCCAAAGTGGGGACCCAAAATGTAAATGGAACGGAACTGGGAAAAAGGAAACAGAATGAAATAGAAAAGGGTGACACAGAAAGGGATCTGAAGGCGGCAAAGTTATGCAATGATGAGGGCAACTTATTGTATGAAGATTATCAAACGGCAAAGATTGGTAACTAGTCCTGCCTAAAATCATGAAGTGCGTAGCCTAGAACTGTCGTGGGCTTGGGAACCCGTGAACAGTTCGAGCCCTTCAATGGTTGTTGAAGAGAGAAGATCTCGATTTTGTATTCCTTAGTGAAACTTGGTTATCAGTAGAAGCACTGGATAAGATTAAAAGGAAATGCAACTTGGTTTCTGCTTTGGAAGTGAGTGTTGTGGGTAGGAGTGGGGGGTTGGCATTGTTATGGCACGAAGGTATCACGTCAAATTCAATGTGCACATTGAATTTGATCAGACTTTCGAAGAATCACATCGATATAAGGGTAGTGGATCAAGACAATAAGCATTAGAGGTTAACAGGTATATATGGAGAGCCAAATACCAACCTAAGACATGCTACTTGGGCACTATTAAGACGACTAGCAGGAGCCTCGCAAGAGCTATGGTTGTGTTTTGGGGACTTTAATGAAATTTTATGGGATTCAAAAAAGTAGGGTGAGGCTATGAGAGCAGCATGGCAGATGAAAAATTTTTGGAATGCTATACAAGAGGTGGGATTAGAAGATCTTGGGTAAAAGCATCTGGTACACATGGGAGAGGGGGAGAATAGTACAAAGCTTGATTCGAGAAAGGTTGGATAGAGCTTTGGGATGCAAGAAGTGGAAGGAAATGTTTCCCAGTTTTTCGGTTACTAATTTGACCATCTCTGTTTCGGATCACAATCCCATCTTGGTTGATACAGAGGGTTGTAAAGAAAGGAAGCATCAAGGATGAAGAAGGAGGCGGTTCTTTTTTGAATCAATATGGACGAGACAGGAGGGCTGTGAAAATGTGGTGTATTGCAGGTGGAATGATGGGGGGAAGAATAATATAAAAGATAAATTGGCAGATGTGAGAAATAGTCTTAGCAGGTGGGCCCATGCTACTTTTGGAGAGTTCAAGAGTAAACTTAAAAGTCCTTAATGATGAATATGAGTTGATAAAAATGGGACAACCGAATGAGGGCAATATTAAAAAGGAAGATGAGTTACGGGTTGAGATAAATGATTTGTTGGAGAAAGAGGAGTTATTTTGGCAGCAAAGGTCGAGGATAAATTGGCTTAGAGATGGTGACAAAAACACAGCTCTTTTCCATGCCCAAGCAACTACTAGACGAAGAAATAATTTCATCAAGGGACGGGAACATGAGTCTGATAGATGGTTGAAAGATGAGGTGGAGGTGCAAAACATAGCTACGGGTTATTTTAAGAAATTGTTCACCACTTAAAGACCAACTTGTTTTGACGAGATTCTTCGAGGGATATAGACTCGGGTGACAGACGAGATGAATGAATACCTTCTTGCAGAATTTCAACCTGAGGAAATTCACAAGGCAATTAAACAGATGCATCCAACAAAAGCTCTAGGACCAGATGGTATGCCCGCCCTATTCTACATACATATTGGCATATTGTAGGTAGAGATGTTATTTATTATTGTTTATCTTGCCCAAATGGAGATGGACTTATTTGTGATGTGAACCAAACCAACATAGTTTTGATCCCGAAGATTAAAAACCCTCGAACTATGGCCAGTTTTTGCCCTATCAGTTTATGTAATGTGATCTATAAAATTATATCGGAAACTTTAGTAAATAGGCTTAAAAAAATTTTGTCTAGATGCATAAGTGAGTCCCAAAGTGTTTTTTTCCTAGGCGCTTGATTACTAATAATGTGTTGGTAGCATATGAGCTTATTCATGCTTTAAAACACAAAAGAACGGGGAAATATGGTTTTGTGGCTCTAAAACTGGGTATGAGTAAGGCCTATGATAGGATTGAATGGGGTTTTTAAAAGGTAGCATGAAAAAGATGGGCTTTGTTGAGAGGTGGATTGATAGAATTATGAAGTGTATAAATTCTATTTCATATTCCATTGTTCTGAATGGCATTGTAACTAACAGTTTCAGTCTAGAAAGGGACCTTTATCAGGGGGACCCTCTATCACCTTATTTGTTTCTCCTTTGCACAGAAGGTTTTTCTTCCATGTTGTAAAAGTAAAAGATTGAAGGATGGATAACTAGTGCCAGGGCTAGTCAAAATGTCCCCGAATTACTCATCTATTTTTTTTTTATGGATGACAGCTTATTGTTTTTCAAGGCAAGCCCAATTGAGTACATGAGGATGAGGCACATGCTAAGGAAGTATGAGGAAAGTTCGGGACAACTAGTCAACTATAATAAGTCGTCAACATCCTCAAGAGAAAAACACGTCAGAGGAGAACAAGGAAACTGTGAAGCATATTTTTGGAGTCCAAGTAAGAGTAGACCCAAAAGAATATCTAAGGTACTACGGGGATTTTGATTTTTAGTGGTATTTTTATTTTTAACGTTTAACGGTATGTATAAATACCATAAAATGATTTACGATATTTGTGAAAAATGTCATGCATGGTGCCAGCTATTCACGCATCATGATAAATAACGAGATTTTCGAAAAACACCTTAATATTAGAGATGTTTATATTTGAAACACTGTCATTTTAGCAGCGTTTTCATCTTTGAGACACCGCTAAATTAGTGGTGTTTTTATGAGGAAAAACGCCATTGCTTTGGTCAATTTGTAGCTGAAAATACCGTTACTTTAGAGGCGTTTAAATCTAAAAATACCTCTATATTAGCGGCATTTATATCTTTTAGTCGCTACTAATTCAGTGACATTAAAAAAAAGCTATTGTTTTAGTGGCGTTTTTATGAGAAAAATGTCACTTAATAAACGGTGTTTGTTGGTAAGAGCGTTGCTACTTATAGTGGCGTTTTATGCTACGAACGTTATTAAATTATTCATTTAGCGACCCATGACGAATGCAAACGCCGTCATTATGTAAAAATGTATTTTTTTTAAAATTCTTTTAATAAATTTTATTTTCATTAAATAGCTTAAATTCAGAAACTAAAATTTATATTAACTTCATTCACGTTTAAATATACATCTAATTAATACAAAGTTTAATAATTAGTATAATAACATTCAAATATTTTATATACATTAACAAAATAAAAAATTAAAATGTATGAAATAGATGACTGCATACATTTTGCTGGCTGCCAATTGATAAAGAAAATTTTTCACCTTGATCATTAATGTGCTCAAGAACCTACTGAATAATACCATACAATTTTTAACACTTTATTGTAAGCTTTTTATATATTTAAAAATTTAAATATTTACTAAATATAATACCTGAGTTGGTGGAGCACCAAGAATATTTCCTAGAAATTGTTGTTGCACAAAATTCATAAAATGATTGAATCGATCATGCAACTGCTGAAATTTAGCATGCTCTTACTTCATTCTAGCACGTTCTTTGTCAATTTTGATACGCTCATGTTCTCTTTCTGCTTCCATTTGCCGAAAACATTGTTGCATAGTTTGCAAGTCCCCTCTCAATATTAAAATATCTCGTGAAGACTGACTTGCTGAGAATGTAAATTGTGAAGAGCTATGTCCATTGTAGGCAGATGGTGTTAGACTCAATCTAAGGCCTTGGACCCGTCCATGCCTTTCTTTTCCAGCAACTTCTGTAAATATCCTATTTTCTATTTCTTGCATGTTGAGAGAACCATTAGATGCTACTTCAATCTCAGCAGTCATTTTCTCTTTCGTTTTCTCCTGTGAATTTGTCATATACAACTATCAAGTTTAATGATTAATTGATTATATGTTAAAAAGAGTAAATATTTACTTTCTGTTAAAATAGATGATACAAATTATCATAATTTCTTGTGTTTTGACATTCATGTAAGATCCATTTTTTTTGTGTGTGTGATACGAAAAAGTTTCACACGTCAAATTGTACCGCCCATCTCATTCTCCTATACAAAAACATATATTATTTGATATGATGCATATCAATCGTAACTTATTCATGCATATTAAACCTATCAATCAAGTATTAAAATTTTGAATAATTTTAATTCATATATTTATATTTTGGCCCCGTAACAATACAATAATCTTAAACATACATAAACAATAAAATCATTTTGGGCTTTCACACATATCGATCATGGAAACTAAATTCAATTATTTTCTTCTAGTTTAATATCAATGATTGAAGCCATTCAATATGTTGAAAGTCATCAAAAAGTTTAATTTAAATAGTTACCTTTTATATGCAAAAATACTCTCAAATAGACATAAACAACAACTTTTTCTCCCATATCAACTGTAGAAACCAAGTTCAATCAATCAGACAAGTTTAATATCAAGTATTGAAGCTATCAAACTGTTAAAATACAACAATCACAACAAATCTATATTAAAGGCATAAATATACGTAAACAATAACTTTTGATACATATCATTTGTGTCAACTAAATTTAAAACTTTCGATAAGTTTAATATCATATATTAAAACTATCAAAACTATTAAAACAAAACAATAACTATTAATTTGCATATTTACCTTTTAATGGCTGAAAAAGTTCATTCATTGAAATACGTTTATTATCATAAACTTACGATTTCTTTTTGCTTTTTTGCAAAACTTTTTAATCCACTTGTATGGCTATATTTTTGTTGCTTTCTGCTACCAATCCCAATATGTTCTTTTTCCTGTCATAAAAAATAATTGTGTATTGATAGAAATACAAATATTACCAACTTAAACTATAAAACACTTTCATCATTTCATTGTACTATACAAAGTTATAAACTAATACCTCTCCTTTTCTTGAGAACCAAAATCTAACCAGTTGTTCATATTACCACCTAATCAGATTACGGGGTAGATTTTTCATCATCGTCTCTACATTAGTATTTTGATCAAAATACTTATTCTTCAAACTATGCTTATAATCTTTCCATTTATTTTCCAATGACTTAAGCACAAATGAAGTTGGTATTTCAAATACAAATCTTGACGTAATAATACAATAAAAAAAGTTAGAATAGTAAACAATATATAAAATAAAAATTTTTTATATCTAATTAATTATACTAATACCTCAATAAAGTTTAACACATCAGCCTTAACTTCTTATGAAACTTTATGCCATGTTTCATAATGAATAGGCAATTTCATTCCATTATGGGCTACCATGCCTAGAAATCTAGCCAATAGTTGAGGCTCTTCACCAATTGGTTGCCTATTAGAGTTTGCAGATACTACAATATACTCGTTAGGAGTTAGTGCAAACAATTCCTTCAAAGTTGTCCAGCCTCTAGTCCTCCGATGACCATTTTTATCAACTGCAACAAATAAGAAATATATTTGTAAAATAACAATACTTTTATCATTATACTCGAATTTTAAAATTGGAGTATATCATACTTACATTCAAATTTAAAGTATAATCAATTGATGGGGTACTATCTAAACCTGTACGTCTCATATTGCTAGATCCAATATCAATTGAAGGGTGAGAAATGACGGAGTTAGATCTGAGAGTATGTTCATTTCCTTTCAAAGGATTCAATCCATAGCCAATATCTATAAGTGCCACAAATGGTTCTGAACTAATATCTCTTACATGTTTTCCTTTTAACCTACTCTTTCGCATTGTAGCTTACCTACATCATAAAAGTGAATATAGAAAAAATATTAGTTTACAACATATATAAAGACATTGACAATTTAAGAAATCAAAACCTACAATAGATAAAGAACATATCGATTTAATTAAATCAAAAGATAACGTATGATTTAGAATACAATAATTATACAATAGCGAATGTCATATTATCTACATACTATCATTTACTACATTATGTCTTAAACACTCGAATTATAAATTATAAATGCACCATTTCATGGTTCGTAAATATCTTCAGTAACATTTTGGTGGACCCACTGAGCGTAGGTACTGGAGATAGTTTCATCCAAGTTTTGTTCAGCAAAGGGATAACATTCAGTTCCATGTTCAACATCATCTTTGGTATCTAACCTCATATCAAATAAGTCTCTAGGTGTGTTTCGAATAACAATAAACCAACCCAATTCTTTAGGATCTTCAGAGTAAAATACTTGTTTGACTTGAGATGAAAATACATAGGATTCATCGATGAGTTGTTGTCCAGTGTGAATTAATCGAAAAAAATTCATAAGTGTTAATCCATACTGATCTTTTTTAATACTCTTTGCACTATTCACATCAGCCCAATCACACCAAAATAAGACAATTTTCCACTTGCCATAATAATCCAATTCAATGATGTCATTAATCATGCCATAATAGTCAACATTTTCCTCTAAAGGGTTTGTGTCTCTAACACTAGCATACCTAGTAGTTGATGAAGTCACAACAACTCCTGAATTTTGTGTACTTCTAAATCTCTCATGGGATTTAGTGTGAAATCTAAATCCATTGATGATGAAACCTTTGTCTCATTTCACAATCCGGTTCGGACCGTGTGAAAGACACTTCACCTCTTCACTAACAAGCCTTCCACTCCAAACCTATAAAAGTGGAATAAATATATATATGTTATTAATGTTATTTATACCGTAAGCATTCTATGTAGATTTCTCATTATGGGAAGTATGGCATTACTTACAGTTGCTCTTAACCATTCATGAAAGTTTTCAGCGAACAACTTATCAAGCTCTCGAGGGTTTGATCATTGATAATGTGCAAGATCTCTCAAATTATTTCTATACTCACTATAAAGCATCATGATAAAGTATTAAAAATAAAAAAAAGATAATAAATTATGCTTAATGTAATGAATTATTTCCTTGCTACAAAACATATGTGCGAAACAATTTAATTGAGTTATGATGAAAAAGAACATATCGATGCACTTGTGCCCAAGATTTATTATCTAACTCCACCAATTCAACTTTACCTATGGATTGTCCAAAACTTTGAAAAAAATAATTATAGGCAGAGTTTATAAGTTGCATACCAAAATTTCTTGATGGTCTATTAAATCTCGTTTCAACATATTCCAAATAACGAGAACAAAATGTCATACACTCTTCTGCTAAATATCTTTCAACAATAGAACCTTTCGGATAGCGTTTGTTGCAATAATAAGACTTTAACCTCCCTAGAAACCTATAGCATAAAACATTAGTCATATGTTATTTTAAGTTGAGTGGCTTGATCATCAATAAAAATGCAATCAATCTATTAACAAATAATACCTTTCAATAGGATACATCCATCGATAATAAACTGGCCCACTGACTTTTGTCTTATATGAAAAGTGGATAACCACATGCATCATAATAGTGAAGAAGTTTAGAGGAAAGATCTTCACTAAATGGCATAAAGTAATCGCAGCTCGATCTTAAAGTTTGTCAAGCTCTTCCACATTCATACATTTTTTACATAGAGATTTAATATGTTACTCAATTTAATTACCACATAAATGACTTGCTTTGACATTGATGAACGTAAAGCAATTGGAAGTAAGTCTTGCATCAAAATGTGATAATCATGTGACTTCAATGAAAAAAGTTTTCGCTCTTTCGGATTCACACATCTTGATATATTTGACGCATAGCCATCTGAAACTTTAATATTTTTCAAAACCTTGCAAAACACATCTTTTTCAGCTTTAGAAATCCCAAAACAAGCAACAGGCAATCGATATTTGCCATTAGGAAGCAACATCGGATGAAGGTCTAGGCGAATCCCTATATCAACTAGGTCAAGCCGACTTTTTAAGTCATCATTGGATCTTTTATTCATATTGAGAATTGTTTCAATAAAATTTTCACAAATATTCTTCTCTATGTGCATCAAATCAAGGTTATGCTATAATAAATTATATTCCCAATAAGACAACTTAAAAAATATACTTTTTTTCCACAGCTTAGACTTATTGGGGTCATCTGCTTCATCATCATCTTCATCACTTTGAACATCAAGATCATCAACTTTTGTATAACTATCACCAACTTCAAAGTTGTCCCTCACTCTTTTCTTTGATGGAGTCAATTTTTCATAAGTGAAATTGATATCTTTAACTTTGACAAGATATTAGACCTACTAATAGGTAAAGGCGATGTCCTTAACTCTTTAGTTCTATCAAAAAGATGTTTTTGGAATCTAAATCGATGATTATCATCAACCATCGACGATGTCCTATATAACAGAACTTCCTACCATTAGGTAACCACGTCTAACATGTCTGTGTAGCACAACATGAACAAGCATAATGACTTTTTGTACTCCAACCAGATAAATTTACATAAGTAAAAAAATTATTGATAGTCTATAATAAAGTAGCACGCATATTGAAGTTCTCTTCTTTTGATGCATCATAGGTCTCAACTCCTTCCTATAATTATTTTAACCTTTAATAAGAGGTTGTAAGTAAATATCTATATCATTACCTGGACCTTTTTTCCTAAGAATTATCATAGATAATATAAATGACTATTGTTTCATAGCAATCTATGGTGATAAATTGTAAGGAATCAATACAACTGGCCAAGTATTATAAAAAGTACTCATCATTTTAAATGGGTTGAATCCATCAGATGCTAGTCTAAGCATAACATTTTGAGAATCAGATACAAAGTCTAGAAACCTAGAATGAAATGATTTTCATGCCAAAAATTCTATAGGATAACATAATGATCCATCATTCATCCGCTTCTTATGATGCCATCTCATTGAATCTATAGTTTCGAAAGACATGAAGAGTCATTGAAGTCTTGGTATTAATGAAAAATAATGTAAAACCTTAATAGGCTTCTTTTTGACATATATCTCATCACCATCATCATTCAACCTTTCAACGAGATTTTTATCCACCCAACGAGAAATACCACACTAATGACAAGATTTTTTATTTTTTCTATCCCCCAAATACAACATGCAATCATTGGGATAACTATGAATTTTTTCATATCCAATACCTAAATCCTTGATCATTTTCTTTGATTCCTTACAAGATTCAGGGATTTTTGTAAAAAAAAATATTTTTTTCATAAACTGTAATAATAAAGTCAGTGAGTTTTTTCGTCCATACAGATAAGCATTTCAAGTAAAAAAGATGAACACAGAAAGACAACCTTGAATGCTTTGATCCCTTAAAAAGTTCTTCATTCATCCCTTCAAGCAACCTATAAAACTTTGATGCTTCTTCTTTAGGTTGTTGGTCACGTACACCTATCCTAGGTTCACCAAATTCATGCATTTCAACATTAGACTAATTAAATCCTTTATTTTAGGGAGAAAGATTACGAAAATATTGGTTATGAATGTTAAAAGCATATCGCAACATGCTTTCAATGTCATTTACTATAAAAAGATCATGTTATTGTTGGAGAGCCTTTGAAGTTGAAAGAACTTTAGTGGAAGACCTTGACGGTACATACTCTCCATGAAAATATCAATTAACATATCTCGATAGAAATCCAATACAAATTAAATGTTCAAAAATAACTTGACGCATTTGCCACTCGATATTAGCACACTTCACACATGGGCATAATATCATATTATCTTCACTTGTATTCTCAAATACAAAATGAAAAAAAATTTCACTCCATCTCTGTACTATTAACTTAATCTTGACTTTTGTATCCAACTCTTATCCATTTAGTACTTGCTACATTATCAGACCAAATGTATATAAATAATTTATATGAAAACGAATATGAACAATACTTAAGTTTACTATATTTTAAACAAAAGTTAATAACAAGACCAGTACTTATACAAAATGAAAACTCCTT
Organism: Durio zibethinus; assembly: GCF_002303985.1. Next base: position 21,135,972 of record NW_019168470.1, on the reverse strand, counting down.
GTTGTGAAGTAATTTATCAACTACCAGAGCCCTTGAATGTTAAAAATCTACTGCTAACATTGACAGTACCCAAGAGTATTTGTAGTTGGGGTTGACATAAGGTGAAATAAGATGGGTTTTGGAGAAAATTGTTTACACCAAAAAGAAAATCGTGAATTAGAAAAGCTAAAAGAATAATCGAATGAAGTAAAAGCTAAAGTAAATAAGTAATGAATAGTCAAACTAGGGTTCTAAAAGACAATGCTCAAATATTAAAAGCTGAAGGAAAGGGAAAGTAAATTGTACTTGGTATGAAAAGAGAAATAGTATAATAATGAATATGAAGCTTGAAGTTGGTGATTGGATGCGCTAAGTTTGGGAAGATTTTTATTGGATAAGATTATGGAAGGCGTTTACTAAGAAAAATGCCTACAATAATTTCATCCTAAATATTTTTTGAATATATTATAGGCGCTTGCACCAGAGTCGTAGTGGAATTGTTTGAGATTATTAAGGCGTTTAGGCCACAAAAAACACCATCAATACTTCATATAAATTTTTTTATGTTTATGGAAGGTGATTTTTACATAATACGTCTTCAATAACACCTTCATATCAGTGAAGGTGATTTTCTACAAAAAACATCTTCACCGTTTGGGTATATTAAAGGCATCTTTTGTTGAAAATACCTATAATATTACACAACTTAAATTTTAAGGGGTTATTGAATGTTAAAATTCCAGAAAAATGCATTGACTAATTCATTTCATTTTTTTGAAGCAATTTAAAGAATGCATGTTCCAGTGCTAAACGCTTTCATTATTCCAATTCTCAAATTTTGTGATGAATACTGAAGGCGTTTATTATAGAAAAATGCCATTACTAAATGCTTATATTTTATTTTAAGTACTAACACATTGAATAATTTTCAAGTGCTTTTATTTTAAGTTTTCTACTGGAAAACGGTAATTGAAGGCCTATATTAAAGAAAAATAATTTTAAGCATCCATGTTATTAATTATTAACGGCATCTTCTACAGTAAAACACCTTCAATATACCACGATGGTTATAGAAGGTGTTTATTCGAATATGCGCTTTCAATATACCCTTAAACTTAGTAATCTATTACGGAAGGCGTTTGTTAATAATAGACACCTTCAATATTTTCTCTCTAAAAATTTTGGACATTATTAAAGGCGTCTTCTACTATAAAATACCTTTAATATACCATGATGGGATTATTAAAGGCGTCTTTCATTATAAAATGCATTCGATATAGCACAATTGTTATAGAAGGCGTTTATTTGAAAAAGTACTTTCAATATACCTTTAAATTTAGTAATCCATTACCGAAGGTATTTGTTAATAACAGACACCTTCAATATTTTCCCTCAAAAAATTTTAGAAATTATTAAAGGCGTCTTCTAAGGTAAAATGCCTTCAATATACCGTCACATAAATTTTAATATGGTTATTGAAGGTGTATATTCAAGAAAAATACCTTTAATAATTCCTATTAGATTTTGTAGATAATTAGTGAAGGCGTTTACATATAACAATGCCTTCAATAATTTCCTTAAAATTTTTTTTGAGATTATTAAATGCATCTTTTATTATAAAACACCTTCAATAATTTGTTATAAATCGTTGAAATCCATCATTATTGAAGGTAGTTTTCTACTCAAAACACCTTTTACAATTTTTATGAATTATAAAAGGCATTTTTTGAGGATAAACACTTTTAATAAGTTAGTTGAATTTTTTTTTCTAAATTAAAGGCATCTTTTTTTATAAAAAACACCTTCAATAATCTCCAATAAAATTTTTAGGGGATTATTGAAGGTGTTGTTCTATGGAAATACCTTTAATAATTAATTTTATATTCATTTCCTTACCTTGAACATCGAAATTCGTAGACTGTTGGTACATAAAATGATTAAAAGCTGCGTTATCAACCAAACTCTTAAACATATTTCTATCACACCATTGGTATCTTTATCCTTATCATCGCCACCGACCTTCAACAAATCAATACTGTGCACTTCTGTTTTTACCGGTAAGTTTTTTTTTTTTAGTTTACTGTATTATTTACAATATTGGATAGAGATTTTTTGTTTTTTCAATTTTTTAATATTGACATATGCATGTATATATTTTCATTAACTTTACTGTAAGCATAGTCATCCAAGATTCTATTCATATTGCAAGTATACTGTTTCTATGTAGTACACATTAAATATTGTAGTTTGTTAAACCTTGTAGTATGACATTGTAATGCCGAATGGTATTGTATGATATTGGGGGTCTGAATCATATATATGCTAAATGGTTTGCTTAACCTTGTTGTCTGATATTGTTTTGCTAAATGGGTTTGTATGATATTAGGAGTCTGAATCATATATATGCTGAATGGTTTACTCAACCTTGTTGTCTGATATTATTTTGCTAAATGGGTTTGTATGATATTGAGGGACTGAATCGTATGCTAAATGGTGTTTCTGAATGGTTTACTAAAGGGTGTGTCTTAGCACATTGCTGAATGGTATGCTAAATGGTGTTTCTGTATGAAGTATGGTACTGGTTGTATTAAATTATGTACAGTGTTCAATTTAGACAATCATATTGTGTAATTCGTATAATTATGATCAAAATTGCAAGTATTATGGACTTCGAAATAACATCATTCCCCTTCTAATGAACATGCACAAGATAAACGTGTAGGCCAAAAAAGAAAGGGAATGGGCCTAAATAAATAAATCAAAGTGACTGATACAAAAATTCATGTTGACTTCAATCAAAGTAGACAACTTGTGTCTGAAGGAGCTACCAAGATGGCTATTTATATTGGAGCCATCGTCCGTCATACGATTTCAATTACGTACATCGATTGGCAACGAGTTCCTAATGATATCAAGGATGATATATGAAAGTCGGTTGTGGTATGTTTATTTAACTATTTCGTAAAATTAGTTAAATGATCAATTAATTGAAATTCAATGTGTTCATACTAATTGTGTTAACTTATTTAAGAGTGGTTCGACATCTCAATTGACTGTAAAAAGATTGTGTTACAATTTGCTGGGAAAGCATTCAAAGACTTTAAAAGCAGATTGACAACCCAATATATTTTACTGTTGGCTGGTGAAGGTGATGTATTGGCTGTTCCACCAGCGGCATATGCAAATGTCATGAGTGTTGAAGATTGGATAAATTTTGTTCAATATTGGCTTTCAGAAGATTTCTCAGTGCGCAAACCCATTTTCATTAAAAATTATTTATAAGTCTTTATACAATATAGCCTTTGATCTTCATATGTGATTGACGTAATTTTTTGATTTTGTAAAAAATCAAAAAACAACAATGAGACATTCGGGCCAAACAACAATATCATTATCGAACAACAAGAAAGGGATATGCAAATGTGAAGTATCAGCTTGTATGTATTCGCACACTTATTTTATACTCATTAATGAATATTTATGAACATTCATTTCATACATTCTGATTTTTTTATTACGATAATCTAATAAGAATCAACGAGCTCTGGCACAGAAGTTTCCAAATAGGATGTCTAGAAACAAGGACATCTATGGAGGGATGGATCTTTTGTAGATGAAGCAACTGAGAAAATAGAAAAAAAGATTGTTTGTATAACTATTTTTTTGATATAATGTATGATTGGCATTGTGGTTGTATCCATGAGTGTATACTGGCTTGTATAGATTTGTTGCTACAGCCTAACTGATTACTGTCTTTCAGGATGATTATGCTGTCAAAGTCAACTCTGGTGAACTGGCAACCTAGTCTGGCAAAGATTCTTTGTTTTTAGCATTAGGTACTAAAGAAAGGCCTGGTCGGGTTCGTGGGGTTGGTAAATTTGTCTTGCCATCAATGTTTTTTTATAAACAACCAAAAACCCCACGAATGAGAAATGCACAATATGAAGCAATAATTGAGCAACAACAGCAACAAATTAATGACCAAGAGTAACGCCTCAATGAACAACAGTAAAGACTCGCTGCTTTAAAGTTCATATTGGCAGCAATGCAATGGGTTATGCCAGTAGGCCGGCCTGATAACATCGTCCCCGTACGAGAAGCTTTCGTTGGAAGTAAAAAAGTGATCTCATCCTCCGCTACCACCCAAGAAGTATGATATTATTTATAATTTGAATATTAATTTATTTATTATATTGATTGATTTGGTTTTAATACTTATATCTCATTAAATATTGTAGCAGTATGTTCAGACTCATAGTATGACCTTTGCTCAGGCTTTCATGGATGAGTTATCAAAATATTCGCTGGAGTATTTATCTGGATGAAACTTCATAACCATTGAGTCTGAGGAAGGGTTATTTGATAAACCATTATTTTCTTTCATTGGTGTGGAAGAGGTTAAAAAATTTTACGAACTGGATGAATTATCAGCTGTTGTATCATTACTTATATGAGGTTGGCTTATAAATACAAATATGCACATTCAATATGTAGTAATCTATATTAGAGTGTAATACTAACTAGCAGTATTATCGTGCAGCTTCCTATATAGAGAGCTTAAAGGGAGACAGTTGACTAATAGATTTAGATTCATTGACCCCAGCTTCATTAGTAAGCAGAGTGGCACAGTTGCTTATCGTGCTAATCATGTGATCCTATATATGAAAAGATCAACTGATTATTATTTGCTCCCGTATACTGTGTTGTAAGCTATATTTCAACCTTACCTAAATCTGATCAGATGCGTAATCTGAATATATCATTGTTATTATTTTGCAGTCATCATTGGGTGCTGATTGTGATTGACACCAAATCTTTAACGGTATACTTACTTAATTTAGTTAATCCAACGGCAACGCCAACCCCAATATTCAAACTTTTATAAAGAGGTATTACACTTTATTATATTATATATCTTCTATTTCTTCATAAGTAATTTTATTTATGTATTAAGTAATTTTTTTTCTTTTCAATTTAGGGTAATATCTACATTCGATAAGAAGATAAAGAAACTGAAATAGGTGTCATTACTCGATAAATGTGAAATATATTATTTTTATGCTGAGTTTGTGTAGATAAATATTTTTTAAACTCATTCAATTTAATTTTTAAGTACCTCGTCAACCTGATAATACTGAATGTGGATATTATGTTCTTCATTTTACGAGAGATAGTATTACATGATTTTATGACCACACCATTCAAGGTTAGTATAAATTTCATAAATTCCTTATATCTTGAAAAAAATAAAAAGGTACATTATGTTCTCATTTCTTAACATTTACTTCTGATATTTTTTTTTTAGTCGGAGGGTAAAAAAAGCTTCATAGAAGAGGAACTGGATGAAGTCCATAAAGAATGGTGTGAGTATGTATTATCATTTATCAATGTTGATAAACCTTCATGTTAGACATTATTGGTTGAATGTAAATATATATGAAACAAATTGTTATAATGTTTTTAACATGCCATGTTGAATGAAAACTTTAAGTTTGTACATTGGGGTATTGGTTTAATATTATTGTTATACTTAATATGAATACACTATGTGTACTTAATAAATTACTGAATACAATTATTTTAGAAAAATATATTAATATGACAACGTTATCAGTTTTAATTTCGGATGTGTGGTCAATATATTGAAATATAACAATGTTCATTATGTAAATTACAAAATGTAATTCATAGTATCATATATATAAACCAAATGTTTTCTGGGCATAACTATACAATTGACAGTAAATATTTTTCTGAGCATAAACATACAATTGACTACACATATACAATATCAAATATGTTATTTTGATGGGATTAATGAATGCATTTTTAGTAAGAAAACGCCTTCAATCATCCCTAACAGAAAACTCTTCAATCATCCCTAACAAAAACATTGAAGGCGTTTTTTTACCAAAATCGCCTTCAATAATACCAACTAAAATATTTTTGAAGGTGTTTTTTGGATATAACTGCTTTCAATAATCCGCCCATTAAAATTTATCATTGGAAATATTAAAAGCATTTTGAGCAAAAAATACCTTCAAACATCCCTTCTAACTTTTATCTCTGATTTATTGAAGGCGTTTTTGACAAAAATTGCATTTAATAATCACAACAGCAACTTACTTATTGGATTATAGAAAGCGAGTTTGGTCAAAAATGCCTTCAAGAATCCATAGGCCAAAAACGCCTATGGATTATTAAGGGCGTCTCTCTGCGAAAAACGTATTCAATATTTTCTGAAAATTTTTTTAAAGCAATTGGTGAAGGTGTTTTTGCCAAGAAAATACCTAGAATAATCAATTACAAATAATCTGTGTAAAATATCAAAAAAAGCTAAAGAGAGAGATCGAACCTACAACCTTATGGTAAACATCCGTACGATTCAAACATTTTTATAAGCCTGTGAAATTTTTTGGTCAAATTATTAAAGGCGTTTTTTGTGAAAAACTCCTTCAATAATCTTATACAATTTTTTATAAAGTGATTATTGAAGGTATTATATGCCAAAAATACGTCTTTACTATTCACTAAAATTTTTAATAAAAATTATTCAAGGCGTTTTTATCTAGAAATACTGCTGATATCGAGTCTTGGGCGGCGTTTATAAGTACCAACGCCACTATTTGAAAATTTAGTGACATTTTGATAATGAATACTTGAAGTTTTATGAAAACATGGAAGCTAACTGCGTTTGTAAGTGAAAGACCGCTATAAAACTACCGTTAATACCCCATTTCTTGTAGTGAGGGTTCCTATTATGGTTGGCAAGGAGAGGAAAAAGGCATTTAGAGAAATCACGGATAAGCTAAGAGGGCGAATACAACATTGGAGTGGCAGGATGCTATCAAAGGGTGGAAAAGAGGTGTACATGAAAGCAGTGTCGCAAGCGACGCCTATGTATGTTATGAGTGGTTTCCTTTTGCCGAAAGGACTTGTGATGAAATTAATAGCATACTTAGCAGATTTTGGTGGAGTTCGAAGGTTGATAGAAGAAGCATTCATTGGCTGCAGTGGGCGAAGATGTGTCAAAGCAAAGCCTGTGGTGGGATGGGTTTTAGAAATATGGCAAGTTTCAACGTGGCCCTACTGGGCAAACAAGGATGGAGAATCATAAGAAGGCAATGGTCCCTAGTTCACAAAGTCTTAAAGGCAAAATATTTTCCTGGATTCAGCTTTATGGAAGCTGATTTGGGGGTTAATCCCTCTCTCACTTGGCAGAGTGTTTGGGCGGCAAGGAAGGTGCTAGAAATGGGGTTAAGATGGAGAGTTGGTGATGGTACCAAAATCAGAATCTGGAATGATACCTGGGCAAAATCTGGGCAAAGATTAGAGTCATGTAGAGATATGGTTTTGGGGGCACGGTATGAGAGGGGTTCTGAGTTGATAGACCATAACAATAGGAGGCGGAAGGAGTAGGAGATAAGACAGCAATTCTCGATTGAGGAAGCCACAATGATTTACCTCCTACAACTTGGACGGGTAGCAAGGGAGGACCAGCTCATTTGGGGATGGGAAAGACATGGTGAATACATGGTGAAATCTGCTTACCGTGTCCTGAACTAATCTCCCAACGACGGTGAAACTGTTGCAACAATGCATGTTTTTTGGAAAAAAAACTTTGGTCTTTGAACAAGCCTCCAAAGGTCAAGATTTTCGGTTGGAGGTTGAACCATGGAATCTTACGGGTGATGTGCAACCTTATAAAAATGGGAGTTGAGGTCCAAGAAAGGTGTCAAAGATGTGGGGTGCAAGATGAAACAATCATGCACATAATCAAAAGATGCTGCACGGCAAGAAACATATGGAGAATCTGGCATGGAGGAGAGGCATGTACCCAGACAGACCTTTAGTGTGAGACGGGTTAGCTGAAAAACATGTGTGAAAGGATAGACAGTAACTGTCTGGAAACTGGTTTGATTACAAGTTGGATGATATGGCATAACAGGAACAATTGAAATAAAAAATAATGAAACCAGAAAAGCAGAGGAAATAGTGGCGTTTGTCTTAAAGTAAAGGATGAATACCAGGAAGCTCAGTCACGAACGAGTGGTGTGGGGTGGTGATAAGGGACGAACACGGAGAAGTATTAGGAGCATGTATGAAAACTGTGAAACACGTCAATGACTCAACAACGGCATAAACAATCGCAGCTATCACAGCCATTGAATTTATAAAGGAACTAGGTTTTCCAGCAGTCACATTGGAAGGAGATATAATGGAAGGAGATGTAAGGAGATTGGGACAAGACTTCATACATTTGTCTGCTGTTTACACGAGGAGAACAGCTAATGAAGCTGGACACAATTTAGCTAGAAGCGCCCTTTACAGTCCAACGGAAACTGTTCGATGGATTCATGAATGCCCTTTTCTTATTTCTAATATTATGTTTACAGACTGTACCCGGTTATTAGATTGAATGAATTATCTTTTTCTCAAAAAACTATTATTTTAGTTTATTTTGATATGTACAGGGGATAAAAATAAAATAATTTTATTTATTAATCAAAATTATTTTTTTAAATTTATATAATTTAAATTATTTATGTAATTTTTAAAAATATAATAAAATACGTAAATTTAATCTATGACTTAAAAATAATTTTTTTATTTTAAAAAAATTAAATTATTTTATATTATAAAAATTATTAATCTTTATTATAATCTTATCGTTTTTTTTAATACAAACAAAATATAATATAAAATTATTATTATTTTATCTTATTTATAAATTTATATACGGAATATAAATAAATTAAAAAATTTATATATTTATATAGTATTTATTTCACACTAAATGTGTAAAATATATAAATTAATGTCATATTTTGTGTTAACACCAATCAAAAACATTTTTTTTTTAATTTTTATCCAATTCACATATATTTTTAATTTTAAAATTATATCACTTTTATATTATTTTATATAATATTATGTATCAAATCACTTTCGTATTCTTTTTCAATATATTTATATATCATGTCATAAGTCACGCCTAAAATTGCTGTCTAAAATCAAGGACAATGGGTTTTTACTTTGATCAATTTAAAAATAAAAGAAACTAAGAGAAAAGAAGATGAACCCCATCTGTCTCCACTCCAACAATCATATCTATTTCAACAAATTGACGACAGCATATATAACTAGTGGAAAAACCAAAAAAAGGAAAGGGTGATTCCATCTATTTTGAAGCTAGGGTCATCCCCCTACAGCTACCACATGCTAAAAACTCAGTGATTTCCATCAATGTAAAATCATAAGTTACTTTAATGAAATCTAGAGGATGACCTTAAGTTTCTCATGGCACCAAGAGGCCCTACATAAAAATTCTCTAACTGAATCTTCAAGGTACATCACTGTCTTTCATCTTAAACATTTGCTCCAATTCATTCCGACATTTGGTTCCTTGTCAAATCAATTACTAACGTAAAGTGCCTACCTCCAATTCCTCCAGCACTAACCCTATCAAAAAAATTTTCCACCAAAAAAAATAGGTTCACTCTATGCGGTTTCAAGTAGTAGCCGAAGTCTGTAAGGGTCCACTTGTACGGCTAACTCTCCCTCTCCCTTCACGCCCAGCTGAACCCCTAGGTCGACCAGAAAATTCAACTCGATTCCTGTATTCATTTCTGCCAAAGTTTCGATTACCAACATAGTTTCGCCCCCTGAAGCTGTTACTTCGAAACCCTCCTCTTCTGGAAGGCAAGCTACCTCTTCCAATACCAACTGTAAGAAACAGCAGCATGGACTTCATCAGACAAGTCTGATCTTTATAGTTCATGCAGTATCAATGTTAACCATCACAAATTAATCAACATCCCTTCCATTTCTTTTCCCAGTTTTAAAAATCATGCAGGGTTTTCAAGCAGAAATTTTATATTCTAATTAATAAAAAGAGCACATCAGTCAGTTCATAAAACTTTATACTTGCCTCTAGTTGAAGTTCTCTTTACCTCCACAACAGCTTGACGCTCTCCAATTGTAATTGGTGAAGCCTGAATAGTAAAGTTTATTACTCAATAAGCCCAACGCCCTAAAATGTTAACTTCGAATAGTCTATTTACTGGTACTCGAGAAAGAAAAAAGAGAAGTACCTCACTTAAGTATTGAGCAAGGGATGACATTTTAAGTGTAGCATTTGTAGCTATGAGTGATGATAATAGCTATGAGTGAAGATAATTGATGGGATCAGCTAGCTAGGGCAATGACATAATTTGGAAAGGAAAATCAAGACCTTAGGCAAGTAAGGGAAATATTGTCATCTTGCCACGCTCAAATGACTCAGTTGGACATAAAAGGTTTGAAAGACACGTTAGCAAGAACCATTTCAAGCAATACAATATCTTATAGCTATCTTCACAGCACTACATATGTGAAATGGTTCTAATAAATGCCCATCTAGAGAATCGGGAGCCGTGCTTAAAGTTTCATCTAATAGAAACAGACCAGGATAAGCATAACCTCAGCCAAATGAGATCTTGCTGTATGCATGCAAAGTCACCATGCATTATGACCATTGCATGTATGAGATCACGCTTAGCTTTTTAAAATTAACCTACAACATTCCATGTCGCATTTTGCAGGCCAGGGACACATTATTTCAACAGAAATATGAGCAAATAATATAAAGCCTCATATTCAATGAGCCCAAACATACTTAAAAAGGTCACTAACCTAGAGACATAGTTTTTCTCTCATTCCCAAATGGATTTTTTCTTCCTTTTTTAATAAATGAAATAAATTTTGGTATATCTTCTGAAAATTTTGTCAATCTCAATCCAAAATCCAGGAATCTAACCAAGCACACTTCCAGACAAGAGCCTTGGCCATGCTGAACTCATTTTTCCTAGTTCATGCATCAATTTGTAATGGAAATCATGTGAATTTCAGTACACATATTTTTCTTCTATTGTTATAACCCATCTCAATACAAGGAGAATGCCAACAAGCTCTTAAAGATGAAGCGACTACTTGTTAAAAAAATAACTGATGGAAAGGTTTTGCTAATGTCGTATCTAGCATGGCAATGTATGTGCATGCAAATGAGGAGGCAGAGAACAAAAATCTAAATGAAGATTTGGAATCTTGGACAACAATAAAGTAGTTGCATATTAGTGCACAAATGATTAGAATTCAATAAAAGAAAATAGGGAACAACCAAGGTAGGAGCATAATCAATACACACACCAAGCGATGATCTTTTTACTGATATTTACGATGCAACTGATTTTTGAACAATTTTTTTAGTATCATTTTCTTTGAATGTTTTGCCAAAGTGAGGGGGGGGTTAGGGGGTTGGGTTCAAGGATATGCAACTCATCCCATATAATTTAGATATCAAGGGCAGTAAGAAGTATAGACTCAAAGAAATTGATAAACTGGAAACATTCTATCAACATCTATCAAACAAAGGCCACACCTGAATTGCATCATTCATGGAGCTCAAATACAGAAATTCAACGAAACCAAAACAGTACCCCTGTTGCTGAAGAAACAGAATATAGAAATATCAACAAAAGAAAGCAAGTGAAAGATAATATAATCTATTCATTCAATGATCAGCAACCAACCTTATTGTTCCTAACTTGGACACCCCCTTGCTTGATTGGTCCAAACTTCTTAAACTCCCGCTCCAGTTGTGCAGATGTCAAATTGAAGGGCAAGTTTCTAATGTAAATGGAATGGTCCCCAACTGTGAGTTAGATATGGTTAATACACGGTTACTCGTACTAAAAGAAATTATAAGATCATTTCAGTTCACAAGTAACCAGAGTCAAGAAGCAGAATATATTTTTTTATTCACTCAAAGGTACTTCAACAGTCTATTTTTGTAAACAAAAACATTCACACACACGGGATACCTTCCTCATGAATGTCATTACTCTTAGGGGCATCAATGCTAGAAGGTGCAGATGATTCAGGTGAAGCAGGTGCTGTGGACACAAGAGGCTGGTTCTCCATTTTCTTTGGTGTCACTCTTGTGGTATTAGTAGGCACATAGACTCTAGTTGGCCCCGAACCTCCTTTTGTTACTTTGACCTACAACAATAACTAATAAACTTAAACATACAACTGTATGCAAACAGTGGCAAATAAAACATATTCACCTATAAACTCACAATTGATGCATAAGATTTCTTTGAAGTATCATCTTGGGTTGAAGAAGACGCTGATTCAACAACTATGGGAATATCATCACCATTTGAATGAGAGTGTGATTCCAAAACAGCCTCTTTTTCATTGACCAACCGCTTTTCCTGGTCTGATGGCTCATAGACTTGCTCAGCAACATTTTGATTCTCTTCCACAGGGGCAGTTGCTGGATCTGGTGAAGAAGGATCCAGAACTTGAGTAGGCTCTGAAAGCAAAATTAAAAGAATATGGAATGAAATCTCAATACAACATACAGAAATGAAAAACAAGAAAACAATGTTACTTTACCAGGTTCTTGTGTTGAAGGCACTCTAGGAGCATCATGAACACCATTTTCCAAGGATTCACCATCTTCTACGTACCTAAATACATCATTTAGAACAAAGTACCCATTGTCTTGGGGAGCAAGGAAAAAAGATTGTGCAAATTTTCTCTTCAAGTTATCCTTGCCCATTAGACATCCAGTTACTAGTACAGTTACCCCTTCCTTATAAGACTTCTGAGCATCAGCAGTATTAATCTCAGCCTTATGGTTTGTGTAATCCAAGGAAAGGATCTTCTCATTAATACCCTGTTCAAGAAAAACAATATTGGAATTTTCAAGAAAAACAATATTGGAATTTCTTTGAACTGGGTGATTCAGATAGCAATTACATACAAAACAAAATTAAACATTGTTTGTTACTGGAATCTTAAGAGGATGCTAATATCGCAGTTTCCACTTGGAAAAAGAAAAAATACATTAAAAGGGAAGAAGGTGGAAAGAGAGGGAGCTAGAGCAGTGTGAATGACCGATTTCTCATGTTAACCAAATTGAGTACTCTTATGTTCAAGTTTACTAGATGGGCAATGTTGTAAATAAGAGCTGCATATTATGATGACCAGAAAATTGAGACATCTTTCAGAACATAATGCCTATTTTTTGACAAAACCAGAGAAAAGCAACAAGTCAAGCTCCAATGAAGCTATATTAATATCATTATTGAAGGAATAATAGCAGAAGAAACAAACAACATTTGTCAGCATATAAAGAAGAAAAAAGGTCCATCGAGCATAACACACATTTTATTGCCAAAATAAAGAATCCCACTTCTATGACATGGAGTTATCCTTAGAAGAATTATATGCTGACTTAAAATCCACAACAATTTATTGATAAAGAACTAATAACTCAAGCACCAATGCTCGGATTTAGCACCATCTAAATTATAAACATTTATAACGCCCTTTAACCATGCACTAGGTAACAAAAGACCATTTGCTGATGCAAAAGTACACTGCATATAGAATAAAGCAAATTATAGGAACATATAACCTGCTAAAGATTCACAAGAAATGTTTAAAGATGAATAATCAGAAAATCTTACAACCATCTAAAACAACAATATGGAGAAGTAATAACAAAACCCAAGGAGCTTACTTGCATGGTTGTCACTGATGTCATCACACCATTGGAATCCGGCCGGCTTATCACACTTGATTCATGATAGAATCTATGAGCCAATTCTGGAGAGTTGTAAAGAATGTGATAATATTGCTTGACAAAAGCATTTCCAACAACTTGGGCACTGGGAGCAGCTGGGGGAGTTGCTGTTTCCAATGCCATCTACTGGAAGAAAACACCACAAAGAAAATCACCACCAGAATATATCTGAAAAAAAACTTCCCCTTAAACCACAACCTCTAAGCTTAAACATGGACAGTTTTACACAGCCAGGCAGTACCAAAACTATAGAAATGCATGTTGAAATAACAAAACCGAAAGAAATAAAAAGAAAAAGCAAATTACAAACAATTGCCATTACAAATTGCTAAAGAGAGCCTAAATACCAACAATTTTAATTAAAACTTGGAAGTATAAAGAAAAAAAAAATTATAAAAGAGCTGAATTTGCACTATTTTACCCACATTCTCTAAGAATAGACTGCTACATTCTCACGAAAATCCTAACAGTTATATGCACTAAGCCATGCATTCATCTAAAAACAGTAAGAAAAACAAGCTAGATCTTCGAAGAAAAGGTAGCACATTCCTCGGATCCAAACAGCAAGTAGCTCAAAAAGAAAAACAATAAACCCTAAAAAAGAAAAAAGAGAAATACCCATTGAAAAAAAAAAAGAAACAACTTTTGATAAATCAACCAACATTTTTAGGCAAATTTAAACTATAAACTAAAAAAGAACATAAAAAACCTATAACTAAAAATAAAGTTTTTAATAAAAAAGAGCATATCATAACTAAAAAAGCTTTAAACTTATAATGCCCGATCAAAGAAATAACAATAAAAAAACAGAGCTTTAACAAATACCAACCAAGTAAAAACAAAATTAAAAAAAATTAACTTCTTTTTTTTAAGATTAAAGAAAGGATGGGAAAAGAGAAGAAAACAAAATGATCTGAAGAAAATGGGAAAAAAATTTACCTGAAAATGGGAAATGTTGAAGGTTTTGTGAGTAAATGAGAGTAGTTTTGAAGTTTTTGTTATAGTTGCAGGGAGAAGAAGATGAAGAAGAAGAAGAAGAAGGGAAGAACAGTTGGAACACGAGAATAAGAAAAGAGAGAGTGAAGGATACTTGGCGAACTGTGGAAGGTATTTTTCTCTACTTTGCCTACAATGTTTTTGTGTTAGATCCTCTCTATACGGTTTTGTGGCTTCTTTTTAACCTTTTAAGAAAATTTTGTCTTATACTATATATTTTTTTGACAGAGTTAAAAATATTAGTATTTTAAAAATATTCATAAACCATTTATTTGGACTTTCTCAAGGCAGAAGAAGGAAAGATTCTAGATTACTTTTTTTTATTTATAATTTTATATAAAATCATATTAAAATAAAATTTAATTGAATTTGATTTCAACACGAGCAATTTTTTTTTATTTAGGATTAAAAAATTGATTAATTCAATCTTGAAAATAAAAAATTAAATTAATTAATTTTTAAAAATTTATCAAAACCAATCCATCTATTATTAATATTGAAAAATAATAAAATTCAATTAATTGATTTTTAAAAAAATTACCAAAATCAATTTATTCTTAATATCATAAAATAATTAAATCTAAATAGGTTAATTGGTTGGATCAATTTGATAAAAAATCAAAATTTTCATCATTATTGTTATCAATTTTAAAAAATAAAATTTGGAAAACAAAATATATTTGTAATTATTTTTTTATTTTGCAAGCAAAGACAGTTGATTACTAAAAGAGAAAAGTCTATTGCAGTTTCAATTTCCTTAAGGTAGTTGATTGTTACATATGGAGCAATCAATTGCCATTTATAAGATAAATTTTGTAAATGTACCGAGAACATGACCTTTCATTAAAAGTGCCACATGATGGTTTCATGATTTACTTTTATTGTTTTTGTTTTTTAAAAATATATAAAAAAAATAGTCTTTGTAGTTTTTTGTTGTAAATAAAAATTCTTGGGAAAGTAAAAAGAGAAGATTTGATGACATTTTAGTACAAAAAGACTACATTTCTTATAATATTTGTAGTTTTTTATTGTAAATAAAAATTTTTGAAAAAATAAAAAAAAAGAAAATTTAGTGAGATTTTGGTGCATAAAAATTACTTTTCTTACATAACAAAGGTAGCCTTTGTAATTTTTCGTTTACTTTTTTCTTTATCACTTTTGTTTTGGTGCACAAAGACTAATTTCTTGTATAAAAATTATAGTCTTTGTAGTTTTTGTTACGAAAAAAATTCTTAAAAAGGTAAAAAGTGAAGAATTTGTGAGATTTTAGTGCACAAAGCTACTTTTCTTATATAAGAAAGGTAATCTTTGTAGTTTTTTGTTGTAAAAAAAATTCTTAAAAAAATAAAGGAGAATATTTGGTAAGATAAAAAGAACGAACATAGTAGATGACTGCAATTTTATGGTTTTGAATTTTTTTTTAAATTTTAAAAAGCACTATATTTTTTTCATATTTGAAACATAGAAGATTAATTAAAATAATAACAAATTAAAATAGATATTTTTATATCAATGATTTTTTTATATGAAAAATGTAGTAATTGATATAATATAAAAAAATATTACTGTGGTTTTTGCTAATAAAAATCACGTTTATTAGTTTGAAAACGTAGTTGATAATTTATTAAAAATTATATATATTTTTTATTTCAGAATATATTTGATAATGAATAAAAAAGTTGAATTTGAAAATTTGTTTTAACTACATTTTTATATAAAAAATTTGATTTTTGAAGACTATATTTTTTATATAAAAATCGTAGTCTTTAAACATATTACAAAATCCGTTTCTAATATAAAAAAATGTTATTAAAAAGCTAACAAAGACCACATTAAAAAACATTATCTTTGTTAATATCATTTAAAGGCCACTTTTAATTCATAAAAATGAGTGGTGTTGATATTTACTTAATAAAAATGATTAAGTCCCATATCTCATACTTAAACTAAACAAATTATGTTGACTTGATAAAAGTCATTGCCTCACGTCTAACCTTTTTTTATTTTGCTTTTGTTTTTTTTCTTTTAAAACATTTAATAAATATTTTTAAAATTATAAAAAAAAATTTATAATATTTTATTTTTTATGTGTGAAACTTTTTTATACCAAACTCTTTTGTTTTTTTATTTTTTACCCTTTTAGTTTTTTTTAAATGTTTAAGAATGATTTTAAAAATTATAAAAATATTTTTAAAGATTTTATTTATTTTGGGGATTCACTTATATCAATTTTTTTTTGCTTTTCCTTTTTTACCCTATTTTATTTTTTAAAAAAATATTTAACAATATTTTTTAAATTATAAAAGTATTTTTTAGATTTAATAGTTTCTCTTTTTCCTTTTTTCTTGCATATTTAATAAATTATTTTTCTAAAAAATTATACGAGATCTATTTAATATTATTGATAAAAATAATTTTTTATTTTATGATTGTTTTAATTAGTTAATTTTTTAAGAAAAAGATATCGATAGAGTGTCAATATATCATATGATTAATTTGGCTTGTATTTCTTTTCTTTTTCCTATTGTTTTATTTTTTTTATTTAGATAATAATAATAATAATAATAATAATAATAATAAATATTTTGCATATGTACAAAAAAAATGACTTTTTATTGAAAGTGCTACGTGGTTGTTTAGTGGTTCTCTTTTTTTTTTTTAATTTTTTAATTTTTGCTTTTTAAAAATATATGAGAAAAAAATAAGGGTAATTGTTCCTTCATTCAACCAAAAAGAAAATGAGAAAAGGGGTGGGCAGATGGTTTCTGACATGAACAACTAATAAACACCTCGTTTTGACATAAAAAAACGTAATTAAAAATCTAACAAAACCATTATGGACATCCATTTTTGTCTGAGGTGCTAGTGAAATTTATATTTGGATCTTTTGGGGATTGTTGGGCCTTAGAAGTATTCATGTTTGGGCTTTGAGCCTAATAATTGTTAATTGAACGTGGGCTTTGAGCCCAATCAATATTTATTATTATTATTATTATTCATTTTTAATTTTATTCCTTAATTTTATTTTTTTAATTTCTTATTTTACTCTTAATTTTTTTTGTCTTTCATTCTTTTATTCGTGTGTTGTTTTTAACATGAAAACTAAAAGAAAAAGGAAAGTGAATAAATTAAATGTTTGGAATCCCATTTATGAATTGGATAAAAAGGTTTTGGAATCTATTTGCATAAAATATGGAAATCATAATAAAATGACAGCATTGACCCGAATTGAACAAAAATCAAATCTCATGATTCGAGCCTTAACTAAATCTGTAAACCATAAAAATTACTGCTAAAATAGGCTATAAATTAAACGTAAATTCACGAGGAATGAGGATAAGATTTTTAGTTTTTTTGTAAGTGAAAGGATTTCTATTTCTTTATGAAATTTTTTGAATCTAGGTTAGTTTGTGTGAAAAAAATTGTTTCTGATAGTATGCTTTTGAAAGAACATTAGTCTATTTCATCAGTGGTTTCTATTCTTTTTTTTTTCTTTTTGGATCAAAGTTTGGAAGTTTGGATTTCTAGAAAATCTAGATTTTTGGTTGAATGTTTGAATTTGCCTGTTGAAATTTCTGGCCAAACTTGAATTTTTTGATCAAGTTCTAGCTAGTTTTCCAAAAATCAATGATTAATCCCAGTTTCTAGCAACTGGATTTGAGGATTCTATAGAGAAGTGAGATAGAAAAAGAGCTAGAGAGAAAGGGGTTGAGGTAGGTCTGAGGAAAAACAAGGACTTTGCCTTTTATAGCAAGCCAAAGCAACACCGTTTTGAAGACCTTAGAGCCGCATGCTGATCCATTGACTCACGTGCTAACCCGCACTCCAGATCCGATCCGATCGCAGGTTATTTTATTTTATTTTTTGTTTATATTTTTATTTATTTTATTTTTAGATTTTCTTTTGTTATTATTATTATTATTATTGTTGTTGTTGTTTTATCTTTAATTATACTTTTATTTATTTTAAATTGAATAATTTATTATTTTAAAATATCTTTATGAATTTTGTTTTATTTATTTTATTTTAAAAAATAATAACCAAAAAAATGTTTCTAAATAAATTCATGAATCTTACTAAACTATTGGAAGATTTTTTATAAATTCTACCAAATTATTAGAGAATTTCATAAATCGATTTTTATAAAAAATTTATTATTAATAAAATATTTTGTTTTGATCCTATCAAACTATTGGAGAATATACATCTTAAATTAAATCTTACCAAACTATTGAAATATTTAATATATTTTCTAAAAATAAATTTACAAGGAAATCTCACCAAACTATTGGAGATCTACAAAAATTTCACTAGTTATTTGCTTAAAAAAAAATACATTAATGAACCCGACAATTAAATCTCTTCAAAATAGGACACTAGTCTTCATAAATACTCATAAGGTGAGATAATTATCTTAAATTGCTATCAAACTATTGGAGCAATTTTAAGATCAATTTTCAATATTAAATATTTTTGGTAAATCATAAATATGATTAAGGCTTGGATAATTAGAAATTAAACTGGCACTATCTTTTAGATGAGCACTGTGAGGGTGTTATAACCTTTTTCATGTATAACCATATTTTTCAAACCTAAAATCTTGTCTCATAGATTAGAATCTACCATTTAAAGATATTCAAGTTAAGTTTAGGACTTTTCTTTAAAATGGTACAGATTCAGTTAGGTAGCCAATCGTACCTAAACAAAAAAGATTGATGACAACTCTTAAAATCCATGTCTAGCGATAGGTTTATGGATCTATACGTTATGATAGTTTGGTGACTCCACTGGGGATAAAAAAAGTCAAGTTAGTAAATGATTTCCTATTATCCAAGCGTAATCTAATAAGTTTAAGATTTTTTTCTTTTCTTTTTTGCTTGTGTTTTATTTATTTATTTATTCATTTTATATTTATGATTCATTTGCATATGCATAACATGAGCTTTACACTTAAGTTCTTTCCCTAAGTAAGGAGTAAAGTACCTACAACTTCATGAGATTTCATATCTCCACATGGGCTAGCAAAATACTCCCACTCAAATTGAATCATTTTTCCTTGTAGCCTATAATGGATAAAGATTGAGGTGCCTTACTAGTCTGTGATGGATGATGATGTAAGGAACAATTTGAGAATCTTTTAGAAATGACCCAAGCTACATATAGTTAACCTTATGACCAAGCTACATATAGTTAACCTTATGAGCTTAACCCATAGGTAGAGCCATGTTCTTTTACCTTTTTATAATTAATATGAAATTTATAGTCATATTGTTATTGCATTCTACTTGCTTTATTGTATTTATTCTTTATTATGATAACTAACTGATTTTTTGTTTGTCTTTTTTTTGTGCATATTCATAAACATATATACAGATTGCATATTATTCCTATCCTAAAGATATGTTAAACAAAAGCTTCATGGAACCCACAGAACGTCAAGTTTACACATCATTTGTATTTTTCATATATGAGTCACCTATTGATGTGAAGATAGAGTCGAAAAGGAGATAGTAAAAAGAAGGGGATTGTTTATCGTCTAACTATGTCTCCACCATACCTAAGAAAGTTTGACTGCTTTTTAAACAAAATGATTTGAAAAACCTAGCAGACATATGAAATAACATAGTTCTTTCAAGACAAAAAGCTTTTATCAAAAGTTTGGGCATGTTACACATCTCTTGTCAGTGAAGGTTGAAAACTCACTGATTAAGGCAATGGTATGATTTTGGGATTCCTCTTATCGTTGTTTTATTTTTAATGAAATTGACTTAGTGCCAACTATAAATGAGTATTCGATTTTGGTAGGTATGTATTTTCAGTATCCAGATAGAGTATACGTGAAGAAATAAAAGAAAAGATATCGTAAAAAGTTGGCCTATATTTTGGGGATAGGAAAGGAGCTCATAAATTCACATGTTCAAGAGAAAAGGGGACATAAAGGCATTCCATGGGAATTTTTTTGAGATTTCATTGTTAAATACCCTGATGATGACCAGGGAATGAATATGTTTGGTTTAGCAATATATGAGATGGCGATCTTCCTTAAAGTTTTAGGTCTTTTTGAGATAGAGATGGTGGATTTATTTGGATAGATTGAAATAATATGTAATCTTTCACTAGCGATATTGGCAGAAACCATCAAATCTTTAAATTTTTATAGATAGAATGATAAAGCACATTTTTTTGAGTTGTACACTACTATTTTATTTATGAATGAAGATTAATTTTGAATACAAAAAGAATACTTTCTTCAAACTTTATTTTCCCTCAAAATCCAGTTAAGAAGTTTTATGAGAGTGAATGGCCAAAAGCAAAGACCCAAAAAAATGGGAATATTTGTTGTAGAAGCTCATAGTTTGTTAGCTAAAATGGTTAGTTCCATGGATGAATCAAGAACTTATGTTGTATCAATATGGAGATGAGATAAGGGGTTTCACTTTTAAGCTTATTAGGGTCAATAAATTATGCACCACTGATGGTAAGGATACAGTATGGAGTTGAACAGTTTGTTCCTATGATACACAAGCTTAACCAATTAAACTATTTATATAAAGAACTTAAAACATTTCAAAAAATTAACAGTATGATTAAAGCCTGAAAAAGCCCAAGAAAGTGATTACTGGATCATTCATTGATAAAGCTACTCAAGGATATTTGGTGTGGACAGCCAAAAGGGTAATAAGGTTGCATCCATATTTAAGGATCATTGCCAATCAATGAATCAAGAGTTGGATAAAGTGCCTTCAAAGTTAGAACATGCAAAAAAAGAATCTAAAGTTAAGAACGATAAAATTAGATACTAAATTGTAAGGCTTTAGGAAAACAAGGGGTAGTGGAAAAATAAAGTAAAAACATTAAAAGTCCAAGTTCATGAAATTTTCAAAAAGTGTGATACGGTAGTTAAGGATTCGGCTGAACTTCATCAACAACACAAGAGATTAGAGGTTAAGAGCAAGACTCAAAAAGTTATTAGAGAGTGTGACAATGCCCTTACGAAATTGATGGAGCTGCAGCAAAAGCATAAAAGACTGTGTATATAAGTGAAGGCTAAAGAAATAAATATCATCGATTTGACTTGTGTAAATGAAAAACTAAAAAGAGAATGTTCCCAAATGGAGGATGATTATATAAAAGCGTAACAAGAAAATGAGATACTTAGAAGGTATATCTAAATGCTTAGAAGGTATATACAGACACTAAAATAGAGATTGAATGAACAAGGGATCATATCATGGCACTCACAAATAAGTGTAGGGAGTTATCCTATCAAGTATGGTTTGGAAAAAGATAAGGGTTGGAAAGGAAAAGGTACATAGAATATCTTACAACCCAAATAACCAAGGCAGTAATTAAGGTAGAAAAAATGGTGGAAGAGGCGAAAACATTAAAAACTCTGGTCACACTAATATGAGAGCATAGACAGCAGTTATTGAATTTTATTGAGGAGCCTAAAGATTAGTATGAGCAAATTAAGCATTTTTACAAGTGAAGAGTATTAGACTTGATGTAAAACAAACTTTTTGTGGAATAAATAAAATTTCACTTTTGTTGAAATCTTTAAAAGGGAAAATATTTTTCTTTCTTTTTCATGCATTGCATCGCATTCATTTACAATCATTTCTTATTCACGTCAGCTCATAACAAGATCACTAATTGTAAATTATGGTATATAAGGTTCAAATATAGCTCAACATCTATATAACATATGAGCTTAAGCTAAAAAAATGAAGCAAAACAATATGAGCCATGTTGAGAAGTTAAAAAAGGCTTAAAAGGAAATCAATGAAGAACTAAGCTAGATTTTAGAAGCTTTGGATAAGATAAATAAGAGAAATGTAGTGAAGGAAGATGTTTCACATGAAGTCACTGAACCATTATTCTATGGGTTACGGTCTACATCAAACCCAATCGACTCAAAATTTCTCACCATAACAACTAGCATTACCAAGCTGTAACTACCCGAAAATGCCTTATGCACTTAGTCAAGGAAATGTTCGAAGTTATATTAACCTTGTCTTTGTTGAAAAGGTAGTTGAGCTGATCCACTTAATCTGGATGAGATAAAGGAAAAATTGAAGTTGAAGGAGGCAGAGTCCTTTGAGGACTCTAAAATTTATCACACAATGAATATGATTGAGGAGAGATTGCCAGCTATAGAAGGCATCAACTTTTATACTTTTCATAGATGCCACGGGGCTTTGTTTGGTACCAGATGTGGTGATACTCTCAAAGTTTAAAGTATCAGAGTTTGAAAAGTACGATAATATCAAGTGCCACATATGTCATGACATATTATCGTAAAATGACAGCACACATTAATAATGAAAAATTACTCATGCATGTATTTTAGGATAATTTAACTAAGTCTACTACAATATGGTATGTCTAGTTAGACAGGGTCTACATATGATCTTGGAAGGATTTAACACAATTTTTTATTAATCAATATCGTTATATTATAGATATGACTTCTAATCATATTTCGTTGTAGGGTATGGAAAAGAAAGCAATTGAGTCCTTTGAAGAGTATACCTAAAGGTGGCAAGATATAGCAGCTAAAGTTTCAACCACCATTAATAAAAAAAAATAATAATGCTATTTGTAAGCACTCTAAAGTCGCCTTACTATGAAAAAATGATAGGAAATACAACTAAAAATTTTGTTGACATGATGATATAAAGAAAGATCATTGAAAATGCCATCAAAAATGGTAAATTTGAAAGGAAAAAGCCCTCTGCTACTTAAAGGATACAAAAAAAAAAAGCAAGTAAGACTTAAGTTGTGAGTTTCGATGAGTAGCACTTCAAAAACTACCCTTAACTGATTTTTCTCACATATTATCCTACCATAAATCATGCTTCAATTTTCCCCTACCAACTAGCTCCATAACTTTCTTATCCATCCATTTACTAGCTTGCATCAGACTATCTACCTACATCCATAATCTAAACACCTTGATTGTAGCAAGGCCTTCTATTCGTCCAACCAACCTAATGAGTGGTACACGGGAGCCATGAAATAATCGAGAAAAACCCACATTCAATCATACTCTTATGAGCTATATAGAATTGTACCAAAAACTTTATAAAATCACTTAATTATTTTCATCCCTACAAAATCACTTAAACCTCTTTATCCTAAGTGGTACGATTTCATTGTCCATTGTGACTATCATTATGGGGTAGCTAGCCATTCCACTGAAGATTGCACTTTTTGAAACATAGGGTGTAAAGTCTAATTAAAAAAGGTTAACAAATTTTGATACCAGTGAAAAAACAAAACCTAATGTTAGCGGTAACCCGTTACCCAATCATATAATCAATGCTTTGAATGAGAAAAAAAGGCATATGAAAAAAAGGGTAGAAAAGATCAAAATACTATTCAGTCAATTATACAAGGCTTTATATAAGGCTGAGATAATACAACCAGTAAATTCATGTACCTATCATAGGAAATGTATCCCAAATCAGAAATGCAAGTATCATAATAGGGCTTCATTACACTCTATTGAAATGTGCAAATAATTTCATGATGAGGTGCAAAAGCTAATTAATTCCTACTAGATCAAATTATATAAAGAAAAAAAGCCTCAAAAGGTGTTAAAGTGGCTATGACTGATAAGTAGGTGCCAAAGTCGATCACCATATATTATGGTGATAAGTCAAGATTGATCATAGACAAATTTATTCCCAGGTCAATGACTTTCAAAGTCCCAAGTCCATTCCTCTATAAAGATGAAAAGTCTATGCCATGGAAGTATGGTTGTGAAATAACGATCCAAAGGTAAGAAGAAATCATGCCTAAATTTGTTACTGTCAACATAATTGATATAGGTAGTATGATTAAAAGTGAAAAAAGCTACACTCCAAAGGCACTAAAGAAAGCAAATAAGGAGAAAATGATGGTGATAGAAAAATAAACTGAAAAAAAGTTTCAAAGTTTGTGCCAAAAAAAGAAGCTTGTGAGTTCTTAAAGTTGGTAAAGCATACCAAGTATTTTGTGATTAAGCAATTAAACAAGATGCCAATCAGAATCTCTTTATTATCATTACTATTAAATTTAGAACCACACCGTAACGCCTTGTTGAAGGTGTTAAACCAAGCTTATGTGGCACATAATGTATTTATGGAATATGTGAACTATTTGATGGGAAACTTGATAGTACCATACTATATAACCTTTAGTGATGATGAGATTCCACTTGAAGGAAGGGAAGTACAAAAACTATGTATATCACTGTTAAATGCAAAACTGATTATAACCGAACTCCTTATTGACAATGGTTCAGCTATTAATGTTATGCCCATGTCTAGTCTGGCAAGACTATCCATTGATACATCGCACATCAAAAGTAGTCATATGGTGGTTTGAGCATTTGATAGGATTAGGCGTGAAGTATTGAGATATTGAAATGCTTATGCAAATTGGTCCTTTTGTCTTCAATATAAAATTCTAGGTAATGTACATTTTTCCATTTTATAATTGTTTATTGGGTAGACCATGGATTCACATGACAGGTGTTGTTCCTTCCTCATTACATCAAAAGTTCAAATTCAATATGAAAAATCAACTAGTGATTGTAAATGGAGAAGAAGACTTGCTAGTAACTTGACCTATGAGTGTTTCATACATAGAAGATATAGAAGGATCGTTAGAATGCTGTTATTTATCCTTTAAACTTGTTAATGTTGTGGGTGAAGACCTAAGTTATACTAACCAAAGTTAAATCATGATCAATTAGATAATTAATAAAGGTTGAAATGTTAGAGTTGGGCTAGGCAAGAGTCTACAAGGGATAAAAACCATCAATAATTACAGACAATAGTGAAAAACTATCCCTGGGATGTGAAGTAAAAAGAATATGAGATGATAGGATAAGAAAAAAAATGATAAAAAATATGCTAATGGTTGTCCCCCACTTGTACGAAATATTTCATCTTAGAGGATACATACACCTAAGACCTAAAGAAAACATTGAAGAGGAATTAAGCATGGAAGAAGCTTTCGCTAAATTATCCATCCAAATGATAGGCGAAGATATCCGAAAGGAAGAAGTGTTGGTTTATCCTTGCCCACCAAAATTTGAATTGAAAATTGAAGTGTCATTCAGATGCTTGTTGTCCTTGATACTTTTTCAATGTAATTACAACTCCAAAAGTATTGGGATGATATCTTATGTATGTGTTTTTTATTATCTATTATTTAAAAAAAAATAAGAGCATGCATTTTATTTATCTTTTCTAGTCAATCTATTTTTCCATCAAAGCATTTCGCTAATACTTCTTATTTCATTTAATTTTATGTTTTCAATAAATATGAAGATAATCATGATAACAATCAGAGATTTAATTTTAAAAATTCAATTAATGCTAATGAACTCAACACTGAAGAATAAAGTTTGCCTCTAGATTTAATGAGATTAATTTAACAGGTGAATAAATCTATTGAGCATCATTAGAAAGTTACTGAGATAATCAATTTAGAGAATGATGAGAACAAAAAAGAGGTCAAGATAGGCACCTCACTTTCAGTGGTTGATTGACAATGATTGAAAGATCTACTTCAAGAATTTATAGATGTGTTGGCTTAGTTTTATCTAGATATACCTGAGCTCAACATTGAGATAGTGGAAAATAGGCTACCCCTAAAGTCTGAATGTAGGCTAGTTCAATAAAAGTTGAGAAGAATGAAATCTGAAATGCTATTAAAGATTAAAGAGAAGGTAAAAAAGTTGTTTAATATGGGCTTTCTACGAGTGATCAAATATCCCAAATGGGTGGCTAATATAGTACCTGTCCCCAAGAAAGACGAAAAGGTGTGAATGTGCATGGATTGTTACAATTTGAATAAGACTAGCCCAAATGATAACTTTCTTCTAGCTCATATTGATACATTAGTGGATATATAGCCCGACATGTGATTTTTTTCTTTTATGGATAGATTTTTCGATTATAATAAAATAAAATGGCTCAAGATGATATGGAAAAAACTACCTTTGTAACTACGTGAAGAACATTTTGTTATAAGGTTATGCCCTTTGGGTTGAAAAATGCTAGAGCAACTTATCAAAAGGCTACGATGATACTCTTCGATGATATGATGCACAAAGAGATTGAGGTATATGTAGATGACATAATTACAAAATCTCAAAAAGAAAAAGACTATGTAGCTAACCTCAGAAAACTATTTGAGAGGTTAAGAAATTTTTACTTAAGTTAAATGTATTGAAATGCACATTTGGAGTGAAGTCAAGAAAATTGCTAGGTTTTGTGATTAGTAAGAGAGAAATTGAAATTGACCCAAACAAAATATGAGCTATTCAAAACTTATCTCCGCCAAGTACACCATAGCAGTTTGAGGTTTTTTAGGCAGATTAAACTACATTTCTTGATTCATCTCTCAACTTACCTCTAAATGTGATCCTATCTTTAAACTCCTCTAAAATAACAACCCTGGTGAATTGAATGGAGAATGTCAAGAAGCTTTTGATAAGGTTAAGCAATACTTGTCAAATCCTCTAATATTAGTATTAATTATTTTTAAAAAATTATTAATTTTATATGTAGCAGTGCATAAGAAGTTGATGGGATATATGCTAGGACAGCAAGATGAATCTGACAAAAAGGGAAAAACTATTTACTACTTGAGGAAGAATTTACAGAGTATGAGTCCAAATTTTCATTATTAGAGAAAATATGTTGCACTTTGGCTTGGATAGCTAAAAGACTCAGGTAGTATATGCTTTACCACACCATTTGGCTTATGGCTAAACTCGACCTAATCAAGTACATCTTTGAGAAACCATCATTATTAAAGAGAATCACAAGATGACAAGTTATGTTTTTGGAGTATGATACAGTATACGTAAGCTAAAAGATGATTAAAGGAAGTGCCATTGTTGAATTTCTTATAGACCGAGTTGCTGAAAGTTATGAGCCCATGAAACTCAATTTTTCAAATGAAGAATTAATTGCCATCTTAGGATTAGAGAAAGAAAATGATGATGGAAAGTTAAGGAGAATGTATTTTGATGGGGTTGTTAATGCCATGAGGCATAGAATTAGAGCAATTCTAATATTTCCAAAAAGGTGTTATTATCTTGTTATAACAAGATTGAACTTCAATTGTACCAATAATATGTTGAATATGAGGCCTGTGTTGTGAGATTGCAAGCTGCTTTGGATAAAAAAATTAAAGCATTAAAGGTGTTCGAGGATTCAGCCTTGATTATCTATCAATTAAAGGAAAAATGGGAAACAAAAGACTCAAAACTTATCCCATATCATAAATACATTTTGGAGTTATGAAAGCTGTTTGAAATAATCCAATTTAAACATTTGTCTTATGAAGAAATTCAGATTATGGATGCATTGCCCACTTTGGCTATAATGATATGAATTGGTAAAATGCTGAGATTTAACCCGTTAAGTTAGATGTCAAGGTTATGCCAGTACATTACACTAGTGTGAAAAAGGAAAAAGATGAAGATCCTTAGTATTATGATATTTTACGATACCTTAAGAAGTAGCAGTACTCAAATCAAACAACAAAGAATGATAAAAGAGGCTCGAGAAGATTGGCTATAGGATTCTTTTTAGATATGGAGGTTTTGTATAAGAAAAGTAAAGATCAAGTGTTATTGCATTGTGTAAATGCCTCTGAGGCAAAGAAGGTTATTGAAGAGGTACATGACGGCATATGTGAAGCAACATGCAAATAGACATATAATGGCAAGACATGTTATAAGGGTTGAATGCTATTGGCTAACAATGAAAAGTGACTACATTGATTATGCTCGAAAATGTCACAAATGCCAGATTTACATAGACAAGATTCATGCTTTGCCCATTGCTTAATATGTTCATTTATTGCTTAAATCTATGAATATCATTTTATTACTTAATTGGGTCATTCCATGTAATATTGTTCCTTGAAGAAAGTCATTTATAAAGGTAAACTTACTAGGAATGTGCGGGTTCTAAAAGAAGTTATTACACCTTAAGATGAGATTATCAAGATGAAGTTAATTTCAAAAGGTATAAGAATTATGAGTACTAACACTCAAAGACCCATGAAAATTTGGGTATCCAAAATAAATGTTTGATTGTGTACTTGTAAGTGAATGAGCATTGCTACAATACAAATTAAAGTAAAAACAATCTATGATATCTTAATAGTGGATGCTTAAAACACATGATCAAGGATAAGAGTCAATTTAAGGACTTACAGCCCAAGAGTGGAAAATATGTTATATTTGAAGACAACTCCAAAGGTTAAATTGAAAGAATTGGTTTCATTGATAACAATTCTTATTTTAATATCGAGAATGTCTTACTTGTCAAAAGACTCAAACATAACTTGCATACTATTAGTCAATTGTATGATAAATGTTTTAAGGTTATTTTTGAATCTATGTGTTGTCAAGTGATTAATGTCAAAACTAACAAACTTATTTTTATTAGACATCTCCAAAGAAATGTTTATATAGTTCACTTGGATGACTTATCCTTTAGAAATGTTTGTTTCATTGTTCAAAAAAAAATGAAAGTTGGATATGGTATAAGAGACTTGGACATGCAAGCATGCATATGATTTCAAAGCTTTCTCAAAATGATTTAGTAGTTGGCTTACCAAAATTGAAGTTTGAAAATGATAAGGTTTGTGATGCATATGCTCAAGGAAAATATAAAAAAGCTTTTTTTAAATCTAAGAATTGTATTTCAACTACTAGGCTATTTCAGTTACTTCACATTAACCTTTTTGGTTCTAATAGGACAATGAACCTTAGTGGTAAATAATATGAGTTTATTATTGTTGATGATTTCACTAGATATACATGGGTTCTCTTCTTGCATACTAAAAATAAAGCTTTGGAAAAATTCATCACTTTTGACAAAAAAATAAAAAATGAAAAAGGATATTCAATTTATAATATTAGAAGTGATTATGGAAAAGAATTTGAAAATCTTGGGTTTAATTAGTTTTGTAGTGAAAATGATATGAACCATAATTTTTTGGCTCATAAAACTCTTCAACAAAATGAGGCAGTAGAAAGGAGAAATAGAACTTTAGAAGAAATGACTATAACCATGTTGTGTGAAAATAATTTACCTAAATATTTTTGGGTGAAAGCTATAAGTACTTCTTGTTATATCATAGATAGAGTTATGATTAGACCGATTTTGAAAAAAAAAAAACTCCATATGAACTTTTTAAAGGCAAAAGGCCTAATATAAGCTACTTTCACCCTTTTAGTTGTAAAATGCTTTGTTTTGAATAATGGAAAAGACAATCTTAGCAAATTTGATGAAAAAAATGGTGAAGGCATTTTCCTAGAGTATTTTTTGAATTCAAAAGCCTTTAGAATCTTCAATAAAAAAACTTTGATTGTTAGGGAATTTGTACATATTATATTTGATGAATTTAATCTTCCTCCAAAAAAGATTTCTTTTGGTGATGATGATTAGGTATATTTCAAGAAAATATTAATGACATATCTCATGACATTAAGGAGAGTAATAAAAAATGAGATAATAAGTTCCTAGAGTAACAGCAAATTGAATAAAAACCTAATCTCTCTAGAGAAATAAGGTATGTCAAAGATAGTGAGATTATTGGTAATCCATCTCAAGGGATAAGAACTAAATTTTCTTATAATGTATGTAATTATGTAGCTTTTCCCTTACAAAGAACATAGATGAAGGCTTAGGAGAAGATAATTGGATATTGACTATGCAAGATGAATTGAACAAATTTGAAAAAGGCCAAGAATAGAACCTAGTATCTTGACCTAGTGATCGTCCTCTATAGACAACAAATGGGTCTTTAGAAACAAAGTGGATGAAAATGGCAATATTGTTAGAAATAAAGCTAGGCTAGTAGTTCAAGGATATAGCCAAGAAGAAGGAATAGATTATGACAAGACCTATGTTTCAGTTGTTAGATTAGAAGCCATTAGAATCTACTAGCATTTGCATGTTTCAAAAATTTCTAACTTTTTCAAATGGATATCAAGAGTGTCTTTCTAAATGCTTTCATAAATGAAAAGATATATGTATAACAACCTCATAGTTTTGAAAGCCTACACTTTCCAAATTATGTGATTAAATTAACAAAAGTTTTATATGATTTTAAACAAGCTTCTAGAGTCTAGTATGAAAGATTATCAAAGCTTTTTATTGAAAATGCTTTAAATAAGGGGAGAGTTGATACTATTCTTTTTATTAAAATGAAAGGTAAAGATATTCTCATAGTACAATTATATGTTGATGATATTATTTTTGATGCAACTAATGAATTTCTTTGTTTAGAATTTGCTAAAACCATGCAAGATGAATTTAAAATGAACATGATGGGAAAACTCGCATTTTTCTTGGGATTGCAAGTGAAGCAAATAAAAAATGAAACCTTCATCAATCGAGCCAAATATATCAAAAACCAGTTTAAAAAGGTTTGGAATGGAGAACTCAAAGCCATATTTAATTGCTATGAGCACTTCAACAAAGCTTGACAAGGATGAGGGAGATAAGTGTTTTGGTTCCAAATTATTTGGGACTATGATAGGTTCATTATTTTATCTTACTATAAGTAGACCCAACATAGCATTTAGTGTGTTGTTATGTGTTAGATTTCAATCAACCTTTAGAGAATCACACTTATTTGCTATTAAATGCACATTTAGATACCTTAAAAACACCCTTAATCTAGGTTTATGGTATCCAAAAGGATCATCCTTTGCTTTGCATGCTTATTCCGATGTGAATTTTGATGATTGTAAAATAGATAGTAAAAACACTTCTGGTACATGTCAATCATTTAAGAATATGTTCATATCATGGTTTTTCAAAAAATAAAATAGTGTTTCTCGATCCATAACCGAAGCTGAATATGTAGTTGTCGATAGTTGTTGTGCTCAAGTATAACAGATTAAACAACAATTGGAAGATTTTGAAATGACCATGGATCATGTTCCTATTAAATGGGACAATACTAGTGCTATAAATCTTACTAAAAATCCAATTCAACATTTTAGAACCAAATATATTGAAATAAAGCATCAATTTATTAGAGATCATGTTAAAAAGGGTGATATTGTGTTTGAATATGTTGATACCTTATATCAATTAATTGATCCAAGCCTCATGTTAGAGATAGATTTTGCATAATTAAAGGTGAATTAGGCTTAATGAATGCTCTTTAAAATGCATATACGATGATTTCTTTGATTGTTGTTGGTATACTTGTGACTTGAATAAGTTTATTCATACTTGAATATACTTATTAGCTTGTTCAAATAATGATGAATGAAAATCTTTTGATTTGATCTTTCAAGAATTGAAATAGATACTATTCATTGAGTAATTAGAAGTGTAACATTTAAAATTCAATCCATAAGTATTTAATGAAGTTATGCATTGTGGTCATGTTTGTATGGTTATTTGAAACTTGTTGTAAGTGGTCATATTGCATAAAAAAATTTTCTATGCATTTAAAATAAATATATATATATATATATACTTTTATATGGTAAAAAAGAAGGTCATAATACTATTAGGACAAAATAGCAGAATTGATCAATTTAGTATTTCACCCAATTAATCAGGTCCACTTACAAAAACATATTGGCGGGATAAACCTAGAATACATGATTGATCGATTTTTGCTAGTAGAATGTCACGGGACTTTAAAACATAAAAAACCCCCTTATTCCCTTTCCCTCATTTCAGTTGACTTTTTTATTTCTTCTTCTTCCTCATTTTCTTCTTTTAAAACCGTAAAAATTCAACCCATGAATCTTTTCAAATTCATTCACTCACTCAAATTTTCTTGAAAATTTCTTCTTGCCCACTTAATTGTTTGAAATTTCATTCTTGAATTTCTTCAAAACACTATAAAATTCATCCCTTTCTAAAAAATGATCCCATTTTTGCCATCACCCATATCTCTTCTTTTACTCATTATTTTTGGCTCTCCTCAACATATATTATTCATTGTCACTCATATCTGTCAATTTTTTTCTTCAATTTCACAAAATTCTATATTTATCTCTTCACACATATTCTTTAAGGTTCTCTCAAGGCACCAAAACTAGACTACCATTAGCTTTATTACCATTAGCTTTATTATCTAGACATTGGAATCCTAACAGGGAAGCTTCTAGCATGCCCTCAAAACCATCCTTCAACCAAAATTTTGAAAACCCTCGACTAAAGATCGTTATTTTCATTATGTACAAATATGTAAACCTATTGCTAGACGTAGATTTAAGGGAGTCACCATCAATTTTTTTAGGTGTGATTAACCACCTAACTGAATCTGTCTCATTTAAAAATGAGTTTTAAACTTGACTTTGGTATCTTTAAATGGTAGATTCTAATCTACAAAATCAAGTTTAAGTTTGGGAGTGTGACTATGCGTGGGAAGGTTATAACATCTTCACAACACCTATCCAAATGATGGTACCTATTTGTTTTCAAGTTATCTAAGACTTAAAACATTTTTATAATTTGTAAAATAATTTAATTATTGAAAATTGACCCTAAAATTATGCCAATAGTTTGATAGTAATTTAAGATAATTTTCTCACTTCAGAAGTATTTAGATTCGCAAGAATTTTAGGTTCACAAGAATTCAAATTGGTAAAAATTTCAAATTCATAGGAATTTCATGTTTGTAAAAATTTCAACTTTGTCATTGTAAAGATTCACAATTGTAATTTTTGAGGATCCACAACCAAAATTTCTAAATTCACAAACAAGATTCAAATATTCGCATTCAAAAGATTCTTGTTAGTGATTTACATCCAAAATTTAAAGTTTCATATTTGAAAAATTCATGGACTCATGTAAAAGATTAAAGGGCTCACATCCATAATTCAAAGATTCCCATTCAAAAATTTTAAAAATTCACATCTAAAAGTTAAAGATTTTTATTTAGAAAACTTAGGGATTCACATCCAAAAATTTAAAAATTCACATTAAAAAAAATTTAGTGTTTCACATCCAAAATTTCAAAGTTCTCATTCAAAAAATTTTATGGTTTCATATCCAAAATTTCAAAAATTCTCATTTGAAAAACTTGAGTGATTTCATATCTTAAATTTCAAAGGTTCTCATTCAAAAAATCATATTCAAAATTTCAAAGATTCATATTAAAAAAACTTTAGTGTTTCATATCCAAAATTTCAAAAGGTTCTCATTAAAAAAACTTTATGGTTTTACATCCAAAATTTCAAAAATTCTCATTCGAAAAACTTTAGTGATTATGCTTAAAGGTTTTATAAATCATGGTTATTTTAAAAAAAAACTTCTTTAAACAAAGGCTCTGTAACCTTAGAAATTTGGAATGTTTTCCTTGTAAAAAAACCTCAAATTGAAAGATGCTTTTCATTCGAGGATTCAAAAGGCAAACATTTTCTCTCAACAAAGTCAATTTCTTGTGTGCAATAAATGTCATAATAATGTAAATGCCTCCTATATGATGGAAATGCAACAATCTAGATTCTAACTAAATGATGCAAATGTATGTCCTAAATAATAATGTAGATGCCATATAAATGTTTACTATATGATGCAAATACAAACATAATGTATGTAATGCAGATGTCACTAAATCAATGCCATGAAATTTCAATTGTGGTAACAAGGTTCTCAAGATTCCATCATCTCCTATATTCCTTATTAGCTGCTCATTAATCTTAGAAGAAATTTTGTTAATTAATCCACGTTATATTTTCCATATGGTCGCAACTTTAGGTTATATTGATCAATCCATCACTGTATTCATCACTACATCATCTTATTTGACCTTTCAAATTATCTCTTCAAGCTATTTTATCTTTCTCCATTATTTTTTGCCCATGTCATCTTGGATTTCTTTCAAAGGAATGGAAGAATTTTTTATGGATATTATCATTCACTTATTTATCATCATTCTAATTTATGATAAATATGATTCAATCATACATTTTCTTAATTTATTCAAGGGATGTATACTTGATAAAAAAAAAGGGTATTTATTATCAAAAGGAGTCTAGTCAAGAATAAATTAAAGAAAAACAGAAGCAAAATACTATGACTATTTAAATAGGATGTCAACATCTCGAATAATGACTGTTCAGGCAATTTTGAACTCTATCTCAAAATTCTCTCTACAAAATACATTCCGTTGATATTCTAAATCTTTAAGCCATTCATATCCCTAGGATCTTCAAATGAAGCTATTTTCTCAAGTTTTCATTTTTACTTAAACCAACCTTTTAGGTTTTCAATTTTAGTCTTCCTTTTTTCTTTTTTGTTTCGCTTTTTTTTTGCACATCTTTTCATCATTTTCTTTTCTCATTTCGTTTTCCCTTTGATCTATTAGTGATATTTTGATCAAAATCCCAAAATATCTAGTTGTAAACTTGCCTTAGTTCAATTCATGATTCTCTAATTCTAGAATTCACATTTGATCAAAATAGACATTTTAAGGTACATAATCTAGGCTAGGGTAAGGGTTATGATTGAAATGAATAAAACAAGCCCAAAGCATATTTGAAGGGTCATCAAACTTTTATATAAAGCACCTTGACATTTTGTCCTATCAATTTCTTCTCTTTTTTTCTTATTTTCAATTTTTTTTTCATTTTTTTATTTTTTATTTTGTACTTTTCATCATTTTTTTAAAAAAATTTGAAACATGAAAGGGCTTTGCCCCTGAGATAATTAACGATCATCATTTTCCTTTTTTGAACAGTATTTTCAAACTTTGCCCCCCAATATGGGGGTGATCTTTTGTTAAGGTTTCTTGAAAAAAATTTTAATAAGCTTAAATAGGGTAACAAAGTATAATTTTACTCTTTGTGTGAAAGGTAAAAAAAAAAGTCATTTCTTGTCTCCAATATGAAAACTCTCAATGAAGAACATTTATTGACTAAAAATAAGGATCACATATTTTATCAATTTCTTTTTTTAATGAGCGAAATTCTTTGATAGATTAATAATTTCAACATATCAATCATATCAACGTGAATGATGTTTTCAAAACTGAATCCTAAATTGTTATCATAATTGTCTAAACATTCATTTTTTGGAATATGGGAATGGATATAAGAAAAGATATGAGAAAGTAAAAACATATAATGGTGATTCACATGAAATATGAAATGTCATGAAAATGTATCATATCTACCACATTTATTAAAATGATGAAAAATAAAATAAAATAAAATCCAAGTACATAAAACAAATCCTAAGATGACAAGTAGTCCCAGTCAACCTTTTTGTACCATTCCCAAAATTATGCCCTTGGGTGATCGGGCAAAGAGTCTTTATTGACTTTTAGCTCCCTTAATTCGTTGAAGCTCATCGAGCTTACTTAAATTAAACTTTGCACCTTATGCTTGAAAGTAAGGTAGATTTTTAAAGAGTGACCCATATTTTCATTATGGTAATCACACATGGCATTAACATTATAATTTTTGGGTTAGGGTGGCTTCAATAGTTTCAAATTAATCGGAGATACCAGGTTGTTCTTAGCTAGTTCTAGGAGTAACTCAATATAAGTTATGGGTATAGGATTAATATGAGCTTTCTCTCTTGGTTGTTCTTAGCTTTTTTTAAATCACTTACTTGATTGTTAGGCCTTGAAACTAGTGCAGTGACATGACTAAACCATATATAGGTGTTTGAAAAGCTGATTGGTAAATGGATGGGTAAGCTGGTTGTAGAACAAATTAGTAAGGGACTTGTGCAATACTATTGACAATGGTGTAGAAAGCAAGATGGAAGGATTATGGATATAGAGCATAGCTTTTAAACTATCACCTCTAAAAACCCATAGCTTAGGTTTCAATTTATTTTCATTTAAGCATCCATTCTTTCTTTGTACCAGCAATTTTTCTTTCCTCAAGCTTGTCACTTTTAAAGGCATTTTTAATAATCTCCCCTGTGATCACCATGTCAACAAAGTTTTTTGTTGTATTTTCTATCATCTTCTTATAATAAGGTGATTTTAAGGTGCTAACAAATAGTACTATAGTTTTGTTCTCAATCAAAAGAGGTTAAACTAGAGCAACCATATCCTTCCATTGTTGGGCATATTTTTTAGAAGATCTTGTTACCTTTTTCTCTATGCTTTGTAAAGAACGATGAGTTAATGATGTGACGTCATTGATTAATAAATGTCAAAGCAAGCTTCTTCTAAGAGTGGATATGGTTTTTATCAAATTGGATGTACTACTTTGTAACTAAGCTAGTAAGGTTGTCTTAGAACATATGTATCAACAGCTTTTCGTCATTGGTGTAAGTAGTCATTTTTTGATAGTACATAGTAACATGAGTGATTAGACACTTTGTACCATCATACTTCTTAAACTAAAGGACATTGAATTTTGGCAAGATTACAACATTTTGGACCAAGCATAGGCTGACTGCATCCATGGAGCCATAAAAGTCTATACTTTCAATGGCTCATAGTCTCTCTTCTTGCTAGTTCATCTTTTGTTTAGATTTTGAGCCCTTTAAACGTTCAATTGCCTTTAACTTTAGCTTTTCCTTTTTTAGGTCTTTTAAGTTAGGGACTTGACTGGCTCTATTATCTTTTCAATGTAGACAAGATTAACAAAATTTTGAAATTGCCTTTAAGTTGGTGTAGATGGTATTCCTAAGTAAGTATACCCTATAGGAAATGTGAACTATTATGGTGAAGTACCTTGAGTAGACTAAGCCTGATATGGGTCTTAACTAAAAGGATATAGAGGATTAACAACATCCTACAATGGATGGTCTTTAGGTCTAGCATTTTTTTGTATAGTCTTTCCTTTGTTCAGCTTGTTTAGTGCTTCCAGAATTTTGCTTAACTCCCGTTTGATCTCTTTTTGAATCCTCTTTAACTTCTCAATGTTGCTCATATTTTCTTGCTCCATTTGTTTGACTCAAGCTCGGGTGTTATACTGGTGGTAAGTTGGTCAAGCTATCATTGAACATTATGTACCACAATTTTAAAACTAATGGATTATTAATGCACTAATTTAATAAAAAACTAACTATGAATGGATACAATGCATGGGAGAAAATATTTGCCCTTTTAAAAATTTTCAATATAAAATCATACTAGACTTTTAGTGGGTTCCATGAAAGTTTTTATTGAAAATAACTTCAAAGCAGGTGTTTTATTAAGTCTTTATGCAAAGAAAAACAAATAGAGAAATTAATTAGTTAACTCCATATAGCAATAATAAAGAAAAAAAAATCATACAGCATGTATAAAGAAAGCAAATAAAATAATATGATTTCTAAAACTCTAGGTCAATTCTGAAAGGTAAAGGAAACTTAGCTCTACCTATAGGTTAGGCTCTTAAGTTGACTATATGTGGTTGGGTTAACTCTAAAGGTTTTGTTCCTAAATTATTCCTCATATCATTTTTCATCATAAACTAGTAAGGACCCCAATCCTTGTCCATTATAAGGTACAAACGGAAAGATTTCAATTTGAGTGAGAGCATTTTGTTAGCCTATAAGGAGATAAGAAATCTCATAAAAGCATAGGTACTTTACTTTCTTCCTAAGGGACAAAGCTCGATGTAGAGTTCATGTTATACACATGCAAATGGATGAAATATATAATTAAAAAAAATAAATAAATAAAACATAAACAAGAAGAAAATTTCTTAAATTTATTAAATTAGGCTTGGATAATAAGGAACCATTTACTGGCTTGACTCTTAGTTGTCTCCAGTGGAGTCATTGAACTATCATAACGTATAGATTCATAGACTTATCACTAAACATAGATTTAAAAGAGTCACCACCAATCTATTTTATTTAAATGTGATTAGCCACCTAACTAAATTTGTCCCATTTAAAGAGGAATCCTAAGCCTAACATAGGTATCTTTAAATGGTAGATTCTAGTTTATGAAATGAAGTTTAGGTTTAGGAGCGTAGTTTCGTGTAGAAAAGGTTATAGCACATTCACAACACCTATCTAAAGGATGGTACCTATTTAATTTCAAGTAATCCAAGCCTTAAAATAT
Organism: Durio zibethinus; assembly: GCF_002303985.1. The sequence goes on along the minus strand of NW_019168470.1, from coordinate 21,097,346 downwards.
TTTTATAATTTTTCAAGTAATTTAATTATTAAAAATTGATAGCAATTTACTTCAATAGTTTGATAGCAATTTAAGATAATTTTCTCACCTTAAGAGTATTCATGAAGACTAGTGTCCCATGTTAAAGAGACTCCATTATTGGATTCATTTACTTTTTGTGAAAACCTTTATTTATGATAATGAGATTTAGAATCTTGGTATTGAAAATTCTTATCTAAATTCTCCAATATATTGGTAAAATAAAAAAAATGATTTTCTCACCTAAGAATTTACATAGAGATTGTTATTTGCAACACTCTTAGTAATTCCATCATTGGAGATTCAAAATCTAAATTTTATAAAAATAATTTATTTTCAAAAATATATTCCAATATGATGGTAAGAATTTTTATCAAAAATTATCCTCCAATATATTGGTAGGATTGAAAAAAAAAATTTATCTTTTTCACAAAAAAATTGGTTATAAAATTTTCCTATAGTTTGGTAGAATTCATAATTAAAAAAATAAAAATCCTCTAATAATTTGGTAAGACTCATGAATTTATTTTTGAAAACATATTTTTAAGAAAAAAATCACAAAAAGTATCATGCAAAAATAAAATATTTTTTCTTTCTTTTTAAATTTAATTTACAATTAAAATAATAATAAAAAAAAGAAAACACATGGTAAAAAAAATTAGGAAATAGAAATAAATAAAACCAAAAAATTCAAAATAAAAAAATAGAAAAGAAAAAACCTGCGATTCGGGTTAAGTTAGAGCACGGGTCAACATGCAGGTCGATGGGTCAGTACACGGATTTTAAGGGTCTTCAAATTGACATCATATTGCTTCTATATAAAAGGCAAAAACTTTGGTTTTTTCTCAAATTGCCTCTGTCTCTTCTCTCTCTAGCTCGAATTCTTTTTTACCTTTCTCTAGCAAACTCACTAGAAAATTCAACAAATCCAAAATTTCAAAAATCTAGAATCCGACATTAGAAAATTTAATCGACTGTAAAAAAATTCAAACAAACCTAGAAAAACCCAAAAATTCAAACCCCGAACCAAAAAAATTTAATAATTCCAAAAAATCTCAAACTTAAATCAACCAACATCGATTCCAACCTAAAGATTCAAGGTTCCAAAAAACAAAATATGACCCTCAACTTATTTTCGAAACATGTAGAATTGAATCAAACTTTAGAATCCCAACAACTTCCAAAATTATAAAAAAAAATCAAAATAACTCCAAAAACCCAAAATAGAAAAGCTCAGAAAATTTAGAGCAAAAAAAAAAAAAAAACCTTGAATGCTCAAATTATTTTTGTTTTCTTATTGCTCGTCATCCCTTTCATTGCTGTTTGTGTTTGTCCTTTTTATAAGAATTCAATTCTTTAGTTTGGAAAAATTCAATTGAATCTAAGGATTTTATTTGATTTGATTTTTATTTAATTTTTGTGATTTGGTTTTGCATGAATTAAGCCCCAAACTTTCCATAATCATTAAATTAGTAATTCTTAAAATTAAATCCAAAATTTGAATCCACGAGTTTCCTTTTTCACTATAATACCATGTTTTTAGTTTTTTTTTTTATTTTTTTATTTTATTTACTTTTTGACTTTTTTAACCTTTGTCTTTAAAAATAATAAAAACTAAAATTAAAAACCAAAATCAAAATTAAAACTAAAATCAAATTAGAACTAAAATTAAAACTAAAATCAAAATTAAAATTTTTGGGCTTTTAATTTTTTGGGCTCAAAATTCATTTTTGTATTAAGTCCCAATTTGCGATCAAATCCCATTTTTGATTTCGGATAATTTTTCTAGACAAAATGAGGTGTTTACAGTGATGAGGCAAATTTTACTTATCAGGACATTAAGACAAGAAAGATAATTAATTTTGACTTTCTAAGTTTAATTGAATTCCCATATATAAGTGCTTTTGAGAAATTTGGGTGGATTGATTATTTGAGCATAGAAGAAAGTGTATTTGACAACCTAGTTAGGGTATTCTATACCACTGCTATTTGTATTGAGATTGATGGTCAAGGTAATAGTTCTATTATAATAGATTTAAAACTTATGTGATGGGAAGAGAAATTCTTATGAATAAACAACATTTGGTTAAAGCTTTCATGCTAAAGGATAAGAAAGATACAAACATTAGATGTAATGTAATTGGCTCAGCATAAGATCTTTTTGAAGATAATTCTAGATGGTTGCTCGCACTTAGGCCTTTAGGTTGTCAATGCAAAATAGGTTGTTAAACCTTATTGTTACCCGTGTTTTAGCACTTTTTGGAACCCAATACTCCACCATTAAGAAATAAAATTATTGGTAGATGTATAAAATAAAAAATAGAGAACTACCTAACCTTGTGTACTTTATATTCAATGATATGATGGGGATAGTTCAACATAGGGAATACACATTGGTAACAACCTACTTAAGAAATTAGGCATCAATACTAAAAGTGATTGTGAGATGATTGTTTTAAATTATCTTTGTAGTGCTCTAGGGATACATGCCTTCATAGTAAATTATGTATGGATTAGAAAGCATGGGATTGCACTTGAGCATGAAGACAAACACAATAATAATGATGATCATTAAAAAGGTCCCTTTAGTCAACCTTTTGATATTTAAAGAGATTTACAAGTTATTATGGCACAAATGAATAGCTTACATTCAATGGTTAGGAAAATGAACACTAGGCTTGAAAACATGGAGATTACATCGAATAAGATCATTGAACAAATCCATCATGTAAGGATTGCTTAAGACAACATAGAGCAATGTTTTCAACATTTTTCATCTTTTCCTCCTCCATTATGATCTATTCTTACTGCTTAGCTAACTTGGGTTTCCTATATATAACTCTTTTTAAACATATAAAATTTTCATTTGGACAATTTCTTTATAACTCTTATTTTTGTACCTTGTATACTTTATAATCAATGGCATGACATTCTTCATTTTACAGCTTAATTTATAGTTGATTATGTGATATTGTGTTAAATTGTTGTTTTACATGCTTAGGTGTTTGCAATTTTATTGCTATGACATGTCATGAATTTTGTGCTAGTTGTGTGCCTTGAATTGATTCTTTTTGCTACAATTAAGGGAAGAGTTTGTTGGAAATTTGCTATTAATGGGATTGCACGTGCTTAGCCATATATATGTATGCTCTTGATATTGTCCTATGATTTGAATTGATTTCTCTTTATTTTACTATAAAAGGGGAATGATAATTTAAAATGGACAAAATTTACTTGTTAAGTGATAATTGTGTTAAGAATGTGATGGATTTGCTAAGTATGCTTGTGTTGAAAATATGATGAATATTGTGAAAAATGACCTTAGTGAAATTTCAAATGAAAATTATATTGAAAAGTTGGTTTGAAAATAGGAAAAATGTTTTCAAATGAAGCTTTTTAAAGCAAATTTATCTTAAGTATTGTCATATAAAAAAGAGGGAGATTGTTAGTCTTGAATTAATATTTATTTTGAAATGACAAAATACTAAAGTTAAAACTTACGATATGTTGCTTTGAACTCAAAAAGAAAATTTTGCTAGTAGTTTTTTTTAATGAAAAATGACTTGAGACCAAAAGAAAAAAACCTTTCTTTATTAAAGACATGTTTTATACAAAATTAAGAAAGAGGGATTGATCCCTTTATGGACATGATCGATCATTCCTAAATAGAAATTGAGAATTTTGTTTAAAACTAGAAGCAATCGATCCATTCAAAAATAGATCGATTAGTTTTTCTTACAAAATGATTTCAAACTTAAACATGGTAAAAATGGGTCGATCCATTATGAAATGGAGCGATCTGTTTTTCCCATAAAAAAAGTGTCAAATTTAAAACTAGAAAATGGATTGATTCATTCTAAAAATGGATCAATTGAATTTTTTTTTTTTATAAAAACATCATTGATTCAAAATTGACAAAAATTAATCGATCTATCACTAAAATGGATCGATCATTTGTTCTTTTCCATAAACATGTTTTGGCTCAAAAGCCAAAACCAATCGATTCCCTCCAAAAATGGATTGATCAGTTTGGCCTTGATAACTTCGAACGATCACATTTTCTTATTTTTGTAGGGCATTCAATGCATTAAATGAAGCAATGGCTCTTTTCTTATTTTTACCAATATGAAAAGGTCTCCCACTATATTATGAGCTATTAAGAGTCAAGAGAATTTATTGTTATCTATTCTTCATCTTCTTTAAGCATTAAAGAGCAATAGCTTCCTATCTTGTATTCAAATCCTCTTGTTATTATTCATATATTTTATTTGTAAAACACTTGTATCTAGCCTTGAGATTGAAAGCTTGAGAGGGAGTATAACCCTTAAGTGGTTTTTTAAGGAACTTAGGAAAACCTTTAAGAGATTTTTTAATTAATTGTATCAATAGCTTTGGAAAATATGGTTGTAACATTCAACCTACTTAGTGGATCGAGCTCATTGGCTAGTGAGGCTAAAGAAAAGGACGTAGATACTTGTAGAAAGACCAAACCTCTATAATTTTCGATGTTTAATTGTTCATCTTTATTTCTTTATTTTTCAAAATTATTTAGCTATGCATATATTTATTGTTTTATTTACTTAGAAATATATATTTGTGATCATTGTTTAATTTAGTAATCAAATTGTTAAATTTTCTAATTATCCAATTCATCTCCTTTTGGTTTATTTAATACTTTGAGCTAACATCATATAAAAAATTTGATATAAGAGAACAAAGCTAAATGACCCAACAAAATTCCATTAATTGGCTTTAATCACTATGGGCATCTATCAAGATTTGAAATCCATTTCAACGTTCTAAAGTTCCAATCCAATATATATTTCACAAGAACTTTTATAAGTCTTAATTTGATTAAATTGGTTGAGACAATAGTGACCAATTTCACTTAATTGAACTACTAAAAAAATAAATTGTTAATAAAATGAAAAACAAGGGATGAAAAAAATGTAAAACCTTTTTTTTTTTTCACAACCTTTTCAAGTACTTATTTCTTTACATTTTTAACCAAAAGAAATTCTATTTTCACCTTTGTTAATACTTTTCACACTCAAATCCTAAACACACCTAAAATTAATTTTTTTTGTTAATCATACCTTAACCATAAACTATACTTTTCCATAAAACACCTTCTCTCGAACTTACCTTATTTCTTTTACACTCAAACTGTTTGAACCATTTATAATCTCTAACCTAAAATTCAACCTAAAATCACAAAGATATAGAATTAATCAAGTCACAAATCTTCTAAATAGAGGTAATTTCTTTGATTTTGTATTTTTTAGGTTATTTCATTTTGTAAAATGGGGTTTAGTTTGTGTTGCAATTTGACAATTCTGAAAAATCATTTACAAAAGCTTTTAAATGATTTTGGAGATTCATTTTTGGAAACTTTCAAAAGATTTTGAAATGTGTTTCCAAAAGCTTTTAAAAGTTTTTGGTGTCTCTCAAAGCAAATATGCAAATTAATCTATACATACTAATTTCATACTGATATTAATTCTTATTTCACAATTCCTAACATTCTAGAAACACATTTTCAAAAGCTTTTGAAAAGTTTTTAGACATGTATATCAAAAATTTTATGGAAACAAATTTCTAAAAGCTTTTGAAAGTTTTAAAAAATGCATGTCTAGAAACTTTTAAAAGTATCAAGAAATTCATTTTCGAAATCTTTTAAAAATTTTTAGAGATGCATTTTAAAAAACTCTTGAAAATTTTTAAAAATTCATTTCTAAGAACTCTTGAAAAATGTTGACCATTTTTTCTATGTAATAATAGATATGACAAGAATGAAAGGAGCTGATGTTGGTCGAGGTGCTAGACATGCTATAGTTGATACTTAGGGAAGTTTGATTGCCTTTAAGAGGAGACAAGAAGTTGAAGAACATGTAGAAAAGCCAACTATTCACCCTATAGAACATGACATTGTTGTTGAGTATAGACCTCTTACCCAACGGCCTGATAATTGGGGTCGAGACAATGCATAGTAGTTAGCTGAGCCATTTCTTAAAGGGTCGACGAATACTTTTTGCTTAAGTGTTTCAACATTAATATTGCAGCACAAATATGAAATAGTTAGGTAATAAATTCAGTAATGATGATGCCTATCTTGTTACTTAATGTGTATAAAGTTAACAACTAGTTTCTATTTGTTGTTATTGTTGTTGTTATAAGAGCGAGATACATTAAAATCGATCAGCCAAGGTATAAAGTTACAACAATGGCCTCTAAATGCTTTCTGACAACGTGTTTGTGCGAATGTTATTCGATCAAGATTGCTATCATTGGTTGATTGCACCTATCATTTATCCAACAAATACAATAGTTTTCTCATTTGTTTAAAAGTGGCAATTTAAAACAAACACTTTTCACCTACTATTAGGCGAGATGACAATCATGCTAGATAATGTGTACGCAATTCTCTAGATACCTATTATGGGGCCATTCAGCATGTGAAAAATGCGTTATTAGTTCGATTGCTCAAAGTTCAGAGGCCGAGGCAATTAATAAGACTAGAGTTTGTTATGGTGCAACTATCAGGCTGTAGTGGCTGTGAAATACATTTAAAAATGTTGCTAATAGGCTTTTGATCAAGATGTAGAGTGTACTAGTAGGGTTTTTATACTCGATTTCTTAGGGTACATGCTATTTATTGATAAGAATGGAGATAAAGTATCATTAATGTATATACCCTTATTAAGGGACTTCAACATCATTGATACATATGCTAGGGGACAGCTTGCTCGATGTTTTTATTCAAGCAACTTGCTATAGCAACCAGGGCTCATCTTCATCAAATTGTTGGTTATATTATGCTTCATCATATTGTCCTTCATGATAATTCAAAATCCTTTTAAGATGATCCAAGGTGTTGCACTCTTAGTCCTAAATGAATTAATAAAGGTATATTACAATGAATATTTTGTTATGAATTGTGGAAATCAAAATAATCTTATAAATGCAAATAAAGTCATATCTATTTGTTGTAGCATTACCAAAGTACATTACTTTATCTATCCAAGCAACAATAAATCTATCTTTATACTTTACTAATTACTTTTTTTTCACATACTTGATTGTACCCAAATAAATCTAGTAATTAATTTTTAGTGAACTTGGATGCTTTTCGTAATCAACATTTCTAGAAGAGAACACAAGGACACTTCAACCTCACATGAATGCCCCCACTTCTCCTTTCGCTCAAAAAATTTCTTTCAATTCACAAATACATTTCTTGAGATATGTAATCTGCACAAAAGATTTATGCAAGGAAACACAACCTATATTGCATTCAACAATGCCAAATCTTTATCAGTAACAATGACAATAAGAAATTTACTAAGAGGCATTAAACTTTTAATGTATACAATGCCCAACTATAGTTGTGATAACTCTCAGCCTCCATGTATACATATGCAATAGGAAATGTCATCTCGGTGGAAGTCACACCAACAATCTCAAATGATGAAAGGTAGCATTTGTTCATTTTAAAGATGTAATCCATATTGAGGACACTTAGGAAGGCATGTAGCCAAATTATACTAGTAAAATCAACTCAGAACAAGTCTTTCACATAATCGCTTGACTCGTTAGTCCTATGTCACTCCATGTACTTTCAATTGGTTAATTTTTTCATGAGTTGTTGCATTTGTGATCTACTAACTTTCTCAATATATTTGTATCTTTGATGTTCATTATATATATTCTTTATATTGCTGAAATTATTTTTATCATGTTGTTTAAGGTCAACAATATGTTTACAAGTCTAACCATACTATTTGACATATCAGCCATTATTGTCTTTTTTTTTTATCAATAATCGATTCACAAATGATTATCCCTTTAATTGTTTTGCTGGTAGATAATTATAAAACTCACAAATTATTTTCAGACCACATTCATTATCCTTTGTCAATTTAATCTCATGTAATTCAAATGGACAACCACACTTCTTCATTTTCATTCCTTTACATTTCATTTTTTCTACATTTACCTTATTTTTTTTACTATATATATTTTTCACTACGTTCGCATGTCAATCCAATTATAAGTTTGTTGCTTGTACCTCCCAAATTAGAGTTTTTAATTATAACCACAAAATCATTATCTTTTCCTACCTACCTTGTCCAAAAAATTAATAATTCCCTACTACAAAACACCTACACAACATATTTGAATTATAACAAAGGGAATTATAATTATTTTAAGCTCATTATAATTATTTTCTCTTTGGGCCATTTTCCCCCTTCTATAGGAAATTTGACAATGTTAACCCAACTTAATTTAATAAGTAACAATCTTCAGGGCCACATTCCTTCAAGTTTGGTTGCATTGGCTCTTTCTGATAACAATCTAAGTGGATCTATAACCCTGAAGTAATTGGACTGTTATCATTGTCCATTTTATAGACTTATCAGCCAACTATTTGACAGGTGCGCTTCCAGGTGAATTGTAGGTTTCTCAAAAGAAGTTATCTGGTTTGCTTCCAAACAATCTTGGTAGCCGTGAAGAGACTGGAGAAGATGTTCTTAGATGGTAATTTGTTTGAAGGGCCTATTACTTTCATTGAGAGGTCTTATGAAATTAGACTTATCTGACAATAATCTTTCCGATGAGGTGCCAGAATTTCTTGCAAGCTTTGGGTCATTACAGTATTTAAATCTATCTTTCAATGATTTTGAGGGTATGATACCTATTGAAGGATTCTTTAAGAATGCAACTGCTACATTCGTTGAGGGAAATAATAAGCTTTGTGGAGGTATCCCTGAGTTACACTTGTCCAAATGTAACTCGAAAACATCCATCAAAAGATTAAACGCTTCTCTTAAATTAAAAATTGTTATTGTTTTTATGATTTTAGGAGTGACTTTGGTATTCTCATTTCTCCTCATTTTGTGGTTTAAAAAGAAGAAAGAGCGGCCAACTGCAACTTGTGCAGAAAATTCACTTTTAAAGTTATCATACCAAAGCATCCTAAGGGCTACTGATGGATTCTCCTCGTTAATTTGATTGGTTCAGGTAGCTTTAGTTCTGTATACAAAAGAATTCTTGAAGAGAGTGGAGTAGTTCTTGCCACAAAGGTGCTTAATCTTCTTACTCATGGAGCTTCTTAGCTGAATGTGAGGCCTTGAGGAACATTAGACATCGGAATCTTGTCAAGGTATTAACAGCAATTTCATGTGTCGATTATCAAGGCAAAGATTTTAAAGCATTGGTTTATGAGTTCATGGTAAACAGAAGCTTGGAGGATTGGCTATGTCCATCTGTTGGCATGAATGAACAGGAGACGGTGAGAAACCTGAATTCTTCCAGAGAGTAAATATGGCAGTAGACGTTGCTCGTGCGCTGGAGTATCTGCACCATCATTCGATACACCAATTATTCATTGTGACCTCAAGCCAAGTAATATTCTACTTTATGAGGAAATGGTTGGCCATATAAGTGACTTTGGCTTAGCAAAAATAATTTCTGCAGACAGACTTAACTATTCGATTACTCATCCAAGCTCCGTTGGATTAAGAGGAACTATTGGTTATGCTCCACCAGGTAAGTACACTTCATTCATTTCTTCTATTTTAATACTTTATCTTTATACTTTTCAAGATATCTCCTCTGCAATTATTGCTATAGTTTATATAATTTGTGATGAGTTAATTGTAGAATATGGCATGGGAAGCGAGTTGTCAACAAAAGGTGATGTGTACCGCTTTGGCATCCTCTTGCTAAATTTGTTTATAGGGAAAAGGCCAACCAATGAAATGTTTAAAGAAGGTTTCAGCCTTCACAACTTTGTTGTGGAACTTTGCCTGAACGAGTGATTGAGATTATAGATCCCATTCTTCTTCAAGAGAGAGTCAAATGAGGAAACGACAAACATCTTCAATGCTTGAATTCAATATTTGAAATTGGAGTCATTTGTTCTGCTGAATCCCCAAGTAAGCGGATGGACATGAGTGAAGTTGTTACCAAGCTTTGTTCTATTAGAGACAAGCTTTATCCAACTCGATTACATCTTGAGGGCCAAACTTTATATGCTGTTCAATCAACAGGTAAACATTTTGCATTATTCTTAATAAAATACTCAAACCATTACATGACTAAAGGCACATTTCCACTACTTTCAGATAAATACTATTTTCGATTTGAGCAAAGTAAATTGTTTTTTGGTTATATTCTATCGGAGTAAATATGATGGTTCAATTTAGAGATTTCTTTGTTTTCATATGGTTCAGGTATCTGAGGAGCCATATCGATGTACTCGAGAGGCTTAAGGGAGGCAAAGTACTGCCATTCCTTTATTTCACATTGTATCTAGTATTTGCAGAAGTAAAACTTTTTCAACAAGCACTTGATTTGAAGAAGAGAAAAACAAAGAGCAAATTTGTCCACCAATTATTGGTGTATGTAATTTGTATGAATTCCCTTTTGTTGTGGATTATCATCAAATCAGAATTCAGAATAATGCAAATTAATAAGTTGTTCTACTGCACCTTTGGTAGCTGGTTAATATAATTTTTCATTTATTTTGGATTTTTTAGATAAAATAAGAAAATTCAATTCTATCCATTTAGTTGAAACAGTGAAGGGAATTTTACAAACTCGTATAAAAGCTTGCTTCCAACCTCAAAGGTTTTAGAGAATACAAAATAGAGGCCATGCTTAAGCAGTAAGAAAATAGAGAGCAATTTTAATTCTTTTAACGGGCATAAGTCATCATCTGCAGCTGTGGCTTACAAATTTTTAATGGCTTGGTATGCCAAAGTTCTGCAATTTTAGATTCTCCACTGTATATGGACTTGAAATAAAAAAATTTCTTCTCAATCTATCACATTTTTGAAGCACAGAAAACTAACCAAGTAGAGAAAGTGGATTTCAAGGCTAAAGGATTCTGCTTTTGGGTTCTTTTTCCTTTTTTTTTTTTTTTTCTCGGTTTGACTAGCTGAATGAGTGCTACTTGTACAAAAATGTTCAGATTTCAATCTCTATTTAACCAATATATATTGCAAACGCACCCAAACATTAGACTCAATAATTGATGCATGATCTCCACATCTCAAAATGTAAAGCTCAAATCTCTTTTTCTTTGAATAAAATTTATATCTCAGATCAGATATCCTTAAATTGCATGGTGCTAACCAAAATGTTCAGATCTAATTGTCTTTGTCAACCTAGTTAGAAGATGTGGCTTTCAGTAATCAATAGTATATTGTAATGCTCGGCCAATCGTCGGAATGTGTACGAGATACCATAAGGGCCCAATATCTCAATAGCACCTTTGTCTAAAGCTTCGAATGAAACATGATGGAATAAATTAATACTCCAAAATTGAAGTCTTTGATTCTTGGAAGACATAAGTCACGAAGGTTGGTTTTGCAATGGGACTTTGTCACTTTCCTTAAACACCAGCAGAACTAGTTTTCCCGTTGATAATTTCCTTATTTTATGTTATTTGAATGTTGACATCAATACAATAGATTAACAGATAACAAACAAGAACCTACTGCTTGGCTTCTGACTTTCTGAATTCATTCATGGTTGAACCTACCCCAAGTTTCTTTTTATGTCAGTTTCTGTTCAAATATACTGCTAGGCTAACCTGCTGCAATTTTTCTTTCTTCCCGATCCACACTAATCTAGACATTTAGAGAGCTCAAAAGGTTGGATATTGCATATATTCTTTCTATTTCACCTAAACTATGCATCTGCCTTGCTCGGAATGAAACTGACCAACTCGCCCTGTTTGCATTCAAACAGATAACTGAAGATCTCTTTAAAGTTTTGATTTCATGGAATAGCTATCTTAATTTCTGCAAATGATAGGATGTTACATGCAATTGCAAACAAAAACGAGTAACTGCACTGGACTTACAATCTAAAAAACTGCAAGGAAGGCTATCTCATTCCATGGCTGATCTCACCTTCCTCCAAGTCCTTCACCTTGAGGACAACAACTTTAATGGAACAATTCCACCATAAATTTGCAGATCCCAACATCTGGCTTTGACGTTTGAATTGGAGGTCATAGCATTGGAACTGGCCTTGAGCAGGGTGAAACAAATTCTTGTGCATCCACTTTATTATAAACATTAAAAGCACTGATACGGGCTACAAGACGGGGAAGAGTTGCTGGTTTAATTGATTCATGAATAGATTGAATCGCTATTAGTACTTTCCTCTAATTGATTATCTAACCTTTCCAAAGAGCTTACATGTTTTCCTTCCGGAGATCTGAATGAATTGCCTTTCGCACAAGACATAGATTCTTCAGATGATGCCTTGGTTTTATCCAAGCTAACATCTTCCACCAATTTTTCCGATTCTGATTTTATTCTGCCGAGTTCCATGCACCGACACCGCAATGTTGAATTCCAATGGTTTTTAATAGCATTATCTGTCCTTTCGTAATCACTGCCCATTTGTTCCCATGTACTACTGCATGTGCCAAAATTATCATCCAATCCTCCTTATCTGCAGCAAACATCATTATCAGTTCAGTTTACGAAAAAGCACTAAATACATCACTGTAAGGCATATTTTCCATTATTGTATGTAAGCCTAAATGCGCCAACCAACTATATGTTGGGAATAATGACTCAAATCCCATAAGAGATTTGTTTGGGATTTGTTAGAGATTTGTTTGTGATTTATCAGATATTGCTTGATGGACAAGAAGACTTGCAAAAGAATAATTCTAAGAGAAAGAGGATTCTTAATAGGTAAGTTTGACTTGCAAGAGAAGAATTCTAAAAGGAAAAGGATTCTTAATAGGCAAGTTTGACTTACAGGAGAAGAATTCTAAGAGGAGAGGGATTCTTAATGGGCAAGTTTGTATAGTTATAAATAGGTGAAGTCTCTACAGGATTATGTATGAGAAAAATATGTAAGAGAGTTGTAGGGTTTTGTGGGATAGACACCCCATAGGAGTATTGGGGCTCTACGTCTTATGGGTGTGTATATTTGTTTGTGAGTGGACTAGAGGAGATTGAGAGGGTCCACATAGGTATGATGTATGTGAGCATATGGGTATGTGTTTGGTTATGTTGAAAAAGTGCATAAGATTTTGGGTTTGTGTTTATTTGGACAGAGAATACTTCATAGGACTAGAGGAGATTGAGAGTGTCTTATGAGTATTGATTGTTGAATGGGGTTGATGATATGATGTATGTTTGTAATTCTCTACAACTAGTGGATTTTTTTTCTCATCCGTGGATATAGGTCAGTTGGACCGAACCACGTTAAATTGTTGTCTCTTGTGTGTTTGATTTATTATTTGATTTCACTTCCGCTGGTGTGATTGGATTGGAGGTTTTTAACCCAACACTATACAAATGCATAGATATGTGCATATGGTAAACTAAAAAATTGATGAACTGAAAGTTGCAAGCCAATGCTGGCTGCTGTCCACTGAACTTATGTCCATGGATATGACTATGACTCTACGAGGACAATATGTTTTGACTTAAAGATGATGCATATTATTTCTACTTAAATACTTACGTTATGACATGAAGAGAACTTTCCCCTCCTCGTTACTTTCTAATAAGTAATGACACTTCCCTTAATAACAATCAGTTTCTCTAATGCTTGCCAAAATTACTACCATTTGCGAACAACTAGAATGCTTTCCAATGGAAGCAGTTTCTCTTTATTGTTTGCAGTTTAATTGCTCTTGTTTTGATCAAAAAATAAGCTTCTTCTCTTGTTCTAATATTCTCATTTTCAAGAAATTAAAATTTAATGAATTTTCCTTAGAAGGAATATTGTTTCATTTTCAAAAGAAAAAAAAAAAAAAAACAAACAGATCAAGAAAAGCACTGATTATCCCCAAGTGATACTATAAGTGGAAGAGTTTTTTTTTTTTTTTTTTTATGTGGAATAAAATGGCAGAATCCACATGTTTTATGCCTGTCCATTCAATTCAGGTTATTTCCAGTTCTAATAACTGGCTTTAATTTGATCATGATCTTTTGATATGATCACCAGCTATGGTGAAAACTAGAATACCGATAATCAAGTTCAGTAATGGTTCAACAAAGGTTAATCTGCAAGTTGAACTTATTCATGATTACATACACTTACTCTTTAAATTAATGGTCAGTCTGTTAGTTTTCATATTCAGACCAAAATTCCTAAAAATTTCCAAAGGTCATATGACAATTATAAATAAATTGAAATATGTCTATCTATTTACCAATCAAAATTTAGTTTGGCATTGTAAGTAGTTGGAGTGACATCGATGTAATTATTAGTATGAAGTTTTTTCTGTTGAAATTGATAGGAGAGCTGGACCAAAATAGAGTGCTCACACCAAAGAAATCAAGGTCAAGGTAAAGGCGAATGCAGCCAACCCATTTCTTTATTTTCCATTGTGGTTATCTGGTCGGATTCCACAATTCTTTGTTCCTGCGATGCAAGTGGCCAAATTCTTATATATGGCCACGCCTACAAGGTCCCTTAAAGACTTCCAATTAATCCCGGTAATGAAAATAAAGGCGCAAGAGAAGCAATTTTATTATTATTTTTTTCAATTTATTAAGTTAGTACATATACAATTTATTTATAATTAGAAAAATAAATATAGTCAAATCAAACAAATTTTTATCAACATCCCAATGTTATTAAGTAGAAAAAATGAAAATTAATTAGATTCATCTTGATGGATGGTGTTATAGACATTTGGAATGAAAAGGATTAATTAAATGGTTAGTTAAGAAAATCATGTCCAAGCTGAATTCATGTATGATTTTTACTTTCTATGAAATTTGCTACCTTCTTATTTTTTGTCTTGGGCAGGATTTAATCTCTTTCCCTTCAATTCCCTTATGCTCAATTTAATATTTCTTAAATAGGCATTTAGCATAAGTGAAAAAAAAAATTATATTCCAAAGATGAGAAAGAAAAAACCCCACAAAATGAATAGATAATGAAAGTGACTAAAAGACATACAAAAGTGGAGGAAAGTATCCACTATAGAAAGCATTGCTCAATAATGATTAAAAACCAAGAAAAAAGCCAACCCCAAATATATGATAGGCAAAAGGCCTTCAATTAATCAAGTCAGCGAAAAAAACATCAAACAATCAATCAAATATATAAGAGATAATAATTTAACGTAGTTTGACCTTATCGATCTACATCCATGAATGAGAAAAAAAGATCAATTAGTTGTAGAAAATTATAAACAAATATTAAATCAATTACTTAATAATTAATACCCATTGCTTATCTCAATCTCTTTTAAATCTATGGAGTATTCTCAACCCAAACAAATACATACCCATGTGCACCCATGCACCATTCCTACGTAGACCCTCTCAATCTCCTCTAATCCACTCATAAATATACAAACATACACCCCTATAAGACATAAATCTCCAATAGACTTATAGGGTATCAATCATATAAAATCTTACAGTTCTATTATATCTTTTTCTCATACCTAACTCTATAAAGACTTTATCTATTTATAAGCATACAAACTTGCCCATTAAGAATATCTTTCTCTTAGAATTATTCTTTTGCAAGTCTTCTTATCCATCAAGTAATATCCAGCCAATCCTAAACAAATCTCTTATGAGATTTGAGTCACTATTTCTAACAATCTTCACTTTGACTCAAATTCCATCAAATCATTTATCTTCATGCTAGGCATTATTGGCTCTACTTACAATGAAAGTTTGGCAATCATCTTCTCTTATGCGTCTTCATAGTCACTTTATTTAACTCCTTATAATCAATGCATAAGCACAAACTCCCATATTTCTTTTTAACAAACAACATAGGAGCTCCTAGGATGACACACTAGGACGATTGAACTTTTTATCTAATAGTTCTTGAAGTTCTACTTTTAGTTCATGTAACTTAAATAAAGCCATTTGATAAAGAGGCTTAGATATTGGTCTTGTTCCAAGGATAAAATCGATTTCAAATTCAATTTCTCGATTAGGAGGTAGGCTAGGCAAGTCCTCAGGAAAGACATCAGGAAAATTTTTAACAACCAATCATGAGTCTACATTCATTTAAGTATCTTTCACATAGGTGAGGAAGCCTTGACACTCATTTTTTAAAAGATTGCATGGCATTTGAGATCGACACAACTCGACAAGGATGGCTCAAATGATCACCTTCATATATAAGTTCTGGTTGTTTTTGACACTGAAACACTGCTCTCTTTCCATGGTAATCAATAAATGCATGATGTACAAATAACCAATTCATCCCTAAGATCACATCAAATTCTAGCATATTTAATTGCACCAAGTTCACTATTAGTTTACAACCCCCTATGTGTACAACACAATTCTTATAAAAAATATCAGTATACATAAGTTTTCCCATAAGAGTAGCAACATATAAAGGCTCATACAACTTTTCAAGTTCAATACTTAAAGATGCAGCAAACTTGACAAATACAAAGCTAAGAGATGCATCAAAATCAAATAGAACATTGGCATTGACATGACAAATGGGAACAATACCTGTCACCATATTATCACTTGCATTAGCATCCTGGTGAGTCAAAGCAAAAACTCAAGCATTTCCCTTTTGTGATTGTTTCAATTGTTTAGCTTTAATAGCATGATTCTTCTTGTTTGGGCAGTCCTGAGCAATATGCCTATATTTCCCACATTCAAAGCAAACTCTTGCTTTCCTAAGACATGGTCCAAGATGAAATCGATTGCAAAAATTGCATTTCTCAAACTTAGTACTAGATTTCATCCCTAATTTCTTACCTACATTTCTTTTTACATTCTTCTAGCGTTTACCTCTTATCACCCCTCTCTTACTTATATCTTTTCATATCTGACTCAATCTTCAGTGCTCACTGTAACACATTTTAGTAACTATCAATTATGTGAGAAGACAAATGAGACCAAATACTTGGCTTCAACCCATGCTCGAATCATATCGCCTTGTTCTTATCTAAGTTAATGATGCGAGTGCAAAAACATCCAACTTGTTAAACTTGTTCTCATACTCTAATACAGACATATCATGCTTTGGCTGTAACTGTAAAAACTTATTCTCCTTTTTCTACTTTAATTGACTATGAAAAATATTGATAAAAGAAATTTCTTTTAACTTTTCCTAAGTCAAAGGCCCACCTGAATTTTCAAATGTGGGATTTATAGTATTCCATTAGTACTTAACATTTTCTCTTAGTTGAATGATAGCCAAGCTTAACTTTAAATCCTCAAAAATTTGCATCGCCTTAAATAATTTTTTAACTCTTTAACCCAAGCTTCTGTGGCCAAAAGATCAGGGCTACCTTCAAACTGAGGTGGTTAACCCTCCAAAACTGCTCATAAGTTTTCTCACGTTGTTGCAATTTTCTTATATCTTTTGCTATTGTTGTATCAAATTAGACACCACCTGACACACTCAAGCTAAATCATCTTATGTCATAAGAGTATTAGGAGCTTTTTCAATATTAATTTTTTATCTAGAACATTGGTGGTTACAAATTCATCCCTTCTCCTATTAACTCTTTTTCTTAAACTAATAAGATCTACCAATGTATCATTTCTACCACTCATTTTCACTTAAATTAATACCAATGAAAATAGTTCATAAGCGATCAAAATAAAATAAACAAATTTTATTAGCTTAAATGCTAAGAATACTTAAGTTCTACACTAATTATAACTTGATTTTTTCTTTTCCTAGATCTTAAACCTTGGCTCTGATACCACTTTATGTCATGCTCCAAAACCTAGACATAACATGGTCATATTGCTTTGAATTAAAACCCTAAAGCAATATGAAGCCTATTCCATAACCATTGAAAAAAATTCTCAAATAAAATAAAGTTCTCAAAGAGTTTTAACATCTGTAAAATAACTAAATAACAGGTCTCCAAATCGTCAATGTCGAATATTACAACTAAAAAGAAATAATACTTCATAAAATCCTATTCTCTAAGCAATTCTCTAATGCTTAGATTCTTCTAGCTTCTCACAAGACTAATCATATTTATCATTCATATCATTTGTAAAAAAAAAGAAAATGGAGAATGAGTAAGCCATAACTCAGCAAGTATAGGCTCATTGACCTTACCGGATCAAATATCATTTTCATACGTACTATATAGATCATTCCAAAAATAATTCAAAGATCAGCATTTTGTCAAACATTTTGTAGATCATAAATCAATATCAAAACATATCAATTCTTCAATTATAAATCATAAATCACAGTCAAATACATATTTAATACAAATCATGGATCAATCTTTAAAATCATTATAGATCATCATTATCATTCTTTATCTTTAGCTATGGTTATTGCTATAACCCGTGATATTGGTCGTATCAATAATTTCATCATCATGATCATTGTTAACTATTATAATTTGCTAGCTAGGGCCTTATGCTAATTACTATAACCTGTTAGTAGGGTTATATGATTATGTCTATACTAATTGCTATTACCCGTTAGCCAAGGTCATATAACTATTTTTGGTGTCAATGATCTCACTTTTTAGGGATGTAAAAACCTAACTATCATAAAATCATTTTTTAAACATAAATCATTTTCTTATTTCATTCATAAGCATGATCCATCGTTTATATAAAGAAACACAAAATAATAATATGCTTGATCCTATTTTCTACATCGAAAGTAATGAAATAAAACATTCATTTATTTAAAAACATACATATATATAGGTTTGAAAACAAGTAAAGTGTGTGAGATTCTATTAGTTTCCTTTTGATTCTATCATTTAGTTTTTTTCCTCAAAATAATTAACAACCTATTCAAGATAATTTCAACATAACAGTAATTAATTAACCCATTTTGAGACCAATTAAGTTAAACAAGGGTTAACTAATTAATATTGATTGCCTAAGCTCTTTTCACTGAAATAGTCATATCTCAAGATATCCAACTCAAAATTAAGATCTTTTTAATACATTATAAACTAGAGTTGATAAACTTTTTAACGATATAATTCCTATCTCATAATTTCTGTAAATTAATTATAATAATTTTTGCAATCCATGTTATATGCTACTGTCAAACAACACGTATATACTCTAATAAAAATTACACATTTATTTATAGGAAACTCCAAATTCAATTTCGCTTACTTCGTTGAAAAGTAAACTCAATAAGCTTTCTAAACATATATGGCTTAATCTATAATTCCTTCTATAGAAATTAAGAGGAATTTCGTAATTCCTTCATACTGCTATTATGTAGCCTGCATATCCTTAAACTACTTTTCATAGAAAACTTGGAATTGACTTTTGTTTATTTCATTGGAAAGCAGATGTATCAAGCTTCCAAACATATATAATAATCATAGCAATATTTTATCCCTTAAATAAAAATATTCTTTAATCCATAAATTCATAACACCATTTATATGAAACTAAAATTTTCTTTTCTAACCCTATCAAATTTATGTTTCCTATTTTTACAGCAATAAAATCACATTACTAAACTTTTTCAACACTTTATTAGACTCTGATTAAAGTCTAAATGATTTGCCCAAACCAATCTTGAATAGGGATAATGGATTTTCTCATTACACCTCAAAACTTAACAATTAACATTATTTCTTTAAAATTGAAAGAAATTATTTACTCACCTTTGACTAACAATTCTCTTTATAGATTTTGTTCTTACCCTTCACTTGAAATCATTCAATTTATTTATTTTTTGTATAAGAAAGAGAAGAGAAATAAGCTTTTTTTTCTCTTAACAATTGTTGGCCAAACAAGTGGTAGATGCTAATCCTATTAAAAATTGAGTTATTTATCAATAGGTCCTATGCATTTCTTATTCTTTATTAAATATCCCCTCCACTTATAAAAATACTTAAAATAGTAATTTTTTATGGGTATTATACATACACACCCATAAGATATAAATCTCTAGTAGTCTTATGGGGTGTTTATCTCATAAAATTTTATAATTCTCTTATATCTTTTTTTTATACCTAACCCTATGAAGACTTTACCTATTTATAAGTATACAAACTTGTCTATTAAGAATCTTTTTTCTCTTAAACATTTTCTTTTGTAAGTTTTCTTATCCGCCAAGTAATATCTAATCAATCCTAAACAAATCTCTTATGGGATTTAAGTCACTATTCCTAACAATCTTCACCTTGACTCAAATTTTATCAAATCATCTATCTTTATGCTAGACATTCTTGGCTTTACCTGCAATGAAAGTTTCATAATCATCTTCTCTTATCTGTTTTCAATATCCATGCAAATCATTTTTCAAAACATGAACTCAAACTTTTTTTTTGAGTCAAGCTCTTCTGGACTTGCCTTTTTTATGATTTAAACCATGCTCTAATATCACTTGTTAGGGATCACCACAGCTCTGATACCACCTGTTAGGCTAAAAGCCTTCAATCAATCAAGCTAATGGAAGTAAAATCAGACAACCAATCAAGCATACAAGAGAATAATTTAAAGTGGTTCGCCCTAACCAACCTAAATCAATGGATGAGAAAAAAAGATTCACTAGTTGTAGAGAATTACAAACAAATATTAAATCAATCACTTAACAGTTAATATGCACAGACCCTTTCAATCTTCTTTAGTCCTATGGAGTAATTTCAACCTAAACAAACATACTCATGTGCACCCATACACCATACCTATGTGAACCCTTTCAATCTCTTCTAGTCCACTCACAAACATACAAATATACAAACATACAAACATACACATCTATATGATGTAAGTCTCTTCTAGTTCATTCATATGCACCATATTTATGTGGACCCTTTTAGTTTCTTTTAGTCTACTCATAAACATACAAATATAAACACCCAAAGTTATAAGTTTTTAATAATCTTATGAGGTGTTTATCCCATAAAATCCTACAACTCTCTTATATCTTTTTTATACCTAACCCTATAAAGACTTCACCTATTTATAAGCATACAAACTTGCCTATTAAGAATCCATTTTCTCTTAATTTTTTTACAAGTCTTATTTTTCATCAAGTAATATTTAGCTAATCCCAAATAAATCTATTATGGGATTTGAGTCACTATTCATAATAATTAGAGCATGGTGATCCCTAACAACGGTATCAGAGCATGGTTCAAACCATAAAAAGAGGCAAGTTTAAAAGAGCTTGACTCAAGAAAAAAGTTCAAGTTTGCATTTTGAAGATTGATTTGCATGAAGTGTGAAGTGCGAAGAGACACAACAAAAGATGCTTGAAAAACTTCCCTTACCGGTAGAGCTAGGCATGTCAAGCATAAAGATTGATGATTGATAAAATTTGAGTAAGTTAGAGATTATTGAGAATAGTGACTCAAATCTCATAACAAATTTGTTTGATGTTGGTTAGATATTGCTTGATGAAAAAGAAAACTTGTAAAAAAAATTTTAAAAGGAAAATGATTCTTGATAAACAAGTTAATATGCTTATAAATAGGAGAAGTTTCTACAAGGTTAGGTATGAGAAAAAAGTTTAAGAGAGTTGTAGGATTTTATAGGATAGACATCCTATAAGACTGTTGAACATTTATATCTTATGGGTGTGTATATTTAAATATTTGTGAATGAATTAGAGAAGACTGAGAGGGTTTACATAAGTATGGTACATTGATGCACATGAGTATGTGTATGTTTAGGTTAAGTCTTCCCAACCTGGTTTTATTGAAAAGGTTAGAACCTCTTCTTTAAAGACCCTTAGTCAAGCTTAGAAACTCTTTAAAAGGATATATTCATTAGGTGGCCAATCACACCTTAATAAAATATTGGTGGTGATTCCTCTTATTAAGTCTAGCTATATATTTTCAAATCTATACGTTATGACAATGGCTTTAAAGTTTGAATTTCTTCATAGTTGTTGGCTTACCACAAGTTTAGGAAAAAGATGGATTTATTCTATTTTCTAGTATGTTGTAGTAAACTTGTCAAGTTATGCACATTGTCACTTGCAATTCAAAGATTTGAATAAAATCAAAAAATATAGTAAACTTGAATAGTCTACTTCCAAAATTTTGAGATCTAAGAGGGTAAACAAACATATAACCTACCCATATATTGAGTGTGTGTGTGTGTGTGTTTAAAAGTTTACCTTTTCTAATAGTTTACCGCATCTGTTCGTGTTTGCAGATACATGTGTAATTTTAGAAACAAAATTGTCCGTGTGCATATTGATTTTTGAAAATCGCTTTCTACTACCATCTATTCCTAGAAATATTGAAGACTTACATTTATGCTTATAGACATTACAACCTATATGTCATTTAAGGATCTTAACTATTATAACAATGCCTAAATTTTCCTTTATATTATTTCTATGAATTGTTAAAGAAATAGAAGTTTTTAAGTTGTTTAGTAAGAATTCAATGATTAATGAAATTATGAGGTGGTCTTTATGTCTTTATTTTAATTCCTTACTTATGCAGGGAAGTTTTATGGGGCCAAAGATATTTTGGTCAAGTTCTAGCCTTCAAACTGAAGCAACTGCTTATGGGCTGGTAACTAATATCTCATCTCTACTTAATGTTATTTCAGAGTAGGTAGGTAGTTAAATATCAAGGGCAACGCATGGATGCCTAACTTTGCACTTTTGCATCCTCGAAAGATTCTATTTCTACTACATTGTTACAATGTTTATCTTTATAGTGAGTGCAGTTGTTTCCATGTGTATCTCTCTTTCTAATGGCTTGGAAATTGATAAAGTTCTCATGCTTTTGTAGGTTTTCTTCAGCCAACTTATTCTTGCAGAGCTGAATAAAGATATTAAAGGATTGAGGTTATTTTTTATTTTTATTTTTATCTAGACTCAAAATGCATATTGTTGCCTTGAGTTATAAGTTGTAGTTCTTTGTAATGTTTTTCCTAATATGTGAAAATATAAAAATGTGGAAATGTTCTTTGGTTAATAAGTCATGCTTTTTTTTTTTCTTTTCAAAGAACAGCTAGTCACTTGATATACCAAAAAAGTAGATTTACCATAATATTGAAGTCCACTACTGCTAGTTGTTTCACAAGATTGTTTACATGAATATATTTTCCCTTGAATCTTCCTCCAGATGTGTTGTAAGCGGTTTTGGAAAGATTGCAATGCATTTTTCGAAAAAACTTATTATTATTGGTGCTATTCCTATTACAGTATCAGGTAATTCTCCATTGCACATTGGATACATTGAAATAGTCATACTTGTAATGTCACTGTGCACTTGATATGTGATGATTGTTACAAAATTCTTTTGGATTCATTATTGTTCTAGCTTATAAGATAAAACAATTGATTCAACTAATAAGATGTCTCCTAGGTGAATGCTCAACCTAATAGTAACCTTGACTATCGTTATCAATGCCCAAACAGCCATGAAAAATCAAAGAAACAACAACCGACAGCAACATCGAAATCTGGAAACAAATTCTGGACAACATCTAATTAAAATTTGGTTTGCCCTATCATTTGATGTTATTTGACTTCCAAATTTTTTATGGAAGTAACTCATTATTATATGAGTGTGGACATAAATTTGCAAAAGCATTGGACATCATTTAGTATTTAAAATCTAACTAAAACCGTAGCAAAATGGAATCTAAAATTTCAGCTTACACAATAGAACAACTCCTATTAAATCTTAGATCTAACTCAAAATATATGAAATTTTGCTCTCAAATTTTATAGAAGCTTAGATAACTCATAGATGAACAAGTACTAAAAAGCTTGATACAAAATTGAATCGACTTGAATTTTAAAAGTAATAAAAATTGAAACAAAATAGAATCTATAAATAGAACATATTGTGGAAACAACTTTGAAAGAAATATTTGATGAAGAAAAAGCATTGTAAATCAAGCTAACAAGTAAAGGAACAACATATAAAAAGCACATGATTTATCAAAACTTCAAAATTAATTAAACAGAAGCCAACATCAAACCTCGGAACTATTTTTTGAACCTGGAATTTGCAAAGAAAACAAAGTCATCTTTAGAATTTTGAAGATAACATTTAGCCATTAGAAAATTATGTAGGAAAATAATGATTATAAAGTATTTAAGAGGAAAGGAATTGAGCCACAATTGAATGGGTTTATGTGGCAAATTTTTTTGGTGACATTGTGGCCACTGGAGAGCATGCATGGGCACCTTTTCAGGTGTTCTTCCAGGTAAAGCTTCTAGGAAGAATGCTACACCTATTGAAGGGTCTTATTCAAATAAACATGATATTAAGATTGAGGTTACAACCAATAATGACAAATGAAAATACCTCTCTTGAAACTTCTAATTAAGGCAAATAGGTTATTAGAATAGTACAAAATAAAGGTAAAAAATCAGCTCTAATCAAAGGATCAATAGGAAAGACATTAACTACTTAAATTGAAAACTGTGTAATAGTATGAGTAACCAAAGGAGTTAGGCAAATGAAATTATCTTTCTCGCTCTTCATATTCTGTTTCAGATGCAATGGATGCATTGTCGGCTATGGAAAATGAAATTTCAAGAAAGCATTATCTATATTTTTTTGCCATCAAAATATTTCAAGTTCCGATAAAGAGGGATGTGTTCTTGAATTTAGATCTGAAACTTAGGTCTTGGTGGCTTTAATTTAAGTATAATGAACAAAATGCTACTACACACTTTTCTTCCTTACTAGTAACACCTTCATGGGGCTTTCAACCATTTCAACAAACACCTCCACCACCACCTCCATATTCATCTAGTCCTTATGGGTCATTGATTTGAAATTAAAGCAAGTGATTATATTTTTTAGTTTAGGAACTGTCAAAATATGGTATTATGATATTTATGGTATTATGATATTTTGAGTTGTTGTGAATATATGTATATATAAGTATGTTGTATGTTTCTTTCGATGTATGATCACTTTAACTTGAACCCAAATCAAATGTTTTATTGTGCTTTTGTTAAGGTATCTTATATTATATATTAGTGTATATATGTAATTTTATGGGCTATTAACAATGCAATGTCATAATATATGAATATGTTTTTTGGTTTTTTTTTTTAAGTTATGGATGACTTTAATAATTTGTATGAGAATTTTACACTGAATCATGATAATGTTGAATTAAATGAAGATGATCAATAGAGAATAGCCAGAATTGTTACACAAGTTGAACAGGATAATTATTATGAGGTGGAAGATAATGCAATCAGTGCATAATGGTGCATCATAAAACTTATTTTACGAAACAACCATGTATGAATTCAAATTTTATTGAAGAAAAATGGGTGTGAGAGATATTAAATGGGCATGATAGTCATTGTATGAATAGTTTTAGGATGCTAAAGAACATATTTATCGTTTGTTGTATGATTTGCAAATAAGTTATAGTTTGAAACATGAGAATGCATCTATACTAGAGAAGTTAGCATTATTATTGCACATTCTTGGACATAGGCAGACAAATTTTAATGCAAGATAACAATTTCAATGGTCTAGTGAAACTATTAGTCGAATTTTTTCTTATATGTTGAATATATATACTCAAATGGGAATGACACAATTAAACCAAGTGAAGGACAATTCACAGAAATACCATCTAACATTTGAAAAGATACAAGATATTAGCCACACTTTAAGGTAAAATTTAGAGATTTGAAATAAATTTGAGATAAAAGTTATTAATAATTTTAATGTCATTATTTTATTTGGTTGTAGGATTGCATTGAACCTATAGATGGAACTCATATAAAAGCTTATATTTCTCTGTCCCAACAAATACCTTACATTGGTAAGAAAGGTGAACCGACACAAAATATTATGGTAGCTTGTGATCTTAATATGTGCTTCACTTTTTTATATCCTGATTAGGAAGGTATAACGCATGATAGTCAATTTTTTGTCAAACACTTCGAAGGCAAAACTTGAATTTCCATACTTTCCACTAGGTTATAGATTTTCTATTCTACTAATTACTTAAAATAAATTTTTTATTATTTTTGTAAATAATTTTATGTGCAAAATTATTTTTACTCAAAATATAAATAATTTTTGTAAATGGTAGTTTTTGTAAGTAAATATTATCTTGTGGATTCAAGATATTCACAAATGATTGGTTTTTGGGACCATACAAAGATAATAATATCATTTGCTTGATTTTCGTCGATAATCGTCATATATAAGGAAAAAAACAAATCTTATGTCATGCATATTTTTCATTGAATTTTGTCATTGAACGAACATTCAGAGTATGGAAGAAAAAATAACCAATTTTGTGAGATATTCCAAGTTATTCATTTGAGGAGCAAGTTTTAATCATAAATGCAACAATGGTTTTCATGATTACATTTGAAGACATGTTGGATTAAGTGATGAATATTTTAGAGAATTTGAGAATATGACTGACATGCCAACTTCTACAAGCAATTTTGATCGTGATGAATCAAGTTCTATTAATTATAGAGAAAGTGATCATGAAATTACAATGTTAAGAGAAACAATAGCAGTTAGTCTAATGGGTTCATCTTCTAATGCACCATAGTCTATTACATAATTCTAATAAAACTTTGAATGTCTTACAAAGCTAATTTGTTTTATTGTATTAGACAAATTATTCAAGTAAAACCCCCAAAATATTTTAATGGTTGTACTTTTGTAGTAATTTTTGTTGTTTTCTATGACTTGCTATAATTACATAAATATTTAAGGTAAATTTTGATTTATACATGACAAAAGGAAGTAGATTTAAAATTTTTTTTTTATATATTTTAGTCTTTTATAAATTGAAAATGAGCCATTACTATGTTGTAAGTCCATTGTCTTATAAATTGGAATTTTTAAATGATGATGTCTAAATTTTTTCTTCATTTTAGTATTTTATTTCAAATTTTAATTAATAATTATGTTAATATAATCAAATTTGTTAGTTGTGATAATGCATTTGAGAAATAAAATAATTATTATAAATATGATATTGAAAGTGTACGAAAATAAATTACTATAAATACATCAACTTAAAGCAAATTTCAATAATAATTTCAATATTTCTTAACCTTAATATATTATTTTAATCTCAAAAAAATTTCATTATTTATTAAATAAACATTTTACATTTTAAATGTTAAATAACAATAACATATATACATAAAAATAATTCTCAATATTTAATAATAGAAGGATTATTTGATATAAAAATAGCTTTACTAATTTTTGATTTATTAACAAAAATATTATTTGATATTAAATAATTTAAAAAAAATTTTAATTACTTATTAATTAAAAAATATAAAATATATATTATAAATTTATTATATATAAGTTTTAATTTAATGGTCATTTTTTATTTTCATTACACTTCATCTTGCTATTATTGTTTTTGGATCCAAACACATATCTCACTGTTGATTTTAATCTCACTATTATAATATTCAATCTTACCATTATAGTAACTAATCTCATCATCAGAGTAATTTTTAATCTTACTAATACCAATCTCATCGTAAATTCAAATGTACCTTAAAACATGGAAATAGTTTCATTCTCATCAATGGAAACAACTACCATTTTCAGTGGCTTCCCCCAACCAAAATCTGAACCATGAACATCAAATCGAGGTGACCCTACACCTTTAATAATCTGTGCTGATTTTGCTAACTCCTCACTAAAATTCAAAATAGCCAACAGCTTCTTTCCTATTCTTTCAAGAACTTCTTTGTACAACAATTCTTTAGCCATGCCACTTACCTTTCGAACAGTAGAAACAAACATGTTTTTAGCCAAGAAATATCTTGCTTTCAGTAGATCTCATGTATTTGTATTAAAATTTTTGAAATAATTTTTTAGGATAGAAAGGTTTCACCATGGCTTGTAATCGATTGGGAATCTAAGACCAACATTTCTATCACCATCTCCTCATCTAGCTTTCTTTGTGGAAGTTGTTATATAAGCAAATGTAAGCATAGAAGTTGATATATGAAGTTCTTGTTGAGAATAGTAACTCAAATCCTATAAGAGATTTGTTTGGGATTGGTTAGATATTATTTGATGGACAAAAAAGCTTGCAGAAGAAGAATTTTAAGAGGAAATGGATTCTTGATAGGCAAGTTAGTATGCTTATAAATAAATGGAGTCTCTATAAAGTTAGGTATTAAAAAAAAAGATATAAGAGAGTTGTAAAGTTTTATGAGATAGACACCCTATAAGATTATTGGAGATTTACATCTTACAGGCATGTATGTTTTAATGTTTGTGAGTGGACTAGAGGAGATTGAGAGGGTTTATAGGTATTAATTGTGAGTGCTTGTTATGGATTATATGTTTGTAATTCTCTACAACTAGTGAATCTTTTTTCTTATCCGTGGACGTAGATCGATTGGATTGAACCACATTAAAATGATGTCTCTTGTGTAATTGATTGATTGTTTAATTTTGTTTCCGCTGGCTTCAATGTTTGACTGATTGAAAATTTTTTGCTTAACAAGTGGTATCATAGTTGAAGGTTAGAGATATGGGAAGAGGCAAGCCCAAAGGAGTTTGATTTAAAAGAAAAGTTTGAGTTCATGTTTTGAAGATTGATTTACATGAAACTTGAAGACACACAAGAGAAAATGATTGTGAGACTTCTATTACAAGTGAAACCAAGCATGTCTAGTATAAAGACAAATGATTTTATAGAATTTGAGTTAAGGTGGAGATTGTTGGGAATAGTGACTTAAATCTCATAAAAGATTTGTTTGGGTTTAGTTAGATATTACTTGATGGATAAGAAGACTTGTAGAAGAAGAATTATAAGAGAAAATGGATTCTTGATAGGCAAGTTAGTGTGCTTATAAATAAATGGAGTTTTTATAAGGTTAGGTATGAAAAAAAAAAAACGTAAGAGAGTTGTACGGTTTCATGAGATAGACACCTTATAAGACTATTGCAGATTTACGACTTATGGGTGTATATGTTTGAATATTTGTGATTGAATTAGAGGAGACTGAGAGGGTCCACATAGGGTTATATATATGTATGTTTGGGTTAAAAATACTTCATAAGATTAGAGGAGATTGAAAGAGTCTATGAGTATTAATTGTGAATGCTTGGTATGGATTGCATATTTGTAATTCTCTACAATTAGTTGATTTTTTTTCATTCATGGACATAAGTTGGTTAAATCAAATCGTGTTAAATTGCTGTCTTTTTGTAATTGATTGATTGTTTAATTTTTATTCTGCTAGCTTGGATGTTTGACAGAGTGGGGATTTTTCTGCCTAACAGTTCTTTCCCACTATATGGTGATTTAGACATACCCTTTCTCTTAATTTCTTGAAATCTTCTCGATTGATCTCAACCGTGGCTCGAACTAGATTTGGCGCTTCTTCTTTGTTTGGCAAAATCTTCAAACTTTTCTTATTAGTATCAGAATCTGACCCGATACTAGCAAGCCACTGCTTCAAATATAACATGTCAAGTCCATCAGGATCTTTTATAACACTCCGATCAATAATGGGGTTAGCGCTGGTGGCAAGGGTGAGTTTTCTGTATTTCCTTGCTTGGAAATATATGCCCAAGACTTGATGAACAAAGTTGTGGTTTTACCATCAAGAACTGCATGGTGAGCTGAGATTCCAATGCAAAATCCCATATTTGGAAAAAGGGTTATCTGCAAAGATATAGTTGATGCTCAGCCATCTGATGTTATGAGCTCAGGTGTCAGAGGGTGTAACTCAACAGCTTCATAGATTCCATTGCTAGACGGTAGGTTAAAGTCTGCATCGGACTCAGCAACTCTGAGTGATACTCCATCACTTGGAGTGTAAAGAATGATGGGTTTAGGGGCATTTGATGGCCACTTGGGGTTGCCAGCAAGTGGGAGGTAATGAAGAAGAGTCAGGGAAAGAGATTGCTCGAGTTTGGGGAGGATAACAGAGTTGAAACAAGTAGGGGTTAACCCGTTGAGTTTGGTAAAAGAAGAGACCCTGAACAGGAGAAAGTTAGAACCAGAAAATGTCATAGAAAGTGAGTGGAAGAGAGAATTCAACAGTTGATTCAGGTGAGTTAGAGAATGGAGTAACTCGGTTGACCTCAAGAAATTTCATTCTGGTAGGCAACGCAACGGCGCAGCTGTGAAACAGCTCTTTTCTTGACCTTTTTCGTTTGTTTATTGGCTCTTCACGTGATAATGTCGAAGTGACGATGGCATCCAGAAAGTAGAATATAAAGGAAAAAAATGTTATCATCGAATCATTAGATCACTGATTTTGACTCTTGCCAAAGAAAAACAAAACACTGATTTTTACAGTTCTCTCTGACTATGCTTTTATTTATTCGATTGACATTGCTGGCCTCACGTTGAAACCAATATAAAATAGCTCGCACAAAACAACATGAATCAGGCAATAATATTTTTATAAGTTTTTATATTCTTAATATACTCTAAAAATACGAGTCAGTCTTTCAATTTTGTTAATTTTATCGATGCATGAAATAATATTTATGTAAAATGGTTTTGGTAAGAAAATGAAAAAGAGTTCTATCATTCATTAGCTACCAGACAAAGGCCAAGTCACTCGAATATGGCATTGGGCCCTTTCCCCTACACCAAGATGTCATGATCACAAAGCGGAACCAGTTGGAACCCATGGTCATCCACTTGTCCTCCTTTAATATCTGTTATCTGCCATGCTTGTCTAGCAACCCTTCCCTTCTATCATTTCATCCACCTGCAAGTATCCCTATGATTTCTTACGTAGCGTCCGTAACAAATGCCAAGAATCCATGCCCATAGAACCCCGTGAATTTCCAAAGCTCGCCAGACGCCATTACTTGCTACACTAATTTGCACATCAATATGCCATGTTACGTTGGACAAGACATTCATACTCAACTCACCCATCAACAACAACACAATTTGCGGTAAAACAATGATCTTAACACCTTTTACACGCATCCGTTCCATTTTCTCTGCTCCTTCTCCTGGTTTCCTTGAGAAAGAGCAATCAGAGGTTTTTATTATTGACCAATTTGGTCCAATCATGAACTGACCGAGAGACCCCGACCTTATCTAGTTCCAAATTAATGCATGTAATCATTATTTTAAAGTTTTTTTATGTGAATATTAAAATACTTTAACCTAATAAATTAAACTATATATCTATTTGAACAATCAAGATAGATAAGCAAATATGGTAGCAGTGTTTTTGGACAATCTAAGTTTTTTCTTTCGCTTTTTTCTTACTTTCAGATATCTAGTGTTAGAAATGAAAATAAGATCTTTGTCATATATTTATATTGAAATTTTATAAACTTTACCAAATGCTTATTAGATCAAAAGCCTATATAACAATCAAACCACAATGATTAAATAGGATATATAAAGCTTACACATTAATAATCACTATTGAATTATTTTAGCTCTCATACATATATCTTATTAAAACTAAATTTATCATTCTATTTCATTAAATTTTAAAATCACTAACTAATTGTAGTTCACATTATGAAAATTTAAACATTTTCCCACTAAATATTAATTGGGTTATTTAATTTTAACAGAACAATTGTTTAATTTTAAGAAAACACAATTTGAAAATGTGACTTTAGACTAATTAACTTTATTTGAATATGATCATAATTAAAAAAAAAACAATTTATCATAACATTAAGCTCTTCGATTATAATCTCTTAAGCTTCCCTATCTTGAACCATTGATAAAAACATTCATCCTTATCCTCCAATGAGTATAGTTTGAACTATCTAGTATAGGAGGCTTCAAGATGCAAAAGCTCTAAAACTAATTGTTAGCTAAGTATAGATAATCAATTCAAGAGAAATTAAATTATATTGACTTCAAGTTTTTTCCAAAATTAAATTTCAATAAATGTTTGTGTAAAAATAATAATACATGAAATATATATATGCATATATATGAAATTTAAGTACAATTGAATTTGAAATTAAATAGAATATAAGAGATAGAGAATTCAAAAACAATAATTTATAGACGTTTGATCCTTTCTAAGGCACCTAGGTTCTCTCCCTTAACTTCCTCTTGCAAATAAATCTTAGAATTACCTTTCAAGGTTTAAGTATAACCTTCAGAGTTTTTAACCCAAACTCACAAATTCTCTTAAAAAGATACCCCACCTATTAAACATTCACAAACTCTAATCTTACAAATGATTTTTGCAAACTAAAAATACCTTTCAAAATTTGGGTGTTTACTAATTTACTACAATAATAGACAAAAAAAGATGAAATAAGGTTTAAATACAAGAACCGGAAGAATTAAAAGAACTAAAACACTTGAAAGGTCTTAAATTGCTTGGAGAAATTAATTGAATGCTCTTAGGATGATGTCTCATAGCTTCAATAGTGTTGGAGAAGTCTCTTTTATAATTGAAATATATTTGGAGCCTTTGGAATGCAAGGGAGGAGAAAAAAAGCCATTTGTTGAAGCATAAACTAGTCTTTGGAAATTTGTCAAGGATCATGAGATCACTTATTTAATAAGAGGAAAAAATCCCTCTTTTGCCATTCAAAATCTAGCTTTTAAAGGGTCTTGGTATCGATCCCTTCAAGGAATCGATCTCTATATGTTTGGTAGCACTCAGGATCATTTTGTTTAAGAAAATGATCAATCATTTCCAAAGGGGATCGATCTTTTCTTCAAATTCTTAAAATTCATGCGTTTTAACGTTGAAGAAGGTTTAATTTCACCTTAAAATCATTTGACCAAAACTATCCACTTAAATTTTTTATTTTTAGGAAAGTAATTTATTCCAAAATATAGAAACAAATGTAGTGGATTTTCAAAATAATTTTTAGGTCTAAGAATAAAACTTTTCAAAGTAAATCCTTTCAACTTTCATTTTAGCTTAATTATGAAAATATTTTTTCACTTCCTGTTCTTTCAAAATTTGATTTCTTGAAGAAAAATGTCAAACCTCAACAATAATTTCTTTTTAAGAACTAAAGCTCACAAATCAAGAAAAGCGCATTGAAAACTATCATTTCTTGAAATCAATAATGCTAAATTATATTAATTCCAAGAAAATTTTTTTTCTTTGAATGTTAATTGGACTTACATTTGTAATGCCCAAACCCAAGTGATAATAGCTTGATCAGTGACCCAACCCATGAGTATCATTAGCAGAAAAAAAAACTAAAGGAGACGAAAAAAAATTTATCGACAATTTTGTCGACAGTTTTCTCTGACAAAAAAAAAAAGAAAAGAAAACTTGAAGAAACCTTCAAGAAGAATAAGAGAGGAAGATGAAAGCCAAATCAATCCTAAACATCACTGATTAAGGTAAGATTTTGCTTAAAACTCTTGAAATTTTTATGTTTTATGTAATTTTCTACACACCTCAACCTATATTTTTTTATCTTTTAATCTACAAAAATATTCTAGCAACTTTTTGCCATAATCCGACGATATTGTGGGTACCAATGGAAAGGCCTCTACAAGATTTTTTTTCTAATGGCATGTGTGGCACTTCATTTGGTTAAGTAATTTAAGAGAATTTAGTGTTTAAAGTTTTTTATTTTTGGGCTTTTGATAGTTACAAACACCTAACTTTAAGCTACCATAACTCCTTAAACTGGTTGCCTATTTAGTTGAATTTTAGGTGTTTTTGATAGTATAAAATGTGAACTTTCTAGTGGTATAATTGATTTACCCAGATGATATTTAGGCTAAGAGAACCAAAACCCTTAATTATGCTTCATGAATCTGAAACCCAAAAAATCTAGGTTGTTTGTGATAATTTACGAAGTTTTAGCATTTTTGGCCTTTGAAACTTAGATTTCTAGAAATCATTTTTGTTGAAACAAAATTCTAAGTTGTAGTATTACATTCTTACTTTAAATTCATGCTTTCTTTTATCTCTAGAAACTATGGGATATTTGACATTTTATGGCTCAAAGTAAGCCAAATAATCATGAAATGCAAAAATTTTAGAATTTAGAAAATTTTATTTTTAAGTTTTTTTATTTGATTTATTTAGTTATAAACTACTTGAATTTTAGTTATATCAATTTTAATGATTTTTTACTTATTTTAATATATTTTTACTGTATTAATTTTATGTTATTAGTATTATTAAAGGACTATTAAATTATATTTAAACTTACGAAAATGATTATTATTAAATGTTAAAATTAAATATTTGTAAAAATTTATATTGCTACTGATTTTTATGTTTTAATTTTTAATTTCATATTTATACTAAAATTTAGGTATTTTGCTATATTAAAAGAAAATTTATTTTAATATACTAAAAATATTTTCAAATAGTTTCAAATTATCGAAAATGTTATGACACAGCCCAATTTGCTTAGGATGACCCACAAAAGGTTTCTCTTGTTAAATTTATGTTTTCAGAGTAAATTAAATTTCTTCAATTATTAGGATACTAAGAGAATTGTGTGATTTACTACTTAACTTTCGGTTTAGAGCATTAGGTAAGTGACTTGATATCCCTTCGATTTTTACTCCCTAAAATCAGCTTTAATAAATTTAGAGTTGAAATATATAATATATATTATTTTGTCCATTTATTTTATAAATCGAGTTAAGCATACAAAATGTATATTTATGATTTATTTGTTATAAGTTTGGATATGATTTTGTTATTTCATTGATCTCTAAATATGATTTCATAATAGTAGATTGGTATATGTATCGATTTTCTAAATATGAAAATTTTCTTTAGAATGACATATGAAATTCGTTATGCATGAAATATGCTTTGAAAAAGCATATGAATATTGATTTTGTCCATGTTGGGTAATAAAAAAATATATTTTGGTTTTTGTCTCCTAGTATGATTATGTTCTAACCCTACCAATGGAGGTTAATTGTTGGTCATGTCTACATGTATTTTTTTATATCAAAATCGGTTAATAATAGTGATTTTTGTTTACCATACTATGAGTGATATGCTTATATCCCATTGCACTAAAGAGGTTGTTGTGATTTTTATTTTGTGCCATTGCACTAACGAGTTAATTATGATTATTAGTGCAATGATCTAGTTGCTTCTGATAGACTTTTATCCCATTGCATTATAGGAAAATTTCTAATTCTAACGTATGCCACAGGGGTTAAGAATGGTGTAGTATGTTACAAATGACTAATAAAACTCTATAATTTTGTGATATTTTATTTCGTTTTGTACTATGATAATCTAATTTTGAGAATATGATTTGTGAAAATGTGTTTGAATACAAGATTACCCAAAATATTTTTGAATCATTTAGCTATTGTTTTGGCCTAAATGTTTTATGGCATGTTTAATCCAACTAAGGGAATATCAGTTACTTACTAAGTCACGATACTCATTCCTTTAATTTTCTTTTCTTTTTCAAACTTTGATATTTGTATCTTGGAAGGCTTAATCTTGACAACTACTTAAATTAGCAAGATTAGCATATGTTTTTAGCTTGGTATAGCTTTCGAGTGAGTATTTTATTATTGATTCTGAAAGATTTGCTAGTAAGAATTTTAATATATTCGACCAACTTGTAAAAGATATAATTTTGTAGACTTGAGATTTTGTAAAGTATTATTTTTGAGATTATTAGAGATTTTGATTTAGTTTAATATTTGTTGCCTGACATGCTTAAGAGTTTAGGGCATGACAAATAAGCGGCATCATAGCTAGGTTTGTGATTTCGAAGATTTTAGGTTACTTTATTTGATTAATAAAATGGTATTAGTTTTGAAATTGTGTACTAAAGAAAAAGTTTGGATTAATTTGATAAGAAGTATTGATGATTGTAAGTGAAATGAATTTGACATGAATTTTGATGAAAAGAGCATCTTAAGCTTGATGATTACTGTGGAGAACAATTTTGATCTTTTAAAATTTTATGAGTTTGAGATAGATTAGATTTTTTATCTATGGAGATTTTTAGTGCTTTGTCGTTTTTGGATCTTAGATTTCCTAGGTTGATAGATTTTTAGGCATTGGTTTTGGAATTTGTAATGAGGAGAAAGTTTGGTGAAATTAATTATGAGTAATGATAAGTTGTAAGTAATTTTTGTGTGGTTTTGATAAGATAGTAACCTTAAAGCTCAAGTTGATAGTGGAGAAATGATTTTTTCTTTTTTTGATCTTTGACATCTTATAGAATTGAGATTAAAATTTTTTATTTTTGGGGTTTGTTTTGTGTTTGCTTAATTTTTTTTGATGAATTTTTAATCATGATCTTTATTGTATCATTTGGAGCCAAAATATGAAACATTAGAAATGCGATGAAGTGATATGTCTTTAAATGAAGTGAGTTTTGGTGGGATTTTTATATAAATTGGATATTTTAAGCTTAAGAGTTATTGTAAATAATTATCTGGATCTTTTGAGATGTTATGATATTGAAGTTAGATTTTTGATCAATTAAGATTTTGGAGCTTTATGATGGATTTTTATTGAATGTTTTTTTATCATGGATACGAAATATTTTTGTCGAGATAAAGTATGAAAATTCATATTAACAAGAATTGATATAAAGCTTTGAGATATTTATTATTATTGATTGTAATTTTTCTTTATGAATTATGATTTTTGGACTTACATTTAAGTTCAGTCGAAATTATGATGCAAATAAGGATTTCAATAATATTAGTGTGATTTTGATTTCAGTGAGTAATATATAACTTGATGGTAAGAATAGACTTTTTGAGAATTTACTGGAATTCGATTATTATATCGGTATGGTGTTACGATGTTAGAATCTAACTTAATGGATTTTGTTTATTATATTATACTGATGGTAAATAACATTATATACATAAATAAGCCCATTTGTCCGTATTGATATGTTTTATTTTATAAGGAATTATTTATCCTTAATGACAAGAGTTAGAATCTTATGTAATTAGTCTGAAGTGTAAAAATTATATTTGTTCTTAAAAGGCAAAGAATTTATCAGTGGTTGTGTGATAAAATAGTAATTATGATTTTTGAATGAGATAGAATGTGAGTTCATTTGAGTAGTGTTAACAAAGAATATCACATATTATGGTATAAGACATATGATTTGATTCTTACATGTAAACTAAGGTTGTAATCATTGAAAATGTCATTAAAGAAGTAGATTTTGACCGAGTATTAAGAATTATGAGATTATGTTTTGCGAAGAATAAATCGCTGTGAAATATGCATAGAGGACATATTAGACAAAAAAAATTCTTTTAGCAAAATTTTAATAGTAATTTATTGCACTACAAGGAAATTTTCAAACATTATGATGTTATAAGCTTGGTGAATACTTTGATTGTTATTTGATAATTGGCTTATAGAAATCAAAAGCTATTTGTATATGAATTTGGAGTTATATTGGATACTTAATGGACTATATTTGAATTTGTGTGCTAAGAAACTTAGGATATGATATATAGCACTGGTTTGATTTTCGTCACAATTTATAATGATTATATTGATAGGAAATATTCTATTAGTCAAAATAAAAAAAAAATTAAGCTTGATTACATGACTTGGTGTTTCATGGAGTTTGAAGTCGATCTTTCTATTTTTATTTTGAAGTGTTTAGGATTGGAAATAGTCAATGTGATTAGTTTGTGATTATAATTTTAAATTAAAGGGCAATATTAGAATTGTTGAATAATGTTTATTGGAGATTACATTTATCATGTGCCTATGATGCATTTTGTGTATAAAAACTACTTGTTATAAGTACAAAGAATGACTTTTGTAATGATAAGGTCAACTTCAGCAATGATTTTGTTATTTGATAATTTTGAATATAGATATAATTTCGAAGAATTTAAAAAAATTACAATATGAAGCAATCTATTTGGGTGGTTTTATAATTGTACTTTTGATATGATTATACTTTTGAAGCATATTGATTGAAATTCTAGTAAAAGATTCTTTATTGTAAATAGATTTTTGACATTGTCTTAAAATTAATAAATAGTATACTTTGTTGAAGGAGATTTTGGGATATTAGATGTTTATAAGCCTATTGAATAGTGAAATGGTTATGGGAAATCTGATCATTGAAATTTGGAAAGTAATGATATGTGAACAAGGAGTTGCATCATGAACTCAAAGTTTTATGTTTAGATTATTGTGGTGAATTTTTGGATACAATCATTTGTCTTGGCTTGACATTTATCACAATCTTACAATAGTTAAGTAAAAATTTTATGATAGGAAAAAAAGAAGAATCAGTATATGATATCTTTGAGGTAGCTATTTGTTGATATTATTACTAGGATTTAAGGACATACGTGGACATGTTTATGAGAATGAATTAGAAACTTCATTGTAAGGAATGTTATGGACATATGATTTTGTTGGTGCAAGAAATATTATAAAGTCAATTTAATGCTTTTAGGTTATATTTGAATGATATTAGAGTACACAGTAGAAACATGATTCGATTTAAGTTATGGATTTCAAATTATTGTTAATTCAGCAAATAATGAATTCTTTTAAATTGAAAACTGATTGTTGGTTAAATGTATATAGATTATAGATTTTAATATTTAAAATTTTGAGATTTTAGAAAAGTTGTGAAATTGTGGCATAATTGTTATGTTTGATTTTGATAGTAAAGAATCATTTGAATAATTGTAATTACATTAAGGTGATTTTACCTAGCTATGATTTAAGTTGTGTATTATGTATGTTTTGAGAATATAGAATTTAGAAGAGACTTATGCTTTGTGTAGACACCCCATTTTGTTTGAAAAGTTTTTTGGATTTAAAAATAGGCTTCAACCATAATTGAGGGATTTTTGGGATTTAATTCTAGAATCAATTGGCATTAAAAATGATAATGAGAGATTTTGAGACTTAATTCCATAATTAAATCAAATAAAATCATAGATTTAAATAGAATTGATTATGCATGAATTTCTTTATATATCTATGATCACATAAAGAAAATGGGGGAAGCACCAAGCCACCGTCAAGGACAAGAAAGCAAAAGAGACAAAGCACCTTAAGGAGGTTGTGATTTCTTCTTGTTCTCATATAGTCATGGAGATCAAAGACGAGGGCCATCAAAATCGGAGTTAGTGGGACGATCATTGGATCGAAAACACAAACGATGCACTGGATAAACATCTAGAAAATCTTCCCCACCACTTCGAGGGGCTTGAACAGCAAAAACAAAGAAAGATCCTCTATTCTTTCAACTTCCACTGACAGTGAAGAATTAGACATAAGTGGTTTTGATGGAGATGACACTTCTTGGCTTTAATGGTTTTACAATTTACGAGGCAATGAGTTTTCCTTTGAAGTTGATGATGATTACATCCAAGATGACTTTAATCTTTATGGCTTGAGCAGTCTAGTTCCGTATTATGACTATACGCTTGATTTTATATTGGATGTTGAATCTTTTCATGGATGAATTTTTCGATTAAAGTTTGAAGTTTTTGCTTGGACCCGTAACTCGCGTATCGACCCGACTCAATACAGGTTTTTCTTTTTTCCTTTTTCATTTTCATTTTCATTTTATTTTTATTTATTTTATATATTAAGTTTTTTATTTTATTTTCAGTTTTATTATTTATTTTATTTTACTAATTTTTTTATTATTTATTTTTGGAAAACAATAATATAAAAAAATGAAAAAAATTCTTTTTAAATAAATTCATGTATCTCGCCAACCTATTGGAGATTTTTCATGGATTTAAATTTTATGGAATCCACCAAACTATTAAGAAATTTCACAAATAGGTTTTAAAAATAAATAAAAAAATTTTTTATCCTCCAAACTATTGGAAGATTGCTTCCTAAATTAAGTCTTATTAAACTATTGGGAGATTTAATGAACTTTCTCAAAAGAATAAAATCTTTATAAATATTTTCAAATAAAATCTCACTAAACTATTGGGAGATCTACCTCAAAGTAAATCCTACCAAACTATTGGAGGACTTTATTAATTTTTTAAAATAAAATGCATTAATAAATTCGATGACGGAGCCTCTTTAGGGTAAGGCTTGGATAATTTGGAATCAAATTGGTACCATCATTTGGATGGGTACTGTGAGGGTGCCTAACCTTTCTCATGTGTAATTGTATTCCCAAACCTAAAATATGATTTTGTAATTCAGAATCTACCATTTAAAGATACCTAAGTCAATCTTGGGACTCCTCTTTAAATGGGATAGATTTGATCAGGTGGCCAATCACACCTAAACAAAAAAGATTGGTGGTGACTCCTCTAATCCATGTTTAGTGGTAGGTCCACGGCTCTATATGTTATGACACATTGTGATTGCATTTTGGAATAAGAATTGAGATTAGATACTTAGAATATTTGTTTATTAGGCTATAATGGATATATTTATATATATTGAAGTTTATATCGATTTGGAATGTGAGAAACAATAAAGAGAATACCTGATTGAAGCTATTAAAGTGATACACCACAAATCTGTTTAAGAGGAGGATTGCATGTGACATTAAATTGGAAGACAAATAAACTTTGAAGTATGGATTTCAAATTTGGAGGGCCAAATTCTTTTAAATGGGTAAGTATGTAATACCCAAGCCTAAGTGACTATAGCTTGATTAGTGACCTAACCCATGAGTATTATTAGTTAAAAAAAAAAAAACTAAAGGAGAAGAAAAAACTTTATTGACAGTTTTGTCAATAGTTTTCTCTAACAAAGAAAAAAGCAAACTTGAAAAAACCTTCAAGAAGAAGAAGAAAGGAAGAAGAAGGGTAAATCAATCCTAAAATTCATTGATGAAAGTAAGATTTTGTTTAAAACTCTTGGAATTTTCATGTTTTATGCAATTTTCTACACACCTCAACCTATATTTTTGAATCTTTTTGTTTTAAAAAATATTTTGATGATTTTTTAGGGACAATTTGGTGAAATTATGGGTTCCAATAGAAAGGCCTCTTCAAGACCTTTCTAATGGTATGTGTGGCACTTTATTTAATTGAATAATTTAAGAGAATTTAGCATTTAAAATTTATGGTCTTTGGGCTTTTAATAGTTACAAACACCTAACCTTGAGCTACCAGTAATCCTAACTCTGGTGGCCTATTTGGTCGAACTTTAGCTGCTTTAGGTAGTACGAAATGTGAACTTTCTAATGGTATAATTGGTTTGTTCAGATGATATTTAGACTAAGAGAATCGAAGCCCCAAAGTAGGCTTTATGAATCTAAAACCCAGAAAATCTGAGATATTTGCAATAATTTGCCAAGTTTTGGCCTTCAAAACTTAGGCTTTTGGAAATCATTTTGGTCGAAAAAAAATTCTAAGTTGTAGTATTACATTCTTACTTTAAATTCATGCTTTCTTTCATCTCTAAACACTATGAGATGTTAGAGCTTTTATGGCTTAAAGTAAGCCAAATGATCTTGGAATCCAAAAAATTTTAGAACTTAGAAAATTTCGTTTTTAATTATTTTAAAAATTATTTCCAAGCAATATTTGATGTATTTAGTTATAAACTACTTAAATTTTAGTTATATTATTTTTAATGAATTTTCACTTATTTTAATATATTTTTACTATATTAATTTTATGTTTTTAGTATTGTTAAATGACTATTAAATTATATTTAGGCTTACAAAAATGATTATTATTAAATGTTAAAATTAAATATTTGAAAAATTTATATTGTTATTGATTTTTATGTTTTGATTCTTAATTTACTATTTATACTAAATTTAGATATTTTTCTATATTAAAAGAAAATTTGTTTTAATATATTTAAAATACTTTCAAATAGTTACTAATTGTCAAAAAGGTTGTCACACAACCCAATTTGCTTAGAATGACCCACGGAATGTTTTCCTTGTTAAATTTATGTTTTCAAGGTAAATTTTGATTTTTAAATCTTCTTGAATTACTAGGATACTAAGAGAATTGTGTGATTTGCTACTTAAATTTTGGTTTAGCACATCAAATAAGTTACTTGATATCCCTTTAGTTTTTATATCCTTAAAAATCAACCTCAATATATTTAAAGTTGAAATATATAATATATATTATTTTGTCCATTTATTTTGTAAATCAGGTTGAGTATGTAAAATGTATAAATGTGATTTCTTTGTTATAAGTTTGGATATGATTTTATTATTTCATTGATCTCTGAACATGATTTCATAATAATATATTGGTATATCTATCGATTTTCTAAATACAAAATATTGTTTTGGAATGACATACGAAATTTGTTATAAATGAAATATGTTTTGAGAAAGCATATGAATATTGATTTTGTCTACGTTGGGTAATTGAAAAATATATTTTAGTTTTTGTCTCCTAGTATGACTATGTTCTAACCCTGCTAATGGGGGTTAGTTGTTAGTCATGTCAACATGTACTTTATGATATCGATACTGGTTGAGAATACTAATTTTTATTGACCATGCCATAAGTGATATACTTCTGTCCCATTATACTAAAAGGGTTATGGTGATCTTTATTTTGTACCATTGCACTAACAAGTTAATTATGATTATCAGTGCAATGATCTAGTTGCTTCTGATATACTTCTATCTCATTGCACTACATGGGGTAATTATGATTTTGACCAATGCCATAAAGGTTAAGTGTGGTCATAGTATGTTACAAAAAACTAATAAACTCTACAATTTTGTGCTATTTTATTTCACTTTGTAATATGAGAATTTGATTTTGAGAATATGATTTGTGAAAATGTGTTTGAATACAAAATTATCCAAAATATTTTTGAATCATTTAGTTACTATTTTGGCCTAAATGTTTTGTGACATACCATATCCAACTGAAAGGATGTTGATTACTTGTTAAGCCATTGTACTTATTCTTTTAATTTTTTTTACTTTTTCAGATTTTGATGTTTATATATTAGGAGGCTTAATCTTGACAATTACTTGGATTAGCAAGATTAGCATCTGTCTTTAGCTTGGTATAATTTTTGAAAAAGTATTTGATTATTAATTCTAAAAGATATGCCAGTGAGAATTTTAGTATATTTGACCAACTTGTAAAGGGTATAATTTTATAGATTTGAGATTTTGTAAAATATTATTTTCGAGAATATTGAAGATTTTGGTTTAGTTTGATATTTGTTGCCTTGCATACTTGTGAAATTCATCTTATAAGTATATGACATTATTACGTCATAAATTTTCAGGTTTGGGGCATGACAAATTAGTGGTATCAGAGCCAGGTTTGTGATTCTGGAGATTTTAGGTTACTTTGTTCAATTAATATGAATGTATTAGTTTTGAAAATTCGTACTAAGGAAAAAGTTTGGATTAGTTTGTTAAGGAGTATTGATGATTGTAAGTGAAATGATTTTGATATGAATTTTGGTGAAAAGGGTATCTTAAGATCTATGATTATTATGGAGAACAATTTTGATCTTTCAAATTTTATGAATTTGAGATAGACTATATTTTTTATTTATGAAGATTTTTTGTGTTTAGTGGTTTTTTCGATATTAGATTTCCTAGTTTGATAGATTTTAAGGCTTCAGTTTTGGATTTTGTAATAAGGAGAAAGTTTGGTGAAATTAATTATGAGCAATAATAAGTTATAAGTACTTTTTGTGTTGATTTGATAAGATAGTAACCTTAATGCTCAAGCTGATAGTGGAGAATCTTTTTTTTTCTTTTATCTTTGGAGATCATATAGAATTGAGATTGAAATTTTTTATTTTTGGTGGTCTGTTTTGTGTTTGCTTATGGGTTTTGATGAATTTTCAATCATGATCTTTATTGTATCATTTGGAGCCAAAGTACGAAACATTAGAAATGCGATGAAGTGATATGTCTTTCATGGGATTTTTATATAAATTGGATATTTTAAGCTTAAGAATTATTGTAGA
The DNA here is from genome assembly GCF_002303985.1 of Durio zibethinus. Next base: position 21,053,606 of record NW_019168470.1, on the reverse strand, counting down.
GAATTATTTGGATCTTTTGAGATGTTATGATATTGAAGTTAGAATTTCAATCAATTAAGATTTCAGAGTTTTATGATAGATTTTTATTGAATTTTTTTATCATGGATATGAAATATTTTTGTTGAGATAAAGTATGAAAATTCATATTGATAAGAATTGATATGAGGCTTTAAGATATTATTATTGTTGTAAATTTCTTCATGAATTATGATTTTAGACTTATAGTTAAGGTCAGTAGAAATTATGATGCAAATGAGGATTTTGATAATATTAGTGTGATTTTGATTTCAATGAGTAATACATAACTTGATGGTAAGAATTAACTTTTCAAAAATTTACTAGACTTCAATTATTATATGGATATGGTATTATGATGTTAGAATCTATCTTAATGGATTTTGTTTATTATATTATACTTATGGTAAATAACATTATATACATAAATAATGATGTTTGTCTATATTGATATGCTTTATTTTATTGGAAATTGTTTGTCCTTAATGACAAGAGTTAGAATCTTAAGTAATTAGCCTACATTTTAAAAATTATATTTGTATTTGGATGGCTAAGAATTTATTAGTGGTTGTGGGATAAAATAGCAACTATGATTTATGATTGAGATAGAATATGAGTTCATTTGAGTAGTGTTAACAAAAAATATCACATATTATGGTATAAGACATATGATTTGATTTTTGCATGTAAAGTAAGGTTGCAATCGTTGAAAATGTCATTAAAGAAGTAGATTTTGACTGAGTATTAAGAATTAGCAAATTATGTTTTGCTAAGAATAAATCATTTTGAAATATACATAGAGGACATATTGGAAAAAAATTTTCTTTTAGCAAATTTTTAATAGTAATTTGTTGGACTACAAGGAAATTTTGAAGCATTATAATACTATAAGCTTGGTGAAGATTTTGATTAGTATTTAATATTCGACTTATAGAAATCAAAAGCTATTTATATATGAATTTGGAGTTATATTGTATACTCAATAGAATATATCTAAATTCTTGTACCTAGCATCTGTTTTTTGCTTGATATAGCTTTCGAGTGAGTATTTTATTATTGATTCTAAAAGTTTTGCTAGTAAGATTGTAGCATATTCGACCAACTTATAAAGAGTATAATTTTTTAGACCTAAGATTCTGTAAAGTATTATTTTGAAGATAATTGGAGATTTTAATTTAGTTCAATATTTCTTGCCTTCCATGATTGTGAGATTCATCTCATGTGTATGCGATGTTATTATGTCCTAAATTTTTAGGTTGGGGCATGATAACATTTTCATGTAAAACACATAAATAATTTTTTATCTCAAAACCAAAAGAATAAAAATTATATCAAATCGACAGAAAATAAATTTTTTTAACATCAATTAGACTTACATTTATGCTTAAATAAATAATTTTTAAAGCAAACTTTTGGTTTGAGAAATTAAAAAAAAATTCTTAAGCAAATTTAGTTTGAAAAACATACATAAAGTTTTTGTAATTTAAAACAATTTGCAATTGAAGGCTTATAATAAAGATTAGTCACATGCTTGTAGACACTTAATTTTATCTCGATCGATTTAACTTTGTTTGACTTTTTTGCTTGATTTGAATGATTTGATTTAGGCTAATTTGAGCATTGTAATTGGATTAACTTGTTTAGGGCTTGTCTCAAATTAATTGCTTTTGATCATTTTACATAGGATAAAATTCAAATCTGACTTTATTTGAGTTAAAGCCCAATTTAATTGAGGTTAATTCAAAATTTAGTTATTCGGGTTTGAAATTTCGATAGAAGTCCAAGTTGTTTTTTTTAGGTCAAAAAAATTTAATGTTAACCCAAAACCTTGTTTTAGGCCCAAATTAAGTTTTAAGGCCCAATTTAATTTTTATTTCTTAGAATTAATCAAATTAAAAAAATTAATAAAAAAAACAAACATAGGAAATAACAAGAAAATTAAAGTGGCTAACAGTCACTACTGTACCAGAGGGAAACAATTCATAACATACCAAAAATTCTTAGGAGCTTTAGCTCTACGACCTTGCCATGCTGAGAAACATTGGACTGTTTTACAAATAGCCAAATAAAAACCAAGGAGAAAGCTTAACTAAAGAGGGGGCAATTTGCCAAAATTTTGAAAAAAACCCATCACCAAGTTCCATTTGAACTGAAAACTTTCTCTAGGCCTACGACCATCAACCCCATGAATGGCACATGCATTGCATTTCTAGGAAATATGCATCATTTTTTTTACGCATACATTCATAAATTCTTCATGGAAATATTATGCCACTCATGAATCTATTTAACTGTTCTCTCATGACATCCCATCATTTGATGAATAAAAAGCATTTCGTGTTGGTAAAAAAAAATTCCTAAAGTTTTTGCAAGAAAGATCAAGCTCATTAAAATTTTTATAAAGTCCAGGTTATTTTCTAGTTTACTTCCTTTTTCATCTAAGTTTGGCAAGAATTTCAACAAGTTGAATATGAAAGAAGATTAAACATTTGGGAGTAAATAGGTCCAAGAGAAAAAAATAAGGTTATGGACATGAAAAACACAATTTTTTATCACAAACGATCTTTAGTCTCTTTAGCTTTGTACATAATTTCGTTTTGGAAATTCTTAAGAGTGGATTGTTGTTTCTTAAAGAATAAAGGAATGATTTTTTATTTTTGGACATTATAAATGATAACATATTGATTGGTTAGATTGGATTTGTAAATATTGTTTATATACTTTGTTTTCTAACTTTTGATTGAGAAAAATTTGAAAGAAAAAAGAGAAAATAAAATGATGTGGAATTGTTTGAGAATAAAGCCCCATATAAACAATTTTCAAGATTATGAAGGAAAATTGGGATAAAAATTTAAAAAAAAAATGGGTCTTTTCAAAAAAGAGAAGAAATATATGTTTGATAAACGTGAAAAGAGTCTTAAAATAAATGGCAATTACTATTAAGAATAAACTTGTTAAATACCTTTGCACCTTTTTAAATACTTTCATGTCCCTAATCACTCAAATGATTTCACTCATCAACCATAACTCTTGAAGAGGCATGAGTTTGAATTTGTGAACCTTGCCTTCGCTTGATAATATTGAGATACAAAAAAATGATAATCTTTTCCTAGGTAATGAACAATTAGACAATTAATTTAAAAAAAAAAAAACTCTTTAGGATTTCTAGAAGACTAAGTAAACATGACAAATTTTCAGATGTGGTAATTTGATGTGCAAAGCTATGCTATAACTTCAAAAATTCCCAAATCACAACCTTTCCAATATTTTAAAATGACTTCCAACACACAAGCCTTTTAGTTTTTCCCGAAATTATCCTTGTCCAGTGTCATAGGGCACATTGACCAAAATTGCCTTTAAAACAACTTGAATTATGATTAACCAGTTTTCTTTCTAGAGTGACATGAACCATTTGACACCTTAAACAAGTTCATTCCACATGACTATTTTCTCACATTAACCTTCATTAAGGGTGATTTGTCAAAATAGGGCATCTTTATTGAATTATGATGGAGGGCATGCAAAAAAAAAAAAAAAAATTATTGATTATGACATCATGCACTTGAGATATTAAAACGAATCCAAAAATAAAAAAGATCTTCATAAATTTATAAAAAAACTAGGAAAAAAAAACCAGAAAGCCTAAATGAAAAAAAAAACAAAAGAGAAAGTAAAAAAAACTAAGAAATCCAAAAAAAAAGAAAAAAAGTTTTGAAAAAAAAAAACCTATCTTTAAATTCATTTTTTCCTAAAAGAACATGCTCTTTAATTTAGGTGATTATGCTTGAGATCTTTCATCATCTTTTCAAAAATATAAAAATTTATCTCTTTCTACTTCTTTAAGCCTGATAAATTTTTTTTTCAAAATAAACTCTAACCAAGGATCACTCCCCACACTATGGCCAAAAGGGATACATTTAGGGGTTAAGTATGATAATGTCCAAAAAGAAATTTAACACGTTAAGGGAAAATGTCCAAGGAAAAGTTTTCAAAGTTTTAAATTCACTCAATGAAAAAATAAAGAAAAATGAAAGAATAAAAGGGGAAAGGAAATAAAAAAAAAAAAGAAAAAAAGAAAAAATCAATGAAAAAAATGAAAGAAAAAGAAAGAAGAAAAAAAAAAGAAAAAGGAAAGGAGAAAAAAAAAGAAAAGATGAAGAGGAACAAAAGAAAAGAAAAAGAAATATTTGATTGGAAAGTATAAGAAAATAAAATAACAAATACTCTAAAGCAAATCGTTCAAATAAAAGAATGATTCTTGGTTTAAATTACCCTTAAACATTTATTTTGGGTCTATCTATCAATTTTGTTTTTGAAAACCCTAAATGTTGGCTTACGTTCCGTCCTTAGAAAATTTCATATTGGATCAAGTATAGATACTTAAAATTGAAAAGCTTCTCTTTAAGGAATAGTCATAAAACCCCGAATCTTGTTACCTCTCTTTACTACCTAATTACCCATTTGGGACCATTAGCACCTTTTGGATAAATTTGAATTCTTAAATACTTGGTATAAAGATTGAAGAGACTAAAAAAAATGAGAGAAATAAAAAAGAGAGAATAAAAGAAAAAAAAAAAGATAAATGTGGCCTTAGGGTGAAAACCCTACAAAAGGGCAGTTTAGAGTAAACTTTGAAGGCCTTAAAGCCACTTCTAATACTAGGTGAGATAGATGCTAACTAAAGGCAATCCAAACCCTTTGAAAGATTCAAATATATCAAGGTTCCAAAAGTTTGAAATGTATTGAAAATTTAAGCTTTCTTTTCTCATTCCCAAATGACCTTTCAAAACTTTGAGCCAATCACAATTGACTTTAACATATATTAAATTGTCATATTTGGATAAAAAAAAAGTGTCAAAATGGTTGACTTTAAAGGAATTCATGCTTTTTTTAAAAAAAAATTATGTTTTATTTATGAGCCTGCATGGAAAACTATACACCTCTTTTATTTTCTTTAAATGGTGAAACCACTTTAAATGAACTGAAACCTCCACGTGCTAAATCATTCAATTCACTTGAAAAGAAATTTTCACCCTTTTCATTTCTAATAAGTAACACCAATTTTCAAGAGACTCTTATAGCGACATTCATTTAGGTATTCCGTTCTCTTTTACTAAGGAATATAATTGTGTGAGGCAATTTTGTTAACCATTTTGAAAAATTTTGGATAATCATTCATGCTTTGTTGTATAAAATAAAGAAATCATGTTTGGTGTAAAAGAAAATTTGAATTATGATAACCTTTACACTAGTTCAAATTTAAGGAAGAAAAATGTTTTTCACTGAAGAATCATTGTAGTCGAAAAAGAAAGAAAAAAAAAGAAAAAAAATGTTTTCAAGAATGATGGTGCATGTTTTTATTTTTGCAACAAAGCTCAAAACACATGTCGCATGTTGCATATTACATCTTGTATGTTGAAACTAAAAATAAAAAGAAAGCATGTTAAAAATGAGAGAAAAATCAAGAGAGTCTATCTAAAAGCAAAGAAGATAGGAATTGGTAAAACAAATTTAAAAAGAAAAAGGATAAAATAAGTGAAAGAACAGGTGAATGGTAAGTTAAGATCTTTTTAGGAAGAAATTGAAGATTTAATTGGATGGAAAAATAAGAAATAACCAAAATTGAGAAAGATTTTTTTTATGAAAAATGAATTTTTTTTTTTTGTCTGCATTCATGTTAGGACACATAAATCATTAAGTTTTTGCATTTGCATTGGCATTGGCATTTTCAAAATGAAATATTGTAGTTGTAGAAAGCATTTGCATTATTGAAAAAAAAATGAATTTGCAAATTTGCATTTTTACATTTGGGGTATTTGTATCATGTATGAACATTGTCATCTTTATTTGTAAAAAGCATTTGTATCATGAAAAAATTTCATCATTGGTAAGAATGGTTGTGTTTGCATCCTTATGTAGGGCATTTGCATCATAAAAATGATGGATGCATGTTTGTGGCATTGGATTTTGCATCTTTTCTCAGTGGTGATATCCGAAATCTATTCAATGGTGATATTTGAGTATCCAAGTTTGAGTTTGCATATTTTCTTGATGGTGATATCTGAGTACCTATTTCTAAATTTGCATCTTTTCTCAATGGTGATATCTGAAGATATTTCCATTCACTTGGTGGTGATATCTAAATATCCATGTTTGAATTTGCATCTTTTCTTGGTAGTGATATCGAGGTCTCTTCGGTAATGATATTCGAAAGCAGTTGCATTCACTTGGTGGAAATATCCCATTATCCAAGTCTAAATTTACATTTCTTTTTAGTGGTGATATTCGAAGTCATTCGCATTTATTCAGTGGTAATATCTAAGTATCCAAATTTTGTATTTGCATCATCGTAGGGTCATTTACATGAAAAAAACATTGGCATTTGCATCATGAAAATGTTATGTCATTGTATGAATGCTTACATTTGCATAAAGGCATTTAGATTTGCATCATTTTTTGGAAATAGACACCTGCATTATTATTGTGCATGTCAATTTTGCAAATATTAGAAAAATACAAAAGAGATAAAAATAAAAACTTTTTAAGTAAAAATAAAGAAAAAAATGAGAAGAAAAAAGAAGAAAGTCTTGAAGAAAAGAGTTGAAAAAAAAAGAGAGAGAAATGGAAAATTTGTCAAAAAAAATTTAAAAATGAAAAGAATCTCCTAGTTCAAGAGGTAAGAACCAAAAAAAAAAGATAAAAGGAAAGAGTTTGAAGAAAGCAAGAAAAGAAAAAGAAAGAAAGAAAAAAAGAAAAAAAAAATTACAAAAAAGTATAGCATGGGACAAGAAAGAGAAATAAAAAAGAGAAAATAATTTAATCTACCAAAGATGAGAGGTTACTGAAGAAATATACGAAAAATGAAATATGATAATAACTCAAGTTTTCTTTAGAAAAAAGTAAATGTCAAGAAATTTTGAAAAAAAAAAGATTTAAGCCTAGTTTAACTGGCACATAAGTGAGAATTAAGCTTAGTTTAGCTAGCACCCAAAGAAGATTAAGCTTAGTTTAGCTAGCACCAATAAGATTTATGCCTAGTTTAGCTAGCACTGATAAGATCTAAGCCTAAATTAGCAGGCACTTTAAGCCTAATATAGCTCATTTTAAGCCTAAATTAGCTAGCACCTAAGCCCAAATTAACTGTCATCCAAATTTTAAACCCTTAGTTGGTACTTTAAGCTTGGATTAGTTTACACCGATAAGATTTAAGCCTAAGTTAGTTAGCACCCATTGATAAGATCTAAGCCTAGGTTAGTTGGCACCCAGATTTTTAGCCTAATAAAATTGGCACTAGTTAAAAAAAATATTATGATCAAGTTTTCTTCAAAATCACTTGGTGGTGATATTCAAGTTTTCTTTGATGACGATATCCAAAAATATTTGTATATTTTTTTTCGATGATGATATCTAAAGTTCATGAAATCTTAAAAATTAAATTTTTTTTCTATAAGAAAATTTTCAAAAAATGATTTGTAAGTCTTTCGGCATAATCCCTAATACCTCCAAGTAAATATTTGAATGATTTGTAAGTCTTTCGAGTATAATCTCTAAGACTTTTGGGCAAATTTTAGAAAACAAGTTTTAAGGCCTCTTTTTAAAGGAGCATTTTTAGATGTCGAGATTTATAATACCTTCAAATGTAATCTTTAAGTTCTCCAAGTAAGATTTGTAAGTCGTCCAAGTTGAATATTTTTTTAAATTTAAAATTGCAGAGCCTCTATCTAGAAGAGCATTTGTAAATGTTGGGATTCGTAATACCTCCGAGTGTAATCTTTAAGTCTTTCAGGTAGAATATATTTTAAAATTTAAAGTTGTAGAATCTCTGTCTAGAAGAATATTTATAGATGTTGAGATTTGTAAAACCTTCAAGCGTAATTTCTAAGTCCTTTGGGTGAGATTTGTAAGTCTTCTAAGCTAAATCTGTCTTAGTGTCTAGATTTATAAGACCTCAAGGCATAATTTTCGAGTTATTGTGTTTTATTTTTAAAACTCATCAAGCTTCTGTTTAAAAGAGCTTTTCCAAAATTTTAAAGTTGTCAAGCTTCTGTTTAGAAGAGCTTTCCTTAGTTTTTAAAGTTGTCGAGTCTTTGTTTAAAGGAATTTTTCCTAAATTTTAAAGTCATTAAGCATCTGCTTAGGGGAGCTTTCATAGTATTGAGATTTGTAATACTTCTAAGCGTAATCTTTAATTCTTTCATGTAAGATTCATAAGTCTTTTGAACTGAATTTGTTTTACTATCAAGATTTGTAAGACCTTCAAGCATGATCTCTTGTCTTATTTTTTAAAATTGTTGAACTTTTGTTGAAAGAAGCTTTTAAATTTGTCTTCAAAAGTTGTGAGTCTTTGCTTAAAAGAGCTTGTAAGTTTGTTTTCAAAAGTTATGGAACCTTTGTTAAGAGGATTTTTTTAATTCAAAAAAATCCAAAAATATTGAAAAAAAATTAAAAAAACTCAAAAATCAAGAAAACCTAACAAAACGAAAAAAAGTAAAAAGTAAAAAGGGCAAAAAAGAGAAAAGAACAAAAAAACATAACAACCAAAAAAATTGAAGAATCCTTGATTTGACTCTAAACAAAATTATTGTCTATGTCTTTACTCTATTCTTGATCTCAATAATGTGTAAAGAATCACAACTATAAATACCTAATTTTGTCCAAGTCGATTCAACTTTGTTCAGTTTTTGCCTTTGATTCAAATGATTTGATTTAGGCTAATTTGAGCGTTGTAATTAGATTAACTCATTTAAGACCTATCTTAAATTAATTGCTTGTGATCATTTTACATGGGATAAAATTCAAATCCAACTCTATATAGGTTAAAGCCTAATTTAATTGGGGTTAATTCAAAATTTAGTTTTTTAGGCTTAAAGGCTCGATAAAAGTTCAAGTTGTTTTTTCTAGGTCTAAAAAAAATTCTATGTTAAGCCAAATTTTTCGTTTTAGGCCCAAATTAAGTTTTAAGGCCCAATTTATTTTTTTATTAAGTAATCAAATTAATAAAAAAAAAAAAAAAACATAAAAAACAACAAAAAATTGAAGTGGCCAATACCACTACTTACCAGGGGGCAATAATTCATAACATGCCAAAATTTATAGGAGCTTCAACTCCACTACCTTGCCATGTTGAGAAACATTGGATTGTTATACAAATGGCCAGATAAAAACCAATGAGGAGGCTCAGTTAAAGATGGGGCAATTTGCTAAAAATTAGAAAAAAAACTATCACCAAGATCAATTTGAACAAAAAACATTCTTCAGACCCACAGCCATCTTCATTATCAACCCTACAATCAATAGCCCACTCATTTTTCGTCATCCAAATTGATAGGGATTTTACACCAAGAAAAGCCAAAGAGCCTTTTAGCAATTTGATCGGCCACCCTCCATTACCATTCCCACTAACACTATAAAAAATCCATGCTACCACCATTCTTTCATACCTTAGACCACCACAATAGCCTACCATAATCCACCAAAAAAACAACATAACAAAAACCTCTTTTGAATGACAAAAAAACCCTCTACCACCACTCAAAACCACTATCCACCATGATCAACCCCTAGCACCAAAGCTAAGTTTTTTTCCATGCCTACCATAGCCCTATTCACCTGCACCATAGGCCAGCCATCACTCACTCGTACCAAAATTTAGCCACCACCTCACCAACCTTCAACCCCCACAAAGCTAGCACCTTTACAAAATCTCACACCATCCTCCAAACACCTCCACTATTGGCAACCATATACCACCATTACAAACCCAAAAGAAAAACAATAATGAAAAAACCCACCCGAAACCCATCTTACCAAACCATTGAAACCTAAAAAGAAAATCACAAAAAAAACCCATATCCTTGGGAGGGGGAAAGTAGCACCAACAAGCAAAAAGCTATACAAAAAAAAGTAAATAAAAAATCCAAGAAAAAAAAAAAGAAGGCAAATCTCTTAGGGTTTATGATGAATTGAAGATAGGATTTTTTCTAGCTGAAAAAGGGAATGAATTGAAAAAGAAATATTTGCCTTATATAGTATAGTGGAAAAAAAAAGGACCAAACAAGTTGACCCACCAATTTGATCATCAACCTGTAGTAGCTCGACCCAATTTGATTCTACCTCAGCCTATCATAGATTGGACCCAAGTTGTAGCCCATCTTTTTGGATCATGTTATTTTGACTTGGATTTGGCCCAATTTATGATAAATTTTATTTTAGTTTTAGTTGCTCATTTATGTATATATTTTAAGAAAATTTTAGTATAAAATAGATGAAATTGTTTGTGAATGATTGAGATTATAGCTTAAAGAAAGGGTTTTCACAAATGAATTACAATAATTTGGAATTAAAAGAATGATTGTTTAAAAAAAAGGAAAAGAAATGGCTTTTTTTTTAAAAAAAAATTGAGAGTTAACGTGAATTCTTGATGATGAGATTTCGAGAAATTTGAATGGAAATTCCCGATAACTCCTTAGATGAGAAAAATCTTTAAAAAATTATCAAAGTATTGAAATGTTTAGAAACTTTTTTCGATACAAAGATTGTCATTTTATTTCATATTTTTTTCTTTCTTTGCCCTTAAATTGAATTTTTTTAAGGAAAAAAATTAAAATATTTATAAAAATATACATTTTTTAGGAAATAAATTTATTTATGAATAATCATATTATTGCATAACTTTTAGAATGAAATGTTAATAATAAAAAATAAGTGAAATTTTTAAGGATGAAATCCTAAAAAAATTCGAGTAGTGATTTTTTAGAAACCTCTAAGTAACAAATTTTTTCTAAAACACTACCAAAGTAATAGGGCATTTAGAATAATTTTCAAAAAAGTTTTTTCTTTTCTTTTTATTTAATAAAAAATAAATAAGAAATGTTTTTTTTAATATTAATTTTAAGGATAAATACAAATCACCGATGATGGGATTTCGAGAAATCCAAATAATGATTTCAGAAAACTCTTTAGTTGAGAAAATTCCTTTAAATTTTACTAATGTATTGGAGTATTTTTAGGAAGTTTTCAATTCACAAGGTTCGTATTTATCTTTCAAACAAAAAATAAAAAAAAATAAAAGACTTTTGTTACAAATAGAAAATGAAAATTATTTTTTAAACACCAAAATTATGACCATTTTGACATGATTAAAGGATTACACATAATTAATTTGTATAATTTTCAGACAAAAGTCGTGAGGGTGCTAATCTTTTGCCATGTATAGCCGACTCTAGAGTCTAAACTGTTTCACAAATACTAAAAGTATCTTTTCAATAAACTTTAATTAATTTTAAGAATGTAAGTTTTAATAGGTGACTAATTGCACCTAATAAAAAAAAATTAGTGGCAACTTTTTTTATTTTTTAAATTTTGTCTAATAGTCCTCAAAACTGTTACGACAATACTCACATGCAACATTGTCTTCTTTGTGTTGTCTTTATGTATTACATTGTCTCATCAGTAGTAAGAAAATTAATAGGAAAGTGGCATAGAGTACTTATGAAATAAATTAGGTTTAATTATGTAATTAATCTTGATACTGAGCCAAACTTTAAGATTTAGTTCATACAATATAATTCATATAAATTGAATCCCCATTCTATATCATTTTGATAATTTCCATCAAATTGATACTTTGTCAAATATATTTCATTAAATGTGCTAACATGATCGTTTGCTTTCTTAATATAGTCATTGATCGTTTCGATATGGTCTTTTATTGTGCTAACACAACACTTAATCTGCTTACATTGCATTTTCATTGAATTTGGAAATAAACTAAAGCTAATGTCGATTTTTATGTCACGTGGCATTCTTAGGTGTTGGGTGTCCCGTATTTCGCCCAAGAAAATGCCACCTTAATATTTTTATTTTTTTTACATTAATTATAAAAACTCTAAAAAATGTTTTAATATATAACATAAAATACCCAAAACACTAAACTTAAATATTTTAGTAAAACAAAACTTAAAAAAAAAAAAAGAAAGAGAATTAAAGCAAAAATTCCCAAAACAAATAGTAAAACATTTTTAAAAAGAAAATAGTATGAAATTACACTTTGACAAACAAATGAATAGGGACAAAAAAATCTTTCATTAATCTAAAAAAAACAAGGAAATCTTTTTCTAAGTAATAAAAATTAACGTGAATTTACAATCAAATCCCAAAAAAACCTTGCTAAAAATTTTTAAAAAAAAACACACTACCAAAAAATGAAATATTAGCTACAAAAATTTTCATTGATAACATTTAATTTTCCATTGGTTATAATATTATTGATGAAAAATTTTCATTAATATAAATCTAATCGGTAATATAACTTCCTTGGTATTATAAAATTTAATTAGTAAATTACGATAAAAATTTCATTGATAAAAACATTTTTACTTCTAGGAGCCTATGATAAGAAGAGGAAGAAGGAAGAAAAAAGAAAATTGTTCGAAGCCATTGAAAGTCTAAAAATCGGAAGGCACTAGAACCAATGCAATGGATATAAGAAAGGGGCAAGAACAATAGGGGTCAAATTGGGGAAAGAGAATGTGAGGGAGGAAAAATAAAGAAAGAGGAAGAGGGTTAGGGATTTTGTTTTCCCAACTTTTTAGGTTGAAATTTAATTTTAATTGATCATCATGTACTATTGACATAATTTTTTCATCGATAATCCATCCTTAATCTGGTTCTCAATAGATTATCATGAAATATTTCGTTAGTAATTTACACATCAACTTTTCTTGTTTCCTTCAAATATTTACCTGTAAAATACTTACAAAATAAAATTTTGTTGATAATAGGTTCATAATTATATGATTAATTTGTTTAATTTATTTTGTCAATATTGATATTAAACAAATTTTTATTAGTAAAAAAATTATACTCATGAATTGATAGCCAAATATATTGAAAAACGAAAGTTGGGTGCATGTATAACAAAAAAAAAACCATTTTCAATTTTTTCAAGGGACTGATCAAAATAACTCAAATAAGTGAACAATGCTACCTCCAACAATTCCTGATTAATGATCATTTGAAACATAACAATCCAATACACTCACTTGATTATGACATATAAAAATGAAAAAGACATTAAGAAATAACTGAAATAAAAAAGAGCAATACACCATTTTTATTTGCCATAAGATGCTCACCATCAATGTGATTAGGAGTATAATTAATCAAGTTTGAACCGACACAGTATTAAGCTCAAACTCGAGCTTGACTTAAAGTTTGAGATTTGAAACTTTGCTCGAACTCGATCGAATTTTTTTTTTTTTATCTTAAGCTTGATTCGAGATAGAAATAGAGTTACTCGAGCTCGCTAAATTAAACTTGATTAACACATAAAAATAAGCTCGATTCTTATATTAGACAAAAACTCGATTATTTGTACTTGAGCTCAAACTCGAGTTTAAGATATTTTATTAATTAAAATATATTAAAATATAAAAACTTGATTAGGATTGCGAGCTACTTGAACCAAATATAAAAATACTCAAATTCGACTCAATCGATAAATCTAACTACTTGAGCTCAAACATAACTTAATAATAATCAAACTAAATTTGAATTTTATTCAAATTGAATCCAAATAACTTGAGAATATTAATATATTATTTACACATCTAATTGTGACAACAGAACCCAAGATATTAAAACACTTGAACAAAAAAGGCATGGAAATTCCTATCTTGTATCATCTTCTCCATCTAAACCCATTTCCAAACATTAAATCAGTCAAATGCTAGGATCGGGCAAGGGATTTTTGCAGAAGAAGGAGATTTGGAGAAAATTAATTCAAAAAGGTTAAGAATGGAAGAGAAATAAAAAAGAGTTTTACGTAGAAGTGAGAACACCGGAGGACGATGGAGGACAACAGTACATGGTTAATGACGGGTTGTCGGATTTTAGGATTTAAAAGTGTAAAGGTGAAAAGAAATAATTAAAGACGGAGGATATAGAAAGAAAAATACTTTTTTTTTTCTTTTCAGCAATAGTTAGCCAACCCTACCTCTTAACCACATGAACAATAAAAATTTCTACATGATTAGTTCTCATGTTAATATATGCAATATGAGCATAGTCAATGACACGCAATGCCAACATGATCAATTATCGTACTAGTGATCGAAGATACCGGTGCAAATTTTATATCGTTAACTATTAAATTAACATTAACAAATCTTTAAAATATAAGGATGTGATTTATGTAAATTATTCTGTAGAAATTAAATCTAAAATTTTAATTAAGTTTAGAAATTAATTATATAATGTGAAGAATAAATTAAAAAAAAACGTTTATAATAATGAAGTGAAGAATATTCACTTAAGGTGATGATTCGCATCAAATATAAACTAATACAATCAATCCAACTTCTCAGCATGTTGTTTAAACATCTTTTAGAAACAAAGAAGAGAAATATCCCACCTCATGCTTTCTCAAAGCCAAACCAATCTCAACTCCCTTGCTCCCATCTCTACTCTCAGCCATGGAAATAGCTTCATTCTCATCAATGGAAACAACAACCACCTTCAATGGCTTCCCCCAACCAAAATCTGAACCATAAACATCAAATCGAGGTGACCCTGCAACACTAATAATCTGCGCTTGTTTTGATAACTTACTTAAATTCAAAACAGTTGACAACTTCTCTTCTATTCCTTCAAGAACCCCTCTCTCCAGCAATTCCTTAACCATGCACTTACCTTTGAACAGCTAAAACAAACCCGTTTTCACCAAAGAAATCTCTTGCCTTCAGTATATTTCCTGTAATTGTATTACAATTTCAGAAATAATTTTCTGGAACAGGAGGGTTTAATCGTGGCCTGCAATCGATTGTGAATCCTAAACAAACATTTCTACCACCATCCTCTCCTCTAGCTTTCACTATGCAAGTTGTTATATAAGCAAGTGTAAGCACAAAAGTCGATAGATGAAGTTCTTTCCCACTATCTGATAATTTAGACAAAACCCTTTCTCTTAATTTCTTGAAATCTTCTCGATTGATCTCAACCGTGACTCGAACTAGATTTGGAGCTTCTCGTTTGTTTGGCAAAATCTTCAAGCTTTTCTTATTAGTATCAGAATCTGACCCGATGCTAGCAAGCCATTGCTTCAAATATAACATGTCAAGTCCATCAGGATCTTTTATAACACTCCGATAAAAAAATGGGGTTAGCTCTGGAGGCAAGGGTAAGTTTTCTGTATTACCTTGCTTGCATATATAGGCCCAAGACTTGATGAACAAGGTTGTGGTTTTACCATCAAGAACTGCATGGTGAGCTGTGATTCCAATGCAAAACCCCATATTTGGAAAAAGGGTTATCTGCAAAGATATAGTTGATGCTGAATCATCTGATGTTAAGAGCTTAGGTGTCAAAGGGTGTAACTCAACAGCTTCATAGATTCCATTGCCAGACAGAAGGTTAAAGTCTACGTCGGACTCAGCAACTGTGAGTGGCACTCCATCACTTGGAGTGTACAGAATGATGGGATTAGGGGCATTTGATGGCCACTTGAGGTTGCCGGCGAGGGGGAGGTAATGCAGAAGAGTGAGAGCAAAAGATTGCTTGAGTTTGGGAAGGATAACAGAGTTGAAACAAGCAGGGGTTAACCCGTTGAGTTGGTAAAAATAAAGCCGCTCAACAGGAGGATGCTTCAACCAGAAAATATCATAAAAAGTGAGTGGAAGAGAGAATTCAACAGCAGATTCAGGCGAGTTAGAGGATGGAGCAACTTGGTTCACCTCAAGAATTTTCATTCTGGTAGGCAACGCAATGGCGGCGCACCTATGAAACAGCTCTTTTCTTGACCTTTTTCTTTTGTTTATCGGCTCTTCACGCCTATAACTATATCTATAATCTATACCAATGCACTAATAGTAACATCACATGAAATGTCCATTTTACCCTTATAAAATTTTCCCAATTACTTGACACTAATGGAAAAAGAATGTAACGCCTCCCCTTTATTAAACAACAAAAAAACCTTTTCTTTAAATGATAAACCGTTATAATGCCCCTCGTTTCTT
The DNA here is from genome assembly GCF_002303985.1 of Durio zibethinus. The sequence continues at coordinate 21,037,575 of NW_019168470.1, read as the reverse complement.
AAATAATAATAATTATATCTTTTTAAAAAATGTCAAATCACTATAATGCGTCCTATATGACTATATCCTAATGATAAAAAAACTCTTCCTATTAATAACGAATTATGATAATACCTGTCTGTCAAAAATCATAGTTATAAAATTATTATATATCTCTCTTATTATAATTATAAAAATATGTTTATTATCAAAATTATTAAAATATTCTCTTATTATATTTACAAAATGTCTTCCTACTAAAATTAGTTAAAATAACTAAGATTAATAGCACCAATAATCTTCAAACTTTGACACAAATTCTATTTTGTTTCTTAATTTTTAAAAAAACTTTAATTAGATCCCTAATTAGTTAAAGTTGTCCTATTTTTATCCTTCTTTCTATTTATTCATCTAAATCGATGAAAGTGTCGATTGATATTATATGATAAGGTCGGTTAATATCTCACATAGTAACGAGAATCTAAAATAGAATTCTTTTAAAGTTTAGATATCAAAGTCGAAATTATCTCAAAATTTTATACATTTTATATATATTTTATAAACTACTAAATTTAAAATTTTTTTATATGTTTTATTATAATATAATTTATGACTTATACTTTTTTTTTAATAAAAATAGTTTTTTAAAAATTAAAAATAAGTTAAAAATTCAAATTCGATATGATTTTAAAATCAAAAAATTATTTTCTATTAAAAATATTATTTTGCTGATAAATCATAATAAAAGTATTATTTTTATCCATAAAATATGAATTTTAAAATATTAAATATCTTTTGTTTTCCTTTTTTCAAATATATTTTATAAAAATAAATGAAGGAAAAGATAAAAAAAAAATTCAAGAAAAAATTGATTTGTATATATTTCAAATATATTTTATAAAAGTTTTATTTTAATTCTTATTATAATTTGATTTATCAATAAAATAATATTTTTAATAGAAAATAGATTTTTAAAAAATTAAAATTAAGTTGAAAATTTTAAAATAATCTTGTTAAAATTGCAATGCATTTAAAAAATTAAGTAAAAAATTTTTAAGTCGTTAAAGAAATTAAAAAAAAAAAAAACACTCTATATCATTTTAAAATATTATGTAAAAATTTTAACATCAATTTCAAAAATAGATTCATTAATCTATTCAAAACTATAAAAACTTTATATTCATATAAAATAAAAAATATAATTTAAAACATTTTTATTTTTTCTTTTTTATAAAACTTATTTTATAAAATATATTTAAAAAGAAAAAATGAAAGATATTTAATATTTAATAAATTTTGGATAGAAAATAATATGTTTTATTATGACTTATGAGCAAAATAATATTTTTATTGTTTTTAAAATGTATTGAATTTTTTAAAAAATAATTTAAAATGTTAACTTAATTTTAAGTTTTGAATATCTATTTTCTATTTAAAACAAAAATATATATAATAACTTATATTATAATAAAAAAATGCAAATATAATTTTAAATTTAATATTTTTATAAATCATGTATAAAATATATAAAATTTTGAAAAAGTTTTATTTTTTGTCCCTAAACATTCAAAAAATTTTATTTTGATCCCTTATCTACTACGTAAATTGCTAACTGACATCATCACATAATGGTAACTAGTATTTTCCATCCATTTAGATGATTTTATAAACAGAAAGACCAAAATATGGTAACTTTGGGTAATTAGGGATCTAATTAAAATTTTTTTAAGATAAGAGATCAAAATAAAATTTTGGTTAAAGTTTAGAAACTATAGGTGCTATTAACTTAAATAACTATAATGCACCTTATAATTATTACAAAAATATTTTTACGGTTACTTCATAAGAAGTTACGTGTAATATTTTATTTTAAAATTAGTATAATACCCATTTTAATTTACGTATTAAATTTTAATATAAGAATATAAATTAATTATCTATTAAATTATTAAAATACTTTTCTCATCATTTATAAAAATTTGACATGTGAAATTTTATTTGAAAATTGCTATAATATTATTTTTAAATTACATATACTAAATCTTAATATAATATAAAATTAATTACATATTAAATTACTAGTCTCATTGAGATTATCAAAATACCCTTATAATTCTTTGATTAAGATTTGACATATGTCCTAAATAATTGTAATAGTCTTTTATCATAATTACAAAAAATCTCTCCTACCATAAATTAATTGAAATGTTAGTGATGCCCTTCTTGCCTTAATTTCAAAAAATTACTATGACACTTTTATTATCATAACTATGGAATTACCTTTTTTTTTTTTTTAACTTTTTAAAATTATTATAATACTCCTATTATAATTGCAAACATATCTTTTTTATCATAATTGATTAAAATTATTAAAATGTCCCACATCGTAATGATAAAAATACTCTTATGATTGTTTTATAAAAAATTGGCATATGACATTCTTTTTTAAAAATTATTATAATATCTTTATTAAATTAAATATTAAAATAATTATAAATATATTTAAAATAATAAAAAATTAATAAATAATAATAATAATAAATTTTAACAGAAAAATAATTTATCCCAACATAACGATTAATTATTTCTAGTAATAATGTATAAGAGACGACAATATCAAGAAACAAGAATATAAGGGCAAAAAATATGATCGTTGAATCATTAGATCATTGATTCTGACTCTCGCTTTATTCACAGTTCTCACTTATTATTCGACTGACATTGCTGGCCTCACCTTGAAACCAATATAAAATGGCTCACCCAAATTAATTCGAATCATGAAATAATATTTTCATACGTTTTATAAGTTTTTCTATTCTTAATACACTCAAAAAAAATATGAATCAATCTTTTAATTTTGTTAATTTTAACAATGCACGAAATAATATTTACGTATAATGTTTTTGGCAAGAAAATATCTGTGATCTGCCATGCTTGCCAGCAACCCCTCCCTTGGATCTTTTCATTCACGTGCAAGTATCCCTCTGATTGATTTCTCATTCAGCGTCGGTAACAAATGCCAAGATTCCATGTCCACAGAACCCCGTGAATTTTCAAAGCTCCCCAGACGCTATCGGTTGCTACAGTAATCTGCCCATCAATATGCCGAGACCCATCAACAACAGTACAATTTACGGAAAATCAATGATCGAAACATCATTTTCACGCATCCATTCCAATTTCTCTTCTCCTTCTCTTGGTTTCCATGAGAAAGAGCAATCAGAGGTTTTTATTATTGACCAATTTGGCCAATTCATGAACTGACTGAGAGACCCCAACCTTATCTCGTTCCAAATTGGCTCATTTAATCATTATTTTAAAATTTTCATATGTAAATATTAAAATACTTTAATCTAATAAATTAAATTGTATATTTATTTGAACAATCATGATTGATAACCAAATATGATGATAATGTTTTTTCACCATCTAGTTTTTTCCTTCGCTCTTTTCTTACTTTCACAGATACTGTGTGTTAGAAATTAAAATAAGACTTTAGTCATATATTTATATTGAAACTCTATAAACTTTCCCACGCAATGCTTATTAGATCAAAAACCTACATAATAATGAAATCATACTGAGCAACTAAGATATACAAAACTTATATATTAATGATCACTATTGAATTATTTAAGCTCTTATATATGTAGTATATTAAGATTAAATTTTCCAATATGTTTTATTAAATTTTAAAATCATTAACTAATTGTAATTCACATTATGAAAATATAAACATTCTCCATTGAGATAATATTAATTGGGTATTTAATTCTAATAAATCAATTCTTTAATTTTAAGAAAACACAATTTGAAAATCTGACTTCAGACTAAATAACTTTATTTTATTGTGATCATAGTTTAAAAAAAAAATTTATTGTAACATTAAACTCTTCGTTTATAATCTCCCAAGCTTCCATAGCTTGAACCATGGATAAAAACATTCATCCTTATCCTCCAATGAATATACTTTGAACTATCTAGTATAGGAGGCTTCAAGATGCAAAAGCTCTAAAACTAATTGTTAGTTAAGTATATATAATCAATTCAAGAGAGACTGAATTGGATTGACTTCAAGTTTTTTCTAAAATTAAATTTCAATAAATATTTGTGTAAAAATAATAATATATGAAATATATATAAATGAAATGTAAGTACAATTGAACTTGAAATTAAATAGAATATAGGGGATAGAGAATTTAAATACAATAACTTATAGAGGTTTGTGTTGGTATTTAACCTCCAAATCAAATCATATTTTGGCCAAGACAGTCATATTTGTAGTACTTTGATATTCGATATGTTATAAAGGTCTTGTTTATTTATCATGAAGTTTATTTACATGTATTTCACTACTGATACTTACATGCTAAAGTCTTCGAAATATAAATAAAATTTTGCAAGAAAATTAAAATGAGATCGTAATTATGAGATTATCATTGCATAAAAGCTATATGTTCCAAAATAAATCTTAGTCGATGTTTTATTAATAAGAAGACATGGACAAAAGTTATTGAGACTAGTACATAGTTATGCTCTTACTTATGAAGCAAGTAACTCATCTTATAGGTTGATGTTTGGGTTAAATTTAAGCTAACATATAGGTGCTTATTACAAGAACAAGTTCACTGAACATAACTCCATATGCTAATTCTATATGACAATACATATAGTGTCTATAGCTACATTCTCATATGATGGTTATATAAGTGATCTTTTGACTTAAGATTACTTATGATTTTATATGATGAATGTTATATTTTGATTTTACTTATGGTTTTAACCAAGAATGCTTCAGTTGAGTTTTGTTGGGTATAATACAAAGCATATGAAGATGCATGAAGTAATCAATAAAGGATTCATCTTCTTATGTGATCAAGGGAGTATCTTAATTAGTTTTGATTAAATTAACTAGAGAAATTTTTTGTCAAAGTAAAATAAAGAGTATAAAATTATTCTAAAACGTATTTATGAGTTAATGTTAATGACAAAACCTAACATGTTGAACATGATCGAGTAAATACTAAACTATACTCAATGTTCAAACCGAAATACTATGTGATGAAAAGATTTTATTTATACACTAAGATCATTCGGGATAGGTTGTCAATTTATATTAACTTTTCTTTAGCAATTAGGGATTATGGTAATGAAATTAGCACTAATCATGATTTATAAACATAATATTAGTTAATTGGAGAATTGGTGATGAATCAAAAAATTTGTTTCATACATAGCCAAATACTAAGGTTCACAACACTTGTGTTTATTGCTAACATGTTAAAGAACCTAATGGATCACAAAGAATAAGACAATTGTGAAAGATTAAAACTGTGACAAATTAAATTGAACTTAATTTATTTTTGGTATGACCAAAAATTAGAGGAAATAAAACAAGAAAGAGTGACTTTCTTTGTTTAGTGCATTTGGCCAAGCCTGGGGTATTTATGGAGATATAACCTAATGTGGCTGAATGTCCCTTTATATAAGGAACACTAAGCTGCTGCCTCTCTTATAAAAAGATACAATACATACTTGATACAAAAATAAGCTAAGAGAAAGTCTAAGCAAAAAATTAAGAAAAAAAAAAATAGGTTTTGTAAGCACTCACTAGCTAGAGTGTGGTTTGTGTTATTCCCTACCTTAGAGAAAGATCTTTCATAAGAGTTTGTGTTGGTAACCATTAGAGGTTGTATACGTGGGTAGCCTTTTGGCTTCAAAACTATTGGAAGATCACCACCTAGAACAAAAAGAGTTTTAGTACATAAGGTATACACAATAACTAAAACGTATATAGTTTTTATCTATTGTATGTTTGTATGATCTTGCTGATTGATCTTTGTTTTAAGGAATTAAAAATTTTAAAATTTTTCCACTTTAACTTTGATTATTGATGCTTAATTACCTTCAGTTTGATCCTTCCTACGTCACCTATGTTCTCTTCCTTGACTTCCTTTTACGAATAAGTCCAATCCACTAAATTTTCAATCATATAATTACCTTTCAAGGTTTAAGTATAACCTTGAGAGTTTCAAAGCTAAACTCACAAATTCTCTTAAAAAGATACCCCTTCTTTTAAACATTCATAAGCTCTAATCTTACAAATGATTTTTGCAAACTAAAATACCTCTTAAAGGTTTAATGTTTGCTAATTTAGTATAATACACTACTAGAAAATTGTTAAACAGCAAAAAATTTTTATCAATAATTATCGATGGATTAATGACGATTTATGCACAGACTATCAAAAAAATTACTATAGATTTACCAATAGAATACTGAGGGAATTTATTGACGAAAAAAATATACGTTGGTATTTTGTACGAGATGTTGTCTAAGAAATTAGCAAATTGGTGCTAGATTGACCAATGAAAAAATCAGTCAGTAATCCATAGGTAAAGTCTTTACTGACGGATTTTTTTCATCAATAAAAAATTTTCTAAAAAAGCTAATTCGGTATAAAAAGATATTGAATGAAAAAAATTTTGGATTAACGACGAGTTTCGTTGATGAAAGTCATAAAAAATTTGAATTATCAACAAATTTTATTGGTAATCCATTGTTAAAAGTTATAAAAATTTGAATTATCGATGAAAATTTCATTGATAATCCGTTGCTAAAAACATTTAAAAATAAAATCATCTTTTTTTTCTTCATCCCTTGATCGGCAAAAATTCCTAACCCCTCTTTTAATTGCTCATCTCTCCTCTCAATCTCCCATCTTTTTGTCGTTGTATGTGAAGTCATGTCACTCATGAAACCACTGTCGATCATTCTTTCATCACTGGTTACTTATCCTCTACTATCCCTTACTGCACTTTTTTCTCTCACACCTTGCCTTGCTTTTTTCGTGGTTCCTACCATCCTTGCTTCATTGTATAGATACTAACTTGAAAAATGTAAATATGCATTAAAATTTTGTGTTATTAGATTAAATCTTTGTTTAAAATTTATTGTTTGGGTAGAAATAGTTATTTAATTTTTTTTATTTGAACTAGAAATAAGTATTTATATGCTTGTATTGAAGAATTTGTATACTTGTGTTAGAAAATAAATTTTCAATATCTAACTTTAAACAATATATTATTGCATAAGTATTTGTGTTGGAGAATTTATGTTGAAATATTGTGTTCTTGGATTGAATGTGTTGAAATTTTGTTCTTCACCTTGAAATAGGTATTTCTTTTTTTGTTTATTTGAACTAAAAATAGGCATTTATGTGCTTGTGTTAGAGAATTGTGTACTTGTGGTGGAAAGTAAAATCTCAATCTCTAACTTTAAACAATATATTATGGCATATGTACTTGTGTTGGAGAATTTATATTGAAAATTCTTGTTGCTTACTTTCTTTGGAGTAAAATGGGCAATTTCTTTTTTGTTTATTTGAACTTGAAATAGGCATTTCTTTGTTATTGCAATAAAAGCATAATTATGCAAATTAAAATCTCAAAACATTTTCTTAAACTTTAAACAAAGTATTATTACATATGTATTCGTGTTGGAGAAATTATTAAGTAAAATTTTAAATTGATAAGGTTTTTATAGCTATATAAAAAAAACTATTAATTCAAACAATGTGACTTTTGAGCCTTTGTTCATGTACACACCTATAAAATATAGGTGCATGCATGTGTTAAATACCAATAATTGCTTTTTAGGACTTTAATTATTTATATTTTAGTTTAATATACTAAGAGTTACATTTTTGGGACCTTTAGGATGATACAATTAAGATTGAAAAAATGGACGAAGATCATACTTGAATGTATTCTCATTTAGATGTAAAGAGATACATGAGCCAAAACTTCGATGATGGTATAGGGAAATTTATTGAAAATGCTTATTCTCAACCATACTTTGTAAGTAATGGAAAGAATAAGTGTCTTTGTACTCAATATGAAAATAGATGATTTTTAAAAGCAAATGTTATGCGTGAGCTCTTTTATTATAAAGGATTTACTCTTTATTATATGAGTTGGGTCTCACATGAGGAGTTGGAAGTAGGACAACCATTCATAAGGAGGGATACCTTTGAACTGATTAGTGAAGTAAGAATAGAAAATTCATATACTTGAATGGTTATAGATGTTGTTTATCCTAATTTTAAGGTGGATGCTTCTCCTGCTAGTGAGGTAAAAGTTGATGAGGAATATCCCAATGCAAATGTGACAAGGTTGTATTCTTTGTTGAATGATGCAGATGAACCGTTGTGGTCAGACTAAATGAAGCACATAATCCTTTTTTCTATGTAGCAACTTTTAAATTATAAATCAAAATTTAACATGAATCAATCATGTTTTAATCATTTGATAAGCATAGTGAGGGATTTGTTACTGGTAGATGATAAATTACCAAAACAATTCTATAAAATGAAAAAAAAAAAAAGATGATGAAACTTAGACTTGGTTATAAGAAAGTTCATATATATAAAAACAATTATATGTTGTTTTATAAGAAAACAACAAATTTGGGTCATCATTGATATTTAAGGAATAAGTGTAGTAGTTAGGCGAAAAATATATTCCTTATAAAATCTTATGTTATATGCCATTGATATCGAGACTTTAAAGATTTTATATGTCAACTGAAACTACTGAATATATGAAATTTTAAAAGGCAAATAGTATGAAAATGCACTTTGACAAACAAATGAACGAGGACAAAAAAAAATCTTTCATTAATCTTAAAAAAAAGAAAATCTTTTTCAAAGTAATAAAAATTAAGGTGAATTTACAATCAAAACCCAAAACAAAAAGTTATTAAAAAATGAAAAAAAAATTAAAAAAAACTCCCAAAAAATGAAGTCTTAGCAATGAAAATTTTTATCCATAATACTTTATTTTCCATTGGTTACAATATTATTTACAAAAAATTTTCATTGATATTAACCTAATCAGTAATATAACTTCTTCAGTATTGAAAATTTTAATTAGTAAATTACGATAAAAATTTAATTGATAAAAATATTTTTACTTCTAGGAGCCTATGAAAAGATGAGAAAGAAATAAGAAAGTTGTTCGAAGCCTTTGAAAGTCCAAACATTAGAAGGCACAAGAACAAATGCGATAGATATGAGAAAGGGCCGAGAATGATAGCGATCAAGTTAGGGAAAGAGATTGTGAGGGAGGAAAAATAAGAAAGAGAAAGAAGGTTAGAAATTTTGTTTTTTCAAATTTTTAGGTTGAAATTTAATTTTAATTAATTACCATGTACTATTGATAGAATGTTTTCATCAGTAATCCATCCTTAATCTGGTTCTCAATAGATTACCACGAAATATTTTGTCATTAATCTACATGTCAGCTTTTCTTGTTTCCTTCAAATATTTACCTTTAAAATACTTACAAATAAAATTTTGTCGATAATAGGTTTATAATTATTGGATTAATTTGTTTATTTTATTTTGTCAATATCGGTATAAAACAAATTTTTAATAGTAAAAAAACTAAGCTCATGAATTGATGGCCAAATATATTGAAGAAGGAAACTTGGGTCCATATACAACAAAAAAAAAAAAACCATTTTCAATTTTTTAAAGGGAATAATCAAAATAACTCAGATAAATGAACTATGCTACCATATATAACAAAAAAAAATCACTTTCAATTTTTTAAAGGGACGAATCAAAATAATTCAGATAAATGAACTATGCTACCACGAAAAATTCCTTATTAATGATCATTTAAAACATAACAATCCAATACACACTTGATTATGACACATTGAAATGAAAGGACATTAAGAAATAACTGAAGAAAAAAAAAGATCAATACGCCATTTTTATTTGCCACAAAATGCTCATCATCAATGTGACTAGGGGTATAATTAATCGAGTTCAATCTAATACAATATTAAGCTTGACCTCGAGCTCGACTTATAATTCGAGACTCAAAATTTGACTCGAAATCGATTAAGTTTTTTTCTTAGCTCGAACTCGACTCGAAATAGAAATTGAATTACTCAAACTCGTTCGATTATGTTCAATTAACGTTTAAAAATAGGCTCAATTCTTATATTCGATAAAAACTCGATTATTTGTATTTGAGCTCGAATTCGAGTTCGAGATATTTTATTAATTAAATTAATTAAATATATTAAAATGTAAAAGCTTAATTAGACTTGCGAGCAACTTGAGTCAAATATAAGAATATGAAAACTTGATTAGGATCGCGAGCAATGCGAGTGAAAAATAAGAATGCTTGAATTCGTCTCGATCAATAAGTCAAGTTATTTGCACTCGACTTGATAATAATCGAGCTGAATCCGTATTTTATTCGAATTAAATCTAAATAATTTGCGTGGATTAATATATCCTTTACACATCTAAATGTGACAACACAAGCTAATGATATTAAAATGCTACGAACAGAAAAGGCATGGAAATTCCTATCTTGTATCATCTTCTCCATCTAAACCCATTTCCAAACATTAAATCAGTCAAATGCTAGGATCGGGCCAGGGATTTTTGGAGAAGAAGCAGATTTGGGGAAAATTAATTCAAAAAAGTAAAGAGGGGAAGAGAAATAAAAAAGAGTTTTACGTGGAGGTGAGAACACCGGAGGACGATGGAGGACAACAGTTCATGGTGGCAATGACAGTCAGATTCTAGGTTAAGGGTTGTCGGATTTTGGGATTTAAAAGTGTAAAGGAGACAGGCAATAATTAAAGAGGAAGGATATAGAAAGAAAAATACCTTTTTGGGGAGCAATAGTTAGCCAACCCTACCTCTTAACCACATGAACAATAAAAAATTCTACATGATTCGTTGTCATGTTAACATTAGCATCTACAAAGCAATATGAGCATACTCAATGACACACAATGTCACCATGATCAATTATCGTACTAGCGATCGAAGATACCAGTGCAAATTTGATATTGTTAATTGTTAAATTAACCTTAACAAATCTTTAAAATATATGGATGTGATTTATATAAATTATTCTGTAGAAATTAAATCTAAAATTTTAATTAAGTGTAGAAATTAATTACATAATTTGAAGAATAAATAAAAAGAAAAACTTTTATATTAATGAAGTGAAGATGATTCACTTAAGGTGATGATTCGCATCAAATATAAACTAATACAATCAATCCAACTTCTCAGCAAGTTGTTTAAACATCTTTTAGAAACAAAGAAGAGAAATTCCCCACCTCATGCTTTCTCAAAGCCAAACCAATCTCAATTCCCTTTCTCCCATCTCTACTCTCAGCCATGGAAATAGCTTCATTCTCATCAATGGAAACAACAACCACCTTCAAGGGCTTCCCCCAACCAAAATCTGAACCATAAACATCAAATCGAGGTGACCCTGCAACACTAATAATCTGCGCTTGTTTTGATAACTTACTTAAATTCAAAACAGTTGACAACTTCTCTTCTATTCCTTCAAGAACCCCTCTCTCCAGCAATTCCTTAACCATGCCACTTACCTTTTGAACAGCTAAAACAAACCCGTTTTCACCAAAGAAATCTCTTGCCTTCAGTATATTTCCTGTAATTGTATTACAATTTCCGAAATAATTTTCTGGAACAGGAGGGTTTAATCGTGGCCTGCAATCGATTGTGAATCCTAAACAAACATTTCTACCACCATCTTCTCCTCTAGCTTTCACTATGCAAGTTGTTATATAAGCAAGTGTAAGCACAAAAGTCGATAGATGAAGTTCTTTCCCACTATCTGATAATTTAGACAAAACCCTTTCTCTTAATTTCTTGAAATCTTCTCGATTGATCTCAACCGTGACTCGAACTAGATTTGGAGCTTCTCGTTTGTTTGGCAAAATCTTCAAGCTTTTCTTATTAGTATCAGAATCTGACCCGATGCTAGCAAGCCATTGCTTCAAATATAACATGTCAAGTCCATCAGGATCTTTTATAACACTCCGATCAAAAAATGGGGTTAGCTCTGGAGGCAAGGGTAAGTTTTCTGTATTACCTTGCTTGCATATATAGGCCCAAGACTTGATGAACGAGGTTGTGGTTTTACCATCAAGAACTGCATGGTGAGCTGTGATTCCAATGCAAAACCCCATATTTGGAAAAAGGGTTATCTGCAAAGATATAGTTGATGCTGAATCATCTGATGTTACGAGCTTAGGTGTCAAAGGGTGTAACTCAACAGCTTCATAGATTCCATTGCCAGACAGAAGGTTAAAGTCTACGTCGGACTCAGCAACTGTGAGTGGCACTCCATCACTTGGAGTGTACAGAATGATGGGATTAGGGGCATTTGATGGCCACTTGAGGTTGCCGGCGAGAGGGAGGTAATGCAGAAGAGTGAGAGCAAAAGATTGCTTGAGTTTGGGAAGGATAACAGAGTTGAAACAAGCAGGGGTTAACCCGTTGAGTTGGTAAAAATAAAGCCGCTCAACAGGAGGATGCTTCAACCGGAAAATATCATAAAAAGTGAGTGGAAGAGAGAATTCAACAGCGGATTCAGGCGAGTTAGAGGATGGAGCAACTTGGTTGACCTCAAGAATTTTCATTCTGGTAGGCAACGCAATGGCGGCGCACCTATGAAACAGCTCTTTTCTTGACCTTTTTCTTTTGTTTATCGGCTCTTCACGCCTATAACTATATCTATAATCTATACCAATACACTAATAGTAACATCACATGAAATGTCCATTTTACCCTTATAATATTTTCCCAATTACTTGACGCTAATGGAAAAAGAATGTAACGCCTCCCCTTTATTAAACAACAAAAAAACCTTTTCTTTAAATGATAAACCGTTATAATGCCCCTCGTTTCTTAAATAATAATAATTATATCTTTTTAAAAAATGTCAAATCACTATAATGCGTCCTGTATGGCTATATCCCAATGATAAAAAAACTCTTCCTATTAATAACGAATTATGATAATACCTGTCGATCAAAAATCACAGTTATGAAATTATTATATATCTCTCTTATTATAATTATAAAAATATGTTTATTATCAAAATTATTAAAATATTCTCTTATTATATTTACAAAATGTCTTCCTATCAAAATTGGTCAAAATAACTAAGATTAATAGCACCAATAATCCTCAAACTTTGACACAAATTTTATTTTGTCTCTTAATTTTTAAAAAATTTTAATGAGATCCCTAATTAGTTAAAGTTGTCTCATTTTTATCCTTCTTTCTATTTATTCATCTAAATCGATGAAAATATCAATTGATATTATATGATAATGTCGGTTAATATCTCAAATAGTAGACAAGAATCTAAAACAGAATTCTCTTAAAATTTTGATATCAAAGTCGAAATTATCTCAAAATTTTATATATTTTATATATATTTTATAAACTACTAAATTAAAATTTTTTTATATGTTTATTATAATATAATTTATTACTTATACTTTTCCTTTTAATAAAAATAGTTTTTTAAAAATTAAAAATAAGTTAAAAATTCAAATTCAATATGATTTTAAAAACAAAAAATTATTTTCTATTAAAAATATTATTTTACTCATAAATCATAATAAAAGTATTATTTTTTATCCATAAAATATATATTTTAAAATATTAAATATCTTTTATTTTCCTTTTTTCAAATATATTTTATAAAAATAAATGAAGGAAAAGATAAAAAAATAATTCAAGAAAAAATTGATTTGTATATATTTCAAATATATTTTATAAAAGTTTTATTTTAATTCTTATTATAATTGATTTTATCAATAAAATAATATTTTTAATAGAAAATGGATTTTTAAAAAATTAAAATTAAGTTGAAAATTTTAAAATAATCTTGTTAAAATTGCAATGCATTTAAAAAATTAAGTAAAAAATTTTTAAGTCGTTTAAGAAATTAAAAAAAAAAACACTCTATATCATTTTAAAATATTATGTAAAAATTTTAAGATCAATTTCAAAAATATAAAAACTTTATATTCATATAAAATAAAAAATATTATTTAAAACATTTTTACTTTTTCTTTTTTATAAAACTTATTTTATAAAATATATTTAAAAAGAAAAATGAAAGATATTTAATATTTTAAAAATTAAAATTTTTGGATAGAAAATAATATGTTTTATTATGACTTATGAGCAAAATAATATTTTTAATAATATTTTTATTGTTTTTAAAATGTATTGAATTTTTTAAAAAGTAATTTAAAAATGTTAACTTAATTTTAAGTTTTGAATATCTATTTTCTATTTAAAACAAAAATATATATAATAACTTATATTATAATAAAAAATGCTAATATAATTTTAAATTTAATATTTTTATAAATCACGTATAGAATATATAAAATTTTAAAATAATTTTATTTTTTGTCCCTAAACATTCAAAAATTTTATTTTGATCCCTTATCTACTACGTAAATTGCTAATTGACATCATCACATAATGTTAACTAGTATTTTCCATCCATTTAGATGATTTTATAAACAGAAAGACCAAAATATGGTAACTTTGGGTAATTAGGGATCTAATTAAAATTTTTTTAAGATAAGAGATCAAAATAAAATTTTGGTTAAAGTTTAGGAACTATATGTGCTATTAACTTAAATAACTATAATGCACCTTATAATTGTTACAAAAATATTTTTATGATTACTTCATAAGAAGTTACGTGTAATATTTTATTTTAAAATTAGTATAATATCCATTTTAATTTACATATTAAATTTTAACATGAGACTATAAATTAATTATCTATTAAATTATTAAAATACATTTCTCATCATTGTTCATAGAAATTTGACGTGTGAAATTTTATTTGAAAATTGCTATAATATTATTTTTAAATTACATATACTAAATTTTAATATAATATAAAATTAATTACATATTAAATTACTAATCTCATTGAAATTATCAAAATACCCTTATAATTCTTTGATTAAGATTTGACATATGTCCTAAATAATTGTAATAGTCTTTTATCATAATTACAAAAAATCTCTCCTACCATAAATTAATTGAAATGATAGTGATGCCTTTCTTACCTTAATTTCAAAAAATTACTATGACACTTTTATTATCATAACTATGGAATTACCTTTTTTTTTTTTACTTTTTAAAATTATTATAATACTCCTATTATAATTGCAAAAATATCTTTTTTTATCATAATTGATTAAAATTATTAAAATGTCCCACATCGTAATGATAAAAATACTCTTATGATTGTTTTATAAAAAATTGGCATATGACATTCTTTTTTAAAATTATTATAATATTTTATTAAATTAAATATTAAAATAATTATAAATATATTTAAAATAATAAAAAATTAAAAATAATAATAATAATAAATTTTAACAGAAAAATAATTTATCCCAACATAACGATTAATTATTTCTAGTAATAATGTATAAGAGACGACAATATCAAGAAACAAGAATATAAGGGCAAAAAATATGATCGTTGAATCATTAGATCATTGATTCTGACTCTCGCTTTATTCACAGTTCTCACTTATTATTCGACTGACATTGCTGGCCTCACCTTGAAACCAATATAAAATGGCTCACCCAAATTAATTCGAATCATGAAATAATATTTTCATGCGTTTTATAAGTTTTTCTATTCTTAATACACTCAAAAAAATATGAATCAATCTTTTAATTTCGTTAATTTTAACAATGCACGAAATAATATTTATGTATAATGTTTTTGGTAAGAAAATATCTGTGATCTGCCATGCTTGCCAGCAACCCCTCCCTTGTATCTTTTCATTCACGTGCAAGTATCCCTCTGATTGATTTCTCACTCAGCGTCGGTAACAAATGCCAAGATTCCATGTCCACAGAACCCCGTGAATTTTCAAAGCTCCCCAGACGCTATCGGTTGCTACAGTAATCTGCCCATCAATATGCCGAGACCCATCAACAACGATACAATTTACGGAAAAACAATGATCGAAACATCATTTTCACGCATCCATTCCAATTTCTCTTCTCCTTCTCTTGGTTTCCATGAGAAAGAGCAATCAGAGGTTTTTATTATTGACCAATTTGGCCAATTCATGAACTGACTGAGAGACCCCAACCTTATCTGGTTCCAAATTGGCTCATTTAATCATTATTTTAAAATTTTCATATGTAAATATTAAAATACTTTAATCTGATAAATTAAATTGTATATTTATTTGAACAATCATGATTGATAACCAAATATGATGGTAATGTTTTTTCACCATCTAGTTTTTTCCTTCGCTCTTTTCTTACTTTCATAGATACTGTGTGTTAGAAATTAAAATAAGACTTTAGTCATATATTTATATTGAAACTCTATAAACTTTCCACACAATGCTTATTAGATCAAAAACCTACATAATAATCAAATCATACTGAGCAAATAAGATATACAAAACTTATATATTAATGATCACTATTGAATTATTTAAGCTCTTATATATGTAGTATATTAAGATTAAATTTTCCAATATGTTTTATTAAACTTTAAAATCATTAACTAATTGTAATTCACATTATGAAAATATAAACATTCTCCCATTGAGATAATATTAATTGGGTATTTAATTCTAATAAATCAATTCTTTAATTTTAAGAAAACACAATTTGAAAATCTGACTTGAGACTAAATAACTTTATTTTATTGTGATCATAGTTTAAAAAAAAATTTTGTTGTAACATTAAACTCTTCGTTTATAATCTCCCAAGCTTCCATAGCTTGAACCATGGATAAAAACATTCATCCTTATCCTCCAATGAATATACTTTGAACTATCTAGTATAGGAGGCTTCAAGATGCAAAAGCTCTAAAACTAATTGTTAGTTAAGTATATATAAATCAATTCAAGAGAGAGTGAATTGGATTGACTTCAAGTTTTTTCTAAAATTAAATTTCAATAAATGTTTGTGTAAAAATAATAATATATGAAATATATATAAATGAAATGTAAGTACAATTGAACTTGAAATTAAATAGAATATAAGGGATAGAGAATTTAACTACAATAAGTTATAGAGGTTTATGTTGGTATTTAACCTCCAAATCAAATCATATTTTGGCCAAGACAGTCATATTTATAGTACTTCGATATTCTATATGTTATAAAGGTCTTGTTTATTTTCATGTATTTCACTGTTGATACTTACATAATAAAGTCCTCGAAATATAAATAAAACTTTGCAAGAAAATTAAAATGAGATCGTAATTATGAGATTATCATTGCATAAAAGCTATATGTTCCAAAATAATTCTTAGTCGGTGTTTTATCAATAAGAAGACATGGACAAAAGCTATTGAGACTAGCACATAGTTATGCTCTTACTTATGAAGCAAGCAACTGATCTCATAGATTGATGTTTCGGTTAAATTTAAGCTAACATGTTGGTGCTTATTACAAGAACAAGTTCACTGAACATAACTCCATATGGCTAATACTATATGACAATTCATATAGTGTCTATAGCTACATTCTCATATGATGGTTGTATAAGTGATCTTTTGACTTAAGATTACTTATGATTTTATATGATGAATGTTATATTTTGATTTTACTTATGGTTTTAACCTAGAATGCTTCAGTTGAGTTTTGTTGTGTATAATACAAAGCATATGAAGATGCATGAAGTAATCAATAAGGGATTCATCACCTTGTGTGATCAAGGGAGTATCTTAATTAGTGTTGATTTAATTAACTAGAAAAATTTTTGGTCAAAGTAAAATAAGAGTTTAAAATTATTCTAAAACTGATTTATGAGTTAATATTAACGACAAAACTTAACATGTTGAACATGATCGAGTAGATACTAAACCATACTCAATGTTCAAACCGAAATACTACGTGATGAAAAGATTTTATTTATACACTAAGATCATTCGGGATAGGTTGTCAATTCATATTAACTTTTCTTTAGCAATTGGGGATTATGACAATGAAATTAGCACTAATCATGATTTATAAACATAATATTAGTTAATTGAAGAATTAGTGATGAATCAAAAAATTTATTTCATCCATAGACAACTACTAAGGTTCACAATGCTTGTGTTTATTGCTAACATGTTAAAGAACCTAATGGATCACAAAGAATAAGACAATTGTGAAAGATTAAAATGTGACAAATTAAATTGAACTTAATTTATTTTTGGTATGACCAAAAATTATAGGGAATAAAACAAGAAAGAATGACTTTCCTTGTTTAGTGCATTTGGCCAAGCATGGAGTATTTATGGAGATATGCATGCCTTACTTAACCTAATGTGGCTGAATGTCCCTTTTATATAAGGAACACTAAGCTGTTGCCCCTCTTATAAGAAGATACAATACATACTTGATACAAAAATAAGCTAAGAGAAAGTTTAAGCAAAAAATTGAGAAAAAAAAAAAGAGGTTTTGTAAGCACTCACTAGCTAGAGTGTGGTTTGTGTTCTTCCCTACCTTAGAGAAGGATCTTTCATAAGAGTTCATGTTGGTGACCATTAAAGGTTGTATACGTGGGTAGCCTTTTGGCTTCAGAAACTATTGGAAGATCACCACCTAGAACAAAAAGAGTTTTAGTACATAGGGTATACACAATAGCTAAAACCCATATAGTTTTTATCTATTGTATGTTTGTATGATTTTCTTGATTGATCTTTGTTTTAGGGAATTAAAAATTTTAAAATTTTTCCTCTTTAACTTTGATTATTGATGCTTAATTACCATTAGTTTGATCGTTCTTACGTCACCTATGTTCTCTTCCTTGACTTCCTTTTATGCATATGTCCAATCCACTAAATTTTTAATCATATTATTACCTTGCAAGGTTTAAGTATAACCTTGAGAGTTTCAAACCTAAACTCACAAATTCTCTTAAAAAGATACCCCTTCTTTTAAACATTCACAAGCTCTAATCTTACAAATGATTTTTGCAAACTAAAATACCTCTTAAAGGTTTAGTGTTTGCTAATTTAGTATAATACACTACTAGAAAATTGTTAAACAACAAAAAATTGTCATCAATAATTATTGATGGATTTCTGACGATTTATGAACAGACCATTAAAAAAAATTACTATAGATTTACCAACAGAAAGCTGAGGGAATTTACTAACGAAAAAAAATTCATTGGTATTTTGTAGGAAATGTTAGTGCAAGAAATTAGCAAATTGGTGCAAGATTGACCGATGAAAAAAATCAGTCGGCAATCCATAGGTAAAGTCTTTATTGACGGATTTTTTCATCGATAAAAAATTTTCTAAAAAAGCTAATTCGGTATAAAAAGATATTGAATGAAAAAAAATTTTGGATTAACAACGAGTTTCGTTGATGAAAGTCATAAAAAATTTGAATTATCAATGAATTTTGTCGGTAATCCATTGTTAAAAGTTATAAAAATTTGAATTATCGATGAAAATTTCATCGATAATCCATTGCTGAAAACATTTAAAAATCAAATCATTTTTTTTCTTCATTCCCTGATAGGTAAAAATTCCTAACCCCTCTTTTAATTGCTTATCTCTCCTCTCAATCTCCCCACTTCTTGTCATTGTACGTGAAGTTGTGTCACTCATGAAACAACTGTCGATCATTCTTTCATCACTGGTTACTTATCTTCTACTATCCCTTACCGCACCTGTTTCTCTCACACCTTGCCTTGCTTCTTTCGTGGTTCTTATGATCCTTGTTTCTTTGTATAGATACTAACTTGAAAAATGTAAATATGCATTAAAATTTTGTGTTATTAGACTAAATCTTTGTTTAAAATTTATTGTTTGGGTAGAAATAGATTTAATTTTTTTATTTCAACTAGAGATAAGTATTTATATGCTTGTATTGGAGAATTTGTATACTTGTGTTAGAAAATAAAATTTCAGTATCTAACTTTAAACAATATAGTATTGCATATGTATTTGTGTTGGAGAATTTATGTTGAAATATTGTGTTATTGGATTGAATGTGTTGAAATTTTGTTCTTCACCTTGAAATAGGTATTTCTTTTTTTGTTTATTTGAACTAAAAATAGGCATTTCTGTGCTTGTGTTAGAGAATTGTGTACTTGTGGTGAAAATAAAATCTCAATCTCTAACTTTAAACAATATATTATTGAATATGTACTTGTGTTGGAGAATTTATATTGAAATTTTTTATTCTTGTTGCTTACTTTCCTTGGAGTAAAATGGGCAATTTCTTTTTTGTTTATTTGAACTTGAAATAGGCATTTATTTGTTATTGCAATAAAAGCATAATTATGCAAATTAAAATCTCAAAACATATTCTCAAACTTT
Organism: Durio zibethinus; assembly: GCF_002303985.1. The sequence continues at coordinate 21,017,402 of NW_019168470.1, read as the reverse complement.
AAACAAAGTATTATTACATATGTATTTGTGTTGGAGAAATTATTGAGTAAAATTTCAAATTGTTAAGGTTTTGATAGCAATATAAAAAAAACTATTAATTCATACAATGTGACTTTTGAGCCTTTGTTCATGTACACACCTATAAAATATAGGTGCATGCATGTGTTAAATACCAATAATTGCTTTTTAGGACTTTAATTATTTATATTTTCGTTTAATATACTAAGAGTTACATTTTTGGGACCTTTATGATGATGCAATTATGATTGAAAAAATAGACAAAGATCATTCTTAAATGTATTCTCATTTAGATGTAAAGAGATACATGAGGCCAAAACTTCGTGATGGTGTAGGGAAATTTATTGAAAATGCTTATTCTCAACCGTACTTTGTAAGTAATGGAAAGAATAGGTGTCTTTCTACTCAATAAGAAAATAGATGATTTTTAAAAACAAATGTTGTGCGTGAGCTCTTTTATTATAAAGGATTTACTCTTTATTATAAGAGTTGGGTCTCATATGAGAAGTTGGAAGTAGGACAACCATTCATAAGGAGGGATACCTTTAAATTGATTAGTGAAGTAAGAATAGAAAATTCGTATACTTGATTGGTTATGGATGCTGTTTATCCTAATTTTAAGGTGGATGCTTCTCCTGATAGTGAGGTAAAAGTTGATGAGGAATATCCCAATGCAGATGCGACAAGCTTATATTCTTTGTTGAATGATGTAGATGAACCGTTGTGGTCAGACTATATGGAGCACACAATCCTCTTTTCTATGTAGCAACTTTTAAATTATAAATCAAAATTTAACAGGAGTCAATCATGTTTTAATCATTTAATAAGCATAGTGAGGGATTTGTTACTAGGGGATGCTAAATTACCAAAAAAATTCTATAAAATGAAAAAAAAAAGGATGACAAAACTTAGACTTGGTTATAAGAAAGTTCATATATGTAAAAACAATTATATGTTGTTTTATAAGAAAACAACAAATTTGGGTCATCATTGATATTTAAGGAATAAGTCTAGTAGTGAGATGAAAAATATATTCCTTATAAAATCTTATGTTATATGCCACTGATATCGAGACTTCAAAGACTTTATATGTCAATTGAAACTACTGAATATATGAAATTTTAAAAAGCAAATAGTATGAAAACACTTTGACAAACAAATGAACAGGGACAAAAAAAATCTTTCATTAATATAAAAAAAAAATCTTTTTCGAAGTAATAAAAATTAAGGTGAATTTACAATCAAAACCCAAAAAAACAATTATTAAAAAATGAAAAAAAAACTACCAAAAAATGAAGTATTAGCAATGAAAATTTTTATCCATAATACTTTATTTTCCATTGGTTATAATATTATTAACAAAAAAATTTCATTGATATAAGCCTAATCAGTAATATAACATCTTCAATATTGAAAATTTTAATTAGTAAATTATGATAAAAATTTTATTGATAAAAATATTTTTCCTTCTAGGAGCCTATGACAAGATAAGAAAGAAATAAGAAAGTTGTCCGAAGCCTTTGAAAGTCCAAACATTAGAAGGCATAAGAACAAATGCAATGGATATGAGAAAGGGCCGAGAATGATAGCGGTCAAGTTAGGGACAGAGATTGTGAGGGAGGAAAAATAAGAAAGAGAAAAAGGTTAGGGATTTTGTTTTCTCAAATTTTTGGGTTGAAATTTAATTTTAATTAATTGCCATGTACTATTGATAGAATTTTTTCATCAATAATCCATCCTTAATCTGGTTCTCAATAGATTACCGTGAAATATTTTGTCAGTAATTTACATATCAATTTTTCTTGTTTCCTTCAAATATTTACCTTTAAAATACTTACAAATAAAATTTTGTCAATAATAGGTTTATAATTATTGGATTAATTTGTTTATTTTATTTTGTCAATATCGGTGTTAAACAAATTTTTAATAGTAAAAAAATTAAGCTCATGAATTGATGGCCAAATATATTGAAAAAGGAAACTTGGGTCCACATACAAGAAAGAAAAAAAACCATTTTAAATTTTTTAAAGGGAATAATCAAAATAACTCAAATAAATGAACTATGCTACCATATATAACAAAAAAAAATCATTTTCAATTTTGTAAAGGGACAAATCAAAAAAATTCAAATAAATGAACTATGCTACCTCCAAAAATTCCTTATTAATGATCATTTAAAACATAACAATCCAATACACACGTGATTATGACACATTAAAATGAAAGGACATTAAGAAACAACTGAAGAAAAAAAAAAGAGCAATACGTCATTTTTTTTTGCCACACGATGCTCATCATCAATGTGACTAAGGGTATAGTTAATCAAGTTGAAACTAATACAATATTAAGCTTGAGCTCGACTTAAAATTCGAGACTCAAAATTCGACTCGAACTCGATTGAATTTTTTTCTTAGCTCGAACTCGACTCGAAATAAAAATTAAATTACTCAAACTCATTCGATTAAGTTCAATTAACGTTTAAAAATAAGCTCAATTCTTATATTCGATAAAAACTCTATTATTTGTATTTGAGCTTGAATTGGAGTTCGAGATATTTTATTAATTAAAATAATTAAAATATATTAAAATATAAAAGCTTGATTAAGCTTGTGAGCAACTCGAATCAAATATAATAATATAAAAACTCGATTAGGATCGCGAGCAATTCGAGTGAAAAATAAGAATGCTTAAATTCGGCTCGATCAATAAGTCAAGTTATTTGAGCTCGACTTAATAATAATTGAGTTGAATTCGTATTTTATTCGAATTAAATCTAAATAATTTGTGAGTATTAATATATCATTTACATATCTAAATGTGACAACACGAGCTAATGATATTAAAATGCTACGAACAGAAAAGGCATGGAAATTCCTATCTTGTATCATCTTCCCCATCTAAACCCATTTCCAAATATTAAATCAGTCAAATGCTAGGATCGGGCCAGGGATTTTTGGAGAAGAAGCAGATTCGGGGAAAATTAATTCAAAAAAGTAAAGAGGGGAAGAGAAATAAAAAAGAGTTTTACGTGGAAGTGAGAACACCGGAGGACGATGGAGGACAACAGTTCATGGTGGCAATGACAGTCAGATTCTAGGTTAAGGGTTGTCGGATTTTGGGATTTAAAAGTGTAAAGGAGACACGCAATAATTAAAGAGGAAGGATATAGAAAGAAAATACTTTTTTTTTTGGAGCAATAGTTAGCCAACCCTACCTCTTAACCACATGAACAATAAAAAATTCTACATGATTAGTTGTCATGTTAACATTAGCATCTACAAAGCAATATGAGCATACTCAATGACACACAATGTCACCATGATCAATTATCGTACTAGCGATCGAAGATACCAGTGCAAATTTGGTATTGTTAATTGTTAAATTAACATTAACAAATCTTTAAAATATAAGGATGTGATTTATATAAATTATTCTGCAAAAATTAAATCTAAAATTTTAATTAAGTATAGAAATTAATTACATAATGTGAAGAATAAATAAATAAAGAAACTTTTATATTAATGAAGTGAAGATGATTCACTTAAAGGTGATGATTCGCATCAAATATAAACTAAACAATCAATCCAACTTCTCAGCATGTTGTTTAAACATCTTTTAGAAACAAAGAAGAGAAATTCCCCACCTCATGCTTTCTCAAAGCCAAACCAATCTCAACTCCCTTGCTCCCATCTCTATTCTCAGCCATGGAAATAGCTTCATTCTCATCAATGGAAACAACTACCACCTTCAATGGCTTCCCCCAACCAAAATCTGAACCATAAACATCAAATCGTGGTGACCCTGCAACACTAATAATCTGCGCTTGTTTTGATAACTCACTTAAATTCAAAACAGTTGACAACTTCTCTTCTATTCCTTCAAGAACCCCTTTCTCCAACAATTCTTTAACCATGCCACTTATGTTATATGTCACTGATATCAAGATATCAAAGACTTTATATGTCAACTGAAACTACTAAATATATGAAATTTTAAAAAGCAAATAGTATGGAAAAATACTTTGACAAACAAATGAATGGGGTAAAAAAAAATCTTTCATTAATCTGAAAAAAAGGAAAATATTTTTTGAAGTAATAAAAATTAGGGTGAATTTACAATGAAACCCAAAAAAAATTTATTAAAAGATGAAAAATAAAAAAATACAGGAAAATGAAGTATTAGCAATGTAAATTTTTATCCATAATACTCTATTTTCCATTGGTTATAATAGTATTGACAAAAAAATTTCATTGATATAAACTTAATTGGTAACATAACTTCTTCAGTATTGTAAAATTTAATTAGTAAATTATGATAAAAATTTCATTTATAAAAATATTTTTACTTATAGGAGCCTATGACAAGACGAGAAAGAAGAAAGAAAGTTGTCTGAAGCCATAGAAAGTCCGGAAGGCATAAGAACAAATGTGATAGATATGAGAAGGGAGTGATAACGATAGCGGTCAAGTTAAGGAAAAAGATTGTGAGGAAGCAAAAATAAAAAAGAGAAAGAAGGTTAGGGATTTTGTTTTCTCAATTTTTTGGGTTGAAATTTAATTTTAATTAATCGCCATGTATTATTGACAAAATTTTTTTCATCCGTAATCCATCCTTAATTTGGTTTTCGATAGATTATCGCAAAATATTTTGTCAGTAATTTACACGTTAACTTTTTCTTGTTTCCTTCAAATATTTACCTTTAAAATACTTACAAATAAAATTGTTTCAATAATAGGTTCATAATTATTGGATTAGTTTGTTTATTTTATTTCTTCAATATCGGTATTAAACAAATTTTTAATAATAAAAAAATTAAGCTCATGAATTGATAGCCAAATATATTGAAGAAGGAAACTTGGGTCCATATATAACAAAAAAAAAAAACCATTTTCAATTTTTTAAAGGGACTAATCAAAATAACTCAGATAAATGAACTATGCTACCACCAACAATTCCTTATTAATGATCATTTAAAACATAACAATCCAATACACTCACTTGATTATGATGCATAAAAATGAAAAGGACATTAAAAAATAACTAAAGAAAAAAAAGTGCAATACGTCATTTTTATCTGCCACAAGCTGCTCATCATCAATGTGACTAGGGATATAATCAATCGAGTTTAAACCAATACAGTATTAAGCTCGAGCTTGACTTAAAATTCGAGACTCGAAATTTGACTCAAACTCGATCGAATTTTTTTTTAGCTTAAACTCGACTCGAAATAGAAATTAAATAAACCAAACACGTTTGATTAGGCTCAATTAACATTTAAAAATAAGCTCGATTATAATATTTGACAAAAACTTGATTATTTGTATTTGGGCTCAAACTCGAGTTCAAGATATTTTATTAATTAAAATAATTAAAATATATTAAAATATAAAAGCTCAATCAGACTTGTGAGCAACTCAAATCAAATATAAGAATATAAAAACTCGATTAGGATCATGAGCAATTCAAGCAGAAAATAAGAATGCTTAAATTCGATTCGATCAATAAATTAAGCTGCTTGAGCTCGATTTGATAATAATCGAGCTGAATTCAAATTTTATTACAAAAAAATCTAAATAATTTACAAGTATTAATATATCATTTACACATCTAAATGTGACAACACAAGCCGATGATATTAAAATGCTGCAAACAGAAAAGGCATGGAAATTCCTATCTTGTATCATCTTCTCCATCTAAACCCATTTCCAAACATTAAATCAGTCAAATGCTAGGATCGGGCTAGGGATTTTTGGACAAGAAGCAGATTTGGGGAAAATTAATTCAAAAAAGTAAAGAGGGGAAGAGAAATGAAAAAGAGTTTTACGTGGAAGTGGAGGACAACAGTTCACGGTGGTAATGACGGTCAGATTCTAGGTTAAGGGTTGTCGGATTTTGGGATTTAAAAGTGCAAAGGAGAAAAGCAATAATTAAAGAGGAGGATATAGAAAGAAAAATACTTTTTTTTTGAGCAATTGTTAGCCATTCCTAACTCTTAACCACATGAACAATAAAAAATTCTACATGATTAGTTGTCATGTTAACATTAGCATCTACAAAGCAATATGAGCATACTCAATGACACACAATGTCACCATGATCAATTATCGTACTAGCGATCGAAGATACCAGTGCAAATTTGATATTGTTAATTGTTAAATTAACATTAACAAATCTTTAAAATATAAGGATGTGATTTATATAAATTATTCTGTAGAAATTAAATCTAAAATTTTAATTAAGTATAGAAATTAATTACATAATGTGAAGAATAAAATAAAAAAACTTTTATACTAATGAAGTGAAGATGATTCACTTAAGGTGATGATTCGCATCAAATATAAACTAATACAATCAATCCAACTTCTCAGCATGTTGTTTAAACATCTTTTAGAAACAAAGAAGAGAAATTCCCCACCTCGTGCTTTCTCAAAGCCAAACCAATCTCAACTCCCTTGCTCCCATCTCTACTCTCAGCCATGGAAATAGCTTCATTCTCATCAATGGAAACAACTACCACCTTCAATGGCTTCCCCCAACCAAAATCTGAACCATAAACATCAAAACGTGGTGACCCTGCAACACTAATAATCTGCGCTTATTTTGATAACTCACTTAAATTCAACAACAGTTGACAACTTCTCTTCTATTCCTTCAAGAACCCCTTTGTCCAACAATTCTTTAACCATGCCACTTACCTTTTGAACAGCTAAAACAAACCCGTTTTCACCAAAGAAATCTCTTGCCTTCAGTATATTTCCTGTAATTGTATTACAATTTCCGAAATAATTTTCTGGAACAGGAGGGTTTAATCGTGGCCTGCAATCGATTGTGAATCCTAAACAAACATTTCTACCAGCATTCCCTCCTCTAGCTTCCACCATGCAAGTTGTTATATAAGCAAGTGTATGCACAAAAGTCGATAGATGAAGTTCTTTCCCACTATCTGATAATTCAGACAAAACCCTTTCTCTTCATTTCTTGAAATTTTCTCGATTGATCTCAACCGTGGCTCGAACTAGATTTGGAGCTTCTCGTTTGTTTGGCAAAATCTTCAAGCTTTTCTTATTAGAATCAGAATCTGACCCGATACTAGCAAGCCATTGCCTCAAATATAACATGTAAACTCCATCAGGATCTTTTATAATACTCCGATCAAAAAATGGGGTTAGCTCTGGAGGCAAGGATGAGTTTTCTGTATTACCTTGCTTGCATATATATGCCCAAGACTTGATGAACAAGGTTGTGGTTTTACCATCAAGAACTGCATGGTGAGCTGTGATTCCAATGCAAAACCCCATATTTGGAAAAAGGGTTATCTGCAAAGATATAGTTGATGCTGAATCATGTGATGTTATGAGCTTAGGTGTCAAAGGGTGTAACTCAACAGCTTCATAGATTCCATTACCAGACAGAAGGTTAAAGTCTACATCGGACTCAGCAACTGTGAGTGGTACTCCATCACTTGGAGTGTACAGAACGATTGGATTAGGGGCATTTGATGGCCACTTGAGGTGCCGGCGAGGGGAGGTAATGGAGGAGTGAGAGCAAGAGATTGCTTGAGTTTGGGAGGATAACAGAGTTGAAACAAGCAGGGGTTAACCCGTTGAGTTGGTAAAAATAAAGCCGCTCAACAGGAGGATGCTTCAACAAGAAAATATCATAAAAAGTGAGTGGAAGAGAGAATTCAACAGCAGATTCAGGCGAGTTGATGGAGTAACTTGGTTGACCTCAAGAATTTCATTCTGGTAGGCAACGCAATGGCGGCGCACCTATGAAACAGCTCTTTTTTTGACCTTTTTCTTTTGTCTATCGGCCCTTGACGTCTATAACCATATCTATAATTTATACCATACACTGATAGTAACATGCAGTAAATGTCCATTTTACCCTTTTAATTTTTTACCAATTACTTGACACTTATAGAAAAAGAATGTAACGCCTCCCCAGTATTAAACAACAAAAATACCTTTTCTTTAAGTGAGAAACCGTTACAATGCCCCTCGTTTCTTAAATAATAATAATATCTTTTTAAAAAATATCAAATCACTATAATGCATCCTATGTCCCAATGATAAAAAAATTCCCCCTATAAATAACGAATTATAATACCTTTATGTCAAAATCATAATTATAAAATTATTGTATATCTCTCTTATTATAATTGCAAAAATATGTTTATTATCAAAATTATTAAAATATCCTCTTATTATATTTAGAAAATGTCTTCCTGCCAAAATTGATTAAAATAACTAAGATTAATAGCACCAATAATTCTTAAACTTTGACACAAATTCTATTTCGTTTCCTAATTTTTAAAAAATTTTAATCAAATCCTTAATTAGTTAAAGTTATCCCATTTTTGTCCTTCTTTCTATGTAATCATCTAAATCGACGAAAATATCAATTAACATTATGTGATAACTTTAGTTAATATCTCACATAATAGACGAGAATCTAAAACAGAATTCTCTCAAAATTTAGATATCAAAGTCTAAACTATATCAAAATTTTATATATTTCATATATATTTTATAAACTATTAAATTTAAAATTATTTTTTATATGTTTTATTATAATATAATTTAACAGTTATATTTTTATTTTTAATAAAAGAATGGTTTTTTAAAAATTAAAAATATGTTAAAAATTCAAATTCAATATGATTTTAAAAACAAAAAATTATTTTCTTTTAAAAATATTATTTTACTCATAAATCATAATAAAAGTATTATTTTTTATCCATAAAATATGTATTTTAAAATATTAAATATCTTTTATTTTCCTTTTTTCAAATATATTTTCTAAAAAAGTAAATGAAGGAAAAGATAAAAATAATTCAAGAAAAATTTGATTGTTATATATTTCAAATATATTTTATAAAAAGTTTTATTTTAATTCTTATTATAATTTGATTTATCACTAAAATAATATTTTTAATAGAAAATAGATTTTAAAAAAGTTAAAATTAAGTTGAAAATTTTAAAATAATCTTGTTAAAATTGCAATGCATTTAAAAAATTAAGTAAAAATTTTTTAAATAGTTTAAGAAATTAAAAAAAAAAAAACACTCTATATCATTTTAAAATATTATGTAACAATTTTTAGATCATTTTCAAAAATAGATTTATTAATATATTCAAAAATATAAAAACTTTATATTCGTATAAAATAAAAAAAATAATTTAAAACATTTTTATTTTTTCTTTTTTATAAAACTTATTTTATAAAATATATTTAAAAAATGAAAGATATTTATTATTTTAAAAAATAAAATTTTTGAATAGAAAATAATATGTTTTATTATGACTTATGAGCAAAATAATATTTTTAATAATATTTTTATTGTTTTTAAAATGTATCATTTTTTAAAAAATAATTTAAAAATGTTAACTTCATTTTAAGTTTTGAATATCTATTTTCTATTTAAAACAAGAAATATATAATAACTTATATTATAATAAAAAAAAGCTAATATAATTTTAAATTTAATTTTTTTATAAGTCACGTATAAAATATATAAAATTTTGAAATAATTTTATTTTTGATCCCTAAACATTCAAAAATTGTTATTTTGATCCCTCATCTACTACATAAGTTGCTAACTGACATTATCACATAATATTAACTGGTATTTATCATCAATTTAGATGATTTTATAAACAAAAAGACCAAAATATAGCAACTTTGGGTAATTAGAGATATGATTAAAACTTTTTAAGAAAATAGATCAAAATTGAATTTTGGTTAAAGTTTAGGAACTACAAGTGTGGAGACTACACCCAACCTACGAGTTATTATTCACTTTTACCCAAAGGTTTCACGGTTTTGTCCAACAAAAGGTGCCTTACAAGTTTGGGATTAAGTTTCTACATATATATCATTTCTTATCCACACATTCTTCTAATATAGGATTGAGGCGTTACTATCTCCCCACCTTTAAAGCTTGACGTCTTTATCAAGCTGAGTTGTAGCACTTAGTTACTTTCACGATCGTTAACTGGTGACAAGTCTGATACCATTTATGGAGACCTGCACCCAACCTACGAGGTATTATCCGCTTTCACCTGAAAGTTTTATGATTTTATCCCACAAAAAGTTGCCTTACAAGTTTGGGTTTAAATCTCTACATATATATCATTTTTTATCCACACATCTTTTTCGATGTGGGATTAAAGCGTTACAAACTCTCCACCTTTAATGCTTGACGTCCCTATCAAGTCAAGTCCATCCACAAAACCAAGATCACACTAGACCACCGTGTAGCATTTAGTAACTCCCATGATCCCATCGTGCAACACTTAGTGACTTCAACAACCATCGACTGATGATCGCTCTGATACCATTTGTGGAGATCTACACCCAACCTGCGAGGTATTATCCGCTTTGACCCAAAGATCTCACGATTTTATCTCATAAAAGGTACTTCACAAGTTTGAATTTAGATCTCTACATATATATTATTTCTTACCCACACATCTTTTTTGATGTGGGATTGAGAGCCTTACAACAAGTGTTATTAATTTAAATAACTATAATGCACCTTATAATTATTACAAAAATGTTTCTATGATTACTTCATAAGAAGTTACAGGTAATATTTTATTTTAAAATTGCTATAATATTTTTTTAATTTACATAATAAATTTTAACATAATAATATAAATTAATTATCTATTAAATTATTAAAATACCTTTATCATCATTCATAGAAATTTGACGTGTGAAATTTTATTTAAAAATTGCTATAATACTATTATTAAATTACATATATTAAATTTTAATATAATAAAAAATTAATTATGTATTAAATTACTAATCTCATTAAAATTATCAAAATACCCTTGCAATACTTTGATTAAGAGTTGATATATATCGTAAATAATTATAATAGCCTTTTATCATAATTACAAAAAGTCTCTCCTACCATAAATTAATTGAAGTTACAGTGATGCCCTTATTACCTTAATTTCACAAAATTACTATGACACTTTTATTATCATAACTGTGGAAATAACTCATTTTTTCTAACTTTTTAAAATTATTATAATACTCCTATTATAATTACAAAAATATCTTTTTTATCATAATTTATTAAAATTATTAAAATATCCCATATCGTAACGATAAAAATGTCCTTATCATTGTTTTATAAAAATTGACATATGACATTCATTTTTTAAAATTATTATAATATCTTTATTAAATTAAATATTAAAATAATGACAAATATATTTAAAATAAAAATAATAATAATAATAAATTTTAACAGAAAAATAATTTATCCCAACATAACGATTAATTATTTCTACTAATAATGTATAAGAGACGACAATATCAAGAAACAAGAATATAAGGGCAAAAAATATGATCGTTGAATCATTAGATCATTGATTCTGACTCTCGCTTTATTCACAGTTCTCACTTATTATTCGACTGACATTGCTGGCCTCACCTTGAAACCAATATAAAATGGCTCACCCAAAATAATTCGAATCATGAAATAATATTTTCATACGTTTTATAAGTTTTTCTATTCTTAATACACTCAAAAAAATATGAATCAATCTTTTAATTTTGTTATTTTAACAATGCACGAAATAATATTTACGTATAATGTTTTTGGCAAGAAAATATCTGTGATCTGCCATGCTTCCAGCAACCCCTCCCTTGGATCTTTTCATTCACGGTGCAAGTATCCCTCTGATTGATTTCTCACTCAGCGTCGGTAACAAATGCCAAGATTCCATGTCCACAGAACCCCGTGAATTTTCAAAGCTCCCCAGACGCTATCGGTGCTGCAGTAATCTGCCCATCAAAATGCCGATACCCATCAACAACAGTACAATTTACGGAAAAACAATGATCGAAACATCATTTTCACGCATCCATTCCAATTTCTCTTCTCCTTCTCTTGGTTTCCATGAGAAAGAGCAATCAGAGGTTTTTATTATTGACCAATTTGGCCAATTCATGAACTGACTGAGAGACCCCAACCTTATCTCGTTCCAAATTGGCTCATTTAATCATTATTTTAAAATTTTCATATGTAAATATTAAAATACTTTAATCTAATAAATTAAATTGTATATTATTTGAACAATCATGATTGATAACCAAATATGATGATAATGTTTTTTCACCATCTAGTTTTTTCCTTCGCTCTTTTCTTACTTTCACAGATACTGTGTGTTAGAAATTAAAATAAGACTTTAGTCATATATTTATATTGAAACTCTATAAACTTTCCCACGCAATGCTTATTAGATCAAAAACCTACATAATAATGAAATCATACTGAGCAACTAAGATATACAAAACTTATATATTAATGATCACTATTGAATTATTTAAGCTCTTATATATGTAGTATATTAAGATTAAATTTTCCAATATGTTTTATTAAATTTTAAAATCATTAACTAATTGTAATTCACATTATGAAAATATAAACATTCTCCCATTGAGATAATATTAATTGGGTATTTAATTCTAATAAATCAATTCTTTAATTTTAAGAAAACACAATTTGAAAATCTGACTTCAGACTAAATAACTTTATTTTATTGTGATCATAGTTTAAAAAAAAAATTTATTGTAACATTAAACTCTTCGTTTATAATCTCCCAAGCTTCCATAGCTTGAACCATGGATAAAAACATTCATCCTTATCCTCCAATGAATATACTTTGAACTATCTAGTATAGGAGGCTTCAAGATGCAAAAGCTCTAAAACTAATTGTTAGTTAAGTATATATAAATCAATTCAAGAGAGAGTGAATTCGATTGACTTCAAGTTTTTTCTAAAATTAAATTTCAATAAATGTTTGTGTAGAAATAATAATATATGAAATATATATAAATGAAATGTAAGTACAATTAAACTTGAAATTAAATAGAATATTAGGGATAGAGAATTTAAATACAATAACTTATAGAGGTTTGTGTTGGTATTTAACCTCCAAATCAAATCATATTTTGGCCAAGACTGTCATATTTGTAGTACTTCGATATTCGATATGTTATAAAGGTCTTGTTTATTTATCATGAAGTTTATTTACATGTATTTCACTGTTGATACTTACATAATAAAATCCTCAAAATATAAATAAAACTTTGCAAGAAAATTAAAATGAGATCGTAATTATGAGATTATCATTGCATAAAAGCTATATGTTCCAAAAAAATTCTTAGTCGATGTTTTATCAATAAGAAGACATGGACAAAAGCTATTGAGACTAGCACATAGTTATGCTCTTACTTATGAAGCAAGCAACTGATCTCATAGGTTGATGTTTGGGTTAAATTTAAGCTAACATGTTAGTGCTTATTACAAGAACAAGTTCACTGAACATAACTCCATATGCTAATACTATATGACAATTCATATAGTGTCTATAGCTACATTCTCATATGATGGTTATATAAGTGATCTTTTGACTTAAGATTACTTATGATTTTATATGATGAATGTTATATTTTGATTTTACTTATGGTTTTAACCAAGAATGCTTCAGTTGAGTTTTGTTAGGTATAATACAAAGCATATGAAGATGCATGAAGTAATCAATAAGGGATTCATCACATTGTGTGATCATGGGAGTATCTTAATTAGTCTTGATGAAATTAACTAGAGAAATTTTTGGTCAAAGTAAAATAAGAGTTTAAAATTATTCTAAAACTTATTTATGAGTTAATATTAATGACAAAACTTAACATGTTGAACATGATCGAGTAGATACTAAACCATACTCAATGTTCAAACCGAAATACTATGTGATGAAAAGATTTTATTTATACACTAAGATCATTCGGGATAGGTTGTCAATTCATATTAACTTTTCTTTAGCAATTGGGGATTATGGCAATGAAATTAGGACTAATCATGATTTATAAACATAATATTAGCTAATTTGAGAATTACTGATGAATCAAAAAATTTATTTCATCCATAGCCAAATACTAAGGCTCACAATGCTTGTGTTTATTGCTAACATGTTAAAAAACCTAATGGATCACAAACAATAAGACGATTTTGAAAGATTAAAATTGTTACAAATTAAATTGAACTTAATTTATTTTTACCATGACCAAAAATTAGAGGAAATAAAATAAGAAAGAGTGACTTTCCTTGTTTAGTGCATTTGGCCAAACATGGGGTATTTATGGAGATATGCATGTCTTACTTAACCTAATGTGGCTGAATGTCCCTTTATATAAGGAACACTAAGTTGCTACCTCTCTTATAAAAGGATACAATACATTCTTGATACAAAAAAAGCTAAGAGAAAGTCTAAGCAAAAAATTGAGAAAAAAAAAATGGTTTTGCAAGCACTCACTAGCTAGAGTGTGGTTTATGCTCTTCCCTACCTTAGAGAAAGATCTTTCATAAGAGTTAGTGTTGGTGACCATTAAAGGTTGTATATGTGAGTAGCCTTTTGGCTTCAGAAACTATTAGCAGATCACCATCTAGAACGAAAAGAGTTTTAGTACATAAGGTATACATAATAGCTAAAACCCATATAGTTTTTATCTATTGTATGTTTGTATGATCTTGTTAATTGATCTTTGTTTTAGGGAATTAAAAGTTTTAAAATTTTTCCACTTTAACTTTGATTATTGATGCTTAATTACCTTCAGTTTGATTCTTCCTACATCACCTATGTTCTCTTCCTTGACTTCCTTTTACGAATAAGTCCAATCCACTAAATTTTCAATCATATAATTACCTTTCAAGGTTTAAGTATAACCTTGAGAGTTTCAAACCTAAACTCACAAATTCTCTCAAAAAAATATCCCTTCTTTTAAACATTCAAAAGCACTAAGCTTACAAATGATTTTTGCAAACTAAAATACCTCTTAAAGGTTTAATGTTTGTTAATTTAGTATAATACATTGCTAGAAAACTGTTAAACAAAAAAAAATTTTTACCAACAAAAAATTTTCATCAACAATTATCGGTGGATTAATGACGATTTATGCATAGACCATTAAAAAAAATTACTATAGATTTACCAACAGAATACTGAGGGAATTTACTGATGAAAAAAAAATTCATTGGTATTTTGTAGGAGATGTTAGTGCAAGAAATTAGCAAATTGGTGCAAGATTGACCGATGAAAAAATCAGTAGGTAATCCATAGGTAAAGTCTTTATTGACAGATTTTTTCATCGATAAAAAATTTTCTAAAAAAGCTAATTCAGTGTAAAAAGATATTGAATGAAAAAAATTTTGGATTAATGACGAGTTTCATTGATGAAAGTCATAAAAACTTTGAATTATCAACGAATTTTGTCAGTAATCCATTGTTAAAAGTTATAAAAATTTGAATTATCGATGAAAATTTCATCGATAATCCGTTGCTAAAAACATTTAAAAATCAAATCATCTTTTTTTTCTTGATCCCCTGATCGACAAAAATTCCTAACCCCTCTTTTTTTTTTCATCCCCTGATCAACAAAAATTCCTAACCCCTTTTTTAATTGCTCATCTCTCTTCTCAATCTTCCATCTTTTTGTCGTTGTATGTGAAATCAAGTCACTCATGAAACCACTGTCGATAATTCTTTCGTCACTGGTTACTTATCCTCTACTATCCCTTACCGCACCTATTTCTCTCACACCTTGCCTTGCTTTTTTCATGGTTCTTACCATCCTTGCTTCCTTGTATATATACTAACTTGGAAATTGTAAATATGCATTAAAATTTTATGTTATTAGACTAAATCTTTGTTTAAAATTTATTGTTTGGGTAGAAATAGTTATTTAATTTTTTTATTTGAACTAGAAATAAGTATTTATATGCTTGTATTGGAGAATTTGTATACTTGTGTTAGAAAATAAAATTTCAGCATCTAACTTTAAACAATATATTGTTGCATATGTATTTGTGTTGGAGAATTTATGTTGAAATATTGTGTTATTGGATTGAATATGTTGAAATTTTGTTCTTCACCTTGAAATAGGTATTTCTTTTTTTGTTTATTTAAACTAAAAATAGGCATTTATGTGCTTGTGTTAGAGAATTGTGTACTTGTGGTGGAAAGTAAAATCTCAATCTCTAACTTGAAACAATATATTATTGCATACGTACTTATGTTGGGGAATTTATATTGAAATTTTTTATTCTTGTTGCTTACTTTCTTTGGAGTAAAATGGGCAATTTCTTTTTTGTTTATTTGAACTTGAAATAGGCATTTCTTTGTTATTGCAATAAAAGCATAATTATGCAAATTAAAATCTCAAAACATATTCTCAAACTTTAAACAAAGTATTATTACATATGTATTTGTGTTAGAGAAATTATTGAGTAAAATTTCAAATTGATAAGGTTTTGATCGCTACATAAAAAAACTATTAATTCAAACAATGTGACTTTTGAGCCTTTGTTAGTGTACACACCTATAAAATATATGTGCATGCATGTGCTAAATACCAATAATTGCTTTTTAGGACTTTAAGTATTATATTTTAGTTTAATATACTAAGAGTTACATTTTTGGGACCTTTATGATGATGCAATTAGGATTGAAAAATGGACAAAGATTATTCTTAAATGTATTCTCATTTAGATGTACAGAGATACATGAGCCAAAACTTCCGTGATGGTATAGGAAATTTATTGTAAAATGCTTATTCTCAACCATACTTTGTAAATAATGGAAAGAATAAGTGTCTTTGTACTCAATATGAAAATAGATGATTTTTAAAAGCAAATGTTGTGCGTGAGCTCTTTTATTATAAATGATTTACTCTTCATTATATGAGTTGGGCCTCACATGAGTAGTTGGATGTAGGACAACCATTCATAAGGAAGGATATCTTTGAACTGATTAGTGAAGTAAGAATAGAAAATTCGTATACTTGAATGGTTATGGATACTGTTTATCCTAATTTTAGGGTGGATGCTTCTCCTGCTAGTGAGGTAAAAGTTGATAAGCAATATCCAATGCAGACGCGACAAGCTTGTATTCTTTATTGAATGATGTAGATGAACCGTTGTGGTTAGACTATATGAAGCACACAATCCTCTTTTCTATGTAGCAACTTTTAAATTATAAATCAAAATTTAACATGAATCAATCATGTTTTAATCATTTGATAAACATAGTGAGTGATTAATTACTGGTAGATGATAAATTACCAAAACAATTCTATAAAATGAAAAAAAAAAAAAAGATGACGAAACTTAGACTTGGTTATAAGAAAGTTCATATATGTAAAAACAATTATATGTTGTTTGATAAGAAAGCAACAAATTTGGGTCATCATTGATATTTAAGGAATACGTCTAGTAGTGAGGCGAAAAATATATTCCTTATAAAATCTTATGTTATATGCCACTGATATCGAGACTTCAAAAACTTTATATGTCAACTGAAACTACTGAATATATGAAATTTTAAAAAGCAAATAGTATAAAAATACACTTTGACAAACAAATGAATAGGGACAAAAAAATCTTTCATTAATCGAAAAAAATAATCTTTTTCAAAGTAATAAAAATTAAGGTGAATTTACAATCAAAACCCAAAAAAAAATTTATTAGAAAATGAAAAAAAATAAAAAAAAACTCCCAGAAAATGAAGTCTTAGCAATGAAAATTTTTATCCATAATACTTTATTTTCCATTGGTTATAATATTATTGACAAAAAATTTCATTGATATAAACCTAATCAGTAATATAACTTCTTTAGTATTGAAAATTTTAATTAGTAAATTACGATAAAAATTTAATTGATAAAAATATTTTTACTTCTAGGAGCCTATGACAAGATGAGAAAGAAAGAAGAAAGTTGTTCGAAGCCTTTGAAAGTCCAAACATTAGAAGGCATAAGAACAAATGCGATAGATATGAGAAGGGGCCAAGAATGATAGTGGTCAAGTTAGGGAAAGAGATTGTGAGGGAGGAAAAATAAGAAAGAGAAAGAATGTTAGAAATTTTGTTTTTTCAAAATTTTGGGTTGAAATTTAATTTTAATTAATTGCCATGTACTATTGATAGAATTTTTTCATCAGTAATCCATCCTTAATCTAGTTCTCAATAGATTACCATGAAATATTTTATCAGTAATTTACATGTCAGCTTTTCTTGTTTCCTTCAAATATTTACCTTTAAAATACTTACAAATAAAATTTTGTCAATAATAGGTTTATAATTATTGGATTAATTTGTTTATTTTATTTTGTCAATATCGGTATTAAACAAATTTTTAATAGTAAAAAAATTAAGCTCATGAATTGATGGCCAAATATATTGAAGAAGGAAACCTGGGTCCATATACAACAACAAAAAAAAAAAACCATTTTCAATTTTTTAAAGGGACTAATCAAAATAACTCAGATAAATGAACTATGCTACCATATATAACAAAAAAAAATCACTTTCAATGTTTTAAAAGGACGAATAAAAATAATTTAGATAAATGAACTGTGCTACCTCCAAAAATTCCTTATTAATGATCATTTAAAACATAACAATCCTATACATATTTTATTTTAAAATTACTATAATATCCCTTTTAATTTATAAATTAACATAATAATACAAAGTAAATATCTAATAAATTATTAAAATACCTTTATCATCGTTCATAAAAGTTTGACATGTGAAATTTTATTTGAAAATTACTATAGCACTATTGTTAAATTATATATATTAATTTTAATATAATATAAAATTAATTATGTATTAAATTACTAATCTTATTCATATTATCAAAATACCCTTATAATTCTTTGATTAAGAGTTGACATATGTCCTAAATAATTATAATAGTCTTTTATAATAATTACAAAAAGTCTTGCCTACCATAAATTAATTGAAATTACAATGATGCCCTTCTTACCTTAATTTCACAAAATTACCATGACACTTTTATTAACATAACTGTGGAAATACGTCTTTTTTTCTAACTTTTTAATATTATTATAATACTCCAATTATAATTGCAAAAATATATTTTTTATCATAATAGATTAAAATTATTAAAATGTACCATATCGTAATGATAAAAATGCTGTTATGATTGTTTTATAAAAAATGGACATATGACATTCTTTCTTAAAAATTATTATAATATCTTTATTAAATTAAATATTAAAATAATTACAAATATATTTAAAATAATAAAATTTTAATAAATAATAATAATAATAAATTTTAACAGAAAAATAATTTATCCCAACATAACTATTAATTATATCTAGTAATAATGTATAAGAGACGACAATATCAAGAAACTAGAATATAAGGGCAAAAAATATGATCGTTGAATCATTAGATCATGGATTCTGACTCTTGCTTTATACACGGTTCTCTCTTACTCTATGCTTTTATTTATTCGACTGACATTAATGGCCTCACATTGAAACCAATATAAAATGGCTCGCCCAAAATAATTCGAATCATGAAATAATATTTTCATACGTTTTAAAAGTTTTTATATTCTTAATACACTCAAAAAATTATGAATCAATCTTTTAATTTTGTTAATTTTAACAATGCACGAAATAATATTTATGTATAATGTTTTTGGTAAGAAAATATCTGTGATCTGCCATGCTTGCCAGCGAGAAGTCGGGACTACAAGCAGGAACCCATTGGAACCCACGATCATCCACTCGTCCTCCTTTAATATCTGTGATCTGCCATGCTTGCCAGCAACCCCTCCCTCGTATCTTTTCATTCACGTGCAAGTATCCCCCCGATTGATTTCTCACTCAGCGTCGGTAACAAATGCCAAGATTCCTTGCCCATAGAACCCCGTGAATTTCCAAAGCACCCCAGATGCTATTGGTTGCTACAGTAATCTGCCCATCAATATGCTGAGACCCATCAACAACAATACAATTTACGGAAAAACAATGATCGAAGCATCATTTACACGCATCCATTTCAATTTCTCTTCTCCTTGGTTTCCACGAGAAAGAGCAATCAGAGGTTTTTATTATTGACCAATTTGGCCAATTCATGAACTGACCGAGAGACCCCAACCTTATCTAGTTCCAAATTGGCTCATTTAATCATTATTTTAAAATTTTCATATGTAAATATTAAAATACTTTAATCTAACAAAATAAATTGTATATTTATTTGAACAATCATGATTGATAACCAAATAAGATGTAATGTTTTTGAAGAATCTAGTTTTTTCCTTCGCTCTTTTCTTACTTTCATAGATACTGTGTGTTAGAAATTAAAATAAGACTTTAGTCATATATTTATATTGAAACTCTATAAACTTTGCCACAAAATGCTTATTAGATAAAAAACTTACATAATAATCAAATCATACTGAGCAAATAACATATACAAAACTTATATATTAATGATCATTATTGAATTATTTAAGCTCTTATACATGTATTATATTAAGATTAAATTTACCAATATGTTTTATTAAACTTTAAAATCACTAACTAATCATAATTCACATTATGAAAATTTAAACATTCTCCCATTAAGATAATATTAATTGGGTTATTTAATTCTAATAAACCAATTCTTTAATTTTAAGAAAACACAATTTGAAAATGTGACTTCAGACTAAATAACTTTATTTTATTGTGATCATAGTTTAAAAAAAAAGCAATTTATTGTAATATCAAACTCTTCGATTATAATCTCCGAAGCTTCCATAGCTTGAACCATGGATAAAAACATTCATCCTTATCCTTCAATGAATATACTTTGAACTATCTGGTATAGGAGGCTTCAAGATGCAAAAGCTGTAAAACTAATTGTTGGTTAAGTATAGATAATCAATTCAAGAGAGAGTGAATTGGATTGACTTCAAGTTTTTTCTAAAATTAAATTTCAATAAATGTTTGTGAAAAAATAATAATATATGAAATATATAAAAATGAAATTTAAGTACAATTGAACTTGAAATTAAATAGAATATAGGGGATAGAGAATTTAAATACAATAAGTTATAGATGTTTGTGTTGGTATTTACCCTCCAAATCGAATCATATTTTGGTCAGGACAGTCATATTTGTAGTACTTTGATATTCGATATGTTAAAAAGGTCTTGTTTATTTATCATAGATTTTATTTACATGTATTTCACTGTTGATACTTACATGATAAAGTCCTCAAAATATAAATAAAACTTTGCAAGGAAATTAAAATGAGATCGTAATTATGAGATTATCATTGCATAAAAGCTATATGTTCGAAAATAATTCTTAGTCAATGCTTTATTAATAAGAAGACATAAACAAAACCTGTTGAGACTAGCACATAGTTATGCTTTTACTTATGGAGCAAGCAACTAATCTCATATGTTGATGTTTGGGTTAAACTTAAGCTAACATGTAGGTGCTTATTGCAAGAATAAGTTCACTGAACATAACTCGATATGCAATACTATATGGTAATTCATATAGTGTCTATAGCTACAATCTCATATGATGGTTATATAAGTGATCTTTTGACTTGAGATTACTTATGATTTTATATGATGAATATTAGATTTTGACTTTACTTATGGTTCTAACCAAGAATGCTTCAGTCGAGTATTATTGGGTATAATACAAAGCATATGAAGATGCATGAAGTAATCAATAAGGGATTCATCACCTTGTGTGATCAAGGAGTATCTCAATTAGTCTTGATTGAATTAACTAGAGAAATTTTTTGTCAAAGTGAAATAAGAGTTTAAAATTATTCTAAAACTTATTTGTGGTTAATGTTAGTGACAAAACTTAACATGGTTGAACATAATCGAGTAGATACTAAACCATACTCAATGTTCAAACTAAAATACTATGTGATGAAAAGATTTTAATTATACACTAAGATCATTCGAGATAGGTTGTCAAGCCATATTAACTTTTCTTTAGCAATTGGGGCTATGGCAATGAAATTAGCACTAATCATGATTTATAAACATAAGATTAGCTAATTGAAGAATTAGTGATGAATCAAAAAATTTGTTTCATCTATAGCCAATTTCTAAGGTTCACAATGCTTGTGTTTATAGCCAATATGTTCAAGAACTTAATAGATCACAGACAATAAGACAATTGTGAAAGATTAAAAGTGTGACAAATTAAATTGAACTCAATTTATTTTTTGTATGACCAAAAATTAGAGGAAATAAAATAAGAAAGAGTGACTTTCCTTGTTTAGTGCATTTGGTCAAGCATGGGGTATTTATAGAGATATGCATGCCTTACTTAACCTAATGTGGTCGAATGTCCCTCTATAGAAAGAACACTAAGCTACTACCCTTTTTATAAGAAGATACAATACTAATTGATACAAAAATAAGCTAAGAAAAAGTCTAAGCAAAAAATTGAGAAAAAAAAAAGATTTTATAAGCACTCACTAGCCAAAGTGTGGTTTGTGTTCTTTCCTACCTTAGAGAAAGATCTTTCATAAGAGTTTGTGTGGGTCACCATTATAGGTTTCACACTGGGTAGCCTTTTAGCTTTGAAATCTATTGAAAGATCACCATCTAGAACCAAAAAGCTTTAGTACACAAGGTACACACAATAGCTGAAACTCATATAGTTTGTATCTGTTGTGCATTTATATGATCTTGTTGATTGATCTTCTTTAGGAATTAAAAATTTTAAAAATTTTCCATTTTAACTTTGATTATTGATGCTTAATTACCTTCAGTTTGATCCTTTCTTAGGCACCTTCATTCTCTTCCTTGGCTTTCTTTTACGAAATCAGTCAATTCCACTAAATTTTCAATCATATAATTACTTTTCAATGTTTAAGTATAACCTTGAGTGTTTCTAACCTAAACTCACAAATTCTCTTAAAAAGATACCCCTTCTTTTAAACATTCACAAGCTCTAATCTTACAAATGATTTTTGCAAACTAAAATACCTCTCAAAGGTTTAGTGTTTGCTAATTTAGTATAATACACTATTAGAAAACTATTAAACACCAACAAATTTTTACCAACAAAAAATTTTCATCAATAATTATCAATGGATTGTTGATGATTTATGGATGTTAAAAAAAATTACTATAGATTACCAATGGAATACCGAGGGAATTTACTAACAAAAAAAATCCATTAGTATTTTGTAGGTGATGTTAGTGCGAGAAATTAGCAAATTGGTGCAAGATTGACCGACGAAAAAATCAGTCGGTAATCCATAGGTAAAGTCTTTATTAGATGGATTTTTTCATTGATAAAAAATTTTCTAAAAAAACTAATTTGGTATAAAAAGATAATGAATGAAAAAAATTTTGGATTAATGATGGATTTCGTCAATGAAAGTCATAAAAACTTTGAATTATCAATAAATTTTGTCAATAATCCATCATTAAAGTTATAAAAATTTGAATTATCAATGAAAATTTCATTGATAATTCGTTGTTAAAAACATTTAAAAATCAAATTCTCTTCCTTTTTCTTCCTCCCTTGATCAACAAAATCCCTAACCCCTCTTTTAATTGCTCTTCTCTCTTTTCAATCTCCCCTCTCTTCGTCGCCATACGTGAAGTCATGTTGTTCATGAAACCACCATCGATCCTCCTTTCGTCATTGGTTGCTTATTCTTTACTATCCCTTGTCGGCCATATTTCTCTCGCACCTTACCTTGCTATCTTCGTGGTTCCTACCATCCTTGTTTCCTTGTATAGATATTAACTTGAAAAATGTAAATATGCATTAAAATTTTATGTTATTAGACTAAATCTTTGTTGAAATTTTATTGTTTCGATAGAAATAGTTATTTAATTTTTTTATTTGAACTAGAAATAAGCATTTATGTGGTTGTATTGGAGAATTTGTATACTTGTGCTAGAAAATAAAAATCTCAATATCTAACTTTAAACAATATATTATTGCATATGTACTTGTGTTGGAGAATTTATATTGAAATTTTGTATTCTTAGATTAAATTTGTGTTGAAATTTTGTTCTTTGCCTTGAAATAAGTATTTCTTTTTTTGTTAATTTGAACTAGAAATAGGCATTTATGTACTTGTGTTAGAGAATTGTGTACTTGTGGTGGAAAGTAAAATCTCAATCTCTAACTTTAAACAATATATTATTGCATATGTACTTGTGTTGGAGAATTTATATTGAAATTTTTTATTCTTGTTGCTTACTTTCTTTGGAGTAAAATGGGCAATTTCTTTTTTGTTTATTTGGACTTGAAATAGGCATTTCTTTATCATTGCAAAAAAGCATAATAATGCAAATTAAAATTCACAAAATATTCTCAAACTTTAAACAAAGTATTATTACATATGTATTTGTATTGGAGAAATTATTGAGTAAAATCTCAAATTGATAAGGTTTTGATAGCTATATAAAAAAACTATCAATTCAAACAATAAAACTATCAATTCAAACAATGTGACTTTTGAGCCTTTGTTTGTGTACACACCTCTAAAACATAAGTGCATACATGTGTTAAATACCAATAATTGCTTTTTAGGGCTTTAATTATTTATATTTTAGTTTAATATACTAAGAGTTACATTTTTTTGACCTTTTATGATGATGCAATTAAGGTTGAAAAAATGGACAAAAATCACTCTTAAATGTATTCTCATTTAGATATAAAGAGATACATTAGCCAAAACTTTCGTGATGGTGTAGGGAATTTATTGAAAATGCTTATTCTTAACTATTGTGTAAGTAATGGAAAGAATAGGTGTCCTTGTACTCAATATGAAAAAAGATGATTTTTAGAAGCAAATGTTGTGCGTGAGTTCTTTTATTATAAAAGATTTACTCTTTATTATATTAGTTGGGTCTCACATGGGGAGTTAGAAGTAGGACAATCATTAATAAGGAGGGATACCTTTGAATTGATTAGTGAAGGCAGAATAGAAAATTCATATACTTGAATGGTTATGGATGTTGTTTATCCTGATTTTAGGGTGGATGCTTTTCCTACTAATGAGGTAAAAGTTGATGAGAAAGATCCCAATGCAAATGTGAGAAGCTTGTATTCTTTGTTGAATATTGCAGATGAGCCATTGTGGTTAGACTGTATGAAGCACACAATCCTTTTGCTGAATAGCAACTTTTAAATTATAAATCAAAATTTAACATGAATCGATCATGTTTTGATCATCTGATAAGCATAGTGAAGGATATGTTTTTGGTGGATGATAAATTACCAAAAAAATTTTATAAAATGAAAAAAAAATGGATGATGAAACTTAGACTTGGTTATAAGAAAGTTCATATATACAAAACAATTGCATGTTGTTTTATAAGAAAACAACAAATTCAGGTCATCATTGATATTTAAGGAATAAGTATAGTGGTGAGACGAAAAATATATTCCTTATAAAATCTTATGTTATTTGCCATTGATATCGAGACTTTAAAAACTTTATATATCAACTGAAACTACTGAATATATGAAATTTTAAAAAGCAAATAGTATGAAAATACACTTTGACAAACAAATGAATGGGGACAAAAAAAAATCTTTGATTAATCTAAAAAGAAATAAAATCTTTTTCGAAGTAATAAAAATTAAGGTGAATTTACAATCAAAACACATAAAAAAATTTATTAAAAAATGAAAAATAAGCAAAAAAAAACCTACCAGAAAATGAAGTATTAGCAATGAAAATTTTTATCCATAATTTTATTTTCCATTGGTTATAATATTATTGACAAAAAAATTTCATTGATATAAACCTAATCGGTAATATAACTTCTTTAGTATTGTAAAATTTAATTAGTAAATTATGATAAAAATTTCATTGATAAAAATATTTTTACTTCTAGAAGCCTATGACAATATGAGAAAGAAGGAAGAGAGTTGTCTGAAGCCATCGAAAGTCCAAACATCGGATGGCATAAAAACAATTGTGATGGACATGAGAAGGGGGTGAGAATGAAAACGGTCAAGTTAGGGAAAAAGATTGTGAGGGAAGAAAAATAAAAAAGAGAAATTTTGGTTTCTCAAATTTTTGGGTTGAAATGTAATTTTAATTAATCGCCATTGACAAATTTTTTTCATTTGTAATCCATCCTTAATCTGGTTCTCGATAGATTATCGCGAAATATTTTGTCAGTAATTTACACGTTAACTTTTCTTGTTCAAATATTTACTTTTAAAATACTTGCAAATAAAATTTTGTCCATAATAGGTTCATAATTATTGGATTAATTTGTTTATTTTATTTCGTCAATATCGATTTTAAACAAATTTTTAATAGTAAAAAAATTAAGCTCATGAATTGATAGCCAATTATTTTGAAGAAGGAAACTTGGGTCCGTATTTAACAAAAAAAAAAACCATTTTCAATTTTTTAGAGGGACAAATCAAAATAACTCAGATAAATGAACTATGCTACTATATATAACAAAAAAAAAAAAACAATTTCAATTTTTTAAAGGGCTAATAAAAATAACTAAGAAAAATGAACTATGCTACCTCCAACAATTCCTTATTAATGATCATTTAAAACATAACAATCCAAAACACTCACTTGATTATGACACATAAAAATGAAATGGACATTAAGAAATAACTGAAGAAAAAAAGAAGAGCAATACATTATTTTTATCTGCCACAAGATGCTCATCATCAATGTGATTAAGGGTATAATTAATTGAGTTCAAACCAATATAGTATGAAGCTCGAGCTCAAGCTCAACTTAAAATTCGAGACTCAAATTTGACTCGAACTCGATCGAATTTTTTTTTAGCTCAAACTCGACTCGAAATAAAAATTAAATTGCTCGAACTCGTTCAATTAGGCTCAATTAACATTTAAAATGAGCTTGATTCTTATATTCGATAAAAACTTGATTGTTTGTATTTAAGTTCGAACTTAAGTTTGAGATATTTTATTAATTAAAATAATTAAAATATATTAAAATATAAAAGTTTGATAAGACTTCCGAGCAACTCGAGTCAAATATAAAATATAAAAATTCGATTAGGATCGCGAGCAATTCGAGTGAAAAATAAAAATGCTCGAATTTAGCTTCAATTAATAAGTCAAGTTACTTGAGCTCGACTTGATAATAATCGAATTGAATTTGAATTTTATTCAAATCAAATCTAAATAATTTGTGAGTATTAATATATTATTTACACATCTAAATGCGACAACACAAGCCAATGATATTAAAATGCTACGAATAGAAAAGGCATGGAAATTCCTAAGTTGTATCATCTTCTCCATCTAAACCCATTTCCGAACATTAAATCAGTCAAATGCTAGGATCGGGCTAGGGATTTTTGGAGAACAAGCAGATTTGGGGAAAATTAATTCAAAAAAGTAAAGAGGGGAAGAGAAATAAAAAAGAGTTTTACGTGGAAGTGAGAACATCGGAGGACGATGGAGGACAACAGTTCATGGTGGCAATGACGGTCAGATTCTAGGTTAAGGGTTGTTGGATTTTGGGATTTAAAAGTGTAAAGTAGAAAAGCAATAATTAAAGACGGAGGATATAGAAAGAAAAATACTTTTTTTTGAGCAATAGTTAGCCAACCATACCTCTTAACCACATGAACAATAAAATATTCTACATGATTAGTTGTCATGTTAACATTAGCATGTACAATGCAATATGAGCATAGTCAATGACATGCAATGTCAACATGATCAATGATCGTACTAGCGAAGATACGGGTGCAAATTTGATATTGTTAATATTTAAATTAACATTAACGAATCTTTAAAATAAAAGGATGTGATTTATATAAATTATTCTGTAGAAATTAAATTTAAAATTTTAATTAAATATAGAAATTAATTACATAATGTGAAGAATAAATTAAAAAAAAAAAACTTTTATATTAATGAAGTGAAGATGATTCACTTAAGGAGATGATTCGCATCAAATATAAACTAATACAATCAATCCAACTTCTCAGCATGTTAAAACATCTTTTAGAAACAAAGAAGAAAAATTCCCCATCTCATGCTTTCTCAAAGCCAAACCAACCTCAACTCCCTTGCTCCCATCTCTACTCTCAGCCATGGAAATAGCTTCATTCTCATCAATGGAAACAATTACCACCTTCAATGGCTTCCCCCAACCAAAATCTGAACCATAAACATCAAATCGAGGTGGCCCTGCAACACTAATGATCTGCGCTTGTTTTGATAACTCACTTAAATTCAAAACAGTTGACAACTTCTCTTCTATTCCATCAAGAACCCCTTTCTCCAACAATTCTTTAACCATGCCACTTACCTTTTGAACAGCTAAAACAAACCCGCTTTCACCAAAGAAATCTCTTGCCTTCAGTATATTTCCTGCAATTGTATTACAATTTCCGAAAAAATTTTCTGGAACAGGAGGGTTTAATCGTGGCCTGCGATCGATTGTGAATCCTAAACAAACATTTCTACCACCATCCCCGCCTCTAGGTCTCACTATGCAAGTTGTTATATAAGCAAGTGTAAGAACAAAAGTCGATAGATGAAGCCCCTTCCCACTATCTGATAATTTAGACAAAACCCTTTCTCTTAATTTCTTGAAATATTGATCTCAACCGTGGCTCGAACTAGATTTGGAGCTTCTCGTTTGTTTGGCAAAATCTTCAAGTTTTTCTTATTAGTATCAGGATCTGACCCGATACTAGCAAGCCATTGCTTCAAATATAACATGTCAACTTCATCAGGATCTTTTATAACACTCCGATCAAAAAATGGGGTTAGCACTGGAGGCAAGGGTGAATTTTCTGTATTACCTTGCTTGCATATATAAGCACAAGACTTGACGAACAAGGTTGTTGTTTTACAATCGAGAACTGCATGGTGAGCTGTGATTCCAATGCAAAACCCCATATTTGGAAAAGGGTTATCTGCAAAGATATAGTTGATGCTGAATCATGTGATGTTATGAGCTTAGGTGTCAAAGGGTGTAACTCAACAGCTTCATAGATTCCATTGCCAGACAGAAGGTTAAAGTCTACGTCGGACTCAGCAACTGTGAGTGGCACTCCATCACTTGGAGTGTACAGAATGATGGGATTAGGGGATTTGATGGCCACTTGAGGTTGCCGGCGAGGGGGAGGTAATGGAGGAGAGTGAGAGCAAGCGATTGCTTGAGTTTGGGAAGGATAACAGAGTTGAAACAAGCAGGGGTTAACCCGTTGAGTTGGTAAAAATAAAGCCGCTCAACAGGAGGATGCTTCATCCAGAAAATATCATACAAAGTGGTTGGAAGAGAGAATTCAACAGCAGATTCAGGCGAGTTAGAGGATGGGGTAACTTGGTTGACCTCAAGAATTTTCATTCTAGTAGGCACCGCAATGACGGTGCACCTATGAGACAGCTCTTTTCTTGACCTTTTTCTTTTGTCTATCGGCTCTTGACGTCTATAACTATATCTATAATTTATACCATACACTGATAGTAACATCGCAATAAATGTCCATTTTACCCTTCCAATTTTTTACCAATTACTTGACACTTATAGAAAAAGAATGTAACGCCTCCCCTGTATTAAACAACAAAAATACATTTTCTCTAAATGATAAACCGTTACAATGCCCCTCGTTTCTTAAATAATAATAATATCTTTTTAAAAGATATCAAATCATTATAAATAACGAATTATTAGAATACTCAAAAATCATAATTATAAAATTATTGTATATCTCTCTTATTATAATTACAAAAAATGTTTATTATCAAAATTATTAAAATATCCTCTTATTATATTTACAAAATATCTTCCCACCAAAATTGATTAAAATAACTAAGATTAATAGCACCAATAATCCTTAAACTTTGACACAAATTATATTTCGTTTCCCAACTTTTAAAAATTTTAATCAGATCCCTAATTTGTTAAAGTATCCTAATTTTGTCCTTCTTTCAATGTAATCATCTAAATCGACGAAAATGTCAATTAACATTATGTGATAACTTTAGTTAATATCTCACATAATAGACGAGAATCAAAAATAGAATTCTCTCAAAATTTAAATATCAAAGTCCAAACTATATCAAAATTTTATATATTTTATATATATTTTATAAAATATTAAATTTAAAATTATTTTTTATATGTTTTATTATAATATAATTTAACAGT
This sequence comes from Durio zibethinus, assembly GCF_002303985.1. The sequence continues at coordinate 20,987,379 of NW_019168470.1, read as the reverse complement.
TATATTTTTGTTTTTAATAAAAATATTTTTTAAAAAAATTAAAAATATGTTAAAAATTCAAATTCAACATGATTTTAAAAACAAAAAAGTATTTTCTTTTAAAAATATTATTTTACTCATAAATCGAAATAAAAATATTATTTTTTATCCATAAAATATGTATTTTAAAATATTAAATATCTTTTATTTTCCTTTTTTCAAATATATTTTATAAAAAAGTAAATGAAGGAAAAGATAAAAATAATTCAAGAAAATTTGATTGTTATATATTTCAAATATATTTTATAAAAATTTTAATTTTAATTCTTATTATAATTTGATTTATCACTAAAATAATATTTTTAATAGAAAATAGATTTTTAAAAAATTAAAATTAAGTTGAAAATTTTAAAATAATCTTGTTAAAATTGCAATGCATTTAAAAAATTAAGTAAAAATTTTTTAAATAGTTTAAGAAATTAAAAAAAAACACTCTATATCATTTTAAAATATTATGTAACAATTTTCAGATCATTTTCAAAAATAGATTTATTAATCTATTCAAAAATATAAAAACTTTATATTTGTATAAAATAAAAAATATAATTTAAAACATTTTTATTTTTTCTTTTTAATAAAACTTATTTTATAAAATATATTTAAAAAGAAAAAATGAAAGATATTTATTATTTTAAAAAATAAAATTTTTGGATAGAAAATAATATGTTTTATTATGACTTATGAGCAAAATAATATTTTTAATAATACTTTTATTGTTTTTAAAATGTATTGAATTTTTAAAAAATAATTTAAAAATGTTAACTTCATTTTAAGTTTTGAACATCTATTTTCTATTTAAAACAAGAAATATATAATAACTTATATTATAATAAAAAATGCTAATATAATTTTAAATTTAATTTTTTTATAAATCATGTATAAAAATATATAAAATTTTGAAATAATTTTATTTTTGGTCCCTAAATATTCAAAAATTATTATTTTGATCCCTCATCTACTACATAAGTTGCTAACTGACATTATCACATAATATTAACTGGTATTTATCATCAATTTAGATGATTTTATAAACAAAAAGACCAAAATATAGCAACTTTGGGTAAATGGAGATCTGATTAAAACTTTTTTAAGAAAAGAGATCAAAATTGAATTTTGGTTAAAGTTTAGGAACTACAAGTGTGGAGACTACACCTAACCTGCGAGTTATTATTCGTTTTGACCCGAAAGTCTCACGGTTTTGTCCAACAAAAGGCGCCTCACAAGTTTGGGATTAAGTTTCTACATATATATTATTTCTTATCCACACATTCTTCTAATATGAGATTAGAGGCGTTACTATCTCTCTACTTTTAAAACTTGACGTCCCTATCAAGCTGAGTTGTAGCATTTAGTGACTTTCACGATCGTTGACTGGTGACTGGTTTGATATTATTTATGGAGACCCGCATCCAACCTATGAAGAATTGTCCACTTTGACCAAAAATTTTACAATTTTGTCCCACAAAAACGCCTTACAAGTTTAGGTTTAGATCTCTCTATATATATATATCATTCTTTATCCACACATCCTTTTCGATGTGAGATTGGGGCCATTACAATCTCTCTACCTTTAATGCTTGACGTTCCTATCAAGTCGAGTCCATCCACAAAACCAAGATCACACCAGACCACCGTGTAGTACTTAGTGACTCCCACCGTGTAACACTTAGTGACTCTCACGACCGTCGACTGATGACCGCTCTTAATACAATTTGTGGAGATCCACACCCAATCTGTGAGGTATTATCCGCTTTGACTCAAAGATCTCACGATTTTATCCTATAAAAGGTACTTCACAAGTTTAAATTTAGATCTTTACATATATATTCTTCTTTACCCACACATCCTTTCCGATGTGGGATTAAGAGCCTTGCAACAAGTGCTATTAATTTAAATAACTATAATGCACCTTATAATTATTACAAAAATGTTTCTATGATTACTTCATAAGAAGTTACAGGTAATATTTTATTTTAAAATTGCTATAATATTTTTTTTAATTTACATATTAAATTTTAATATAATAATATGAATTAATTATTTATTAAATTATTAAAATACCTTTATCATCATTCATAAAAATTTGACGTGTGAAATTTTATTTGAAAATTGCTATAATACTATTATTAAATTACATATATTAAATTTTAATATAATATAAAATTAATTATGTATTAAATTACTAATTTCATTGAGATTATCAAAATACCCTTGCAATACTTTGATTAAGAGTTTATATATGTCGTAAATAATTATAATAGCCTTTTATCATAATTACGAAAAGTCTCTCCTACCATAAATTAATTGAAATTACAGTGATGCCCTTCTTACCTTAATTTCACAAAATTACTATGACACTTTTATTATCATAACTGTGGAAATACCTCATTTTTTTAAACTTTTTAAAATTATTATAATACTCTTATTATAATTGCAAAATATCTTTTCTATCATAATTGATTAAAATTATTAAAATATCCCATATCGTAATGATAAAAATGCCCTTATGATTGTTTTATAAAAATTGACATATGACATACATTTTTAAAAATTATTATAATATCTTTATTAAATTAAATATTAAAATACTTACAAATATATTTTAAAAAATTAATAAATAATAATAATAATAATAATAATAAATTTTAACAGAAAAATAATTTATCCCAACATAACGATTAATTATTTCTAGTAATAATGTATAAGAGAGGACAATATCAAGAAACTAGAATATAAAGGCAAAAGATATGATCGTTGAATCATTAGATCATTGATTCTGACTCTTGCTTTATTCACAGTTCTCTCTTACTCTATGCTTTTATTTATTCGACTGACATTGCTGGCCTCACCTTGAAACCAATATAAAATGGCTCGCCCAAAATAATTCGAGTCATGAAATAATATTTTCATACGTTTTATAAGTTTTTATATTCTTAATACACTAAAAAAAAAATGAATCAATCTTTTAATTTTGTTAATTTTAACAATGCATGAAATAATATTTATATATAATGTTTTTGGTAAGATAATATCTGTGATCTGCCATGCTTGCCAGCAAGAAGTCAGGACCACTAACAGGAGCCCACGATCATCCACTTGATGTTGCCAGCGAGGGGAAGGTAATGGAGGAGAGTGAGAGAAAGAGACTGCTTGAGTTTGGGGAGTATAACAGAGTTGAAACAAGCAGGGGTTAACCCGTTGAGTTGGTAAAAGAAGGGACGCAGCACAGGAGAAAGCAAGAACCAGAAAATGTCATAGAAAGTGAGTGGAAGAGAGAATTCAACAGCTGATTGAGGTGAGTTAGAGGATGGAGTAACTCGGTTGACCTCAAGAATTTTCATTCTGTTGGGCAAAGCAATGGCGCAGCTATGAAACAGCTCTTTTCTTGACGTTTTTCTTTTGTTGATTGGCTCCTCCCAGATTAATGTAGAAGGGATGATAATATCAAAGAAACTCAGTATAAAGGAAATTAAATGTGATAGAAACTTTGAAAGGAACAGTTCATTGAATTATTATTTACAGTTCTCTGACCATTGATAATATCAAAGAAACTTAGTATAAAGGAAATTAAATGTGATAGAAACTTTGAAAGGAACAGTTCGTTGAATTATTATTTACAGTTCTCTGACCATTGATAATATCAAAGAAACTTAGTATAAAGGATTTAAATGTGATGGCAACTTTCAAAAGAACAGTTAGATGAATCATTAGTTTCAGTTCATTGAATCATTATTTACAGTTCTCTGACCATTGATTTTCACTCTTGCCAAAGAGAAACACTGATTATTTACAGCTCTCTCTGACTTTATGGTTTTATTTATCCGATTGACATTGCTGACCGCACCTCGAATCCAAAATAAAATATTTCGCACAAAATAACTCGAATCAATCATGAAATAATAGTTTTGTAAGTTTTTATATTCCTGATATAGTCTAAAAGTATATGCCAATATTTTAATTCCATTGATTCTATGGATGCCTGTAGTAATATTCATGTATGTATGATGTTTTCAGTCAAAAAGTGAAAAAGAAGTATGTCAAATACGGCATTGGGCATTCACCGAAACAATATATATCGCATTGGGCCTCAAGGAGTCAGGACCTCAAACAGGAACCCGTTGGAGCCCATAATCATTCACTTGTATCCTCTAAAATCTGTGATCTGCCATGCTTGTCTTATCTTGTTGAGAAACCCCTCTCTCCTATGCTTTCATCATTGATAAGACAAGATGTCCTTTAATCGCCTGCCATACACCAATGGTTGGTGTCTCACTCAGCATCCGTAACAATTGCCAAGAATTGACGCCAATAGAACCCCGTGAATTTACAAGGCTCGCCATTTCCTACTTTGCTGAAGTAATCAGCAAGACAAATTATGTTATTAATTCTGGTATCATATGTAAAATTTGAATTTAATCTCTGTACAATAATTGTAATATTAAAACAATATTAGAAGTATTTACATTTTTTATTATTGAAATTATCATTTAATCTATGATAATTGATTATTTAATCTATTAAATTGCTGATATTGCACATTGATCACGTGATATGTCATTGACTCGATCACATAAATTAAAATGCTAGGTGATTAGATAATTTTTTTTATGACATGAATTTTTTACATGGAATTCTATTCCTTAAACCCCCAAATTTTAAAAAATTCTTAAATTTATCAAACACTTTTCCTCTCTACCTTTTATTTATTTTTCGTATATCTTTCAAATCAAAATCTTTTGACTCGAAATCAAACCTTAAAATTTTGCCTTCTATTTCCTCAAAATCCATTCGACTTCGAGGTTTGAAACCTATAAAAGTGAAGATTCAAAATAGTTATTATGATTTTAAGATCAAGTTCAACTAGTTATAGGTAATCAAAGTCGAAGAGCTGTAAGAGTCTTGCTAAGTTGCCATCACATAGAAAAATCACTTGGCTATTAATTGTTTTACAACTTTTTGTTTTAGGATTTTGCTCTTAATCAAAATACATTGACTTTTAATTTTGATGACTAGCCATTTTGAGTCATTTTGATTGTTGAACACATTTGAGTTTAAGATTTGAGTCTGTTGAATAAATTGTAGTAATATACTGTTGCTTTTTATATGTATATATTTGTTGATAAATTAATTTAGATAGAATGTTGAAATTTTTTTAGAATTCAAATATAAACATGGAAATGCCTTTGGTTTCTTTTGAAAAATATGTGTATAGATCATACACTATTCACCTATGATTGTGAAGGTAATTCAATATACTGTTATTGTAGATTGAAAGCTTATTTAGTTACATCAACAAGTGATTATAATCATGGAAAAAGATTTTTTAGATGCAGCAACTATAAGGTATTGATTATTGTTTGCATGTTATAGAGTTTTATGTAGAGATTGATTATTATTCATTTTGTTGTTTAGGAAAAACCGTATAAGTTAAAAGATGTAGGTTTTTTATTTAACATGATCCAATAGGTGATGACTATACAAAAGGAATGATTATTAACATAAAGGATGCTAATAAAAATTTGAAAAAAGAGAATTTGATATTGATAGAAGAAAATGAAGCATTGACAAGAATTGTAGCTGAGCTTAAGAGGGAAAATGGATGTTTTAAAGAAATGTCTTTTAAAATCATCAACAAAGACTTATGTGATGAAGTGGCAACTTTGAAGGTTGAGATTGAGGTCCTAGAGACAAAATTGAAGACTTCTATTATGAATTCAAGAAGACAATCAAGAAAGAAGAAGATATACAAATTGGTTTTCATAGTGACATTTTAATTTTATAGTATTTGGCAATAAAACATGATAGGGATGATGTAATGAAGGGTGAATTTTTAACCCTTTCTTAAATGCTTAGCTAAGTTAATGAAATAGATTTTTTTGCTATAATAATTGTATTTATACATGGTTTATGAGTTTTGAGTAATGTCAAAACTTTATTCCTTATGTTCATTTTGTTTATGTCATTTGTAGTTCAATTTGACCACATCTGCCACATACATCACATTTTAAAAAATTGATAGAATATACATGAAACTATAAGGTTTTTTCATTTCAATCATAAATGCATAATGTATAGTTTCCAAATCCAACAATATGCTTTACTATACAAAAATAATATTTCATATTCACCCTATTGGTATGGTTTTGTTTTGCTATCATATAAACCCTAATGGTATGGTAGGATTAGGATATACAAAAAACTAGTTCCCTAAACCACAATAGCATCCTAAGCTTACAAAATGATCATAGATCATAGTTTATTTGCAAAAGCCAACCATAACCATCAAAAGCAATAAAAAAGACAAAAAGTAACAAAAAGCATATGTTTTTAAAGTCAAGATATTTCTTTCCCTTTTATTAATGTATTTTGTTGAATTGAGGTTAATGTGGAATTCAGTTATTGCCTTCTATTTCTTTGCAACCTTGTTGTTCTTTTATGCTTATTGTAAAAAAAGAATTACATGTTAAATTAGTATATGGAGATTGTCACTTGAATCAATATAGTTTGAAAAGAAAATTAGGTGTAAGGGTTACCAGTAATTGTTTCTAGTAATGCAAGATTTATGCCTTATACCATGTCTGCCTATGTTCATTTCACTAGGTCTTCCAAGATTTTTGATTTAAAAATAAAAAAGTAATGTCTGAAACAATATGTCACTAAACATGTTTGATTTATAGAATTGTGCAACCTAAATACATATATTTAGTATTAAGTATACAATGTTAGGGTTTTGGTATAAATCTATCCATTTTGCACATGGCCATGGTTTTTTCTTGTTCCTTATTTGTGTTGAGGTGTCACCTTTTCCTTTCATTGCCAAAGTACAATATCTTAACAACCATATAGATGAAACCCAGATTCAATTGAAATTAAATATATTAGATAACTATTTAGCTTACACATAATAGAAGTAGAGGCTTTTTTATCATTATAAGTTTTCTTGGCAAGTGTTGTGCTTGATCCTTGAGCATTATCCAACATGAAACATAAAACATACAAGCTTATGATGTCATATACCTTACAATGAAGTCCACTAGCAACATCAGTAAACATGTCTTCTAGCATATTTTTCTTTTTCTTTTGTCCACTTCAAGGTCTTGACATTTCAACACCACTTGCCTACATATTTAAAATAAAATATCTTAATTAGTTAAAAACATATTTAAAATGAATAACTATATGACATATTAAAATGTCTAAGAAAAAAATCATGAGTATAAATCATACAAATTCAGATATCCTCAAATAGCCTTGCTTGTTGTGGCCCTCTTCATGGTAAAAATCACATATCATAAGTTTTTCAACCCTTGAAAGTTTGGTCCTATTATTTCCTTTAAATGCTTCATTCTTCCTTTTCTTAGCAGGTTTGCCAAGCATTCTATACTTTTTGGCTAAAATAATCGACTTTTGATAGGATTTAACATAAAATGGTAGGCAACCGAATAGTTTTCCTTATTGAACCATGAAGATAAATAATGCATAGGATCTAACTCTTAATACATAATAGCAAACATTGCATGCAAGGAACCTCAAAAGTGTTATATTTCCTACAACTACAAGAATGCTACTACAACATCACTATGTAACTTTCTTTCACCTGGTTTTGTAAATCATCATAGAAAACTTCATGTTTAGTACCTCCATTCCATTCTACTTCCCATTTACCATAAAATCTCTTAGACTTTTCAAGTTTTTCAAGTATCCTAGGACCATAATTAATCTCTCATTTATTTACAAATTCTTTTTTTGGAACCATTCTTTTCATTACATACATCCTAATGTCTTCAAGCATGCTAATTATAGGCATGCACCTAGCTTCTAATATGACCCTATTAAATGTTCCACACATGTTATTATTAATCATAGCAGCCTTAATTATTTCACAAAAAGAAAAAGCTTGACAACAATCTTGGATAGGCGATATTTCTAAATCATCCCTTGCTTTTATCCCTCCTTCAATGCTTGCCATGGTATCTAATTGTTTTTTCACCTCTGGCTAAATTAGGGACCTAGCATAAATCCAAAACTACATTAAGTCTTTGCCTCTATTCTACTTTCTCCATCTAGCATTGCCTAGCACATATTTTTTGTTTAACTAATGAAAGCAACTCTTTGATATATCTTATAAAACCCTAGCACATGAATAAAGAAACATATACTAATTTGAATCCTAAACAAAAGTTTTATAAAACTATTAAATATTTAAATAAAAAATATATCTTTTGTATATCACTTATGATTGACCAACCAAGTCCATCATCAATATTCAAATCTTTACATAATTGGTTTACAAACTAAGATAAGTTTCAATATTATCTTTCTTCACCACAACTCATGCAATTAGGAACATTTGGTTATTCCTATCCCTTCCAATAGCCATAAGCAACCGTTCTTTGACCAACCATTTTCAAGAAGTATCCATCTAGTCTAATAATGTGTCTGCATCCCTTTAGCAAACTTTGTTTCAAGGCTCTAAATCAAATAAATATCTCTTCAAAGATAGGGTCTGATTTAAGTGTTCTCTATTGGTTGTTACATATACAATGCTTTTAGGATTTGTTGCTTTCAATTTCTTAGTATAGTCATTCAATGCTTCAAATTCCTTTTTATATTTTTTTTCCATTTTTCTAATAACCTTACTTTTAGTTGCCACACACACTATCGATGACATAATGGCACTTAAATTCTTTATCACCAATACTCTTAAATGTCTAGGCTTAATGAAAGGCATAGCAGTAATCTTCTCTCCATACTTTCTTGTAATCATAGTTGATTATTTTTTTAAGTAGGTAAGCATGAGTATTCCTTATCATATGTTTTGACCACAAATGTCTTATAAGTGCTATACCAAGAGCAAAAGATAGTCCACTTACAACCATTAGTAGTACATACAACTTTAGCTTTGATTTTATCATTTTTCATATACTTAAATTCAAATCTTTCCCTTGTTGAAAAGTTTGCAAGCACATTTTTAAAAATCTTTAGATTCTCAAACCTAAGTCGAAACACAAAATCAGTAAAGGTTGCATTTGGATTATAGTGCTTATAGCGAGATTGTACTCTTTTTGTGTCATCATCTAAAGATCCATCTATGTCTTTAAAACTAATAGGGTCAAATGAATCGAAATACTCACTCTCATACCCTCAAACCTTGTCAAAATCTAGAATAGGCTTAAACATTGACCACTACATCTTGTATTTTGAATAGGGACACTAATAAGATCATTATTATCATCATTCCTTTCACCATTTAAAGTTTTAGAGCATATATTTTTTTTCCTTTCAACATACTCTTTCAACTTTTACCTTCTAACCTCAAACTTATCATCTAAATCTGAATAAATAGTCACATTAGCCAACCTCTCTTTTTCAAATTCACTTGAATCACTTTTATTCTCATTTACATGCCTTATAGTGTCATCCCTTATATCTTTCCCGTCATCCTCTATATCTTCCCATCATCCTCTAGAGCTTTAGTAGAACTAACCCCTTCATCCCCTTTATATACCCTTTCATCCCCTGTTTGTCCCTTTGTATCTCTGCTACCAATTTGTCATTCATCCCTTGCATGTTCCATTTCAACCTTTACATCTTCTCTTATGTCTCCACTAATAATTGGTCTTTCATCCCCTATATGTTTCCCTTTAACTCCTATAGAACTTTCTGCATCTTTATTAACAATCGTTCTCTGATCCACTATATGTTTCTTTATATCTCTAGTAAAAATCAATTCATGATCCACTATATGTTCCTTTAAATCTCTCCACTCAAAATCAACCCATGATCCACTGCATGTTCTTTTGTATCTCTAGTAAAAATCAACCTCTCATTCATTGCATTCACCTTTTAATGTTCAATCACAATACATTCTTGATCCTTCTGCATTATCTATTTTTGTGTCACTGTAAAAATCCTCTAACCTAGGCGTAGAAGGTTTATGAACTATATAACATGTGCCATCATTAATTGCACTGCTAGTTAGAACCCCAACTTCATTACTTGATTCACCAACCTCAACAACTTTAATTGGTTCAATTAGTACATCTGGCACCTCTTTATCCTTAATGTTTTGTTTTAACCATTCTATATATATATATATATATATCCACAATCCGATTCTTCTTTGATTGATCAACTATTTCTAGTACATTTCTATCATTACATAGTAACTTCAACCCATTATCTAATGTTTTCCCATCTTCAACATAATAAACTCTCACGGAATTTGACAAATCATAACCTAGGAACTTGATTGTACCTAATATATTCCAATAATAAATATGGTCACAATCTTTAACATATTTTACTACTAACCCATTTACATATTAGAATCTTCTTTGGGTTCTTGCAAATGTCTCCCTATGATGGTTTCTTGCTTTACACCTGTTAGATTTCATACTATCAAATAAAAATAGACAACAAATCAAACCAATTAAACACATTAACTAGAGGAAAATAATGTGTTTTTTGACCACATATTGAAAATAATTTGACCTTGCTGTTATGGTACAGTGATAAATAGTATAATTAACTTTAACATTATGAAAATAATCATGCACATGCTTTAACTTTCTAACCAAAATAAACTATCCAAAAAATGTAAGCAATAGACAAACATGTGTACATCTAAATAGTTCTTTGGTCAAATTATCATCAGTAATGCTAGAACAAAACAAAAATAGCACACAAGAACACAAAAAGGACAATGCATGCTTTCCAAACATAAAACCAATATAATAATCCATACAAACCCTAAATCTAGATAATACTCACCTTTCAAAGCCTTTGAATATTTTCCTTTCTCGAAATGCACTATTTTTTGTACTTTTCTTTATTTTATCTGACTTTTTCTTTTTTACACAAGTTCTTTTGTTGTTTTTTCTTTTTTTTTTCTTTTTCTTCGACTCTTTAGTGTATAAAATCTTTCACAAATTTTTTGATTGAAGCTTAAACAAATTGTTTGGTTTTTTCAAATCGTTCAAAGCTTTAGGAAATTTTCTAACGTACAATGTTTCAATGGAATGGATTTTGATTTTCAGAGAAAATTTTAGGGTTCAATGAAAAAAGGGTTTTTTTCAGTTAAAAAGGGTTTGGAAATTTTAAGTAAAAAGAAAAAAGGAAAAAGGTTTGAAAATTTTAGAGATTTCTAAAAACTTAGGGGTTTAGGGGCTAGAATGCCACGTGGATAATATACATCATCGAAAAATGCCGAATCACCTAGCATTTTAATCCATGTCATTGGGTCAATGACACATTACTTGGTCAATGTGTCACGTTATCGATTTAATGAGCTAAATAACCAACCATCATAGATTGAATGATAATTTCAAATAACGAAAAAGTATAGATACTTCCAATATTATAATTATTGTGCAAGGACTAAATTCAAATTTTACATATGTACAGGGATTAATAGCATAATTTGACCTAATCTGCACCTTAGTATGCCATGTTAAAGACAAGACATTCACACTCAACTTATCAATAACAAAGCATCTCCACCTTCCCTTCTAATACAATTTACGGTAAACACCATTTAACACACATCCATTCCATTTCTTTACTCTTCCTCTTAGTTTCGATGAGAAAGAACAATCAAAAGCAAGCAGAGGCTTTTACTATTGACCAATATGGCTAGTTTATGAAATGATCGAAAGGTTCTCAACCCTCTCTAATTGCAAACTAGTGCTATCATTGTTCTTGGCTTGGTCGTTATGCTAGCCATTGTATACTCTCTCATATATAGATGTGATAACAGTTTGTATCAGTTTAATTTGATTATTTTGATTAATTTATAATATTATTGAATTTTTAAAATTTTATTTGAATTCGAATTGATTTTTTTTACAAAATCGAATTAATCTAAACTTAATTTTATTGATTTAGTTCTATTTAGTTCATAGATTTTTTAAAATTAATTGTTTTTAATATTATTATTATATTTAAATATTTATATATAATAATTATTTTATTTAATAAAAATTAATGAATTATATATAAATTAATAAATATTTAATTTGGTTGGATGAAATATTTTTTATTTTTTTCAAAAGATTTGCCTTAGTTGATCTCATTTTTCTTATATATATATATACTTCATGCTTTCAATTTTGGTTTTCTTTAGCATCAAGCCTTTCCAATTTTTCAATTTAGATTTTCTTTGCTTTTAAATTTTCAAACATTTAATTTTTTGAATTTTTTAGATTTTTAAGTAAATTTTAAACTAAATATCAAAAGAAAGGAAATAAAAATATATAAAAGAAATAATAAAAATAAAGGAAATGAAAAAGAAAATCAAAAGAAAAAGAAATCAAGGATTTTATATAAAATAAATTAATTAATTAAAAATGAACAAGTAACTCTTGCTTGGTTCAAGGCTTAATATTGAATGCACTAACAATATATAATTATTATATAATGTCAATCAACCATACAATGATATTTTATTAATGAGTAAAATTAAAAGTAATCATGTCCTTAAAAATAAATATTAATAAGTTTATTTATATTTAATTAATTACTAAAAATAATTAAATTTTAAAGAATCTAATTATTTTTAGTTTTACTCATTGATAAAGTGGCACCCTATGATTAATTAATAGTGTATAACACTTATATATTGTTATTGCATAAAACATTGACTCATAAAAGGTCCAATTAACAATTAAAAGATCCAAAAGTAAATCTCAAGACCCATTGGCAATTCAAAAGCATAAAAGTGAATTTTAAATCTTAAAAATGGAATGTTAAAACAGCTTAAATTGGATAAACCCAAAAAGGAACTTTAGCTTGCATTCGAATTAACATAAATTTAAATTAAATCCAACAGGATAATTGCATTAATAATTAAATTTCGTTTAATTAGCATTGTCTTGAAAAATTTTTCAAATAATCATGGATAAAATGGAATATCTATAGTTATTCTTTTTTGTACATTTTCTAGAAAACAAGAATTGTACAAATACATAAATTGTAACTACATTCAGGTTAAGTCACCAAAGAAAGTGAAAACCTTTTTTTATTTGTTTTTGAAAAATATTTCTTTCACCAATTCACAACTTTTAAAGAATTTAATGTTTTTTCTTGATTTTTTTTTTAAATTTAGAAAAAGTTCTCTCACCAGATGCTCTAAATTTAAAAAAGAATTTGACTATTTGACTTTAATTGAAATTTGAAAACCACTCCTCAAATACTTTACAATTTTAAAAATCTGATATAAAAAAATTTCTCTCATTAGAGGCTCAACAATTTTTAAAATCTTATTGAAAAAAATTCTCCTTTACCAAGTATTAAAATCTTATCTTTAAAATTTCTTCTCAACCAACGATTGAAATCTTATCTTTAAAAATTTTTGCTCAACTAAAAATTGACAAATTCAAAATTCTCTTTTCATGAAAAATTCTCAATCTTTTGTTAAGTTTGACTTCAAAATTCAAAGTCTAAAATTATTTTTTTCTTTATTGAATGTGAGGAATAAATGCAATGCAATAATATATATATATATGTTAATAAATGTCAAGTCTTTTTACTTCAATTTCTAACCTATATCCCTTAATTTTATAACATTAAACAAAATAAATTTTTGGTTTTTTTTTTATGGATTTCTGAGTTTTGATTTTCATCTATTTATGTTCTTTAAAACCGTTAATTCAAATATTTTCTAATAAATGCCAAGTTTTTTTACATAAATTTTAAACCTATATCTCCTAATTTTATTGCATTAAACACAATAAACTTTCGGTTACCTAATTTTTTTATTGATTTTAGACTTTTTATTTTTTTCTATTTATGTCTTTTAATACTGTTATTTGTTAAAATGGTTGTATGAGTGTATTCTATGTTTGTATTTAATTTTCTTTTCCGATACTTGTTTAACATATTACTAATCATGAGGTTTGTTTTTTTTATTTTGTTTATGTTTTGTAATTTTTTTTATTTTTAATCTTGATCTATATTTTTTGTTTAGCATTTTAATTCTATTTTTTAGCCAAATTGATGTATTTTTTAGTGTTTGTATTTTCTTTTTCATAATCCATTATTTTTTTATTTCATTTTAAATTTGCCTTTTAGTCAATTAGAGTATGTCACGATTGATAAATTGACTTTTGAAAGAGATGATTGGAGGATTAAAACTCATATTTGTTGATTGTGGGATGTTTATAACTATAAAACTAAATAATGTATTAGCATAGAAATGGCATTGGTTGATGAAAAGGTATTAAATAAGATTTATTTTTGTTATATTTTTGTTTCTATTTTCATTTCTTTGACTTATTTTATCATTTTTTTGCTAACTTTGTAGGGATTTTATATTTACGCTACTCTTTGGAATCATAATGCATATCGATTGAAGAATAAGATTTATGTAAAGGGTTTATATTTTATAAAAAAAAAATTTCTTGTAAAAAATAAAGATGATTATCAAATAATTGATGCAAATGAGATTATGGTTCATTTTCATGCTAATATCATCATTAAAGAGATGCTTGATGAAGGAGCAAATATTTCACGACATGTTTTTGAGTTCGTAGCATATGATCGTTTTAATGAGTGTTCAACTAAATGCTTAATAGGTTACTTTTTTGATAATTTATTATGAAATTTTGAGTTTTCATTTTCTTCTTTAATATAATTTTTAAATTAACTTTTCATTAGATATCATTGATGTTGTTATTGGCATGGGTTTATCTCATTGTCGAACTATTAGTAACGAGTCTGTAAAAGATATAATGCTATGCCTTCAAGATTTTAGGCATTATTTTTTTTAAAATATTTTTTTATAGTTGCAATGTTATAAGAAGGATGATTTATTAAAAAAATGAATTTTATTATTATTATTGGAATTAAATTTAATCATTTTTTAGTGAAAGATTATTTTTAGGGACAAGTCTGTTTCTAAATTTAAAGAGAAGCACTTAGCTTTAGGAAATGAACCTCAAGTTGTTATATTTACTTCTTTAATTACTAAGAGTTTTCGAAATTAGTTAATTTGTAAAAAATTGTGAAATTTATTTTCTGTTGTTATACTAAGAGTTTTCAAAGTTAGTTAATGTGTAAAAAATTGTGAAATTTATTTCCAGTTGTTATAGTTACTTATATGATTTTTAATAGTTTATCTAGGTTTGTTAATATTTAATAAATGTTTTTCAAGTGTGACATCATTTTTTTTCTTCAAAGTCAATAAAAATTTACATGGACAACACTATTTCTAAAATAATTCAATTTAAGTCAGGTTTAATGTAAGTCTTTTACACCATTTTTATTATTTAATTTTGGTTTATTATTGTTATTTTTTCAAAGTAGTTGGAGTTTTTAATTTTTTTTTAAAAATATTTTAGCAAGATTTTAGTAGTTGAAGATTTGAACAACGATTGTAGTTGTCAAGCTGATCTGATTATTCCAATATGAAAAACACAATTTTTGAGATGAACTAACTTTATCAATCTACTAACAATAAGGTTATCGATTTGTATTATATTTTATTGTTAATAATTATAGTTTCATTTCTAGAGTGAAAATGATACTTTTTATTTTAAATTGTTTTTTTTTGTTGCTTTTCAGGGTGAATCCTATTTGGTTACAACTTCAGTAGTTAGAATACAAACGCATGATGGATGGTTTATGCATCTTATGGTGGTACATGTTAGAAAAAGGTTATGCCTATGGATAGCTTTATGTCATGTCTTAAATGCAATGAACTTGTTTAATATCCTCAACCAAGGTAATATATTGGTTGTGTACATTTAAAAAAAAATTCATATTATCCTAATAGGTTGTTATTGACATGGTTTTATAGATTTTGTATTTATTTTGATGTTGAAGATTTGATTGGGTCTACAACCTTTCTCTTGTTTGATGATGTTGTTTCCAACTTTTGGAAAGTCATTGCTAATGAATTGGTGCCTTATCAATCAAATGTAAAACATGTTTCATCTTTTTAATATCTTAATTTTTTTATTCTTATTTTCTTTAGTTCATTTGATAAATCATTGTTTATCTTTTTGAAGAAAATACTAATGACTATGTCTTACCCTCTGTGTTGAGCAATTTCATTAGATCTAATTTTATTTTTAAATTAAGAGTTGTACATCAAAGAGATTATGGCAAATTTGAGTATTTTGTTGTTGGCGAAATGATAGGACCTACAATTGCATCTATTAATTTGAAAATGTATATGTATATTTATTTTAATGTAATTTTATAAATGATGGTTGTTTAAATGTTTGATCTTGGAGTGAAATGCTATGTGGGAAGAAGGTGTTTCTAATTCGTTAATGGATGGCTCAATAATTAGTCATGTTAGTGAAGGAGAAATTTATGAAATGAACTATATTTCTAATGGAATGGCAGATCCCATTTACATGATGTTACAGTTATTGAGCAAAGGATCATGAAGAGAATGAGGTAATGGATTTCTCTCTTTATTTCATTTTTTTTTAGAATTTATCATATTTGTTTATTTATTTTTTCAAAAAAATGATTGTTGATTCTGCAACTTTGGATGATTCTCTTACTCTTAATGATGCTGACTTGAATGATAGATAAATTCTTGTTTAAGTCATTATATTTTAAAACATTCTACTCTACTTTTGTATGATTTCATTCGGATACTTTGGATGTTTCTCTACATTTGACGATGCCTACTTGAATACTTAAATAGCATATATGCATAAATTTATGTGTATGTATGTACACATATGTATAAGTTTTTTAAATTTTAAAAGTTTCATTTTAAAGAAATATATATTCATATTACTTTATTGTTTCTTTATACACTCTAAATTTATACACTATTTTAATATTATTTTATTATCTTGAATTCTTTGTTTTTTATTTTAATTATAATATGATCTTTATTTTTTATATTTTAGTATAAAATATTCCTCATTTCAAGTGTTGAATTTGAATTAATTTTGTTAGACAAAAATCAAATTTTATGATAAAAAAGATTTTCAAGAATTGAGGGGAAAAATAGGTCTTATTAAGTGACAATACGACATGAAAAAACTATTACTGATGACTTAAGGATATTGATAATGTTCAGAATATATATGTTAGGCAACCAAAAGATTATAAAAAAGTTAACAAATAATGGTAGGTAATTAAATGTCTATTGAGAATTATGTAACAAAATTAAGAAATTTAGGTTTATAATTTATGTAAAAAAATTGATGTAACCAAACATTATTCCATTTAACTTGACATATAGGAATAGTTGAACCATAAGACAAAAGAAAATAAAAAATTAATAATATATATGTTAGACAAGCAAAAGTTTCTAAAAAGTTACCAAATAAAGGTGTTAAGAAGAATAAATGCACAGAAAATCAAAAGTTAAGAACTAATCAGTGTTAAACTATCAAAAGTTTATTATATTTAATTTAAACTAAGAGAAAAAAGTGATTTCTCATTGTGGAAATGTTTATTATTTTTATTATATTATTTAATTTAAATTATTTTTTAAAAGGACAAAAATTAATACATCTTAAATCCTAATTTATATCAATAAATTTAAATTAGTTACGTGGAACTTAAATAAGTTTATAAATATGGACTCTTATTTTGGTAAAGGAGTGGGAAAACAACTTAGAAAACAATTAAGTGGTAGACAACATATAATCATTATAAATTACTTAATCATAAATTTGTTACGTATTTGAATTTATGCATTAAAGATTGACAAAGAAACAAATAATACATATAATTAAAAATTAAATTACGAAACATCTTTTTTTTTTGTTATTTATTAAACAATCAAATTTAAAATTGGTAAATAATAAGAAAATATTGATATTACCATCATAGTTACTACTTAAATTATGGGATTTACAATCTTATAGAGTTCTAGCCACGTAGCATAACTTGAACATGCAATATAGTTCTTGAAATATGCTGGTGCAATTGAATCATCCCTTTGCCAATGGTGAATACCAACTTCTTGACAAAAAGGATATGAAACAAATTCAAAATGCATAAAAGGCTTCAATGTAACCATTCTAACTAAAGATCGATACTTTCTAATTTCATCTCTTAAAATTGAGTTAAATAATTGTTCCAACAAAAAGGACTCGGGATATTATGAAGGGATAATAAGCAAATGCTATATCCATATTGGTAAAGTTCATGTTCTGTGGCAAGACATGCTATTCCTTCAAGAAAATTATCTTCATAGCAAAAGGAATGCAAACCAAAAATAAAAACTATTATCTGATGCTTTAACCTCATATAAAATGATAAAAATTTCTTCTTCTTGTCTAGATACCCCCTTGTGTTCAAGAAATGTTTTGAAATTGAAAATGGGTTTCAATTGTCAAGTAAGCCTTAATGCAAAAATTTAATGCAAAAATTTTGTGCCCAAAAATTAAAAGCCCAAATTTTTTTTTGGGTTTTGATTTAATTTTGGTCTTAGTTGATCTTAATTTTAATTTTGATTTTTTGGTTTAATTTTGTTTTGGTCAAAGTTATTGTCAACAAAGTGAAAAAAAAAGGTCAAAAGAAAAATTAGAAAAGAAAAAAAGGGTGTGAATTTGTTTTTGTGAAATCTTGGATTTGGTCATAATCTTAGATTCAATTAAATGATGAAATTTGTTGAATTATTTTTTGAAAACTTAGGGCTTAATTCATGGGAAAAAGGAAAAATCATATAAATCATAATTTTGGGAGATCTTGCTCAAATTTGTGAAATCTGGATTTTTCAGGTAAAAGTGAGATTAATCCCTATATAAAAAGCCCTAACCTATGAATTGAGCATAAGAAGCAATCAACCGAACACACAAGAAGTAATCAGTAATACACAATAAGCAAGAAATTAGAGCAATCACTGAAGTTTAATTTTGGGTTTGATTTTTTTTTGGATTTTTGGAATCTTGTTTGAGCTTTTGAAATTTTAGGATTTTGTTTTTGAGGGTTTTGATTTGATCTTCACTTTTGATTTCTAGGGTTTAGGGGATTTTGATTTCTGATTTTAGCTTGATTTTTTCATTTCTAGTTTAATTTTTAAGTTCTAGGATCAATTTGAATTGTTGGGAATATTTTGGATTTAGATTTAAATTTTTAGGTTTTTTGGGCTTAGGTTGAATTTTCCAATAAAAATTTAAGTTTTCCTGCAAGATCTGTGGTGGCCGAAAGGATTGACGATTGCCGAAATTTGGAATTCTAGGTGGTTTTTGGGTTTGGTTTGAATTTTTTGGCACCCTTTGAACTTTTCAATGCTAGGATATGGGAATTTGGTTGGTTTTCCTAGGTTTTTGGTGAAAAGCTTAGAAAAAAGTTAGAGAAATTTGTTTAGAGAAAGAATGAAGAAGTGAATTCTGAGGAAAAGGAAGGATTTTTTGGCTTTTATACCCAACAACAAATGACGTCATTTTAGAGATACTCAGGAATTACGTTTAACCCAAAATAGACCTAGCACCAACTTGCCTTAGACCTGATCCAATTTTAGGTTTTGCTTTTTCCTTTTTTTATTTTTTATTTTTGATTTTATTTTTGTGTTTTGTTTATCTATTTTTTTAATTTTATTCTTATCTTGTTTTTCTGCTTTTATTTAATTGTGAGTTGAATTTTGATGAAGAAAAATAAAAAGAAAAATTCATAACATTTATTTGCATGATGTTCAAGGAATTTATTATTATTATTTTTTGCATTATATTTATTTTTGCAAGAATTTAATATATTTGCATTACTAATATTTAATATTTGGATAACTTTCATTATTATTTGCATGATTATTGGTATTTGCATGATATTATTATATTTATAATGCATGTTTATTAATATATTTGCATGATTATTTATAATTGCATGTTTATTAATATAATTGTATGATTATTAATATATTTATTTATGTGGTTCATTAATTGCATGATTATTAATATATTTATTAGTATCTATTTGCATGATAATTTTTTGCATGATTTTATATTTATTACATGATTTACTACATGGTATGATTTTACATTTATTACATGATATTTTTGCATGATTGCATGATTAGATTCTTGATAGAATTTTGTATCACCATGTTGTGTAAATAAATAGAAAGATTGGAATTGATTTATTTACATGATAAAAATGATTTTTGATAAGGCTTAAATCAAATAACACATGATTAATTTGGTATCAATTTTGGGCTTAAAGGGTTGCTAATACCTTTATGCATATAACTGATTTTCGAACTAGTTCTATTGATGTAAGCTAGAACCTATTTATTTTAGAGACCCTTAGTTAAATTTAGGATAATCTTAAAAAGGATAGATTCACATATGTGGCCATTCACACCTAGACAAAAAAGATTGGTGGCGACTCCATGATTTTTTATTTCTAATGGGTAGGTTCTCAGACCTAAACGTTATGGTAGTTTGGTGACTCCATTAGGGAAATTAAGGAGTCAAGCCATTAGTTAGTTATGTGTTATATTAAGCCTTACCTTGATGGTTTTTATTATGTAACTATTTATGATTTTCCATGTGTATTAACCTATTTGTTTATTTTGTAGCTTATGATTTTTTATGTGTATTAATCTATTTGTTTGTTTTGTAGATTTTGATTTTTCATGTGTACCAATTTATTTGATTATTGGGGTTGGCATGTCCCTTTACACACACCACACATGCATTCATGCATAAGCTCTAAATTCGAGCTTTGTCATTTCTTGGGAGAGAGCAAGTACCTACACTCTCATGAGATGATAACCTTTGTGTGAGCTAGCAAAAAAAGTTTCACTCAAATTGAACCCATTCTATTTGAGCCTACAATGGTGAGAGAGGATTGGGATCCCATACTAGTCTATAATGGATGATGATGCAGGAAATAATTTGGGAGCCTTTAGATTATCAAGCCTTTAAACCCAGTATGTACATGAACCATAAGAATCCAAACCTAAGTTAGAGCCTTGCCTTCTCTTTTGTTAGAAAAAACTTAAATAGGGCATATGATGGGAACTTATTATTATTATTCAACTTGTAAATTTATTATTCCTTGTATATATTATCTGCATATTTATATTGTTTCTTGTGTATATTATGTGTATATTATGTTGTTCCTTATATATATTATGTTGACTAACCCTCTTTTTGTTAAATTCATGTGCATGCATGCATCATTAGATTTATCATAAGAAGTGGTTACCACAAAATAGTTTTAACAAAACGAGTCTTAATTACACCCATAGAGAGCCTATCAAAGTTTCGTATGTGCCTAAAAATGAAGTCCGATGAAGTTCAGGTTAAAGAAGGTAACTGCTTGCCAACCAATTATGTGTCTACTTTGCCTGGCCAGAATCCATCTCAATTTCAAACAAAATGATCTTAGCAATTTGGTTAATATTTGGAACCACTAGGGTGTCACTGCTAATGAGGCGTTCTAAAAGAAGTTTGGGGATCTTACATTACTTCTTTTAGTCCTTGTTGATGATCAGCTTATTAGGGCCATGGTTCAATTTTAGGATCCTTTATATCACTGCTTTATATTCAATGAAATAGATATAGTGCCAACTATTGAAGAAAATTCAACTCTCATTTGCTTGGATTTCCCTAATCCTAACAAGGTATATTAGAAAAATAAGAAGATTGGTTACTACAAAAAGCTTGCTCAAATGATGGCCATAGATGTCCAAACTATTGATACTTGGGTAAAAAGAAAAGGTGAAAATGCTGGTATTCTCTAGTTCATTGTTTGTGAATTTATATACAAGTATCTCAAAGGGGGAATGAATTTGATGGCACTGGCTCCATATGGGATTGTCATAATGTATAGATCCTAAAATCTATAGCTAGACTTAACAAGAGGAGTCATCACCAATCTTTTATTAAGATGTGATTGGCCACCTAATTGATTCATGTCTATGAAACCAGAACTAGGTTTAATAGTACGATTACGTGTGTGGAAGGTTATAATACTCCCATATTGCCCACTCAAAGGATGGTATCAGTTTAATTTCATGCTATCCAAAGCCTAAAAAACTTACCAAATAATTTAATATTGAAAATCGTCCCTAATTTATTCCAATATGTTGGTAAAATTCAAGAACATCCCCTTACCTCAAAAGTATTGAAAGAGACTATTTGTCACGTTTTGAAGATACACTATCATCAAATCCATTCAATTTTTGTAAAATCCAATTTTATGAAAAAAAACTCTTTATTTTCATAAATATCCTCTAATATGTTGGTAACATTTTCTTGTTGGATATTATCATCCAATATGTTGGTAGGATTTTACGAAAATTATTTCTTTTTTAAAAATTAATTTTTATTTAAAAGTCATAAGACTTTCCAATATATTGGTAAAATGTTATCTTAAAAATCAAATTACCTTCCAATATGTTGGTAAGGCTTTATTGAAAACTATTTTTTTCTTGAATTTTTTTAAAAATTAATAAGGTTCTCGAATATGTTGGTAAAATCCTATTTCAAATATTTAATTGCCTTCCAATATGTTGGTAAAGCATTTTATTTAAACATTTATTTTAAAAAATTTAAACCTTCCAATATGTTGGTAAGGTTGAAAATTTATTGTAAAAATTTATTTTAAATAAAGAAGAAAGAGAAACAATTAAGTAACACAAATACATATACAAATAAAGAAAAAAAATAGAAATTGCCTTGTTTTCTTTCTTGTTTCTTCGAAACCTTTGAAAATTTTGCTACCAAAACTTTTTGTTGAATATCCCTCTTTTGTGTTTTTTTCTCAACTCCTCTCTCTAACACAGAATTGTTAAAAGAAAATCCTAATTATCTAAACCAAAAACACCAGAAAATACTATAAAAACACTTTTAATTGTTTTTGCTTTTTTTTTTTACTTTTTCTCTCTGCTCTTTTGCTGTGTATATCTCTGCCCTTTTTTTCTCTTTTTTTTTATGTTGATCTAATTATGTGTTTATAAGGTTTAAAACTATGGAACCTTTTACCAAAAGGAGTTTTGATTTCCTTTTAATTCCAACTTCCAACTTAGATTTTAACCTAAACTTTATAACCCAAAGAAACAATCCTAAACAAGTTCAACCACCCCAAACTTTTCCTAATTTTTCTTTCCTTTTTTTATTTTTATTTTTTTAACAAAAAAAAAATTACAACCCCAAACAAATTAGGGTGTTTAATATTGCCACTCTTTGTGCACTTTTTTTGAAATAGGAATTATGCAAAGATGTAAATAACCTTCATATCTAGATATTCAACTCAACACACTCATTCTTTTTTTAAAAAAAAACTCTTTTAAAACGGATAATCAAATTTTTTGAATAACATAAAAACTCTTTTAAACAGAGGTTTAACATTTTAAAAAATATAAAAGCTCCTCTCAACAGAGGCTTAAAACTTTCAAAAAATAATTAAGTTTCCTTTAAACTAAGGCTTCACGATTTTTGAAAAATAAATAAGACTCTTTTAAATAGAGGTTCATGAGTTTTGAAAAATAATTAAGGCTCTTCTAAACAGAGCATCAATAACTTTTGAAAAATAAATAAGGTTTTTCTAAACAAAGACTCAACTACTTTTGAAAAATAAATAAGGCTCTTCTAAATACAGGCTTAAGGACTTTTGAAAAACAAATAAGATTTTTGATAATCAGGCCCATAAAGTCTTATAAATGATGTCTGAACTCCAAAGATTCACAATTCGAAATATTCAAAAACTTCACAATCCAAAAATTAATAATGCAAGTTCAACTCAAAGATTCACAATTTGAGTTCAGAGAATCACCATTTCAAAAATCAAAGGTTTGCAATTTAAAGATTCGCAAGACTTTCAAATTCGTAAAATTTTCAGATTCATAAGATTTTTTAGATTCGTAAGTGTTTCAAATTCATAAGTATTTCAGCTTCATAAGATTTTTCAAATTCATTTTTTGATTCTCAAGGATTTCAGTTTCATAAGAATTTCAATTCGCAAGGATTTGATTCTCAAAATTTTATATTCATATTTGAGAGATTCACATCAAAAGTGATTTGCATTAAAATTGTAAGGCTCTCATCAAATATTTAAAGATTCACATTTGAATTTTGGAGATTCTCACCCAAAAGTTAAACATTTTTTTATTTGAAAAACTTGAGGGGATTCACTTCTAAGATTTCAAAGATTCTGATTCAAAAATTTTAATGTTTCACATTTGATACTTTCAATTAAAAACTTCAGCATTTCATCCAAAATTTCAAAGCTTCTTTTTCAAGTTCAAATATTCACATTCAATTAATTTTAGAGTTTCACATCTAAATTCAAAGGTTCTCATTCAAAATATTTAAGGGTTCACATCCAAAATTTCAAAGCTTCTTATTCGAGCTCAAAGATTCACATTCGATAAATTTTAGAATTTCACATTTAAATTCAAAGGTTCTCATTTAAAACTCAAAGTTTCTCACTTAAAACTCAAGGATTTTCACTTAAAACTCAAAGATTCTCATTTAAAACTAAAAAACAAAGATTCTCACTTAAAGATTCTCATTTAAAACTTCTTACAGATTTTCATTTAAAACTCAAAGACAAAGAATCTCATTTAAAATTCAAAGGTTCTCACTTTAAATTCAAAGATTCTCATTTAAACTTTTTTAATGATTTTCATTTAAAACTTAAAGATTAAGATTCTCATTCAAATATTTTCATTCAAAACTAAAAAATTCTCATTATTTTAACATTAAAAATGCTCCTTTAAAAGGCTCCACAACTTTAGAATTTTAAATGTTTTCCTCATAAAACATTTTTTCATTCAAGGATTCCCAACCTTATCTTAAAAGCCTTTCCTAAAAAAGTTTAAAATTTCATGTCATGAAAATTCGCAATCTTTTATCAAAGTTAAAATTTTGTATATAAAGAATGTCATGATCATGATGCAAATGTTTTTTTTTTTTAATGAGATACAACAATTCAAATTCTCACAATAATGCAAATGTCAAATCTAAACCAGGATTCAAATGTTCACTGCATGACATAAATATATGGCCAGCCAAGATTCAAGTATTTACCAAATTATATTCATGTATTGTTCAAACAACAATGCAAACGCAATATATGTAATGCAAAATGCAAATGTCACTAACATTAATGTCATAAATTCTAATTAATTGTGGTAATAAGATTCTCAAAACTCCACCATCTTATCTTTTCCTGTTTTAGCTTCTTAACATTAACTATTTTAGAATAAATTCCATTCATTGATCCCTATTATTTCTATAATCTAATCACCATTCACAAACTCCATCACCATATTCATTACTTGGGCATCCCATGTGTCTTTTCAAATCATTTTCTTAGGCTTCTTCCATCTTTTCATTTTTTTGCCCCTATCATCCTAGATTTTTTTTCAAATGAATGTAGGAATCTTTTATGAACATTATCATTCATTAATTATCATTTCAAATCATGAAAAATATAATGCAATCATACATTTCCTTGATTTATTTATGGGATGCAAAAATAAGATAGTACAAGGTGAATTAGGAGAATGGTGATTGATATAAGAATGAGTTTAGTACCCAAGGAACAAATTCAAAGCATATCACTAGGGATGCTATTGAATGGTATAATGATGTCCAAAAAATGAATATTCAAACAATTTTTAACATTAATCCAAAATTTTTTTCTAAAAACTCATTCCATTAAGTTTGAAATCATTTTGATCTTATCAAACTTTACCCTAGCTTCAGAGGATCTTCAGATCACATTGATATTTCATATACTAAATTATCCATCCAATTTTCAGCTCAAATATTTTTCTACCCAAATTGCCCTTTTGAGTTTTCAATTTGAGTCTTCCTTTTCTCTCCCTTCCTTTTTTTTTTCATTTTTTCATTCATTTCTTTTTTAATTTTTTAATTTTATTTTAAATTTTAATTTTAAAGTTTAATGTTTATGTTTCAATTTTCAATTTTTCAATTTTTCAAATTTTCAAATTTTCACTTATTTCATTTTTTATTTTTTTTATTTTTAATTTTTTTAATTTTTTTCTTCATCTATTATTGATATCTCATACACATCAATCATAAGACACAAAAACATAGCACGATTCCATTGCTCCATCATAAGCATGCCTTAACATATGGTCATTTAATTCGAGCATTCACGTTTGATCAAAATGAATTTTTAAGGGTTGTAATGTAGGCTATGATGAGGGGTCATAAAGAAATTGATAAAATAAGCTTAAAACATATCTTTAAAAGGTTCAAAACCAATTTATCATTTTCCATCATGTGATGCAATTTGGCACTTTGCTCCATTCCATATCATTTCATTACTTTTTCCTTTTTTTCATTCATCTTATTCCTCATAAAAGGATTCTTATTACTTTGCCTTAAATCCTTTATGGCATTCATTTCTCTTTTTTTTTTTTTAATTTTGTGTAAAGAGGTTCTTCTTTCTCTTTTTTTTTTACTCTTTACCTTTGAAACTGTTGTGATCTTTTGCCTCTTACTTTTTCAATTAAGTTCTTATCAAAATTTACCTCCCAGTATGGAAGGTGATCCTTGGTTAGGATTATTTAGAAAAAGAAATCATAACAAGCATAAAGATGTAGCAATGGATGGTTTTATAAATGGTACAAGAAAGACGGTCATTTTTCATCTCAAATGTGAATGCTTTCTTTGAAAATCATTTATTGAACAAAGACAAACTCATGGATTATTATAAAAGACTGTGTATCTTCGAGATATATCCATTACTAGGAGCTTATTTCTTTTGCTCAAATAATCTCCACAGATTGGACTTCTTTAATGTGAAAGAGTTTCCAAAATTAAATCCTAAAATTACTGTTATCATTGTTTAAACATTCATTATTTGGAATTTGAGAATGGGAATAAAAAGACATGGAAAAAAAAAGTAAGGAATAGTGGCTGGGATAAAAGAGAAAATGTAATAAAATGCATCATACTTGCCTTTTATTAAAATGATAAAAAATGAAATCTTATTACATAAAAGGAATCCTAACATTACTCTAAAAAAAATCTCAAAATGATAAGCAACTTTTAACCAGCCTTAACATCCTTATCCTTCTTATGTGTGATTAAGCCAAAGGTTTTTATTGACATTTGTCCCCTCTGATTCGTTGAAACTCACCAAGCCTTTCCAGTTCAAACTTTGCACTTAGTGTTTGAAAGCAAAGCAAGTTTTAATGGAATGACTCATGTTTCTATTGTGGTAATCGCATGTAGCATTAGTGTCATGCCACTTTGGATAGGGTGGCTTTAATGGTTCTAGAATAACTGGAGATACCAAGTCATTCTTGATTAGTTATGGGAATAACT
Organism: Durio zibethinus; assembly: GCF_002303985.1. The sequence goes on along the minus strand of NW_019168470.1, from coordinate 20,960,113 downwards.
TAGTGTAATCATGGGAATAGGATCAATGTGGTAACCTTTCTTAGTTATTTCGAGATCTCCTCAAACTACTTACTTAATTGTTAGGCCTAGACCCATATGCAGATATTTGAAATATTAGTTGATAGATTAGTGAGTAAGCTAGTTATGGAGATAGTTGGTAAGAGGCTTGCATAATACTATTAACTATGGAGTCATAAACAAGATGAACAGATGATGGATATGGAGCATAACTTCTAAATTATTGCCCATCAAAATTTATAGCTTGGGCTTTAGTTTTTTTCTTTTTAGGCAACCCTCTTTTTTTAATAATTTCTCCTTTCTGAAGCTTGCCACTCTTGATAGTATTTTTAATAATTTCACTCGAGATCACTATATCAGTAAATTTTTTCATTGTATTCCCTATCATCTATTTGTATTAAGGAGATTTTAAAGTACTTACAAATGGCGTCGCAGTCACTTTTTTAGTCAAAGGTGGCTGAACTTGAGTATCTATATTCCTTCACCTTTAGGCATAGTTTTTAAATGATTAAATCACCTTTTTCTCCATATTCTGCAAGAAAAGATGATCAAGAGCTAGATTTATTATATGCCAATATTGACTAATAAGAGTGAATGCAGGTCCTATCCAGCTGAACATACCATCTAGCAGTGAGCTAGTAAGGTTGTCTCAAAATACATGCATTAACAGCTTTCATTATTAGCATAGGCAGCCATTTTTCGATAATACATGGTAATGTGGGTCATTGGACACTTCGTAGCATCATATTTTTTTAAATTTTGGTATTTTGAACTTTGAAGGAATAATGACATTTGAGACTAAATAAAGCCCAACAGCATCCATAGAACCATAAAAACTAATTATGTCCACTGCTTTCAACCTTTCTTCAAGCATATTTATCTTTTTGTTAGCTATTAAATCCCCCACTGACTCAACCGCTTTTGTTTTTAATTTCTCTTTTTCTTTGAAACTATCCAAGTTAGGGACTTGGATTAGCTTTATTGCCTTTTCAGTAAAGAAAAGATTTACATAACTCTGGTATTGCCTTGGATTTGAAGCCGATGGCATTCTAGGTATGTATACCCTATAGGATATGTGAGCTACTATGGTGGTGTATCCTATATGGACTGGGCTTAATGCGAACCATAACTAGGAGGATAAAAAAGATCAACAATATCTTGTTACGGATGATTTTGTGGGCTAGCATCTTATTCTATGGCCTTCTCTTTGTTTAACTTATTTAAGGTTTCTAAAATTTTACTCAACTACCCCTTAAGTTTTTCTTCGGCCTTCTTTATTTTTTCCAGATGATTTGCATTTTCTTTTTCCATTTACTTGGCTTGAGCTCTGATGTTGTACTAATTATGAATGGGTTAAATGGATTATTAGATGATGGAGCTATCTTTGAACCTTATACCATAATTAGTATGCTCATGTTACTAAATGTGTATGCAAAGAAGCATTTTAACCTAAAATTTTTAAGAATCCTATATGCATGCATGAATGAATACCTAAACAATGTATGAATGCATGTATTGACATGTCATACTATGATGCATAGATGAATACATATGTTAGAGATGTTGGGTTAAGGATAGAACATACAACAACTTAACAATAAATAAGACTCAAATAGAATTAGTCATAAAATTGATATGAATGAAGCTCAAAAAGTCCACCATATGTCCTAACTAAGGTTACATTCTAGTGATCGTTAGATATGGCTCTAACCTAAGGTTGGCTTCTTATGTTTTACTACATATGGTTTGGGTTAAATCTAAAGGTTATCAAATTATGCCTTACATCATTATCCACCACAGACTAGTAAGGCACTCCAATCCTTGCCTATCATAGTCTACAAATGAAAAGAGTTCAATTTAAGTTAGAGTGTTTCGCTAGCCCAGGTAAAAATCACAAGAGCATAGTTACTTAACTCTCTCTTAAGGGATGGAGCTCTAGTGTATAGCTCATATTATGTAGATGCAAGTGAAAGACATAATATGGTATAATTATAAATAGACAAAACATTCAAAGAAAAATTCTGAATTTTAACCTAAGCTTTTGATAACATGAGTTTATTGGTCTGATTCTTGACTATCCCTAGTGGAGTGGCCAAACTGTCATAACATATAAATCCAAAAATTTATAGCTAGACTTAACAAGAGGAGTCACCACCAATCTTTTATTAAGGTGTGATTGGTTACCTAATTGATTCATGTCTACAAAGCTAGAAATTATCCTCCAATATGTTGGTAAGGCTTTATTGAAAACTATTTTTTTCTTGAAATTTTGTTTTTATTTTTTAAATTGATAAAGTTCTCAAATATGTTGGTAAAACCCTATTTCAAAGATCTAATTGCCTTTCAATATGTTGGTAAGACATTTTATTTAAACATTTTTTTTTTTAAATATAAACCCTCCAATATGTTGGTACGATTGAAAATTTATTATAAAAATTTATTTTAAATAAAAAAAAAGAGAAACAACTAAGTAACATAAATAAATATACAAATAAAGAAAGAAAAAAATAAAAATTACCTTGTTGTCTTTCTTATTTCTCCGAAACCCTAAAAAATTTTGCTACTAAAATTTTTTATTGAATATCTCTCTTTTGCATTTCTTTTTAACTCTTTTCTCTAACACAAAACTGTAAAAAAAAATCCTAATTATTTAAACCTAAAACATCATAAAAGACTATTAAAAAAACTTTTAATTTTTTTTTTGCTTTTATTTTTGGCTCTTTCTCTCTACTTTTTGCTGTGTATATCTCTGCTTTTTTTTTTCTCTTTTTTTTTGTGCTAAATCTGATAGGGTATTTATAGGGTTTAAAACTATGTAACCCTATACTAAAAGCAGTTTTGATTTTCCTTTCATTCCAGCTTCGAACTTAGATTTTAACCTAAACTTTATAACCCAGAGAAACAATCCTAAACAAATTCAACCACCCCAAACTTTTCCTAATTTTTTTTCCCCTTTTTTTTTACTTTTTTTTAACAAAAAATAATTACAACCCTAAACAAATTGGGATGTCTATGGGGATGATAGTATTTCCAAAAGTGATTGGGTATATTGATGTTGCAGTGGTAGATTTCTTTGATCAATTTTATTATCAAATCAACCTTGTTTTTCCAATCTTAGCTGAGACTATTAGATCTTTGAATCATTGTCACCGAAATGGAAAAAGATATTTTACTGGATGTGCTCAATTCTAACCATTTGGATGAAAAATCATATAAAAATAATGGAAGTAAATTTCATAAGTGATATTTCACTACAAATACTCCCATCAAGGAATTCTATGAGAATGAATGGATTGCACAAAAATCCAAGAAAGCATGGATCTCATCTCTATGCAAGCTCACTCGCTAAGATGTGATATAGAAAGCCCTTTGGATGCCTTATAGAGCAGTGCTATATGATTGTAAAGGAAAGTTACGAGTTCTTTTTTCAGGCCTTAGGGATCCAATGAGTTATTCTCTTATCATGGTGCAAAGACAATATGGCTATAAATAGTTAATCCTAGCCATTTTTAGACTTAGCAAAATAGAGTTCTCATATGCTAAAGTTGATGCTTTCATGAAGATAGCCAAAGCCTTGCAAGCTTGGAATTTGCCTTAAAGGGAAGATAAAAGGAGATACTTAAATGAGGTTACCTCTGAGTACTTTATGTGGTACAATAGATAAGGTAAAGATATCACACTCCCTGAAGAAACAACTCCAAATGGCCTAATGAAATCACTACCCTTTGATCCCTCATTGGTAGTGAAAACTGTTAAAAGAAAGCTCTAAGTTGAAAAAGATGAATTGGAGCTTGAAATAAAAAAAGTCTAAAAGGGGAGTTAGAAAGGAGAATGGACAAAAAGGTTTAAGCACTTAGATAAGAAAAAGATGAATGAAAGAGTTTCTTTTTTTTTCTAACCTCAACATCATATAGTCCTTAACCATTCATGAATTAGCCTAACTTTTAAAGAAAAATGGATAATTTCAAGTAAGGATGCAAGAAAAGGAAGAAGCACTCATCGAAGCATAAAAGCATATCCAAGTGCTCAATAGGGTAGTGGTTGAAATTGGAACTTAAATGGGTGTTGTGAATGAAAAATGTGAACAAGCAAATGAGGTATATGTGAAAAAGCATAACTAATTGAAGTGCCTGCTTGACCAAATCACTATAGCTACTTACAAAGCTAAGGAAATGGTAGAAAAAATTGATGAATGAAAGACAAGGGTGCCACCAATGAGAGTACATGACCAAGAACTGCTAGATTTCTTTAATGAACTGTAAAGCTAATATTGACAAATTAGGGATTACTTTCCACAATAAACTTTAGACTTGTCATAGATGTACTAATGGATTTGGTTAGAAATAACTTTTAATTCAATAAAGATTTTCTCTGTTAACAATTGATATGTGATAAATCCTTCTTATTACATTCATACATTCATGCATTTATACATAAATATTTTTCCAAAGTGCATGATAATAAGTCATCTTAGTTCTTAAAAATTTTGGTAAATCAAGATTCAAAGATAGCTCAATCTTCAAATAATCCAAGGTGCTACAACACTAGATATCAAGCAAGAATAATGGAAGAAGAAAACACCCTTCATTTCTAAAAGCTTGAAAAAGCATAAGAAGAATTGAAAGAGCAGTTGGAAACTATTACCGAACTGTTGAAAACATGAGCAAAGAGCAAAGGAAGAAGTGGTGATATAAAATGAGATTGATCTACTATACCCTTTTAGCTTTGGTCATATTCAACACATGCATCTCAAGAGGCCCAACACCAAATGCCATTCAATATAAACTATTCTTATGTGCAAATTAACATGCCAATAAATATTGTTCATGCTCCCATTACCCGTGTCCTTAATAATAAAACATTTAATCCTACATAAGTTTCAAATCTTAATGATCCTAAAAAGTAAGAAAAGATAAAAATAAGCCCTGTTAAAGCCAAAGGAAGCTTTGAAACTCAAAAGATGGATTTGATTAAAGAAAGACTTAGAGTTATCGAGAGGATAAATTTTTATAGATCAATAGATACTACTAGACTCTACTTAATCTTTAATGTGGTGATTCTACCAAAGTTTAAAGTGCTTGAGTTTGAGAAGTATGATGAAACCAAGTGGCCAATTATGCATGTGACAATGTATTGTCATAAGATGTCTACATATGCTCATAATGAGAAGTTACTTATCCATATTTTCCAATACAATCTTATTGGTTTAATTGCTATGTAGTATGTGTAACTAGATAGATCTCATGTTTATGAATTACGAGAACTTGCAAGAGCCTTTATTGCATAATATAAGCATATTATAGACATGGTGCTAGATCATATGTCTATCAAAGCATGAAGAAGAATGCGAGTGAAAGTTTTGAAGAATATGCTCAATGATGGAGACATATGGCCACACAAGTTCAACCTCAATTGACAAAAAAAAATGACAATTCTATTTTTCAATAATCTCAAGGCTCCATACTATAAAAAAATAATTAGCAATGCCATCAAGAACTTTGCTGATATAGTCATCTCTAGAAAATTATTGAAAATGCTATCAAGAATGGAAAGTTGGAAAGGAGTGAAACATCTAGTGCAAAGAAAAGAGCTATACCAAAAAAGAAGGAGGCTGATGCTCTGGTTGTATTCTGTGAAGGGTCATAATTCAAAAAGTACTTTCAATATCCTCCATACCCTATGTACTAAGACTTTTAGCATTCCACCTATAACATTTCACTAAACACCTATCCTTACCATCCCCTACGACATATTTATCGACCTAGTTTTTTATCTATAACCTCCATACGTGGCCCTGTTCCTTTTTTTGTAACACAACCAGATGCATAAAACTAATTACTCAAGAGGTTCTTGAGTTACCTAAAAAAAGATCTGAATTGATCCCATCCCTATTACCTATATCGAGCTATTTCTTCATTTAGTAAAAGCCCACCTTATAGCACTTGTCCATTTGAAACTTTTAAAGCCTCCTTACCCTAAACACTATAATGCTAATGGTAGATGTAACTACCATGTTGGCAATATAGGTCACTCAACCAAAAATTGCCTTACTCTAGAATAAAAGGTGCAACATCTTAATAAAAATGGTGCATTGAATTTCGATAACTCTAGAGGATTAAATATCAATGGGAATTCTCTACCAAATCATGTTGGAACAACTAATGCTATAAGGAAGGATAAAGTTTGCTACATTAAAATAAGTGTTGATGATGTTAAGAATCCATTAGATTAAGTTTTTAAAACTCTAGTAGAGATAAACATGATTCATCCAGCACCCTTAAGTCACAAAGACTATTGTGACAATATAGATTTGAATTAGTCTTACAAATATCATGAAAAAGCCTTAGGGTATTCTTTTCAGCATTATAATGCTTTTCACCAAAAGCTACAAAATATGATGGATGCCTCTTAAATCAAGTTTTATAAGAAAGTTAAAAAGCTATAGTGAATATAATAAGGGAAGAAGAAGAACCTTACAAGGCTTAGGTTAAGCCTCTCACAATCCACTACAAGTCAGTTTAGAGTTAAAAGAAACTTGCTTCAAAATCAATCTTGACAATCAAAGTCCTAAGTTCTTTTTCATATCAAAGTAACAAAGCTAAAACATGGAAATGCAATTGTGATGTGGTGACTCAAGGATTGGGTGATAATCAAACTATAACTGATTCTGCAAATATAACTAAAGTAGAAGGCATGACCAGGAGTAGACGATGTTATTCACCCAAAATAATGGATAAGGCTAGAAAAGAGAAAGCCAATAAGGGTGAAAAAAATGACAAAAATAACTCTGTGAAAGTTTCTGATGTGGCATACCAAAAACCAATCACCAAGAAAGAGGCATGCAAATTCTTGAAATTAATCAAGCATAGTGAATATAGTGTGGTGAAATAATTGCATAAGATGCCTGCAAGGATTTTACTTCTTTTACTATTTTTTTTATCAGAATCCTATAGGAATGCCTTGATGAAAATGTTAAACCAAGCATATGTGTCTTACAACATAACTATTAAAGAGGTTAGCAACATTGCTAGAAATCTAGTAGTCTTGAATAACATAGCTTTTAATGATGATGAGATACCTCTTAAAGGATGAGAAAGCATAAATACCCTTACATCATTGCAAAACGTAAGAGTCATACCATTGCAAAGATCTTGATTGATAATGGCTCTTCGATAAATGTAATGCCTACTAGTACTTTGGCTAAGCTACCATTTGACACATCCTGTATTAAAAGCTAGCCACATGGTATTGAGGGCTATTGATGGTTCACGAAGGGAAGTGTTAAAGGACATTGAGATACCATTATAAATTTATCTTTATTCCTTCAATGTCAAATTTCAAGTGATGAATAACTCTCTAACCTATAGTTGCTTATTGGAAAGATCATGGATCCACATGGTAAGTGCTATTCCTTCATCTTTGCACCAAAAAGCCAAATTCATTGTTGATGGCTATCTAGTTTGTATTTTTGGAAAGAAAATTTGCTAGTAACACAACCTATGTCCACTCCATATATAAAAGCGATCAATGAAACATTGGAGTGCTCATATAGATATTTGGAAATAATTAATGCAACATATGTAGGGGAAAGATTTAAACTTTATACCTCTTAGCTATCTACAAGCACTAGCATGATGATCAAATAAGTAATTGGAAAGGGTTTGCATTTTAAAAAAAGATTAGGAAAGAATATATAAGGAATAAAATGACCTCCATTAATGCTAAATAATAATGATAGAAGTGGTTTGGGTATAAGCCAACAAGAACAAATAAGATGAAGATGGCAACTACTAGAATAGAAAAAAGAATAGTTGGTCATTCCCTACCTTAATGATACCTTTCATTCTAAAAGATGCATGTATCTTGAGTCATCTTTAACTATTGATGGGGATATGGCATGGAATCTAAAAAAAAACTTTTTTGAGCTTTCTATTATGATGGTGAATGATGAAACTACTAAAGATTAAGAAAGAAAGCCATTTGTTTATCTTACCCTACCAAGCACTAAAGTGAAGAACTAAAAGATGATTAAGTTACCTATTATTTTTGAACCTTTGAAAAAGTAATGTAGTGAGTCAAACCCTAACTAGTTAAGCCCAAGCATTAGGGGTATCTTTTATGTATAAGCTAATTTACTCATTATTATTCCAATAAAAAGATTTCCATAATGCATTATCATTATAGTTTTTCTTTCAATTTTTTTATTTTTTCATTCTTTTGCACGTACACTTATCCATATCCTTTCGTTGCACTCATCCCATATTCTAAATAAGGAATGTTCAAATAATTATGACAATAACTTAAAATTCAATTTTGAAAGCATTATTCATATTGATGTGATTGATAAGTTGAGATTCTTAATCTATTAGATTACTGAAGTAAAAAAGGATAGATTTCATGAAATGACAAAAAGTTTCGATCGTTGAAGGATGAAAGTGATGTAAAATGTGATTTTTTATAATGATTCACTTACAAGTTTGCTTGTAGTCAATAGATGTTCTTCATTGAGAGTATTCATGTTTGATATGAAAAATGGTTGTCTTTCTTTTACTTTTCATATAAAAAGTAAAATTATCTATTTGCTATCCGATTTGAGCCTATTCAAATTTTTTTTGAAAAAAATCCTAAACAAGGATCATCCTTACATTGGGGGGTAAAGTTTAACAAGCTTGTTCACAAAAAAGGAACGTAAAGGTCTTTAATGATTGTACGGGTAAATCCCATTTGTGCTTAGATCCTTTTTAAAAAATGATGAATACGTAAAAAAAAAAGTATGATGGAAAAAAATGAAAAAAAAAAGTAAAAGGAAAAAAGAAAAAGAAATTGATGGGGCAAAATGTCAAAGTGTTTAACATGAAAAGAAATTATCCTTGGTTTGATTAGCCTTTATATACATTTTGGCCCTATTTTAATTCATTTCTTTTATAACCCCTCACTGTAGCCAATGTTACATCCCTTAAAAGTTCATTTTGATCAAATGAAAATACTTGAACTAAAGAATCATGAATTAAATTAAAGCAAACTTGTAATGGGTTTATTTGAGATTTTGATTGAAATGTCACTGGTGGATCAAAATGAAAGGGAATGAGATAAAATGTGAGAAAACGGTGTGTAAGAAAAGGCAAAAAATAAAAAGACTTAAGGTGAAAATCCAAAAAAGGTAGTTTAAGTCAAAATAGGAGTCATCTAAGTTGAAAACTTAAAATGGTGACTTAGATGTAAGGAAGGAACAACATTATGAAAGTTTCACCACACGAGCAAAGTTGGTCTAATAAAACTCGTCATGATCAAGAATGTTAATGAAATAGGCTTTGAGAAAAGAATTTTGATTAGTTTGCTTAGAATTGTTGAAACATGTATTATTTAGATATTGATACCCATTCAATTATTGATTGACCATTATTCTTTTATTCTTTGGATATTTGATACCCATTCATTTATTGATTGATTATTATCTTTTATTTACCAAATCTATTTCTTTCAATAAATATCTTTTTTACCTTTCACATTGCCTTATTTTTCTTCATTTTGATTGAGAAAATATATGATTGCATTGTGTTTCTTGTGATATTGTAATACTGATGAGTAAATCAACAAAATTCATAAAAGATCTTCACATTGCTTTAGAAAAGGGAAAGGAATAGAAAAGGTAATAGAGAATGATAAAAAGGCTTGTAAAAATGTCAATCCTTAGTAGTTCAAAATAAAATTCTTAAGATCCATATTTACATGTGGATGATAAGGTGGATGAGATTACTCAAGAGTGCATAATAGTCAATGTTGATAATACATGATAACCTATGTTGATAAGAAATCTTTGTATTTGGATGACAAAAGAGATGAGATTATTTGATAGTGCATGATAACTTATGTTGAAAATCACAAGTGTTGAGAAATTAGAAAAAAAGTAAAAAGATAAATTAAGAGTTTTGAGGACCTTCTAATGTATCACAATTGAAAAGATAAATGAATAAAATAGCATGCATTGCATTTTTCCACATGCATTACATTCATGCATCATTGAGAACATTCTATCATTCATGTTTGAAAAAAACAAGGAAACTAAGGTTTGAATCATGAAATTGAAGTGAATCTTGAAAAATCTTTTCATTCATTGCATACATTTGGAAAGTAAAAAAAGAAAGTCGATGTTGAAATATTTTTGAAAAGACATTGAAAAATGATCAATGATGATTCATATGAGATGCAGAAACTTAATTTAAAATAATATTTGTTTTTAAAGTTTCAATGCCTTTATTAGGGGAGAGTTGTTTCGAAGGTAAGAATGATCAATAACACCTGAAGGCATGATCTAGAAAATAAAAAATATCTCATGTCATTTAAAGTTTCAAGCCTCAATTGTGAGGGAGCTTTTCAAGCCTTAGTTATGGGGGAGTTTTCATTTAAAGTTTCAAGTCTTAGTTGTGGGGAAACATTTCATTTAAAGTTTTAAGCCTTAGCTGTGGGGGAGTATTCATTTAGAGTTTCAAGCCTCAATTCTGGGGGAGTTTTCATTTAAAGTTTCAAGTCTTATTTATGGGGAAACATTTCATTTAAAGTTTTAAGCCTTAACTGTGGGGGAGTATTCATTTAGAGTTTTAAGCCTCAATTATGGGGGAGTTTTTAACCTAAACAAAATGGATATCTTTTATCTTTGTAAAATTTTTGTTTCATAGAAAATGTATAAAGATGGGCAGCTGTAAATACCCCATTTTGTTTGAGAAATTTTTTGAAATAGAAAATGAGTTTCAATTGTTAATTGGGGCTTAATGCAAAAATTTTGGGCCCAATGATTAATAAGCCTAAACAAAAATTTTTTGGGTTTTGATTTAATTTTAGTCTTAATTAATCTTAATTTTAATTTTAATTTTGATTTTTTGGTATAATTTTGCTTTGGTCAAAGTTAGAGTCACCAAAGTAAAAAAAAGTCAAAAGAAAAAAATCAGAAAAGAAAAAACTTGTTAATTTGTTTTTGGGAAAATCTTAGATTTGGTCGTGATCTCAGATTCAATTAAATGATGAAATCTATTGACACATTATTTTGGGAAAACTTGGGGCTTAATTCATGAGAAAAGGAAAAATCACAAAAATCATAATTTTGGGAGATTTTGCTTAGATTCGTGAAATCTAGATTTTTCAAGTAAAAATGGAATTAATCCCTATATAAGGAACCCCAACTTGTGAATTGAAAATGAGAAACAATCTATAAAACATATAAGAGACAATCAGTAATACAAAATAAACAAGAAATTACAGCAATCACAGAAGCTTAATTTTGGGTTCGATTTTTTTTTTTGGGTTTTTGGAATCTTGTTTGAGCTTCTAGAATTTTGGGATTTTATTTTTTTTGGGTTTTGATTTAATCTTCACTTTTGATTTCTAGGATTTAGGGGGTTTTGATTTATGATTCTAGCTTGATTTTTGGGTTTTGGGATTGATTTAAATTGCTAGGAGTTTTTTGGGATTATTTTTAAATTTTGGGGTTTTTCTAGGTTTACATTGAATTTTTTGGTGAAAGTTTAAGTTTTTCAATGAGATCTACAGTGGCCAAAAGGATTAACAATGGTTGAAATTCAAAGTTCTAGGTGGTTTCTATGTTTGGTTTGAATTTTCTAGCACCCTTTGAATTTTTTAGTGCTGGAATATGGGAATTTGGTTTCTTGGTTTTTTGGTGAAAAACATTGAGAGAAGTCAAAGAAATTTGTATAGGGAGAGAAGGAAGAATTGAATTCTAAGTAAAATAAAGGATTTTTTTGGCTTTTATATGATAGCACCTAATTATATAGTGTTTTTACAATCTAAAAATGGTGCTAAATTTTAAATTTTGAATATTTTGGGTACTTTTTATGTTATTTTCATGATTTTAGCGTTTCAAGCTCATTTTCATACAAGCCATACATGCAAGCATGTAAAGAGTATTTTTAGCCCAATCTTGGAACTCATAGCCGAACCACATTGATCCACATTCCTCCATCTATAAAGCCAACATAAGGTTCTTCTTGCACAAGAACTCTCTCATGATTTATTACATTCGGCCACTTATAACTTAAGGAGGATTGTATGCAAGTTTGAAGCTCAATTAGACTCCAACAAGTTTGGCCAAAAGAGATCTAATCATAAAGTGCTTCCTTTGTTTAGCCATGAAGGAATTGTGTTTGCATAAGGACTCTGTATTCGGCTAGCTCACTTCCAAGAAGAGATCAATAACATATGTGATATTAGAAGAAGTTTAAGCTACCATGGACTTTGGCATGATAGGCTAAGTTTTCTCCAATAAGAACTTTATCCATTCGGCCATGCAAAAAGTAAGCTTAGTTTGCGAGATCATGGACTCTTTAATTATTATCATATTCGGCCAAGACTCCATTCAAAAAAGCCTTCATGCAATTTTCACCAAAATAAAAAGGCTAGATACATTTAGCCAAGAAAAAATTCAAAAGGATACATTTGGCCAAGGAAAGATTCGAAGGACAATGACACTTTGACTTAGCTTTGAAGAGTTTGCTTGAAGGAGGACTTTATCTTTTCAAGAGTCAGATGAAATTCAAATTTTGCTCTTAAAATCCATCTTAGCTAAATCCAAGAGAGGAGATTTATCAAGATTTAATCAAGCATTAATTAATGGCTAAGATTGCACCTTCAAGACCTCATTCAACCAAGTACACTCAAGCAAGAGAAGTCCTATTCGGTCATGCCTCATTACAAGATAAAGATGAGCTCTATCACTGAGTACTTGAAATTGAATCAAAGTTTTGTAATCCTATTCCCTTTAACTGAATCCCTTATTGTGAATAGGGAGGCCATTCACCCCATTCCATCATTCCATTCCTCACTTCTATTTTATCTTTCAGTTTTTAGTTCTTTAGTTCTTTTATTTCTTTAGTTTAGTTATTGGCTTAAGTGACAGATTTGCCAACAACAAAGTTTTGTTCTTTAAAATTTCTTTTCGATTCAAAGAAGTATTTTTTCAAGATATTTTCATTTATTATTTTAAGTTTCAATTCTTGTTTTTACAATCTCTATTTCAACAAAGCATTCTTTTTCTTTTACAAGTTTGATTCAACTATTGTTTTACTCTTTACAAGATTCGGCTACTACTTTTGTTGATCTATAAGTTTAGTTTTTACGCAATCTTTCTTTCTACTACAAGCATTCGACATTCTCAAATTCTCTCTTGTTTTCAAGTTTTCACTTCTTGTTCTTTTAGATTTTGTTTATTGCTATATTCTTATACTTCCCAAGTGATAGTTGGTGAAGTCAAGATTCAAGCCTACCAATTGCTTTCAATCTTTTCTTTACTTTATTTTACAATCAACCCCTAATATTTCATTTGTTTAGATATAGAAATCTAAGATCTTGCCTTTAGTAATTATAAATTACCCAACATTTACAATCTATAATCCCTTGGGAGACGATATTAGAATACTTTCCTTATTATTACTTGATTTGTACACTTACAGGCTATACTAAAAGCAGCAATCATTATACAGAACAACAAACAACATCATTTTAGAGACCTTCAGGATCCGCCTCTAACCCAAAGTAAACCTACGTGCCAACCCGCCTTGGACCCGAACCGATAACAAGTTTTCCTTTTTCTTTTTTTTTTGTTATTTTATTTATTTTATTTTATGTTTTTCTTATCCTATTTTTCTACTTTTATTTAATTGTGAGTTGAACTATGATGACCAAAAAGAAAAAGAAAAATTGATAAGATTTATTTGCATGATGTTTTAGGAATTTACTTTTTTTTGGCATAATATTTATTTTTCCATGAATTTAATATTTTTGCATGACTAATATTTAATATTTGCATGACTTCTATTATTTTTTACATGATATTATTATATTTATAATTGCATGTTTATTAATATATTTGCATGATTATTTTTTTGGCATGTTTATTAATATAATTGTATAATTATTAACATATTTATTTGTGCAGTTTATTAATTGTATGATTATTAATATATTTATTAGTATCTATTTGCATGATAATTTTTGGCATGATTTTATATTTATTGCATGATTTATTAAACGGCATGATTTTATATTTATTAAATGATTTATTGCATAGTTTATTGCATTGTATGATTTTATATTTATTGCATGGTATGATTTTATATTTATTGCATGATTGCATGATTTGATTCTCAATAGAATTTTTGTATCATCATGTTGTGAAATAACTAAAAAAATTAGAATTGATTTATTTGCATGATAAAAACCATCTTCGATAAGGCTAAAATCAAAAAACACATAATTAATTAGGTACCAATTTTTGTAGAAGGTGCTAATATTTTTCTTACATGTAATCGACTCTTGAAATTACTTCTATTGATATAGACCAAAACCTATTTTTTTTTTGAAACATTTAATTAAGTTTAGGATGACCTTATAAAAGATAGATTCACATAAGTGGCCAATCACACCTGAGTAAAAAAGATTGATGGTAATTTTATAATTTTTGTGTCTAAATGGTAGATTCTTGGATCTAAACAATACGACACCTTGGTTAACATTTCATTCACTTTTTAAAAATAAATTGTAAGATTCACTTGGGAAACAAGTTTGGACAAATTCTCCATACCTAGTAACCTTTTGTTGTTGCATTTTTCAATAAAAAATAATTAACATTTAAAATTAGGAATAATGTAAACCAATTCAGTAAATTAAGGTATAATATACAAACCAATCTCAAATCATTCTTGCAAAGTCATTTGCTGAATTGTTGGCAATGTGTTCAAATATGGTATGCTGAATTTAAAAAATAAAGCATTCTAAATGTAACGTATTTTCCATCTTATAATTATTCAAAACAAAATAACTATATACAAAAAAAGAATGAAACAAAATAATGAAACAACATTTTAATTTATGTACATCGATTGACATATGAAAGGTCATCCTAACTTTGCTCATAGTCTATGTTATCTATAAAATCTGTCTCCAATTCTCAATTTAATTACCAAATTATTATTGCACTTAAAAATAATTTGAGGGGTAATTTAGAAATAAAAATTATTTTTGTTAAATAAAGACACAAAGGAAGCTTCATGATATGTGGAGAAAAGAAATGGAAACAATACAGAGAGCTTGGGAGAAGAAAAATAACAAAAAAAAAAAAGGCATTAGGGAATCCGCAAAGAGAAAAAAATGACGACATGGAGAGGAGATAAAGCAAGAAAAAGAAAAAAAAATGAAAAGTGGTGGGCGTAGAAGACAATAGGAAAGAAAAGTTAAAAGTGAAGAAAAATGAGAAGATTTGATACAAAAAATTGTTGTTACAAGATTTCATCTCCTACCAAAAATCAATATAGGTTTTCAACCCCTTACTTATTCTTTTCATTTCATTTCTTTCTATTTTTTTCTTCTTTGTTCTCTCTTCAATTCATTTTTTTTTCTTTTTACTTTTGGTCATGAAAAGATGAAGAATTAGATCTATGGAAAGAGCCATTATCAGTTTCATGCAGCCTTTGGCTCTTTTGATTGCAGTTATTTATTTTTTGTGCTTTCATACTAAGTTGTGAAATTTTAATGGTAAAATGTTGCAATGGTAAAATCAATTATATGGGTTCTTGGACAAATAATTATATTTGTCAATTGTTTTAGAATTTCAATCACATTATATACTAATGCTAAGTAGCTTAACTTTTGCATAAGAGCTTCATTAGTTTCTCACTATCATTGGTGAAATTTGGATGTGTAGGTTGCAAGTTTGATGGAGAGTTTCAAGTTTAAATAATAGATGCACTCTTGAGATAGCAATGTAGGGGGAAAAGTAGTCACCTCCAATTGTAGTTGCAGCATGATAATCTGCAAGAAAAAAAGGCATGAGCATTCTAATTACCACTCGAAGGAAAAATGTCATTGCATGAATATAAAAAGCTTTTTTTTTTTTCCAAAATTGTGGAGTTTATGGGAAACTTATACTTAATAGGTTTTTGTTATGAAACTCAAGTCAAGAGACTCATCTCCTTCCACTTCTAAAGATAATAGTAATTTATGTTTCTACTGCATATGCTTGGACAATGTTTGAAAAGTTGGATTCACTGTTTATGTAATTTTTTTGGTATAGCTTGCTTTCATTTTGCTCCTTTCAGACTTTTTCCTTGACTAAGCATTTGATTATGTTAAATTACACAAATTATATGCATATATTTTTGGTACATATAGTATATGCATATTTGAACACATATTAAACCATCCAAATAACAAGGAATGTTATATCAAAAGAAAAATGGAAAGAACAAATACTAGTTAAATTTTACAAATTATATGAATATATGTCAAACTAAGGTTATGAAAACATAATTATATATGGTAATATTAAAAGGAGAGTTGTTCATGCTATGTACCAGGAAAGGTTAGATACATTAAGATTATGATGTATCGGTATTTTTTTGAGGTGTAAATTAGGGATAGTAAATGGACTTATAAGACTAAATATACTTTAGCTCAAATACAGTGAGGTGGCAAAAAACTGTTGCATTACAGATACTTGATGCTATTAGAAACTTTATATAGATAATACAACTAAGCTTAGGACTAAGAGAAGTTTAAAAGCATAGATTGATAGCACGCTTTAAGATTGTAAACACCCATCTATTTTTGAGGTCAATCAGATCAATTTTATTTTTTCTATTATTATTACTAGTATTATAGTATAGTATATCACTATTATTATATTATTATTATGGTACTATATTATACTATATTATATTATTATTATATTATTATATATTATTATATTAGATTATTATAGTTATTATTATTATTATTATTATTATCATCATTTTTTTCTTCCTTCCTTTTTTTCCCAATTTCTGGCAAGAAATTTGGAAACAGAAACTAAATAGGCTAGATTAGAATCTCACAATCAAATGTTTTAATAATGAATCAAGCCTTGATAATTGACCAAATTCAATTAGGACCAAATTAGGATCCTAAACTAAGGCTCGGACAAAATCAAATTCAGGATTCAAGCTTTGATTGATTTTGTCCGTTTCTTAAAATTGGTTCTAAGGTTGCCTATAAATTGAACTAAAGATCAAAGGAACAAAAGGAAGGTGGATTTTAAGAAAAAATGTTGGTTTTTAGAAAGTGGGTGTCTAGAATTTTTTGGCAGAATACAAGTGTTTGGGATTTGATTTTTTGATTTTGGCTTCATTCAAAAGATTATGGGTTAGATTTAGGTTTATGGGGTTTGGATTTAGATTCTAGAGCATTTTTGAAGAAATCTAGGCAAATATGCAAAAGTTTGGGATTTTTCTAGAAAAATTTGGGTTTTGGGAAGAATATGAAGTTTTCAATGAATTTTCGATGATCAGTTGAATTTTTCGATCAAGTTTTTAGCTAGATTTCCATAAATCGGTGAGTGTTTTAGCTTTCAATTGAATTTCCCGGTGACTTTTCCAGAAACTAGTGGAATTCTTAGTTTTCTATTGAAGTTACCGATGGGTTTTTGGAAAAATTCTAGAGAGAAGTCAAAGTTTCTCGACCTAGAGAGAGAAAGAACAAATGAGATTTTGAGAAAAATGTTAGGATGTAGCTTTTATAATAGCCCAAAATGGTATCGTTTTGGCACATCCAGATCCGCACTCTGACCCGACAACTTGTGTGTCGACCCGCACACTAACCTGACCAGGATCGTAAGGTTTTTTTTTTCATTTTATTTTATTTATTTTATTTTATGTTATTTATATATTTTTAGCTTATTTTATATTTAGTTTTTTTTTTTTTGGTTTTATTTTTGAGAAATTTCATAAAAATTGTTTTTATTTAAAAAAAATGATTGTATAAAAATCAAAAAATCTTTTCATTAAAAAAAATATTTTTCAAATAAGTTTTCAAAATAAAATAAAAACAAAAAAAGGATCTTTTTAACTTTTTCAAAAAAAAAATCCCTTTAATAAATAACAAATAAAAATTCAAATAAAAATCCTTACAAAATAAATTCATGGAATTCTACTAAGGAATTTTTATGGATCTAATTTTTTAAAATGGAATTTATCAAACTATTGGAAATTTTTATAAAATTAGTTTTTTTTTTTAAAAAGCAAAATCAAAAATAATTTTCATTCTCTAAACTATTGGAGGATTGTTTTCTAAATTAAGTCTTACCAAACTATTAGGAGACTTAATGAGATTCTTAAAATTTTTACAAATCTTTTTACAATAAAATCTCACCAAACTATTGAGATATTTGCCTCAAAATAAGTCTTACCAAACTAATGAGAGACTTTACTAATTTATCTAAATAAAAGTATGTTAATAAATCTGATGACGAAGCCTCTTCAGAGTGGGATATTAGTCTCTATGAATACTCCTAAAGTGAGAGAATTATCCTAAATTGCTACCAAACTATTAGAACAATTTTAGGATTAATTTTCAATATTAAATATTTTGGTAAATCACCAATATGATCAAGGCTTGGATAATTGGAAGTCGAACTTGTACTATCCTTTGAATGGGCATTGTGGGGGTGCTATAACATTCTCCATGCATAATCGTACTTTTGAACCTAACATCTGGTTTTGGGGATCAAAATATATTCTAGGTGGTCAATCACACTTAAACAAAAAAGATTGGTGGTGACTCCTCTTGCACATGTCTAGCGGTAGGTCCACGACCTATACATTATGAGAGTTTGGTGACTTTGCTGGAGACATTGAGAGTCAAACCAATAAATGATTCCTTATTATTTAAGCCTTGCTTAATAAACTTGAAATGTATTTTCTTCCTTATTTTATTTCTTTTCATTGCTTATATTTATTTTAGTTATTCATTTATTTACTGTATATATCTATCATTCATATGCATGTGCATAACATAAGCCCTCCACCCGGGCTCACCTTTAGGTGGGCGTGAAGTACGTATGCCCTCATGAGATTTTATATCTCCGTATGGGCCTGCTAAACATTCCCACTCAAATTGAACCCTTTCTGCTTATAGCCTATGATGGGTGAGAATCGAAATGCCTTATTAGTCTATAATGGACAATGATGTAAGGAACAATTTGAGAACCTTTTAGAAGTAATCCAAACCGCATATAATCAACTTTAAAAGCCTAACTATAGAGAGAGCCATGTCCTTCCACCCTTTATAGTTAACCCAAAATTTAGGGTCATGTTGTTATTTTACTTACTTTATAATGTTTATTCTTTATTTTTTTATTTATTGAGGTGACTAACCGATTTTTTTGTCTTTTTTTTATTTCTCTTTTTCTTGTGCATATTCATAAACATACATGCAAATTACATATTATGCTTACTAACCCTTTTTTTATTATTATGTATGCATGCATTCAAGCATCATAACATTCATTCTCATGCATAATCTGATAGATCCATAAACATCATTCTAAATTTACACTATATTTGTGGGAAATCAAGGTTCAAGGATAGCTCAAGACCAATACTACACTCGGGCTAAAGCCAGGAAAATGGAGCAAGATAATGTAAATCGGCTTGAAAGAATAGAAAAGGCTTAGGAGATACTTGAAGAAAAATTGAGCAAAATCCTAGAAGCTCTGGAAAAGGGAAATAAAGGAAAGGCAACAGAAGAAGACATCTCACATGAAAATACTAAGCCACTATATCCTTTAGGTTTCAACCCACATTAAACTCAAACTATTCTAAGTTTTTATCAATAATAGACCACGTTCTCAAATTTTAATCAAGGGAATGTTTAGAGCTATACCAATCCTATCTTCACTAACAAGGCAGATGAACTAATCCAAATTTCTAAAATAGACTAGACAAAATTTCTAAGACCGATCAAGCCATAAGCATGATTGAGGAAAGATCGCGGACTATAGAAGGCATTGATTTCTATGGATCTATGGATGCTGCCAACCTTTGTCTAGTTCCAGATGTTATGATTCTTTCAAAGTTCAATGTACCAAATTTTGATAAGTATGATGGTACCAAGTGCCCCATCACACAATCACAATATATTATCGTAAGATGGCAGCTCATGCTAGTATTGAGAAGCTGCTCATGCATGTATTTCAAGATAGCTTGATCGAGTCTGCTACAAGTTGCTATGTCCAGCTAGATAATACTTGTATTAAGTTATGAAAAGATCTAACTCGATCTTTCATTAACCAATATCACCACATCATAAATATGGCTTTTGATCATCTCTTATTATAAGGGATGGAAAAGAAAGCATCTGAGTCTTTCAAGGAGTATGCCCAAAGATGATAGGATATCGTTGCTCAAGTACAACCCTCTTTAACAGAGAAAAAGATGACAATATTGTTTATAAACACTCTCAAATCACCATACTATGACAAGATAATAGGGAACGCAACTAAAAATTTTATCGACATGGTAATTTCAAGGGGGATTATTGAAAATGCAATAAAAAATGGCAAACTGGAAGAAAAAGAATCATTTATTGCTAAAAAGATCCCAAGAAAAAAGAAAGTGAAACTGAAGTTGCAAGTTTTAATAGGCAGCAATTTAGAAACTACCTTTAGCCAATCTATCCCATATATCATTCTCCTGCAAGTCATGTTTCTATTACACTCTACCAGTTAACTCCACGACCCTTTTATCCATCCCCTCTTAGGCCCTCCATTCTTCCCACTATCCTAATGAGTGGTGCACAAGAATCATAGAATAGAGAAAAGCTTACATTTGATCTTATCCTCATGAGCTATACTGAACTATACTAAGAGCTTTACAAGAACCACTTATTGCCCCCATTTCTATAAAACAACTTAAACCTTCTTATCCTAAATGGTATGACTTCACTACTCACAATGACTATCATTTTGGGGTGGTAGGCCAAACCACTGAAAATTGCATCCCTTTGAAATGTGTGGTGTAAAGTCTAATTAAAGAAGGGCTAATAAATTTTATATCGATGGAAACACAGCATCCAATGTCAATGGTAATTCATCGCCCAATCATCTAGAGGCATAATTTTAAGAGATTGATTGAAACTGCTTATCATTTTGGATCTTTTGAGAATGTGGATCTTCTTTTATGTACTTGAATTTCATCCTATTTTTATCATTTTAATAAAGTGACATGCTTAATACATTCTCATGAGATTCTTTTTTTTTTGTGAATACCCATTCTTTACTTTACCTTTTATACCTCTTTTCATACCCATTTTTTTATTCTGAATAATAAAATGTTCAAACAATTATGATGATAATTTAGGATTTGACTTTGAAAACACCATTCATGATGTTTTGATTGATAAATTTGAGATTGTTGGTACTGCTGAATAAGAAGACAAATTTGATAAAGAATTTTGGAAGTGATGCAACACATGATCTTTGCAATTATTCATTCACAAGTCTACTCTTAGTCAATGAATGTTCCTTATTGAAATTATTCATGTTTGAAATGAAAAATAGCCATCTTTCTTTTATCTTTCAAAAAATTATTATCCCTTACTACCCAATTTGAGTCGGTTGAAAATTTCTTTTGAGAAACCCTAACTAAGGATTACCCCTACACTGAGGAGCAAAGTCAAAAAGTCTGTTTACCTTTAGTAATTTTAAGGTAAAGCCCTTTTGTTGGAAAAAAAAATTGATAGGGTAAAATGCCAATATGTTCCATAAAAAAAAGAAAATGAAGAGAAATTGTTAGGGCAAAATGCCAATATGCTTTACCAAAAAAAAAAAAAAAAAACAAAGAAAAAAAGAAAAAAAAAATTGATGGGGCAAAATGTCAAAGTGCTCCATATGAAAAATGATCATTGGTTTGATTACCTTTCAAATACAATTTGGGCTTGTTTTATCCCTTTCTTTGGCACCATTTATCCTAGCCTACGTTACGTTCCTTAAAAGTCTATTTTGATCAAATGTGAATACTTGATTTGGAGAATCATGAATTGAATTGGGGTAGGTTTGCCATTAGATTGTGTGAAGCTTTGATCAAAATGTCATTGATGAGTAAATGGGGAAAGAAAAATGAAAATTGAGAAAAAGTGATGCCAAAAAAAAGAAAAAAAGGCAAAAAAAATTAAAAAGGAATAAAAGGAAAAAAGACAAAACCAAAAAAAAGAAGACTTAAATTGATAACCCAAAATGGTGGTTTAAAATGAAAACTTGAAAGAAAAAATAAGTTCATGTGAAGGTCCCCAGAATGAGAATGATGATTAGCTCAAAGATTGAATATATTAATAGAATATGTTTTTGAAGGATGATCTTGAGTTTAAGTTCAAAATTGTTTGAGCAATCATTATTTTGGATATTAATGTCCTATATGAATAAATTATAGTATTTTGCCTTTGTTCACCCTTAAGTTGTTTTTGACCCTACATTTTGTTATTTCAATCATAGAAACCCATTCTTCTTATCCTTCACTAAATGAACATCCCTTGAATGAACTAAAGAAATGTGTCATGTCTATCACTAATTTGAATGATGGCAAATAAATTAATGATATTTTTCATAAATAGTTTTCCATTTTTGAAAGAAACACAATATGAGATAAATGAAAGGAGCATGAAAAAATGATTTACATTGGGGCAAGCAAGGTGATCCTATGATAGATTGGTTGACATAACCTACGAGTTATGACCAGATGAAAAGACTGACATGGACTGATTGACAGAATTTGTTTTAAGATGCTAAGAAGTTAAGAAAAACTGGTGGAGTCTTGAAAACCTAGTCTCTACAATTGAAATTTCATGGCATCGCATTCCATACATTGTATTTACATTTACAGCCTGGATATGGTATACATTTATATCATTGCATAATCATTCATCACAGGTTCTGATCTTGGCTTAGTATAGATTATTTTTTTGTAACTCGTGGTTTCATCCCGGTCATTTTTTTTACCTCGATCGATCATGGTCGTTTCATTTTTTTACTCGTGATTTTATCTTGGTGACCCGATCTTGGCTCAGTTCAGATCATTTCTTATAACTCGTGGTTTCATCTTGACCATTTATTTTTTACTTTGACTCTATCCCGGTCACTTCATTTTTTGACTTGCGACATCATCCCAATCATCCGATCTCGGTTCAAGTTAGATCATTTTCAAACTTACGGCATTGTCTCCATCATTCATTTATGACTTCGACTCAATCTTGGTCACTTTCAAACTCATGACATCATCCTAGTCATTTGATCTCAGCTTAGGTTAGATTATTTTTAAACTTGCAACATCCTTTTAGTCATTCATTTATGACCTCAACTCGGTCTTAGTCACTTTCATACTCACGATATTGTTCCAGTCATTCGATTTTGACTCAGGTAAAATCATTCTAAGACTCGTGGCATCATCCCAGTCATTCATCTTTGACCTCAACTTAGTCTTGGTCGTTTTCATACTCGTGGCATCATCTCGATCATTTATCTTCGACCTTGACTCGGTCTTGATGGCTTCCTGATTCGTAGTTCCATCTCAATCAGTCAGTCATCTTCGACCTTAACTTAGTCCTAGTTGCTTTATTTTTCAACTCGCGATTTTGTCTTGGTCATTCAATCTCGGTTCCATCCAAATCATTTCTTAATTCATGGTTCTCTCCTAGTCAGCCTTCTTTGACCTTGACTTGGTCCTGGTCGTCTTATATTTTTGGCTCATGATTTCATCTCGATCATTTGATCGTGATTTTGTCCAGATCATTTTTTTGACTTACGACTCAGTCCTGGTTATTTTTTATTATTAAGTTGACTCTTTGAACAAAATGGGTGTCTAAGTCTTTGCATCATCTCTGTCTGACAGAGATGTGCAAAAAGGGGCAACTGTAGACACACATCTGTGTCCGGGATCAATCGGATAAATTTTATTTTTTCTATTTTTATTACTAGTATTATAGTATAGTATATCACTTTTATTATATTATTATTATGGTACTATATTATACTATATTATATTATTATTATATTACTATACTATATTATGTTATATTATATTATTATAGTTATTGTAGTTATTATTATTATTATTATTATTATTATCATTTTTTTCTTCCTTTCTTTCCCAATTTCTGGCAAGAATTTTGGAAATGGAAATTAAATAGGCTAGATCAGAATCTCACGGTCAAATGTTTTTAATGATGAATCAAGCTTGGATAATTGACCTAATTCAATTGTGACCAAATTAGGATCCTAGACTAAGGCTCGGGCAGAATCAAATTCCAGGGTTCAAGCCTAGATTGATTCTATCTATTTCTTAAGATTGGTTCTAAGATTGCCTATAAATTGAACTAAAGATCAAAGGAACGAAAAGAGGGTGGATTTTAAGAAAAAAGGTTAGTTTTTAGAAAGTGGGTGTTCTGGAATTTTTTGGTAGAATAAAAGTGTCTGGGATTTGGATTTCTAATTTTGGCTTCATTTGAAAGATTCTAGATTAGATTTAGGTTTTGGGGTTTGCATTTGGATTCTGGAGCATTTTTGAAGAAATTCAGGCAAATCTATGAAAATTTGGGATTTTTTTGAAAAAATTTGGGTTTTTGGGAAAAATATGAAGTTTTCGATGAATTTTTTGGTGACCAATTAAATTTTTTGATCAGTTTTCAGCCAGAGTTTCAAAAATTGACGAGTTTTTCAATTTTTGGTTGAATTTTTTTATGCCTTTTTCAAAAACCAATAGAATTCTCAGTTTTTGGTTAAAGTTGCCAGTGGGTTTCTAGAGAAATAAAGAACATATGAGATTTTGAGAAAAATGATGGGACGTGACTTTTATAATAGCCCAAAATGGTATCGTTTTGGCACATCTAGATCTACGCTCTAACCCGACAACCCGCATGTCAACTAGACTTGGATCGTAAGGTTTTCTTTTTTCATTTTATTTTATGTTTTTTAGCTTATTTTATTTTTAGTTATTATTATTTTTTTGGTTTTATTTTTGTGAAATTTCGTAAAAATTGTTTATGTTTAAAAAAAATGATTGTATAAAAATAAAAAAAATCTTTTCAGTAAATAAAAAAACAAAAAAAAATCTTTTTCAAATAAGTTTTCAAAATAAAATAAAAACAAAAAAAAGATCCTTTTAAGTTTTTCAAAAAAAAATTAAAAACCCCTTCAATAAATAACAAAAAAAAATCTTTTTCAAATAAAAATCCTTACAAAATAAATTCATGGAATTCTACCAAACCATTAAAGAATTTTTATGGATTTAATTTTTTAAATGGAATTCACCAAACTATTGAAAAATTTCATAAAATCAGTTTTAAAAAAAAAAAACAAAAATAATTTTCATTCTCTAAACTATTATAGGATTGTTTTCTAAATTGAGTCTTACCAAACTATTGGGAGACTTAATAAGATTCTTAAAATTCTTACAAATCTTTTTACAATAAAATCTCACCAAACTATTGAAAGATTTGCCTTAAAATAAATCAAATTATTGGGAGACTTGAATAAAAGTACATTAATAAATTTGATGATGAAGCCTATTCAGAGTGGAATATTAGTCTCTATGAATACTCTTGAGGTGAGATAATTATCCTAAATTGCTACCAAACTATTAGGGCAATTTTAGGATTAATTTTCAATATTAAATATTTGGTAAATCACAAATATGATCAAGGCTTGGATAATTGGAAGTCAAATTGGTATAATCCTTTGGATGGACATCGTGGGGGTGTTCCTAAACCTAACATTTGGTTTCGTGGATCAAAATATGTTCCAAATGGCCAATCACATCTAAACAAAATAGATTGGTGGCGACTCCTCTTGCACATATCTAGTGATAGGTCCACGAATCTATACGTTATGACAAAGACTTCTAAATAAAATGGAGAAACTTAAAATCTTTTTTCCCAACCTTTAAATTATTTTAACCTTTGGCTATTGGGAAGATACATGCTCCTTTTGATTTTAATTTTCTTTTTAGGATTTTTTGTTTATAAGGTATAATTGCAAATAGTTCTTTCTCAAAGTTATGATGATATTATTGGTTGCTGTTGACAAACTGATAGATAATTACAATCGAAATCTAATGGTGATTTTTTAGTATATACTAAAATAAGATATGTTTTTGATGAATAAAGCAATGCTTGATTAATTGTACTGTAGGTTAATTGTCATAGTGGTTTAAGGTATAAAATGCTTTTTTCTTCGCTTGACATCTTATCATGAAGTTTGGAAATTGGGTTGTCAACTTATGGCATTATTGCTTGGTTTTTGGTATATTAAATTGACCATATATTTAATGATAATTTATTAACTAATTTTTGACTTATTTATATAATAATATATTTCATTTTTTGTTTGTATCTATTTATAATGTTAAAGCTATTTATATATAGTTTTTTACATATAAAATTATATTATGTAATTATATGTATAAATATATTTATGCATTCACTTAATTTTTTTTATTTATTATATAATTATATAAATTTATTTATCATTTAAATAAATAAAAAATTAAAAATCATAAAAAATTAAAAAAAATTCAAGAAAGAGGGTAAAAGGAGAAAGCGAAGCCGAGATAGGAGCATAGTTTTTCACTAACCTAGTTTAAGGGTCCAATCACTAACTATAGGCTGTATGATGGGAATGGTTTTGCCGAACCACACCCATGTTATCCAAATGGCTCCCAAGTGTGGTTAGACGTTCAAATTGATCCTAAATATAGTGCCCAACCCAAGTGAAAGATAAGTCAAATAGAAGATGGGCTTGAACCCATGTCATGAAGCTGTTTGCATTAATATCTCTTTGAAACTCATTTTATAGTAGAGCTAGATTTCTTAATGCCATAAATTACTTGATTGACAGGCTGTCATTATGTATTAATTATTTAATAGTCTACAAGTGTCTTACATAAAAAAGAGAATGTGGTTTTAAGTTTCATGGGTTAACTACCTTTTGATTAATATTTATTTGTTAAATAATTAAGCAAGACCTTACGTTCAGCTAATCTTTATGCATTTTTTGGTTTTTTGGCTTTTTAATGCATAGGCTCTTGATTGAATGCAAAGAAATTAATGAGCAATTGGTTTAAATATTTTCTACTTTTTTAATGCATAAGTTCTGATTCAATTAGAATAACTTAATGCTTTCTACCAACTACACCTAAACTATTTCATTCATTAGATTGATACAATATTTTAGTTTCAATGTTTTCTTTCACCTTAATGAACAATCACTAAATAGTGGAATAGATATTAGACTTTTGTTTTTTAATGCATAGGTTCTTGTGAGGTTTTATTTTGATAAGATGTCTTTTTAATGCTTAAGCCCTTTGCATTCTTTAAATGTCAAACTTTGGTCTAGTTAAGTTTACTTTTTGCTTTTCATAACAAAGTATAGGGGATTGTTTATTACTTGGTTCAATAGGATGTCAACCTATGAAAGCACCAATTATTTTTTAATGTCACTCTAATTCGTGAGCAATCACCAGACATGGGAATAGATATCACACTTCTACCTTTTAATGCATAGGTTTGGGTGAAACGTGAATAGTTAAATGCATCTTACCAACTAAGTTTTATTCCAATCAAAGATCATTTTGATCTAACCCCTTCCATACTTTGGATGGAAAACTTAGACAATTTTAGTTGTTTTTCTTTTAATATATTTTATTTGGATGAAACTCATGCTTCTTTATCTTTTATTTATTAAAGTAAAGAAGGCAAATGTGCGGTTTAGTAACATTCAACAAGATGGTCTTTTAGAATAGTAAGCTTGCAGTGATTTTATTACTACTAACAAAGCATATGGTCAAGTTTTACTGAATATATGCACTTATAAGTAAGTTAAGATATAGTTAGTGGAACCTTCTAAGAATTTTAGATCAGGTGACCTTAATTTTCAGAGCCTTCAAAAAAATATATTCCTTGCATATGGTGCTTATGCTCTTACTGTAAAGCATGGATTTTTTTATCTAGTATTGATAATAAATAAGGCATTTATAATAAAAATCTCTAACCCAGAGGCTGATGATTTACTAAGCTTCCCAGATTATAAAGAAAATCTAGAATTATATCAACCAGTTGAAACACATCCAGTTGATCCTACTTATAAAATAGAAACTTCTAAAAAGGAAGAAATAAAAAATACTACAGAAGCCGGCTAAACAAGTCAGACTCTTTTTCAAAATAATACAGCCTCAACTATAGACTTTTTAAACAAAAGATCTGTAGCTTATGGAAGTACTTATTTAGATCTTTCAAAAGTCTCTATTTCAAACTATGAAACAACCATAGATGAATGGCCATAATCCACATCCATTGTAGTAACTCATTACAAAGGTACTTGGAATAAAGAAAAATTTTTAAATTATTTTTGTAGAACTTGGTAAGGAGATGCTTTACAATTCCTTAGAAAATGGGAAAATATAGAATTGGGAAAAACCTAGAAAAGTACTGCTCTCTTAGCTTCAGGAAATATTCTAGATCTACTAAAAATGTTTACAAAAATTCTAAAAAATGAATTATGTGGCATAATGGAAGATCTAGATGCAAATAGTGAAGCACAATATGTCCTCTCTAAACTTAAACTCTGTAACATCCAAAACCTGGATGCATACTCTAAAAAATATATGAGTGAATACCAAAAATTAAATGAAGAACATTCAAAAATTTTGTTAAATCAATACTTTAATAAACTTCCTTCACCATGGGATGAATTATGTTCTCAAAATTATACAACCTTCCTAGAACTATGTTTGAAAAAATCAAATGTAGCTAATCCTAGTATAGAATTATACGATATATTAGAAAGTCGTATAAATTACGTTTAACATCAAATTACTGAATACTATCTGAAACAACAAGCAGCAAAATAAGTCAAAAGTAAACTTAATCATAAACAATGTACTAAGATACTTGATAATGAATTCAATTTTGGCTATAATAAAAATAGAAAATACCATTTCAAAAAGAAAAAGGCATTCTATGAAAAAGTGGAAACCCTAGATGAGCAAAATTCCTAAAAAAAGGAAAATTTGCAACTAGAAGAAAAACTTCTAAACCTAAAAAAAGCAAATGTTTTGTTTGTGGTGAAAAAAGTCGTATAGTACCCAATTGTCCTAAAAAAGGAAAAAAGTGCTAAAAAAATTATCAAAACCCTTGATCAAAAATATCTTCAAATATGTTTCATTGAAGATTTATCAGATGACAAAAATTTTTACCAAATATTTTTTAAAACAGATTCTGATAGTTTTGATAGTGAAACAAAATATATTTTTATGAATGATATAGCATCTAACACAGACATTGTATCTAAAAGTTCTACTAATGCTAATTAGGCATCAGAAGAACCAGTGACATTTTAAAAAAATGTTTTGAGAAAAACTCATACCATTTCTGAAAAAACTTTAAAAAATTTACAACTTATAAAAAAAAGATGAAATCTATCAAACTAGTTTTTTCAAAACTTTCCAACCATGATATAAATGTCATATAGAAAAAGTATGCGGTAATACCATTGCAAATGCTTCTAAACAAAGATCAATTGAAATCCTTTTATTTTTAAAACAAAAAAATAAGCTATTTTCTTAATAAATATCCTAAAATTAAATATATTCATAGAAGAGTTATTATGATTACTATAAAACATTTATTCATTTTAGGAAAAGATATACCAATCCTTGCTATTTTAATGGATAAAAGGTTTTCAAACTCAGTAAATGCTATAATTGGAAGAATTCAATCCAATTTGGCAGTTAGAGCTATTTTATTTAAAGTTAAATCAAATTATTTTATCTTTGTGCATGATCCTTTAATAGAAAGATGTTTATGTCTTCGAATCAAAACAAAAGATTCTAATATAGATTTTCAAGCTCATGCTCTTTCTATTAATTGGACTGTTATTTATGAATTTACTAATATTGCAACCATTTTTATTAAACAAATAGACTCTAAAATCATCAAATTGTTTGAACCACAAGCATTCGATTCAAAAATAAAACCAAAGATAGTAAATCTTAGTGATCTCTCTATACCAACACGATGGCTTCTCAAAGAATCATCTAAAGAAAAACTTGCAAACCACAAAATAAATTCTTTAGAATTCTTCTCTTTAGGAAAAAACCTTTTTTTTTAAATCCTGTACAACCTTCTAATTCTAACCCTAAATTAGTTTTGCCTTCATTTTCTAATCAGGAAATTGATGACATTGAAAGCCTTAGTAGTAACCAATCTTTTACTACACCATATAGAAATTCTTTCTTAAGATTTCAAAGTACAACCAGTACTATGTTACCTAATCAAATTCCAATATTTCCAAGAGATAATCAATCTCTTCAACCTTTTTATTATCAGTCAGTAAATTTTGTTTTAAACTCTACTACTCTTTCTAGAAAAACTAGAATTGAAGAAAACAGATTTGCAATTGTAATAAACCAATATAAATTGCAATAAGCAAATTATATAAAATTCTCTAATAAATCCTCAAAAAGGTTTTATACTTCTATTGAAGGAAAATTTTATTTTTAGAAATACAAATCATATTCTTTACATATATTTTTAGACATTGGAGTAACTATCTCTAGTTGTCGGAGTAATGCTATTCCATTAAACAAATGGGAACCTATGAAAAATCCTATTCTATTATAATTATAGGAATTGATGGTAAAGAAATTGTCATAGGTTTTAAACCAAAAAATATTCCTGTTTACTTCAATAATACTAAATTCATAATTCCAAAAATTATGTGTTTTCCTCATATACATGGAGACATGCTTTTAGGAAATAATTTTCTTCACAAAAATTAACCTTTTTCTATATATTCTAATACTATTTGGTTAACCATTGACAACCAGTCTATTAAAATCCCTCTTTTAAAAGTTCACAAACATATTTATGATAAAAAATTTCAACTTGAAGCTAATCAAGCTGAGATTAAAATAATCAATGAAAAACATTGGTTATACACAATTTTTTAAGAAACTTTTAGTGAAGAACCACTAAAATTATAGTCTAGAAGCCCTAGATTTTTTGAACTCAAAATTATTAGGGTTAAACTAATGATCTATACTGAACAAGATATATATGAATTCAAAATTCAAATTTTAGAACTCCATTCCAAATATTAATGGAACCAACTACTAGTCTTCATTTAAGTCTTGCATTTTTTATAAAAAACCTTGTAGAACAAAAATGTGGAAAGCTTTGAATGGTAATCAACTATAAGAGGTTAAATCAAAATCTTGTTTTTTATGGCTATTTTATTCCTAGAAAAGATGTTCTAATCAATTTAGCAAAAAATGATAAATATTTTTCAAAATTTGATTGTAAATTAGGATTTTGGCAAATCATGCTTTTTAAAGAGTCAAAATCATTGACTACTTTTAGTGCTTTTATAGGAGACTATCAATGGACTTTAATGCCTTTTAGTCTTTGCAATGCTCCCCAAATCTTTCAAAGATGGATAGATACCATTTTTAACAAACATAAACAATATTGTTGTGTTTATATTGATGATATCCTAGTTTTTTCTAAAAATCTTGAAGAACGTAGGAAACACCTAAATCATATTTCTTAAGAATTTATTCAACATGGTATAATACTCAGTCTAAAAAAGATTGAGTTAGAAAAAACTGAGATAGAATTTTTAGGATGAAATCTATCTCACAATGGTTTTACAATTCAAGACCATATTATTGATAAAATAAAAAAGTTTCTAGAACAATTGAAAAATAAAAAACATTTACAACAATTGTTAGAATTACTTAATTATTGTAGATAATTTAAAAAAAAAAAAAAAAACCTCTCAAAAAGAGAAAATTTTACAAGAAAACCTCAAAAAGATGTAGAATTTACTTGGATTTCTGAAGACACATAAATCTTTAAACAATTAAAACCAGAACTTAATTATACACTAAAAGTTTATTTACCTAAACAAGGTTATCTTTTGATTCTCAAAATTGATGCCTTAGAAGAATACTGGGGTTATGTTCTAAAAGCTAAAATTCTTTGTAAAAAAGATGAATTGATTCGTGGCCATAATTCTGGCAAATTTAAGACAAATGAAATCAAATATATTATTTTTGAAAAAAAGTTACTAGCCATAAAAAATTCAATAACTAAATTTCATATTATTTCACTTTTGAAAATTTTATACGAATATATAATCAATTTGTTAGAGATTTTCTTAAAAATAAAAAATTATCAGACAATCCCTGAAGAATAAGATGGTATAATTTTCTTTGTCAATACAATTTTATCATTGAATTTATTAATGGAGATAAAAATTTTCTTGTAGATTTTTTCAGTCGTCCAAATGGATAGAGGTAACAAACCTTTACAATAGCCAAAAAGATGGAGAGCCATATAGAAGAAACAAACCAAAAAGGTTTCTTCTTTTTCTTTTTCTCATCAAAATCCTAACCCAA
The DNA here is from genome assembly GCF_002303985.1 of Durio zibethinus. The sequence continues at coordinate 20,927,834 of NW_019168470.1, read as the reverse complement.
GACTTACACCTTTTTTATATCCTCTTTGAGGATATCTTCCCCATTTATTACCTCAAAGGCAAATTCATGTGTTTAAAACACAAGCTTCTCTACAACCAATAATACAAGCTTCCCAAATGGCACAAGATCCAAATCAACGGACACATGTTTCTTATTCATAAATCCTACAACAAATTGAAAAACTTAAAAAGAGTTTTGAAGTTAAAGATTTTTATAATCTTGGTTTTAATCCAAAGACTTACAAGTTACTTAGCCATATTTAGAAATCCCATTTTTTAGATAACAAATATGCATTTAGAAAAAGGATGACTAAACTTCCTGGATTTTTAGTTAATCAAACTAAAAAATGATAACAATTTGATGAACTAGTTTTCAACAATCTTTGTTCTTCAAACTTACTAAAACAACAAGACAATGATTTCTTTATTATGGAAGAAAACCAATATAACGTTCAAGAAATAAATAATTTCTTAGAACTTTTTGAATATTTCAATCACAGAAACTCATTTCAAGTAGTAAAACTAACAAGAGTTTTATTATTTGAAAAAGCAACAATTCTATTACCAAAAAAATATTTCAGAAAATTAATAAAGCTATTATATTGCAAACAAAAAAACTATTGCAAGAAAAATTTACAAAATATTACTTCCCTCTCTATCTTGAAACTTTTGTTTTAGGAGAAAAACTTCCTAAAATAAAATTCAAATTAGACCATGACATTTTTTTATGTCAAAAACATTGAAATAAGTTTTCTTGGAGAACTCATAGTTCAAAATTTTTCATTCCAACATATTTCAAATTTCCCAGCCTTTATAAAATCCCAATTTCATCGATACATAAAAAATAATCGATTTTTTTTCTATATTTACTTCAAAGTTCATAGCTTAATATGATCATTTCAAAGAGAAAGGTTTTTTTAACCATACCAAACCTGGAAAGTTTAAAAATTAGTTTTCGACCCTCCTATTGAACAACCAATATAAGTTATTAAAAATCTTAACCTGCTAAACCAGGCCATTCATAAATATTTCAATTCATCTCCATATTATTTTCAAATCAAAATTAATACGATGAAATATAGCAAAAATATTTTTAAAAAAACATTTTTTCTTCCTTCCTAAAATATTCATTTCAAATAGATGGTAGAAGAATTCGGGCATGAAAAGTTTATTTTGAGATAGAACTTCAAAGAGTTCCATCAGAACCAAAAGTAATAGATTTACTTAAAAGACTTTCTAAAATGGAAGACATAGATCACCCTCAACATCTTCTATATCAATCTCAAGAAGGATGACAAATGTAAAATAAATCTAGGATAAAATTTCCACAGTTTTTTAACCTAGAAAACAAAGAAGCATTCAACTTGAAAAATATTCAAAAAGGATAGTATAAGCTATTCCAAACCAGAATAGGCCAACAGGACTTACCAACAGTAGAAAAAAGCTATTTGTAAACCCAACAAACCAGCAGACATCTGTCACTGTAGCCAGTCGCTGTAGTAAACAAATATCAATCTTTTACAATACCCAACAGTAATGAACAGTATAAAGATGACTTTGGTTAACATTGTACACTTAACTCAATCAGAATTAAAATATTCTACAAATAAATAGGCCTATGCATTTGTTAAGGCAGAGCTTACTGCCACTTTTTTTCTTTCTTTGCTAGTTCTATCTTTCTTCCTCATTTCTTTCTCTTGTAAATGGTATCAGAGCATGGTTACTAATATAGTGTGTTTTGTAATTTTCAGATATATAGTTATAAAGCATCTATTATTATAAGTTTTCTTTACTTTTCCTTTTATCTCTTTATTTTCGTTTCATATTTTGAAGCTCATATCACTTTGTTTTTAGGTTTTTTACTAGTATTTGTGACTTGTGTTGCCTTTGTTAATTGGCTTTTTTGAAATAGTTTTAAGAAACAGGCACCGATTTTAAACACCTAAAATATGGAACCAAATGAAAAAGATAATTGCATTTGTAAAGATAAAGTTTATAATCATAGTTTGCATATAGATCTAGTATGTGAGTCTAATAATATAGCTATAAGTAGAACTATTAATTGTTTTGTTGATCTTTCTTTGCTAGCTCTAACTTTTTTCCTTCTTTCTAAACTTTTTTCTCCTTCATCCTTTCTTTACAATGAGGAAAAAGTTTAGAAAGGAGGAAGAAAGCTAGAGCTAACAAGAAAAAAAAAGTGATAATGTGGGAAAACACTTATTTACAGTTGATTGTAATCTTGTAATTTGTATATTTATTTTTGTATCCCTAAAATTAAGTATTTGTATCCTTACAATTAATGACAAAAAATTAAGATAGACAATCCCTCAATTATAGGATCAGTTTTTAGTAAGATTTAGTTTCCTAGTTTAAACAAAGTTAGTTGTATATAAACCTAAAGTGCTTGTCTAATTTTTTTATGAGCAATTTTTCAATAAACATTCAATTTTATTCTTAGTTTTTCATACAATTTTATTTTTAACTTTTTCACATGGTATCAGAGCTTTAGGCTCTTCTTGGGAAGCAAATTTTTAGCCTTCATTGCTGACTTTTATTTTAGGCCTTCATTGTCGAACCCTGTTAAGGCCTTCACAACCATTTATTTTTCTCTTCTTTAGCCTTCATTGCTAAGACTCATTTTTGGTTATATCTTAAAACTTGTTTTAGTTCAAATAAAGATATCACCACCACCCAATTTGAGAAAGTGTTAACTGACAAAATCATCAGAGTATTATACATGTCTTAAAAACAATCATCAGAGTATTATACATGTCTAAAAATCAATCATCAGAGTATTATACATGTCTAAAAAACAATGAGAGTTAGACAAAGAAAAGATTGAGAAGCTGAGAAACCTATTGAAAACCTTTGAAAAGCCTATTGGAGTATGTTCCTCAGGTTAGGTCTCTAGTTCAGGTAAAGCTTCCGGTTCTCATGGATTAAAATATCCCGGTTAAGCTTATTACGAGTTTTTAGGTCATTGATTTAGGAGCCACAAACCATATGACACATTCTTCATAGAAGTTTAGTACATATACCCTATGTCCTAGTAATAAAAAAATTATTTTTGTAGATGGTTTACTTATTACAGTGGCAGGATTAGGAGATGTTCAAATTAATCCTTTGTTTGTTCTTAAAAATGTTCTTCATGTTCCTAGATTGTCTACTAATCTGATATCTATACAAAAACTTACCAAAAATATGAATTGCTAAGTGATTTTTTATCCATTTTATTGTGAATTTCAAGACTAGAGTTCTAGGAAGAGTATTGGACTTGTTAAGAAGAAGGATGGACTATACTATCTTGAGACATCAAACAACTCAAGTAATATCAAGAATAGTTTACCTTTATCATTTCTTTCTGAAAATTCTCTTAATAAAGACAAAATCTGACTTTATCATTTTTGTCTTGGGCATCTTTCTTTCAAAACTTTCAAAAACATGTTTTCATTTTTGTTCAAAGGATTAAAGTTCAAAAATTTCCATTATGATGTTTGTGAACTTGCAAAGCATAGACATATGTCTCTTTTAGTTAGCAATAAAATAAGTTTTACTCTTTTTTACTTGATTCATAGTGACATATAGGGTCTCTTTACAATTCCTAATATTTTGGGTGTAAGGTGGTTTGTTTCTTTCATAAATGATTGCATTAGGATCTTTTGGATATTTTTACTTAAATCTAAATTAGATATGAATAATATATTTTTAAGCTTTCAAAACATGATTCAGAATCAATTTGGAGTGAAAATAAAGAGATTTAGGTTTGATAATGCAAGAGACTATTTTAACCAGAGTTTATCTAATTATTTCTAAAAAGAGGGGATTATTTATGAGTCATATTGTGTTAATACTCCATAGCAAAATGGAATGACAAAGAGGAAAAATAGTCATTTACTAGCCATAACCCGAGCTTTACTTTTTTAGGCAAACGTACCAAAATCCTACTGGGGGGAAGTTATTTTCACTATCACACATATTATAATATGTTACCTTTAAGGGTTTTAGGATTTAAAACTCCTATGGAACTACTCTCATGATTCTATCCCAACTTTAACACCACAAACAACCTCACACCTAGGATACTTGGTTATACATCATTTGTTCATGTTCACAGTCACAATAGGGGGAAGTTGGATCCTAGAGCAATTAAGCGTATTTTTATGGGATATTCATCAACTCAGAAAGGGTACAAGTGTTATTATCCTCCTACCAAAAAATTCTGTGTCTACGAATGTCACTTTTGAAGAACGTAAACCATTTTTTACTCAACCTTATCTTTAGGGGGAGACTTCATTCATAAATGATAAAGATAAAGACTTCTTTTTGCTTGATTTGTTCTCTTGTTCAACATTTTCACCCGTTATTTCTTCTGAGTCAAAACCTATTTCTTCTAAGTCCAAGTCAAACACTGAATTTGAGTATGAACCCATTCCAAACATAGAAGATGTGACAAAAGATAATATTATTCTTAATTTTATGAAGAAATTACAAGTGTACTAAAAAAGAAAAGTTCCAAATCTTGAACCAATGCCAATCCAAGAATCTGATCCTAACTATGGATATGAGGTAACTATAGTCTTTGATTCTATTTCCCAAAAAAAGCATAAATCTCATAAAACTATAACTAGTGATTATGATATGCCTATTGCCATTAGGAAACAAACCAGAGAATGTACTAAGCATCCACTATACCCAATCTCTAATTTTGTATCATTTGAAAAATTCTCACCCTCCCACAAAAATTTTCTTATGAGCCTAAACATTATTTTTGTTCCAAATACATTATTACAGGCATTATCAAGTGAGAAAAAAAGGCAAGCCATAAAAATAAAAATAAAGGCTTTAGAGAAAAATACGACATGAGAACTGGTAGAGTTGCCTAAAGGAAAAAATTCTATTGGATGTAAATAGGTTTTCACTGTAAAATACATGACAAATGGTACTATTGAAATGTATAAAGTCAGGTTAGTGGCTAAGGGTTACACTTAAACTTATGGAGTTGATTATCAGGAAACTTTTGCTCTAGTTACTAAGATGAATATAGTTAGGATTTTATTATCATTGGCTGCAAATTACAATTGGCAACTTCAACAATTTGATGTAAAGAATACTTTTCTACATGATGATTTGGAAGAAGAAATACATATGAAGGTTCCACCAGGATTTGAAGGTCATCTAGAAGCAAACAAAGTATGCAAGTTGAAAAAAGCTTTATATGGCCTAAAACAATTTCTTAGGGCTTAGTTCGAGAAATTTGCCAAAGTGATGCTAGCAATGTGATATAAACAAAATCAAAGAGATCACACATTATTTATCAAGCACTCTGATTCAGGAAGAGTCACAGTTTTATTAGTGTATGTTGATGATATAATTGTAATTGAAGATGATGAAAAAGAGAGAGAATCTCTAAAATAGTGTTTAGCTAAAGAATTTGAGATCAAAAACCTAAAGATTGAAGTACTTCATAAGAATTGAAGTAGTTCACTCACAGCATGATATTTTCATCTCACAACAAAAATATGTGATGGATCTTTTGAAGAAAACTAGGAAGCTCGCATGTAAACCTACAAATACCCCTATAGATCTTATTCATAAACTTGAAGAAGCTAATGAAGATGCTGCTATAGATAGAGAGATATACAAAAGATTAGTTGAAAGAATCATTTATTTCTCACATATTAGACCTGATATAGCATATGCTGTGAATGCGGTGAGTCAATTTATGCATAGTCCTAAAAAAATGCACCTACAGGCTGTTTACCATATATTACACTATTTGAAGGTCAATCTTGGGAAATGTATCTTATTCAAAAAAAATTCAGGGCTGGTTCTAGAGGCATATACAGATGTTGATTATATTGGTTTAGTAACTGATAGAAGATCTACCTCAGGCTATTATACTTTTTTAGGTGATAATCTTGTAACTTAAAGGAGTAAAAAACAAAATGTTGTGTCAAGATCAAGTGCTGAAGTAGAATTCAGGGCAATAGCTCATGGAATTTGTGAACCACTATGGTTAAATATTATCCTAGAAGACTTGAAGATCAAGTAGGATGGACCAATAAGACTCTATTATGATAACAAGTTTGTAATAAGCATTGCACACAATCCCATGCTACATGATAGAACAAAACATATTAAAATAGACCGACATTTCATAAAGGAAAAACTAAATAGTGGGTTGATTTGTACACCATATATATCAACCAAGAGTTAACTTGCAAATTTGTTAACTAAAGGTCTCAATAGTGCAACATTTCAAGAAATTATTTTTAAACTGAGAATGGAAAATACCTATTCACCAGCTCAAGGGGAAGTGTAGAAAAACACTTATTTACAGTTGATTGTAATCTTGTAATCTATAAATTTATTTTTGTATCCCTACAATTAAGTATTTGTATCCCTAGAATTAAAGATAAAAAATTAGGATAGATAATCCTTTAATTATAGAATTAGTGTTTAGGAAAATTTGATTTCCTAGTTTACCCGCTAATTAGTTGTATATAAACCTAAAGTGCTTGTATAATTCTTGATGAGCAGTTTTTCAATAAATATTCAATTTTATTCTTAGCTTTTCATACAATTTTATTTTTAGTTTTTCCACAGATAGTAAGCTCTGACCTAACAAAAGCAAAGGGATATCTATTTATAGACTATTTTAACTCTGATTGAGTTAAGTATACAATGTTAACCAGAGTCATCTTTATACTGGTCATTACTATTGAGTGCTGTAAAAGATTGATATTTGTCTGCTACAGTGACTAGCTATAATAACAAATGTCTGTTGGTTTGTTGGGCTTGCAAATAGCTTGTTTTTTATTGTCAGTAGGTCCTATTGGCTTATTCTTATTTGGAATAGCTTATACTTCTTGAATATTTTCTAGGTTGAATACTTCTTCGTCTTTTGGGTTAAAAGACTGTGGAGAATTTATCCTAGATTTATTCCACATTTGCCACCCTTCTTGATATTGATATAGAAGATATTGAGGGTGATTTATGTCTTCCATTTCAAAAAGCCTTCTAAGTAGATCTATCACTTTTGGTTCTAATGGAACTGTTTAAAGTTCTATCTCAGAATAAACTTTTCGTGCCTAAATTCTTTTACCATCTATTTGAAGTGAATATTTTAGGAAAGAAGAACAAATTGTTTTTTGAAGAATATTTTTGCTATATTATGTCATATTAATTTTGGTTTGGAAATAATATAGAGATGAATTGGAATATTTATGAATGGCTTGGTTTAACAGGTCAGGGTTTACAATGGCTTTTATTGGTTATTCAATAAGAAGGCTAGAAACTAATTTTTCAACTTCCCACATTTGGTATGGTTGAAAGAATCTTTATCTTTGAAAGGATCCTATTAAGCTATGAATTTTGAAGTAAATATAGAAAAAGAATCGATCGTTTTTTACGTATCAATGAAATTAGGATTTTATAAAGGTGGAAAAATTTGAAATATGTTAGAATCAAAATTTTGAAACTATCAAGTCTCTAACAATACCCATTTGGATGCTTTTGACATCAAAAGTATCATGATCTCATTTGAATTTTATTTTAGGAAGTTTTTCTCTTAAAATAGAAGTTTCAAGATAGAGAGAGAAGTAATATTCTGCAAATTTTTCTTACAACAGTTTTTTTGTTTGCAATATAATAGCTTGGTTGATTTTTTGAAATATTTCTTTTGACAATAGAATTGTTGCTTTTTCAAATAATAAAACTCTTGTTAGTTTTACTATTTGAGAGGAGTTTTTGTGATTTAAATATTCAAAAAGTTCTAAGAAATTGTTTATTTCTTGAACATTATATTGGTTTTTTTCCATAACAAAGAAATTATTGTCTTGCTATTTTAGCAAGTTTGAAGAACAGAGATTATTGAAAACCAATTCATCAAATTGATGTCTTTCTTTAGTTTGATTAATTAAGAATTTAGCAAGTTTGGTCATTCTTTTCTAAATGTAGATTTGCTATCTGAAAGATGAGATTTTCAAATATGGTTAAGTAACCCATAAGTCTCTGGATTAAGACCAGGATTGTAAACATCTTTAACTTAAAAACTCTTTTTGAGTTCTTTAGTTTGTTATAGGATTTGGGAATAAGAAACAAGTGTCCATTCATTTGAATCTTGTGCCATTTGGGAAACTTGTATTACTAGTTGTAAAGAAGCTTACGTTTAAACACATGAATTAGCATATAAAAAAGGTGTAAGTCCTGGGTTAGGATTTTTATGAGATGAAGAAGAAAAAGTAACCTTTTTAGTCTGTTTCTTTTGTATGGTTCTCCATTATTCTGGCTGTTGTAGAGGCTTTTTACCTTTATCCATTTAGACGACTAAGAAAATGTAAAAGAAAATTTTTATCTTCATTAATAAATGCAATGATAAAATCGTATTGACAAAGAAAATTATACCATTCTTATTTTTCTAGGATTGTCTGATAATTTTTTATTTTTAAGAAAATCTTTAACAGATTAATTTAACCCTAATACTATGTTATTAGATTCACATACTGGTTATAAAGAAGCTTGCATTTTAAACACATGAATTGGCCTTTAAGGTAATAAATGGGGAAGATATCCTTAAGGAGGATAAAAAGAAAAGTGTAAGTCATGGTTAGGATTTTGATGGGATGAAGAAGAATAGGTAACCTTTTTGGTTTGTTTCTTCTGTTTGGTTCTCCATCCTTTTGGCTATTGTAGAGGCTTTTTACCTCTATCCATTTGGACAACCAAGAAAATTTGCAAGAAAATTTTTATCTCCGTTAATAAATTCAATGATAAAATTGTATTGACAAAGAAAATTTTACCATCTTATTCTTCAGGGATTGTCTGATAATTTTTATTTTTAAGAAAATCTCTAACAAATTGATTATCTATTCGTATAAAATTTTCAAGCGCAAGATAAATATGAAATTTAGTTACTACCTTTTTTATGGCCAATAACTCTTTTTCAAAAATAATATATTTGATTTCATTTGGCTTAAATTTGCGAGAATTATAGCTAAAAATCCCTACCTGCTAAACCAAGCCATTCATAAATATTTCAATTCATCTCCATATTATTTCCTAATCGAAATTAATATGATGGAATATAACAAAAATATTCTTCAAAAAACACTTTGTTTTTCTTTCCCAAAGTATTCACTTCAAACAGATCGTAGAAGAATTTGGGCACAAAAAGTTTATTCTGAGATAGAACTTTAAACAGTTCCATCACAACCAGAAGCAATAGATTTCTTCAAAATACTTTTTGAAATGGGAGACAGATCACCCTCAACATCTTTTATATCAATATTAAGAAAAGTGGCAAATGTGGAATAAATTTAGGATAAATTTTTCACAGTCTTTTAACCTAAAAGATGAATAAGCATTCAACCTGGAAAATATTCAAGAAGGATAAGTATAAGCTACTCCAAACTGGAATAAGCCAACAAGATTTGCCGATAATAAAAAACAAGTTGTTTGCAAGCCCAACAAACTAGTAGACATCTATCACTATAGCCAATCATTGTAGCTAGCAAATATTAATCTTCTACAGTACCCAACAATAATGAATAGTATAAAGATGACTCTGGTTAACACTATACACTTAACTCAATTAGAATTAAAATAGTCTATAAATAGATAGGTCTTTGCATTTGTTAGGGCAGAGCTTACTACCACTTTTTTAAAGATAAAGCTCTTAGAAACGTATTTAGATTTGGGAATTAGAAAGATTATGAACTTAAAAATTATAATAAAATTTAATATATTCAAGATTCAAGATTAAGCTAAGAAAATAAGTTAGATTACAACACTATAAATACTATGGTTTGACCAAAAAAAAGTAATAATGATTTTGATTTCTAAAACTGTTAGATAATAAATTTACATTATTAGCTATCTATTTTGAGATAATTGAACAGTTTCAAGAAATTATATCTATTATAATTCCATATTAAAAGTTAAATGTTAGTAAAACTTAATAATATATGAAACTTATTAAATAAATAGAGAAGTTATGTCTATACACATATTAATTGTTTTAAAATTATTCAATATTAATAATTATCAACCATTATACCTTTCTTTTAATAGCTGTTTCAGATGATTGAAAATATTCAAAGTCAATATCTCTTCCATCTCACATATTAAGTGTGTTTCTTAATTCAAACTCTATAAGTTGCCAAACTTTAAAATAGAAAAAAAGTATATGACTTGAATGGTGTATGTTTCTATAATCCATAACTTTAGTTTCTTAAGTTTTGAATTTCTATTAACTTTATTTTAATGGGTTTAACACATTTCTTACCTTTTTTTTCTTTGTAGGTTTGGTTTATTTGTTATTGTATCATTCTTACACTATAAAGTATGGAAACCTCTATACGAATGAACTTCAAAGAAGCACTTCAGAGTTCGAACTATGACCTGCAACTAGGTGTGCCTATCTACACCACTAAGGCAGACTTAATTGGAAAATTTTGAGCAAAAGTAGAGATGCATTTAGAAGATACAAAAAATTATATTAATTTGGTTTATTTTGGCTTGCCAGCTATAAATGAAGAGGAGGCAAAGAAATTAGCAACCAAACAAGCCATGTTGGAAATGGAAGCAACCCATGGATGTATAGTTCATTATGTAAGTTTTGAGAAATTACAACATGTTCAAACTGCACTTGAAAAAGAAAAACATGTGCATGAAATAGAGAGGGAACAAAATATCAACTTCAGAATGGTCCTTGAACAAAATGTTAGCAAAATGAAGAAATTTGTGAGTAGGATCAAGATAACTTGATATAGCAAGAAAAAAAGAATTGCTCTTATTGCTTGACGATTTGGCAAAAATCTACTAAATATCATATTGATTGGCATGATGTTTATATAATGTGTGTTTGATGATTCCTCGGCATTGAATTTGCTTGTTACTGAAGCTGGGTTATATTATTAGTGATGAATATGATTCTTTAATATACTTGTTTTCTTGAAACATAGGTGTTGGACCCTTGAAGACACAACAATTTTATTGCAGCTGGAGACCCATAATAACATAATTTAGATAATAAAGGGTTTATAGACCCAATTCATTCTTCTTTTTGTCCCTTTTTCTATAGTGTCCTTTAAATTGGAACTCTTAACCCTCTCACATCATTCTCTAGCTTAATTGGATACTATTAGCCTAACCAGAAAAGGTACCTTAAGATACGAAAAGAAGTGTCAATGAATGTTCATTTGGCAGCTCTTCGAATTGTATTTGCTGTTGGCTCTTGCTTATTACATCAGTCATGCCGTTAACGAAAATAATCCAACAACTTTTAATATGCATCATTAAGAAAAAAAAAAGTCAAATAACAATTACCAAATTACTATATTTTTGAATGAAAATCACATCTGGTTGTATGATGTTTGTTACATAAATTTTTTTACGCAAACATAAAACTCTCAGCTTTATTACGTAAAATTCAATAATTTATTATGATAATGTTTTAATAAAAAATAATATTTTGATTTATATACGTTGATTGACATATAATAGGTCATCTCAACTTTACTTATAATATTTGATAATAAATAAGGTATTTATAATAAGTAACCGTAATGAATTAAAACAAAAAAAAGGACAAAGGTCTTAGAAACGTATTTAAATTTAGGAATTAGAAAGATTGTGAACTTATAAAATTATAATAAAATTTAATATATTCAAGATTCAAGATTAAGTTAGGAAAATAAGTTGATTGTAATACTATAAATATTATGGTTTGATAAAAAAAGTAATAATGAATTTTATTTTTAAAATTGTTAGATGATAAATTAACATTATTAACTATTTATTTTGAGATAATTGAAAATTTTCAAGAAATTATGTCTATTACAATTCCACATTATAATTTAAAAATTACGTCTTTCTAACAATTAATATGACGGTTTTATTTTTAATATCATTAATTAGTAATGAAAATTGTTCAACTTCAAAAGAATATTGTTCATAATGAATATCGTTCAATAGGTGTTAGGCTTGATAAAAAAAAGAAAATTCTCTACAGAAATTTAAAATCAAAATCTCCTAAATTTTTTGATAAGAAAATTTTCCTAACTTTATTATATAAAACAATCGATTTTTTATTACATAACATTTATATAAATTCTTAACTTTTGATTTTCTTGTATTTATGCTAATTTAAATTTATTTATAGATTTTTTTTATATAAATTTTTGGTTTTCTAACATTTATGTTCTTGACTTTTAATCTCCTTGTGATTGAAGATTTTCTACTACGTAAATAGACACTAAGCATAGATAAATTTTATTAAAAAATAAATGTAAACTACTTAAACCATTCCTATGCCTATGACCAAAAAACCATTAGTATGCCTTAAATTTTAAAGCTATTAAAGGATTAGAAAATACAAACATGACAGAATGCATTGAAAAGTTTTGCACTACCTTATTTTCTATGCTTAAAAAATGAGTGTCTCGTGTGATCGTGATCAATTGCTAAAATTGAAAGAGAAAGAAGTCAAATTGAAATCTCAATTAATCCAACACTATATTTCAATCAAGCAATCTCTGACTCGTGGAAAAATGTGCAAGGTGAAAACCTTGAAGTTATTATAGTGAAAAATTCTAAAAAATTTTCAATATTGTGTACTAATTGCACTCTCTTTTGGTTAAAAAAAAAATTGTAGGCTAATGACGATGAAGATGCATCATTGGACACAACAAGCGAAAATAAAGATTATAAGTAAATTATGATTTATCATGATTAATTCTTTTACTTTTCAATTAACTTATTGATTATTTGATAAACATTTTTATTAAGACTAATTGTCACCTTTTAAAAAAAAAAAATTCTTTGGATTCGCATGGTGCTGTTGTTCTTTTCTTTTCTGTAGCTAAAAAGGAGTCATCGTCCAAAAAATAATTATGAGCTTGGTTTCAAACATTTAAAATAAAATATTCATGAGATATGTTGTTGTGTTATTATATTATTTTGGTTTGTTGCTTTGTTTATTAAAAAATTGTCATCATAGATTAAGTTGGGTGTTACTCTGAATGTCTAGTTTCAACAACCGATAAATGGTTAGTTGTTTCTTTACATTTTCTGAATTTCTATAATATTTCATTTTTATTTTGTTATCGTGATTTCTTTATTTTCTATTTTAATTATAATTTGATCTTTTCTTTTTCTCATGTGTTTGATTTGAAAGAATTTTCTTAGATATATATAAACTTTTACAATAAAAGAGATTCTCAACAAATGAGAAGAAAAGTAAGATCTTATTAATAATTAGCCATGAAACAAATATTAACGACGACTTAAAGCAATTGATCCACTACAAAAAATTTGCTCTATACTAACGTTCAAAAAATCGTTAGTAAAACTTAAAAATTCGTTAGTATAGCACAATAAACCTTATATTGATGGTCAAAATATCTATTCTAACAAATTTATAATCGTCAGTATATCCATTGTTGGTATAAACCTATATTGACAGTTTTTAAGATGTTAAAATATGTAACAGAGATATACTGACGATTTTAGTTCATCACTATATGTATAGCTATTGGTATAGCAATTATTGTGTTTTTCGCATTATACCTTTTATCGACAATTATTTCTGTTAGTATAGATTTGTATGTTTTAATTTTTTCAACTTATACCGATGATGTCTCCGTCGATATATTTTTTACCAATGGTCAATGCCTATTAGTATAGCCTTATGTGTTTTAACTTTTACCGACGGTTCATGATGACTATCAGTATAGCTTGAAAATTTCAGTAGTAAAATATGTTGGTATAAATTTTAAGATATTGGTAAATTTTTTTAATTATATTTTTAATTATTAATATTAATTATTTATAATCATAATATGATATGGTTTCATATAAAGTAAAAATACACAAAAAATTAAAAATATTTAATAACATTTGAAATAAAATAACAACCAAATTGTTTTATAATCCACAAATTAAAAATAAGTCAAGAACTATCATCATTGTACCGAATCCAAAAAAAAAATGAACATTAATATCTATGATTGAATGTCTACAAACATGAAGCTCGAAGTAAATAAACTCCCCAAAGTAAGATGATGTCATCCCAAATTGGTCTAAATACCTGTTTAATTAGTAAAACCCAATAAAAAATTTCATGTCAAATTAAGCTTTTACTAGTCAATTAACATAGGAAATGTTCCCAAGGTCAAGTCAAGCATAATAGAAACTATAAACAAATGAATTACTGACAAGATTTTGTCCACTATTGTAGGCTCCTCCTGCTTCACCAACCTAAGCAACTGCTAAAGTTGTTGAATTTTTTAAAATTGTTTGAAGGTCTCTAAAAGGCTGTTGCCCACTATCTAGATAAAATGGATCTAGAATTTTGTTCATAAGCTAATTATTATTACTTACATACAAGAAAAATATATAATTTAATAACTAAATTCCAAGAAATATTTTTTAAACAATGCAATTTACTATTTTGTTTTACCTGCACCAAGGTTGTAAATGTGTTGAGTCACTACTTGCAGAGATTTAAGTATTTTTTGTACAAATTGTGTGAACCCCAAACAATCAATCATCCTAAGCTATTACTTCTTCACAAAATATTCAATCATCAAAGCCAACGTCGGTAGAAGTACAAAAAAAAAATAGGCATGCTCGATACCACAAAATTGAAATGCAAAAAATGAAAAATACCTTTGAAAAATGATAAGAGTCTTGATGCTTCAACTTTGATTTAGCTCTAAAACAAAATGGGTGCTAATGGGTTTAAGTTGTAAAGTCGATGAGAGATGGAAAGAGTTGGCAGGAGATGGAGATTAGGCTATGGGTATTGACGAGTTGAGAGAGTTGGTGGGAGGTGGAGGGAAAGAAAATGATTGAAACATTTTGGAGATTATTCAAGGTATTTTTGACCAAAAATGCCTTGAATAATCCTTTTCAATTTTTATAAGGTGATTATTCAAGGCATTCCTTATAAAAATTTGAACGGGAGTTATTCAAGGCGTTTTCTGGCAAAAAAAGCCTTGAATAATCTCAAAAAAATTGAAAGGGATTATTAAAGGCATTTTTTGCAAAAAATGCCTTGAATAATTCCTTTTGGGAGGGGATTATTTCTTAGTTTAAATAATACCTTTTAATTATAAAAATACTAAAGTAGCTTAATCGGTTAGAGCATACAGATGTTAACCATAAGGTTTAGGTTTGATTTCTCCTTTTAGCATTTTTTGGGTTTTTCAAGGTGTTATTCATGGTGTTTTCTGGCCAAAAATAACTTAAATAATCTCCAAAAAATGGAAGGAGATTATTGAATGTATTTTTGGCAGAAAATGCCTTAAATAATCCCATCTGGGAAGGGATTATTCTTAGTTTAAATAATACTTTTTAATTAAAAAACACTAGAGTAGCTTAATCGATTAGAGCACACCCATAAGGTCGTAGGTTCGATCTTTCCCTCCAACGTTTTTTGGGTTTTTCACGAATTATTCAAGGCATTTTCTAGCCAAAAATGCCTTGAATAATTCCTCATAAAAATTGAATATGGTTATTCAAGGTGTTTTTGGCATAAAACACCTTGAATAATCCCTTCTGTGAGGAGATTATTCTTAGTTTAAATAATAGCTTTTAATTATAAAAATATTGGAGCAACTCAATTGGTTAGAGCATATAGCTATTAATCATAAGGCCATAGGTTCGATCCCTCCCTCTAGCATTTTTTGGGTTTTTCAAGAGATTATTCAAAGCGTTTTTGGTTAATCCCCTCATAAAAATTAAATGGGTTAAATAAAGTGTTGGTATAAGTATGATAAATTCTAACAATATTAAAAATATGTCAATAAAAGTCTCTTTTATTGATGCAATTTGATTGTTAGTATAGCCAAGCGTCAGTATATAAAAAACTTTTTGTAGTGGATAATGTAATGTTTAATTATTATGATTTCTACATAACAATATTCATTATATTTCTTTGAAATTATTTTATTAATATATTTAGTATTTTTTACTTAAAAAAACAATGATAATGGTGGAAATTTTTTGGAGTAAAAAATAATATATATGTATAATGTATGCCTTATTAAAGTTAAATTATGTTTTTAAAAAATTTGTCAATTAAAAGTTTGGAAAATTTTTAGACTTAAATCATTGCCATTTTAAATTAAAGTTTTAAGTTCAATTTATTTTAAACATTACAGACTATAAATAAACATAAAAATTAAAACAATGCAAAAAAATTCTTAATTTTTATAGAATCCTATAAATAAACATAAAACTAAGTTATCATCTTGCCTTGTGTCACTAACTCAAGACCATATTAAAAAGAATTCTCCATATGTCAAATAAAAAGGTAAAATGCGAAATGCAATTGCTATTATTGGATCATGCAAAAAGTTCAACTATTCCGACTGTATAATTATTTCTTATTACTCAAAAATATCATCTCATGCATAATAATAGAAAAAGAATGTGAAACAATTGGCTATACATTATTAATAAGTATCTTTTATTAAATAATAAATATCAACCATTATATACCATTTGATTTAACATTATTTTCATTTTAGATGATTGGAAATATTCACCTAAAGGCCAATATATCTTCTATTCCACATATTAAATGTAATTTACTAATCCAAACTCTATCTAAATAGTCAAAATTTTGAAATAAAAAAAATGTTTAGCTTATGTGTTTTATGTTTCTCAAATCCATGTTTTTAATAATTTCTTCATTTTTAGAGTTTCAATTTTTTTTATATACAGATAGATTATATATTTTCATTTGTTACAAAATGAAGGTTAATCAATGTTTATTGTAACCTATACTTTTAACCTAAGATGTGACAATGTCTTTTTAAATAACTCTCGAATATAAATAAGTAAATTGAATTAAAAAAAAATTCTTTTGCACTTTTGAGTTGATGATGAGTTTTCTTAGAATGAATTGTTATAGCCATTTGTATTAGAGGAAACTATATGCCATTTGGAATGTTGCGAGATAAGTACAAGAGGAATATTAAACTTATTTTTTATTACTTTTCTAATTTTAGTTTAAGTTTTCGCATAAAAACTGTTTGTTTAATAAGAAAGAGGAAATTCAACAATATTGATCCCTTACTTCCTGCAAGTAAGATCAATGTTTGTTTTAGGAGTTTTAACAATTCGAATGGTAGAAGAAGTTATTAGACTGCCAAAGTTCAAAACTAGTATATCATCATCAACCTTTTTTTTTAAATAAAAATTCAAATAGTTAATTGCATTATACCATTGTGAAGTACTTCTTTGAGTGAGTTAGTTTTCAACAACATTATTTTGAAAATAATTGGATATATATATATATATTCAAATTTTTTATGACTTTTAATGTATTTTAATTTTTTTCTAATAATTTATGAAATTAGAAAAAGTATTGTATTATTTTACATTTACTTTTTATTTGTTTCAATTTGATAATCGATTTCAAAAAAAAAATTGATTATTTTATTTCAAAAATAATGAAAAATGATTAATTATATCGTTATTTTAATATTTATTATTTTCATTATTTCAGATATTGATGATTTGTAAACCTAAAAGCCTATCTTAGTGAGTAGCACTGAAGATAGTTTGGATTATAATTTGACATAAAAGACCTACAAGAAGGTAAATTTTGTACTTGTCAAGCAAGAACATGCAATTTGGGTTGTTATTCAATTATAATGGATAAACATGCAATTTGGGTTGTTGTTCAATTATAATCGATAACCACTTTTTATTTATGAATAAATGTCTCGTCAGAATACTATATCATAGTATGTTGAATTTTGAGTGTTCATTCTTAAGGTAGTTGTTTGTTTTGAAAAGAGGGTCAATGTGGGTAATAAAATAAATAATCCGAAGTTCTCAATTTGTTGTCGAGAGGGAAAAATAAAGTTGCCATTGAAGAAAGAGATTTTTGAACCCTTAAAAAGTTTATTGCATCCAAATGGTAGACCTCAATCAATGAAATTTAGGGATAACATTATAGATTACAATAGTATTTTTGCATTCACATCTATAGGAACAAGTATAGACAATTCAATAAACAACATACTTGGTCCGTATATATTTAGAATAAGTAGACAAAATTATCATAGATCGGGATCTTGGTGCCTTTGAATGGTCAAATGCCAAAATTCTCACAATTGTATGTTTATGATACCGAAAATGAAATTGTTAATAGAATATGTGCATTAAAGGATGGAAAAAATGTGAAAAACTTGAACTCTTCCATAGTTGAGTCATTGCTACAAATGTTTGATGCTAAAAATCCTATTTTCAAGTTTTTCATGTCGCTAGAGACCGGATTATTGAATCTGATACTACAAAATTTTCTATTTGTTTGATTGGATTAAGAGTTAACGAATGAGATCTGATATAGTTCTATCATCTTTAGAAATCGTAACATTTGTGGTGGGAGATTTTGGACATAGAGATAATGGGAGAGATTATTATAGAACATAGATATGAAAGATTTAAAGGAATCAATGAACTCCATCCCTTTTTTACAGCACTTCAATATCCAATTTTGTTCCCTTTTGGTGAAGATGGATACAATCCAAAATTTCCTTATTATCATAATGAAAGAAAAAGAAAGATTAAAAGAATGCTCTTTATGATGAAAGTGGTTTTTTTTTTTTTTTTGTGCATATATTATACAATTCAGAAGACTTAATGGACAGACTTTATTTTTAGATGAACAGTTATTTCAACAATTCTTAATGGATGCATATACAGCCATTGAAGAAGAACAACTAAGATAGGTTCGTAATAATCAACCCCAACTTAGATCAAAGATTGATAGAAATCTTTCGGATGCTATTGTTCGAGATGACACTTTAGCCAGCTTAATTGGAAAGAGAATTATTTTGCTAACAACATTTACTAGGGATCCTAGATGCATGATACAAAATTATTAAAATGCAATGGCAATTTATAGGCAAATAAGTAATCTAGATCTTTTTATAACCTTTATAGCAAATTCAAAATCATTAGAGATAAATTATATGTTTGGCATGATCGGCAAACAACATCCAAAAGATCATCCAGATATAGTTTCTATAGTTTTTAAATTAAAATTAATCAAATGATGAATGTATTAGTAAAAGAGAAACATTTTAGACATGTTTTAGGAGGTATGTTTGTTTCTTTGTAATGTTATTTCTAATTTTATAATTTTTTAACATTAATATGGATTTTTATTCTAATTCTTGTGTTTTCCTTATTGTAGTTGTATATACAATTGAGTTTCAAAAAATAAGGCAACCAAATGCTAATATACTATTATGGTTGGAATATCAAGGAATAAAGCTCCATCAGTTGAAGATATCAACAAGTTTATAATAGCTTAGATTACTTCAAAAGAAAAAGATCCAACCTGTTATAATATTGTTTCATAATTCTCAATGCATGATCCTTACGGAAGTGAAAATAAAAATTGCCCATATATGATTAAAGGAAAATGCATAAAGGGTATCCAAAAAAATTTCATTCAGAAACTGGCATTAATGATGATGGCTATCCGGTATATATAAGGTGAAACAACAGAAGAACTATAATTAAAGGACGTGTGGAATTAGATAATAGGTACTATATATATATATTGAAATTTACTTGGCATGTTTGTAGGTTAGTTAAATGCTTCTTCTGACATTGTCTTCTATTGCTTATTTATCTTTAAAAAAAATAGATCTATAGTTCCATATAATAGGGATCTTTTGCTAAAATGTCAATCACACATCAATGTACAACAGTGTAATAGGTCAAACGCTACAAAGTATTTATTTAAATACTTAACTAAGGGCCCTAATAGAGCAACTGCAATTATAAAAGAGAACAGTGTTTCTAGCCAATCATTATGTAAAAAATATATAATAAATGTTGATGAAATAAAGATATTTTTGGATTGTCACTATGGGTCTGCTTGTGAAGCACATTGGAGAATATTTAAATTTGACATACATTATCGATTTCCTTCAATTATGCACTTTTTTTTTTCACCTTCCCAGGGAACATTCTATTACATTAAAAAATTCTGATAATTTAACAAGTGTTTTACACCATCCTAGAATTGATAAAACTATGTTCATAGAATGGATGTTGGCAAATTCCAATAGTGAAATTGCTCGTGGATTGACTTATGCTAAATTTCCAACAAGATTTTATTTGGATTGAGCCTGATAAAGAATGGGTTCCTAAAAACACAAACAAATAATTGGAAAAATTATTTATGCCCACCTAGCTTCTAGTGAAAGGTACTATTTAAGAATTTTACTGAATATAATGTGTGGCCAAAGAAGTTTCACAAAAATAAGAATGACCAACAATCATGTCTATAGTAGTTTCAAACATGTTTGTTATTCGATGGGTTTAATAAGTGATGACAAGGAATGGAATGATGCAAATAAAGGGGTAAGTTTTTGGCCTACTAGAGGTCAATTGCGTGAATTATTTGTTACAATTTGTAAATTCCATGAGGTTATTGATATTTTGCTCTTTTGGGAAACAAATTGATAATTACTTTCTAATGACATTTTGTATACAAAAAAAGGCTTTTCAATCATCTAAAACTTGTTCTTTCAGATGGTCAATTGAAAAACTATTGTTTGACTAAAAATCAGAGCTCTTAAACAAAAATGGCAAATCTACATCTAATTATGATTGGTTCCTAGAATCGGATGAAAGTCTATTATTTGTTATAGGGAATAAGTTGATTGTAAAAGAACTTAGTTACAATGTACAAGAATTGGTGAAGAGTATGACAAAGATTGGCGATCTTTGAATATGGATCAATGAAAAGTTTATGATTCTATTGTTCATGCCACAATGAATAATACAAGAGGTGTTTTCTTTGTATATGATCATGGAGGAATAGGAAAAATATTTTTGTACAAAACAATATTGCCAAAGTTAAGATCCCAGACAAAAATTACATTTGTAATAGCTTCTTCAAGTACTATTTTATTAAAAATTCAGTAACCTTGATGTAATTTAGTACTAAATTATTGTTTTACATGTTTATATTTGTTTTATTAAATGTCAATTCTCTTTTTTTTTTGTAGGAATTGCATATTTATTGTTATCTAGTGGTAGAACAGCACATAGCTGATTTGGTATTCTATTGGATATTTTTAAAATGATATATATGGAATAAATCAGAATACAAACATTACTAGTTTATTATCTAAAATATGTTTTATTCTTTGGGATGAGACCCCAATGATGCAAAGATTTGTTTTCAAAATCGTTGATAGAACACTTAGAAACATTATTGGATTCAAGGATGAAAATGCAAAATACAAACCCTTTGGTGGAAATATAGTGCTTCTTGAAGGTAACTTCAGGCAAATATTAGCTTTTATCCCAAATGGTAAGCATCAAGAAGTAGTAAAGCCTTGTATTACTAGATCATACTTATGGAGAAATTGCACTATGTTCAATTTGAAAATTAGCATGCGAGTATTAGATTATGATGATAATGGTAATATGGATGAAGAGAGTGTTATATTCAATCGTTGGTTATTAAACATTAGAGAGGGCAAAGTATAAGCAATTTGTAGACATGAAGAACTTGATCCATGTTGGACTAAAATTCTAAAATGATTTATTGTCGACATGACGGTAGACCAATAGATGCAATAATTGATGTTACTTCTAGATTTTTGTAAAAGACAAAATGATGGAAACTACCTTTTTGAAAAGGCGACTTTCACTCCTCTTAATGAAACCACACATGAGATTAATGAACGTATGTTAAATTTATTGGAAGGTAAAATGAGAATTTACAAAAACAATGATGAGATATGCAAGGGTTCTATGCAAAAAGAACAAAATAATATGTATTCGATTGAGTTCCTTAATAGGTTGGATTTCTCTAGCATGCCTTTTCATTTGTTAAAGTTGAAGATTAATATGCTTGTTATGTTGTTAAGGAATGTGAATTCGAGCTTGGGAATGTGTAATGCTTCATGCTTAATTATTACTAAACTAGGTGATTAGGTGGTTAAAGATAAAATAACGTCTCGAACCAATATAAGATCCAAAGTATTGATTCCAAGGATATCCAATGACAATTAATAGAAGTCAAGGATAGTCACTGAAATATGTTGGTCTATTTTTGGTGAAACAAGTTTTCAATCATGGCCAATTGTATGTAGCCCCTTTTTGTGAAACATCACCATCAAAGTTAAGAATTTTGATTTTAGAAAATGATCACAGTTTTAAATATCATAAAAAATATTGTGTACGAAAAGGTTTTTAATGGTATATTTTCATAGATAACTAAGTTTAACATTTTTATATTTCAATTTCATGTACTGAAAAAACAAATTATTATATTTTTGTTGGTACAAATCTTGTGCACATTTATTGTGACGATTAGATTTGCATGATTTTATGTTATAAAATTAACTGCACAAATTTAAATGAATGAAATCTAGTCACGTGACAAACTTTCTAAACTATAGTCCATTAAACCATTAGAGAATTTTAGAGAGAGAGAGATGGAAAGAAAATAAAGAAAATATATTTTATTTAATTTATATATATTAATTGTGTTATATGACAAATTTTAACCTACTTTATTAATGTTACATATAGTTGGTAAATAAAGGCTTAATTAGATACATATAAATGTTAAAGGGTTGATTGATTACGATAAAAAATAGGGATATAAATGATTTTTTAATTATAATTTAAAGACTTTTTATACCATTCAGTCAATTTTTTATAAATTAAAATAACCGTTTTATTATTTAACATTTGTACTTCTCCACAAGTTTCTTTTTCTATTTGATTTAAAAGGTATTGATATCCTCCCATATTTCTTTCATTATTTGCATTTTCTTTTTATCCACTATCATTTATTTATTCACAATATTCTAATTTCTTGATAAATGAAATACATGATACATTTCCTCTATTCATTATGAAAAATAAAAAATGATGAAAGCAAGGTAAATATATTACAATAGGATATGTGATGATCCTTTATCTTTATGAAATAATTTTTCTAAACATATGTTTGATCAATTTTGTTTCCTTTCCATTCTTTAGAGTTGAAGTCTCGTGCCTTCACAGCATTTAGGCAATATCCACCTTACACATAAGAGTAATTGAGAGGATGCATTTTACTTATAAATTTTTACAATAATTTTATAATCATCTAATTATAAATAAAAATTATATAAGGCTTCACTACTTATAAATATGAGCTCTATATAAAATTTTAATAAATCTCATATAATTTTGAATTATAATTGATTAATTGTAATATAATGATTAATGTGATATACTCTCCACAAGAGTTGGTAATGAGTTGTGTTAGAGTTGGTTTTTCTCAACCTGATCCCTTAATATTCATTTTTGACTCTGATATTAAAATATTTTTTTTTCATATTTGATCTGACTCATATATTAATCGTAACCGATTTAATTCCGATCTAAAATTAATTTAACAATTTTAATTTAATATAATATTTAAAAAATATTATTTTAAATATAAATTATATTTTAATTATATATAAATATAATATTTTTATGAAGTTAATATCTTTAATTAAAATATTAAATAATAAATTTATTAATATAATGCATATATAAGTATAAAATTAAATAAATAATAAAAATATATATTTTATATAATACCCAAATCAAATCGAAATATTGCAATCTAAAATTTAATTCTAACTTGAACTCTGACTTTAAAAAAAATTTGACCTAATCTTTAATTTTAAAACAAAAACTTCAATTCTATCAAAATGGATTGAAACCTGTTGATTATGATTATTTTGCCATCTTATTTTTCACTGATATATTAGGTCTTTAAAGGAGTCAGAAATGGTTATTAGTGGACCTTTACATGGGCCTTATAGGTGTTTTACAAAAATTAAATATACAGAAAAGATATATAAGCCTTCCCGACGTCAGTGAAAATGAAAGGGTAGGTTTTTATTTACCTCTTTGGACTTTATATGTGCCACTCTCCATGGATTGCTCCACACCGAAACACAAAAAAGACCATTTGTTAAACACTGTAGTCCTAAAATATTTGAATTTAACATCATTCCTAGAGTTTCATCATAATACTTTTCAATTAAAATATCTAATCAAACTTTGTTTAAATTTTCCATTTTGTGTACTTAATTTATTTAAAAACCATCAAATATATATATATATATATTTTTAATATTCAATAGTTTGAATTATTATTATTACTATTATTGTTATAATTATGTAATCGGAGTGAAGAGTAAACAATGATGTAGGAGATCACTAGATTACAATTAACCCGATGAAAGATTGCATAAAGCTAATAATATTTTATGCCATTCAAAATTATAAACATGAACTGCATCTTTTTTTAACATTAATTTTTATCAAAGCCCATGGCTGGTCTCTAACTATAATCACCTAACTCAAAAGAAAAAAAAAATTCAAGTACTGGGAAGAAGAAAAGTGTTGTGGGCATTTAGTGGTAAAAAAATGTATGGCAGTCTTTTTTTCATGTTAAAAGCTTTCAGCAGACAATTAAAGATAATTTTAACATTTACGTTGACCTTATTAGCTCGGTAGTGTCCTTATTATCTCCTAGTGGTTTCTTATCACTTATCTATAAATGTAAAGGTCTAGGTACCATAAAGATAACACACACCACTCCATCTTCTCCTTATTACTCTCCTCCCGACCTCATTCTTTTTGACTTGCATGTCAGAGTACAAATACAAGGAATACTCCCTCCCTTTGCCTTTAACCATCCTTTTCTTCTATCTTTCCAGGAATATCCTAGGATCAAAGCTCGACACAAACATTTGGCACACTAAGTAAGAGACCTTTTCATTTACTAGTCAAGAATGAAACAATGCCATCAAGGGAAAAATCCTTAGAGGAAGGAGAAATGGTCATCCCAACTAGAACAGAGACTCATCATAGCCAACATTCCGTCTGACCTACCCAACCACAAGCAAGACTGACCATAAAACAATTTCAAGCCTTGACCAAATAAATATAGGCTCTCAAGCAGATGCTTCAAACTATATAACTCTACCTTAAGTTTCAAAAGTGCTTGACCTAATCACCTTCGACTAAGGAGCTATTATCAGAGAATCGAGCTATAAAGAGGTGGAAGCCTTTTCGACCTCTAGAGAAAAAGAGCATAACACCCAGCTGACCATTATCCTAACCATAATTCCATACAAGCTATGACCTAAAATTCCAAACAAATAAATCCTAAACCCCAACCAAACAAGGACCTAAAAGTTCAGATGTGAGCCATGAAAAAAGAGTTTAAAACGAAAGCAGTGGCATTTGAGGATGAGCTCAAGTTCTTAGAGACCTTGCCTTTCACTAAAGAAATCAATAGAGCCATGCCTCTTAAGAGGTTCAAAATGTCAACCTTGGAAACCTATAATGGCACTTCTAACCTTTTTGATCATTTGAAACTCTATAGAACTAACAAGATGATGCAAGGGGCGGACGAGGCTATAATGTGCAAAGGCCTAGCTACCACACTAAAAGGCATAACTTAGTCCTAGTATAATAGCCTAAAATTGAGGTTAATCATAACTTTTAAGGAGCTCAACCATTCTTTCCTGTCTAGGTTTATGAGTAGTCAAAGAGTGAAGAAGATAACTTTAAGTTTGATATCAATCCACCAAGGATAGAATGAAACTTTGAAGAGCTATGTCACACGTTTTAACACAAAACCTTTACATGTTAAAGACCTTAAACAAACGACTGCTACAGCTATCTTGACAAATGGACTCAACGATAAAGAGTACCTCATGAAGTTGACATTATTGCTAGAACCACCTAAAACTCTGGCTGACATCTTGTTGATAGTTGAAATATATATATGCTGAAGCTATGATGAAAAACAACCAAGGTGAGAGAGGTTCATCTCTCTTCCTTAATGGCCGAGGTAAAAAAGGCTCATCTCTCTTTCTCAATCATAAAAAAAGGTAAGGATTTTTACAATCTTTCTTAAAAAAAAATGACTAGGGGTGGAGAAAAGAACTACACCGCACTGAATACCTCTCGAGAGAAGATTTCAATCTAAATTTAGAGGAATCCCAACCTCAAACGATCGAAGCCATTGAGACAAAACACAAAGAGTGATTGGACCAAAATATGCACCTTTCATAAAGACATAAGCCATAATATAAAAAACTATATTGACCTAAAAAATGATATTAAAGCTTTAATAAAAAGAGGTCAATTAAGGAGGTTTGTA
Organism: Durio zibethinus; assembly: GCF_002303985.1. Next base: position 20,901,620 of record NW_019168470.1, on the reverse strand, counting down.
GAACAGCAAAGACAAGGCCAACCTAAGAGTGTGCTACAGATAATATCAAAGAGAGCCCATCCGAGATAGAGAAGAAAAGCCATAAAATGAAAGAAGAGAAGTCCAACCGAGGAAAGAAAAAGGCCAAATTGATAATAATAGACCGATCGCTAGAGTGATTAATGATCATTGGAGGTACTTCCACTTCGACCAAAAGAAAGTTTAATCCAAGCATAGTTATAGTAGTAAAAAACTTGATGAAGAAAAAAAAAACTAAAAAGATGAGCCGATTTTATTTAGCCTAGAAAATCTTAAAAGAATCCAGAACCCATATGATGATGTCATAGTGATCATAGTCGTAATGTACAACTATATAGTCAAAAAAATTATGTTTGATAATGGGAGCTTGAACGATATCATATACTATAGCACAATGAAAAAGATGGAAATTGGTGAAGATCAGTTACAACTGATCACCACATCATTAGTAGGATTCGAGAATAAATAGGTCCTTGCGAAAGGAACAATCAAACCACTAATCTCCTTAGGGACAAAGCCAAGGACAACCATTTTAATTATATAATTTATAGTGGTGGACATCCCATCAACCTATAACATGATATTGGGTTAATCTAGCAATCTGTTATGCGACTTATAGGCTCAGCTCCTTATTTGAGAGTAAAATTGCCAACACCCAATGGAGTTGGATAAGTTAAGGGAGACCAGTCCGCAGTACATCAGTGTTATGTTATAATAATGAAAAGGAAAATTGAGAAGCAAACTAGTAGTTCAATCAAGAATAGAAGCACCGAGGAAAGGCAAATAGTAAAAGTCGAAAGAGGTAAGAAACTACAAGTAAAAACATAAAACGTAAGACTGACCTGATAAAAGAATGCTTTTAAGTTGCTCCAAGCTCTTAAACTCTAACAAAAAGAAAACTTTTGTTCTATTTATTGAATTTTTTAAGGCAACTCCAAAGATAATCGAGCTTTTAAGCCGACGTGAACAATTACATGTCATTCAGATTGGTCTAACAAGCTAGCCACCATATAATATGAAATGAAAAATATATACCAATTTCACTACATACATATTCAGCAAGTTATCCATAATATAATGATCATCACATTCGGATCTATTTTCATAAAAAATAGTGCCGACCTAACTAAATAAAAAAAGATAATTGATCAAAGATTGAACTCGAATGAAAATCAACCTAAGCCAGGCAAAAATCTCATAACAACTTCATTTTAGAATAGTGTCCCTGAAAAACATATACAAATCGAAACTAAACTTCAACATAAGGATTAGTTAATTCAACTCTTAAAAGATAATGTTGACCTTTTTACCTAAATACCATTCGATATGCCTGGTATTAATACCAAAGTGATGGTTAATAAGCTACATACTAAGAAAAATTATACATAATATCCTTTAGTCTATTTTATTTAAGATGTGTTGACAAGGAATTGGCAGATTATATCTTGCAAAAAATTCATGAAAGAATATATTGAAGCCACCTCAGACCTCGACCATTAGCCTACAAAGTGTTCAGACAAGGTTATTATTGGCCCACTATCAAAAAGTATGCAATTGAACTGGTAAAAAGATGTGATAAGTATCAGAGATTTACTCACATACAGTATCTCCTTTCGATCAAGTTCACCCCTATCATTAGCCTGTAACCCTTCATGTAATGAGAAATGGATATCTTCAGATGGTTCACCCCAACCATGGGCCAGAGGAGATTTGTTTTAATAACAATATATTACTTCACAAAATGCTTTGAAGCTAAGGCCTTGGCCACTACTACAAAGGCCCAAGTGGAGAAATTTGTGTAGAAAAATATAGTCTATAGATTTGGCTTACCTTGGTCCATACAACAAATAATGACAAACAATTTGAAAACTCGAGATTCAAGGAATGGTGTTCAAACCTTCATATCACCTCAGGTTTACGTCGATTACCCACCTTCAGTCCAATGAACAAGCTAAAGTTGTGAAAAAGATAATATTATAAGCCCTGAATAATAGACTTGACACAGCAAATGGAAAGTGGGCTAATGAGCTACTAGGGGTGCTATAGGCCTTAAGGACAACCATAAAAGTACTAATAAATAAAACTTCATTCCATTTGGCATTTGGAATGAAGGTCGTAGTACCTATTAAGATCAACCTTTCAAGCTTAAAAGTCAAATTAAGATTAAAAGAAAGAAATAAAGCAATGCCTAAGGCTGACTTAGACCTCATCAAAGAACATAGGGACATAGCCCAAACACGGATAGTAGCTTATCAATAAAATACAGCTAGTTATTATAATAAAAGAGTCTAACATAAGCACATCAAGAAGACAACTTGGTATTTATAAAGGTTAAAGTCTCAAGAGTAGATGATTGAGGTGGCAAATTAGATTCGACTTGAGAAAAATAGTTAAAAAGATTGTCCATGATGTGACCTACAAACTATAGGATATGAATCGTAATATTGTCCTAAGGAAATCAAATACAGATAATTTAAAGGTCTACTTTCAATAGCTCTATCTAAATTGAGCTCACACTTATATATTGTACTTGAATACAGAAATCCAATTATGCTCAGTGAGCTTACGCCAACCAATCTAACAAAATTTAAACTAGAATTTAGATGGATTATCAACTTAATTTAATCCAAGTGATTAGATAAATCCTGAGTTTAGTTAATAGAGCTCAAATTTTTTTAATTAATCGTGCTTAAATTTGGCACAAATAAAGAAAAAATTATAATAAAACTAAGCTAAAGCTTGGATTGAATTGAATAAAAATTTCTATTTCATTTTCTATTAAGTACAAAAGATGTTAGGAAAATCATTCCTATCCGAGGTCATTACAAAAGCTAACCTCATACATTAACAAAATTTTATAGAAGTTAAAAACAAAAAAGTTAAAAACAAAATAATCACATGTCAACAACATCAGCAGCAGTAGCAAGAGTAGCATCCTTCTCAGCGATGACTTTAACTTCCCCAGCCCCTTTCACCTCATCTTTGGCACCTAAAGTGACCTCGAGCTTAATGTCTATGGCCTCATCATCATCTTTATCTTTTTCTTCCTTCTCTTTCTTAAGCTAATTTGAAAAGGCCTCGATCTAATATTGTTGATATCAATATTAATAAGGTTAAGGTTGAAGGTCGAGAATTTAAATTGTACCTTATCTTTGGCCAATTAAAACGCACCCAACATATTTTTTTCAAGAGAACTCTACTTTTATTTGAAGGCATTCGTTAGAGGCCTTGAACTTTGTAATGACCTTTTTCTTCAAATCTTCTCTCTTTTTTCTTTTTGGCCTCCAGCTCAGACCTCAACCTTACTATCTCAGCCTAAGCATCATTAAGCTTAAACTCAGCCTACTCTCTTATTGACTTAATTGAGGCTTTATAAACTAGGACAGCCCTCAACTTTGTTATTAGTTAGTTTGTTTTATCTCAGCTTAGCCCTTTTTTGTGGGACATGCTAAGGTTGGACTTAACATTGCTTAGAGCATTTGAACTTTTCTTGTGCTCATCAGCCAGGATAGTTATATCTTTCTTGGCCTTAAATAGATGGCCTACAGCAAGATAGGCATGGTGAAAGGCTTGGTTGGTATTCTCTAAAGGCTAAAGTAGGAACTTTTATTGAACTATGTAGAACTAGCTTAGACTTAACAATATGAAAAACAATAAGAAAATCAAGTTGAAGTTAGTTAGTGCTTACCAAGAGAATGGATCGTGACTTTGCAAACCTCTTTACCATGGTCAGGTTGATGATAAGGTCATCAACATGAGTGTACTCCAAGCTTGTACAGATCTTCTTCGAGTTGAGCCTTAACACCCTGGTCTTAAAATTCTCAAAAGTAAAAAAAGAGACTTTTATTCTTTAAAGTAGAAAAGAGACTTCTACCCTTAGTTCTTTTACAGGAGAATGTACTGGTGCTAGTGCTGACGTTGAGGAAAGATCTTGACCAGCTTTAGCCTTTGTCTTTTGGGTTACAAGAGAGTGATATAGTGAGGGGTTAACGACCTTATCCCTCTCATGAGATGAAGCCTTAAGCTAAATTTTCTTTTGATCCTTTTTGGGTTTCAAAGCATGCTGGTACAAACCAAAGTCAAATTTATCATTATTAGCCATCTCTGTAAAACTAAGCTAATAGTTAGATAAAATCAGGTTAAAATAAAATCTCGTAAGGTTACCTTAACCCTACTCTAGTACTTTGTCTCGTTTATTACTTTAGGGGAGGTCAGCCTATGGGCATCAATAACAAGCTCCCCTTATGGGTGTATTCCATTATTTTATCCTAATCTAATAAATCTAGGATAGAAAAAACCACTTATGAGTCTACAAAAGTGTTAGGCACACTTTTTATTTCCTAGGCCTCAACCTCGGTAGTGACTTCAACCTTGGATTGGCTATCTTTATTTATTTTTTATTTTTGAAAAAAAAAGAGTAGCTTTCAATTCATTATTGAGCTCAAATAATCGATAAACAGTTTCTTATTGCATTGAGTTGTTACGTAATACCACCTCTTATCATTGAGGTGTATTTTAATAGAAAAGAAACTCTTTGAATAGAGAAAGAGAAAAAAAGATGTGCAAATGTTGACAAAGGATGATGAAAACAATTATATACCGTATAAAGTTGTAGATGAGTTGGGGTGATAGTTAAATTATAAAAACTAAAAATTAAAACAAATAAAGAATAAAGTGGAAACTTTAGATTGGTCGCGAAAGAATCCCAATACATGTATAGTCGATGTGGTTCCAGTTTATCAATTATCTGATCTAAGGAGTGTAACATTATTATACTATATGCCTCCTTGGGAAAAAGGAAAGTTATTGCCAGAGTGAGGACGTGATTTATTGAACACATGTTAAGATAGTCTTTAGGATTAGTCTTGCTCATTAGTTCACTTACACATAATTGGGGATCAAGCCGAGGTCATAGGGAGTATATATAGGGACCTTGGCCAGTTTTTCTTATCCCTCAGGATTCCCCTCCTTGCCTTCACTTTCCTCGATTGAGGTACTCCCTTCCTTTTGTTCCTCATCGAAACTTTTCTTATCAAAATCTTCACCATCAAAAGACTCTGACTCGTGAGAATAACCAAGATTCTGAGGTGGAACTATAGCTGCGAGCAACTTAACTTCGAAGGAAAAAAGATGAGGTGAAAACCTTATAGAAGAGAAAGAGATCTAAATAAGAATTAACTGGGATAGAATGGAAGTGAAAATAGAAACATCGATAGAGGGAAAAGTAGAAGTAGAAAAAAATTGACATGATTAAACCCCAGAAGGGGAAATAATCGAAGATGAAGGAAGGTCGACCATAGAAGATAGACTAACCTAAAAGATTAAAAAAGATGGTAGATTTTGTAGGTTAAAGTCTATTTGAGCATATTGCTCCTCTATGCTCAAGACTCGTTCTTCTCTTACCCGATCGTTTTCTTCATTTTGTTACTGTCTTTCCTCAGACATTGGGTTGAACTAAAAAGCCATCTTTTCACAATTATGGTTCTTGATGAATGGTAGAATCAGATCATTATTGTTTTACCCAAGTTGACCCCCTTAGGTTCTACCTTATAACTCTCATCTCCCCAAAACTTACACTAAAAGACATAGTTAAAAATACGTATCGAGGAAAGTGTAGAAAAACTTTAAGACTAGAAAGCTTTTAAGGTCAAAAAATTCATATCAAATTAAGAGTAAAGAAAGCAAAAAAGTGAAAAACTGAAACACCAATAGCTCTTTATATAGCATCGCAGTAGATCAGGTTAATGGCATCGATTTTGCCTTGCATCTGATTAAAGATGAGCAGACATCTTTTCATCTTCCCTATCCAAATTTTTTCACTAAATTACCTCTCTCCTCATTTAATGCCATCAAATTGACTAGATCGGACAAACCTTAGATCAGACCAGCTAAATCAAATGAACCTTAGTTCAGATTGGCTAGCAGACCAAATGAACCTTAGTTTAGACCTACTAGATCAAACAACTCCTCGAAATGGATCGGATGCCTAGCTTGTTGCTAGAGTTTAAAGTAAAGACCCAAATTCAAACTCCTTGAATCAAATAGAAGTCTCACATCAACCAAACGAATTCCATTGCTAAACTCGGATTATTCCAGATGATTAACACATTATGACCTTTAAGCCAGCCATGCACTCAACTCAAGACATACACGTAAGATCAGACTCTCACCAAATTGAACCACAACTCCAAGCTATTTATCTCTTGATATCAATCTCCTTCGTTATGTTTGCTTCAAAGAACCACATTTCATGTCATCTTCCTCTACCTACCTGATCTAGGTGGAACGTATTGATATTCATTGAGTAGTTTGATACTCCGACTGCTTGATGGGAGGATAAAATGTTAGGGGCATTTAGTGGTCAAAAAGGCATGGTAGTCTTTTTTCAGAGGTAAAAGCCTTTGGCAAATAATGAGGGATAATTTTGACATTTATGCTAACCTGACATATCAGGTCGGTTTGACATTCTCAGTGCCATATCAACTCAACAATGTTCTTATTATTCCCTAATGGTCCCTATCACTTATCTATAAATATAAAAGTTTAGGCACCATGAAAGTAACACACACTCTATTACTCTCTTTCTGACCTCATTCTTTTTTACTTGTGTGGCAGAATGCAAATACAAGGAACACTCCTTGTCTTTATCTCTAACTGTCTTTTTCTTCTATCTTTTCAAATATACCCCAAAATCAAAGCTCGACACAAATAAAAATTATAATAAATCAATATACCACCAAACATTAGGTGCAGCAATGATGTAATTCCTTGATTATTCTATCCATATATATAGCTTGGAACAAAATTTTATTTCTTGAATTTGCAAGGTGTATACCCTCTAGTTTTATATAGATTCTATATTGTTATATGCCTAATCACTTGGTCCACCTGAATAATTTCCAAAAAATCATTTATAAACAATAAAGCCAATTTTCAAATGAATTCATCTATTTTGATATAAGCTTTTACTCTCTATATGGCGCTAATATTTTCGTATTACAAAAGTTTGTAGATTTTTAATGAAATGCCGTGAAAAAATAACGATAAAAGTCCATTTATATGTAGTGTCCTTCTAATGACTAAAGCATAAGTTTTCCTGATCCATTGTCAGGAATTTATTCAACCTCAACTAACATTTTCAATTATATATATATATATATGAAAATTTAAGCTCGGTAAGGTAGCATTGTTTTTGGTGGAGCCAAAGCTCCTATCCGGTATCTGCTCATTAGCAAGAAAGTTTCAGTTTGTGGAAATGTTTAGAAACCAATCAATAGTACTATGCGTTTGAATTTTTTAAATATAATGCTAAGCTACAATATTTCTTATTTGTACACGGATTTTAATTAAAGCAAAGAACCGAGACTCGAATTTAATCATATTTTTCATATTTTTTACTTTTTCTTGGTCGAAGAAAAGAATTTTATTAATGATAACAGTTATTAGTATATTAGGATCCAAGAACCAGAACCAACTAACGACAAAATCCTCATAGAAAATAAAAAAAAAAATCATTCATCAAAGAAATCATCATTGAATTCGAACTTTAATTTAATTAATTTATATAATTATGTTTAACAAATAATATTAAGTAAATCTAAAATTTAAATCTCAAAATCTATAATATTTTTTATCTCAAGCTATGATCGTTTAGGTAAAAAAATAAAAACCACCACTAAAGCAAAGTAACAAACAACTGATTTCGATCCATCCTCAGTTTTACAAGTGAGTTAGCAAAAGAATTTGCTTCCTTATAAGAATGCGTAAAGGATACATTTCCAATTCCTTCTCTAAGCATGGCTTTCATTGAAGATACCCCAATCTCTCTAAGGACTTAAATTAGTATTGCACACCCAAGCAATGGTCATCTTTTTAATATGATTCCAGTACAGTCATCAGCATATGATTTTGGCAAAAGGAGACATACTAAAATAATCATTTTTTGAACAAAATAATAGAATTCATAAAAAAATTAAGTGCTATAAAAATAAATTCTGTCCCTATATATATATATTATGATTATTTTTATTTTTATCTCAACAATCAGATTAAATCATAAATTCATTTTTCTGATATTCAATCGGATTGGAATATATAACATCATAATAATACTAGAAATTAAATTATTATCCTACATCATTTATAAGAACTCCACCACATCTAGCCATTTCCCATTTCCCCCTCGATGACCCATCCACATTGAATTGCAAAGCTGGATTAACCCAGGCCATTCCTAGGGGCTTAGACACCAAAGAATAGCCATCAATACTCCGAGGGTTAGTCCACCAACCATATTCATCCACACACATCCCAACCTCGACAGCTTTCACCCAAATCATAGCCCTTAATTTAATAAAGAACAATTCCATCCCCACCCTTTTTTTCCTTTGGATAACAGATTCATTCTTCGTTCTAAAATTTGATACACGCTATATCACTCAAAAAGGTATATACTCCTTCCATCTCATAATTAATATCCCACAATTGACATTTACTCACTACTCAAATTATTATTGATCTATTAAAATTATAAACTTTGAATAAAGTAGTTTTCAAATATATTCTTCTTAAAGTTTAATTTATTAAATACTTAAAATTATAAATAGAGTTTATATGAAATTAAATAATTTAAAATTTTAATTTTAAAAATGTTAAAAGTGATTGAATAAAATATTTTAAAAGTGTTAAAAATGATTAATATATAAATTTTTATTTTTATTATTGGACTCATTTTTTTATAAATAGACTAAAAGTACTAAAAATGATTGATCAAAATACCACTGGTAAATTTTTTTATAAATTTTAATTTAAATGAATTTTTTTATTATTATTCAAATTTTTTATAATTAGGCATTTTGACTCATATTAAGACACAAAATATGATTTTCACATCAAATAAAAATATAAATAAAACAACATCAAAACTTATTATATGATTCACATCGAATAAAAATATAAATAAAATGACATCAAAACTTATTATCAGTTATATATGTATAAATGTGAATTTTAAAACTATTAAAATTTATTGACCTAAATAACCCTATGAATTTTTTAATTAACTAATTAATCCTTAAATATAGAGTTTTTATTAATTTATTTAAGTTTACTTTAAATCAACTAAATTAAAAATAGAGTCTATATGAAATTAAGCTACTTCAATTTAATCCTAAAAGTGTTAAAAATGATTGAATAAAATATCCTTAGTAATTTTTTTTTCTAAATTTTAATTTAAATGAATTTTTATTATTGTTGGAGTTTTTTATAATTAGACATTTAAACTCACATTAAGACATAAAATATGACTTTTATATTAAACAAAAATACAAATAAAACTAAATCAAAACTTATTAGAGTGTATAGGAATAATACAATTATATGAAGTCTGTTTCTTTATTGTTGTTAAAAACAATTGCACATGTAGTTTATGTTAATAAATAAATTAATTAAAGATAATCATAATTAACTCATTAAAACATATTTTTTCTATTTTTTGTATTTCAATTTTTTTTTGTTTTAATTGATTTGCTAATTATATATGTATATTAATGGTTTCATTGTTTGTATTTTTATAAGTTGATGACTTGATCTTTGATAACATAATTAAATACTTTTAGTCTTTTAAAATAATTTTTTTATGTAAATATCATTCTTATAGTTTAGCCTGACCTCTATAATTAGCTTTTCTTTTGTAATTTTTCTCTAAAATTTAATAATTGTTATGCTAGTGAACAAAAACTAATATCAAATCAAATCCAAATCAATTAATACCCTTCACCAATGATTAGCACTATGTGATTAACTGAACACTTTAAACATTTTAATTGGACTTTCCACCTATAAAATTAGATGATTGAGAGGTAGTGGAGCTACAAGTAACTCAAGATAAAATTATCATAAAAATTATTCACCTTGATTAATTTCTACTTCAACATGATTTAATCTTTTTCAATTATATTAAATTACTTGTCTTTTCTGGTCATCCCGGTTGTTGAATGACCTAATGTTACTTATTATAAGTAAAGAATTCTCAAGTGAAGCAAGATTAATTGTTTTTGGTGAACTTTTTCAAGGTGTGATGAAATTCATTGGAATAATCTTTTAAATATGTTTATGCCAAAGTTACATGTATTCATAAAAATTTATGTTGTTAATGCTGAAAATTAAATGATTATAAATTGTATAGGTGCTACATAATAAGTTTGTTATTATGAGAATTAGATATTTCTTTAAAAAAAATTGACAAATATTAAGGCTAGAAATTTTTTTCAGTATAATTTTTAAAATTAGTAATTTAATATTTTTATATAATTAAAATTTATGCATAGCCAAATTTTATACATAAAATAAAAATTAAGCTTTCAATTGGTAGAACATACAAATTATATTCAATTGATGAAAACACCAATGAAAGATTATCCTAAGCAAAAAATGAGGTGAAAATTTGACTAGTTATGCATAGCTTAATCTTCTCTATATAATAAATATGGCTAGTGCTATTTGATGTTTCAACCAAGAATATACAAATATATTGATTTCAAACAATTTTAAGATTAATATAAGGAAAAACGTTTTACTTTCCTTTATTTTCTCCATTACATCACATAAATAATGTTCATTGTTATATAAAAACTTTTAAAGTTACTGTATTAGATAATATTTGTTCAAATGCATTTATATTCATCAAATAAGTTATCAATATTGCATTTAATATAAAAATATTCTTATAAATTATAATTTAAGTAAACCTAAAAGTAATTTAAGGACATTTATTAGCAAAATTTATTTGAAGAATTTTTATTTAACTATTTGTTTAGTATTTTAATCATTTTAAGTTTTGACTTTTTATAATTTCAAGTAAGGTTTTAGACTTAGGATCATCGATCAATTAGGTTGAGTGAAGTTTAATTATCTATTTCTATTCATAGTATTCTAAGTTATTCATTTATGCACCTGAAAAAATTTTGCTAAGTAATTGGTACATGTTTCCTTTTATTTAAAAAGCTAAATTCAAATCATTTTAAATCCAAATAAAAATGTATACTCAATTACTTATAATTGCAATTTCAAGTTAAAAATATTTTTTAGAATTAATTAAATAATCCAACAACAATGATAATAAAAATGAGATATTGAAGATGAAGGAAAAAAATTAAATAAGGAACTTTTAAATTATTATGAAAGATGAATAAGAAATATTAGATTCTGATTGGATTACAATTTCAATTCAAATTTTGGTAATGTTCATTCATTTGGGTTATAAATAACAACTAATTTGTTGACTTTTTAAAATCAATTGAAATAGAATCAAGTTAGTTTATTTTTATAATTATTTGTATTATACTAATTTTTAATTAAATTAAAATTTAAAAAGATTAAAAAATTTATGTATACTTGAGTTTTAAATTTTTTAACATTTGAGTTAATTAATTATGTTATTTTTAGTTATACTTTTATGGCATCCATAATGAACTTCAAAATAAAATGATAACACAACATGATGAAAATTTAAGTGTAAAAGTTATGAAATACTAATGATAATTTTAGAAGAAAGAATTTATGTGTAAGTCTTGCAGAGATTAAAAAATATATCTTCTTTTGAGGATTTTGAAATTCGTATTATAAAAATGTTAATTTAGACCAATGAGTTTATAATAATTAATTTGCTAATCAAGTTTATACTAAATAGGTTGAAGGAAATAATTTATGCATTTCATTTGAAAGAGATAATAGTTCATATTCTTTATCATTTACAAATGGGAGAAGTTGGTTGGCACCAAAATATCAAAAAAGATATTTTGAATGATAGTAATAAGAATGAAGTAATAATTGGAACTATACAATCTTTTCATTTAGTAAAGAAATTTTTAAAGGAAATAAAAGGTGATTATTGTGAATTTAATATTATTTGGAATTGTTGTCTATTTGTATTTTTATAAATTTTGTTTAGTAAATTTTTTCTCAATATTTTTATCATACATATAACAAAATTTTTTTATCCAAAATTATATATTTGAAGATAGAAATATATGGTAAATTTTATTACTTTCATTGTTGATAGGGCACTTCAAAATTTTCAATCTTCTATATACAATTTTACTTTACTAATAGGTATAAAAATAAATGCACTAATCATTCAATGAAATAATGAATAAAGTTTATCTTAATATCTATTATTTTATCATGATCAAAAACTTTGAGGTATATCTTAGCAATGTTGACTTAATATATATTGTATATATTTATTTAATTTAGTTTTGATACTTTCATTTGTATAAAGAGTTATGATTTTAACTTCTTATTACATATTAAACTATGGATAGCAAATTAAGAGTATTTTACTCATTACATTTCAACTCATTTACAATTAAATTTTGTCTTACTTTCTTTCTTTATCTTACAAATTACATCATTTAGCATAAATTGTGATTACTTTCTTTTTGAATATACACAAATAAATGATAATATAGTAGTAGATAATTGATAATATAATAATTAATCATTGAAAACTTATATAACATAATAATTATCGATAACTTAATAGTTAATAAGTAATAACTTGATAGTAAATCATGAATAACTTAGTAGTAAATTAGTAATAACTTAATAATAAATTAATAATAATTTAGTAGTCAATAATTAATAAATAATCAGTAATAAAATAATAGTAAATGCATAATAACTTAGTAGTAAATTAATTATAATATAATTGTAAATAATAACAATATAGTGATAAATTAAGTACAACTTATTAAAAAATAAGTTATAACTTAGTAGTTAATGATTAATATAATAAATTAGTAATAATTTAAAAATTAATCAGTTTTGATTTAATAGTAATTAATTGATAGTAGTAAATCATAAATAACATAGTAATAAATCAATGATAAGTTAGTACTAAATAATTTATAGTTTAGTAGTTAATCATTGGAAACATAAAAATAAATCAGTATAACTTAGTAGTAAATCATTGATAACTTAACAATTAATCAGTGATAATTTTATAGTAAATCATTAATAATTTAAAATTAGTAATAACTTGACAATGAATCATGGATATTTTGCAGTTAATCATTGATAATTTAGTAGTAAATTATTGATAATTTTAAAATAAATTGATAACATAACAGTAAATCATTGATAACATAATAGTAAATTACAACAACTTAATTGTAAATTAAGGATAATTTAGTAGTATATTAGTTAATCATTGATAATTTTATAGTAAATTATCGATAAATTAGTAGTAATTCATATATAACTTTATAACAAACCATCAATAACTTAGTAGTAAATCATCAATAATTTAATAGTAAATCACTCATAACTTAATGACAAATTATTCATTAACTTAACAATAAATCATTGAGCGTTTAATAGTAAATCACTGACAATATAGTAGTAATCAATGATAACTTAATTGTCAATCATTGATAACTTTTTTACTTGAAGTTGTCAGAGATTGAACCTTAGTTATTAGCATAAACAAAGTTAAAGCTTTCATCTTAGGGGTTAGGATAAACTTACATGAACCTATTCAATAAAAAATTTAATAAAAATTTTCTAAATTTGAATGAAGTAATAATACTATTATATAAAAAGAAAATTATCTCATATATTGTTAGTGGTTTTTTTAAACTTCATATTTCATAGTTATAAATGCATAAAAAATATTTATAAATCAAGATTAGCTTAATAAAAAATAGATGTTAACTTAATAGTTAATCATTGATAACTTGTTAATAAATCAATGATAACTTAACACGAATTAGTGATAACTTAATAGTTAATCAATTTTAATTTAATAGTAATTAATTGATAAACTTAATAGTAAATCATTAATAACTTAGTAGTACATCAATGATAATTTAGTAGTAAATCATTGAAAACTTAAAAGTAAATCAATATAAGTTAGTAGTAAATATCAATAACTTAATAGCTAATCAATGAAAACTTAATAGTAAATTATGGATAATTTAATATAAATAATTGATAATTTTGTAGTAAATCATTGAAAAATTTAATAATAAATCTATAATAATTTTACAGTAAATAATCAAAAACTAAATAGTAAATCAATGATAATATAGTAGTAAATACATAATAACATAATAATAAATTACTGATAATTGAGTAATAAATTAATGATAACATATGGTAGCAAATTATTAATAACATAATAGTAAATCACTAATAATTTAGTTGTAAATTAGTAATAATTTATTAGTAAATTAGTTATAACTATATAATAAATCATCGATAAATCAGTAGTAAATCAGTTAGATCTTTATAACAAATCATCAATAACTTAATAGTAAATCATTAACAATTTAGTAGTGAATCATTCATAAATTGGTAGTAAATCGATGATGATTTAGTAGTAAATAATTGATAGTTTAGTAGTAAATCACCGATAACATAATAGTAAATCAATGATAACTTATTTGTCAATCATTGATAACTTTTTTATAGTTGAATTTTTTAGGGATTTGACCTTGATTACTAGTAGAAATGAAATTAAAAGTTTCATTTATGAAGGTTTGCATAAACCTACCATAAACCTATTCAATAAAAAATTTAGTAAAAAAAAAACTAAATTTGAATGAGGCAATAATGTTATTATATAAAAATAATAATTTTATACTAGAATGGAACTTGCACTTTGCTATAGAAATTCATTGTTAGATATATGATTTTATAAATTTTATCAATAATTACCAAAGTTATTTGAAATGTCACCAAAATTGCATCAAACAATTATCAAAATGTTTTTAATAATTACCAAAACTATATCAATTGTTACAAAAATTATATTATAAATTATCAAACTAATATCAAAGGTTACCAAAATTTTGTCAAAGGTTATCAAACTTTTAATAATGATTGCCAAAACATATCAAATGTTATCAAAATCAAAATTATATCAAAAGTTATTATAGATACCTAATTTTGTCTGAACACATTCTAGCCAATCGTGATGCTTTTCAAGTCAAGCCTAGTTTGTATCTAACATTTCATTAAAATTTATGAATTTTAAAAAATAATTTTGGATTAAATTAAGCCAAATGCCTCGTGATCAAACCTAGTCAAACATGATCAAAGTCAAACTCGATCAAAATCGATAAAACTTGGTTGAATTCAAGTCAACGCTGGGAATTTACAACTTAATGGGACTATTAAGGCTTGTGATTAATAAAATTATGATTTGGATTCTTGAGAATTTTGAACGCACCTTATAAGTGTAAAATTACCAAAATGTCATCTAAGGGTATTTTCGTAATTTAACCTTCTCAAGATCAGTTTTTGGTGAAAAGCTCCAGATCATGTATTGATATTATTGCATGAATTTTGATGCATTAAAAATCTTGATTGCACCTTGAAAAGTTGAAATTACCAAAATGTCCTTGAAGGGTATTTTGTAATTTAACATTTTCCATGTTAGTTTTTTGTGAAAAGTTTCAGATCATGTTTTGATATTATTTCATAAAACCTTGATTACATATCAAAATACCTTTTATAGTTATTTTCATCATTTGACCTTCTTAAGGTCAGTTTTTTTTTTAAATCTCTAGTTCATTTTTTATATTTTTTTCATGAATTTTGATGTATTGAAAACCTTGATTGCACCTTGAATAAGTTGAAATTACTGAAGTACCATTTAGGAGTATTTTTGTAATTTGACCTTTTCTAGATCTATTTTTCATAAAAAATTTAGTTCATAATTAAATATTATTTTATGAATTTTGGTGCCCTAAAATAATGAAAATAAATATTGGATCATAAGATTTTAGAAAAATCATGAAAAAACTTAAAAAACACTAATAAGGGTAAAATGGTTTTTTCTCATTAAAATTGGAAGCTTTATATCCTAGGGTCAAGATTGTTTTCCTTGGTCACCAAACTTAAAAGAAGAAAACAAAATAACTACAACCTTTAGATGAAATTGGTCCACGGGCTAGGTAAAGGGGTTTTAATCTTTAAACATATCATCTAAAGCTAGAACTTAAAGGAAGGAAGCTAGAAGTGGGGAAAAAAACTAGAAACGAAGAGGAAAAAAATTGGAAAAGCTTTGTAAGTTAGCCATTTTTTTTGCTTTTCTTTCATTTTTATACCATCCACATCTTCATCCATATAGTTTTTTCATTCTGTTAATGGTTTGTTGATTGTCATTATGTATTTTAACGAGTTTTTTGTGATGAAATCTTATGATTATGTTTTCCTTGCTTGGTGACTTATTCACTACATGTTTTGTGGTTTTAAAAATGGTTTTCTTTAACTACTTATTTTGGTAGTTTTCTAGGTGTTTGATGAAAGTTCTTCGCAATAAATAGTAATATTCTACATAGGTTTTCTAGGGGTTTGAATAAATTTTCAAAATTAAAAAGTTAGTATTTTAGGTGTCTTCAAGGTATTTGATAAAATAAAAATGCAATTTTTCATGAGTTTCCTAGTGTTTGATGAAATGGCCAACAATAATATTCTAGAATAGCCTAAGGGGGCTCTTGGCCTAGCCTTCCTTATAACATGGCCAAGACCCCCTCATCTTTCCCATGGTCTCAATCTTTTTTCTATTGGTAGCATGTAGGTTAGGCATAGGGTAGTTAGCTAGGTGTTTGTGAAATTGCATTAGTCATATAATTGTATGGTATTTTAATTTCATGCATCATTTAATTTATGCTCATATTATCATATATGCATTTTATGCATTGATAGTAAAAATGGAATAGCAAAATCCTATTTTCAAAAATATATATAACGAATAATATTTCTAAAAAAATAATTTTGGAGACCCCCTTTAGATATTGGAGAAAATTCAAATCAATTTTTGAAAAATTAATTTTCTCAAATTCTGACTAGATATTAGAGAATTAAAGAAAATTTTCCAACACAAAATAAATAAAATTTCTTTCACCCTTGATTTCCTTTTTAAAAAGGGATAGTATTAAAAAGAAATTAAACATGTATAAGGCAGATCAAATTAGTCATCTGTATTTTAATTTGTATTTACATCATCCATCTGTTTCATATGATGTTTGTTTACATTTCATCATTTTCAAAGAAATATAAATTAATAAATGATAATTTTGGGGAATTGTTTTAAATAAAAACTAATATTCCTAAGTAAAAAGTCATTCTTAAGACCTTACCTAGAAAACTAATATTCTTAAATAAAAAGTAATTCTTAGGGCATTGCCTAGATATTATAGGGTTATTCAATAATTATTTTTATAAAAAATATATTTATGTTAGATTTTGAAGATTATTATGAAAATCTCAAGTAAAGAAATATTTTTCAAAATTTTGTATAGATATTGGAGAATTTAGAATATGTTTTAAAACTAAAGACTTTCATCTTATTCTTAAATAAAAGGTTTTTTTTAAGAAAAAAAGATTTTCATGAAAAAATAAAATTTGAAATAATTATTTTTAAATATTAGAATTAAGACTATTTTTATCAATATTAAATATAACATATGATCAATTGGCATTGTAATTAAAATGAGCGTTGTGAGAGTGCTAATCATTTCTCATGTGTAACTGTATTTTTTAACTCAACTTTATTTTTCATAAACAAAAAATCTAATTTTTTAATAGTTTTTAATTAACTTAAAATTTTATTAAAAAGATAAACCTTTTAGGTGACCAATCACATTTAATAAAAATGATTGATGTCGACTCCATAGGTTTTGAAACTTCTAAAATTTTTGTCTAGCAATACCTAAACCGTTATGAAAGTTATCAAGATTTACTTATATTATATCAAAATCAAAATTAAATGATTAGTATTTATCACTATTATCATAGTATAAAAAAATTATTTATTGAATTAAACTTTTAAAGATAAAATTACACATGTGTAATGAGTGCGTTACACACGTGCTAAAAACTAATATATTTATTTATTTATTTATTTAGGAAATAAAAATATTTTCTTTTCTTAGAAAAGGTTTTGTAACTTAGTTTATGTTATGTGTGATGATCGCTAGAGGAAAACATGATTATATATGTGCATCTTTTATGCATTTAATTTTTCTTTTGTCATCAATTTAGTTATGATAAACAAAAACCAATTTCAACAAATCTGACCTAACAAAATTATATTAGTATTACACATTTTTTGTGCAAACAAACTACTATTTAGTTTTCTACTTTTGTGTTTAATATTTTTTCAATATATGCTTTTGTATGAAATACTTTTCCTATAAGTAACCTATAATATTATAGAAAAATCACAAATTATTATCAATTGTCACATTGTTTAGAATAATGAGTTTGATTACAACTCAACATAATTAAAAATGTATCAATGATCATCAATATTTGGCAAGTTATTAATGTTATATATATATATATATCTTAATTTGAACCATTTTAATGTTTGTAATATTAATATATGCCTATGTGATATTGGAAGAGTTTATATTTTGATTGATATATATTAATAGGTGTAATTAATCGAGTCAGGTCAAGTTGAAATATTGTTAAGCTCGAGCTCATGTTTGATTTTGAAATTTACGACTTGAAACTTGATTTAAGTTAGAAATCAAGCTCGTTTGGTTAAAGTTCATATGACAATAATACTAGTAATAATTGGGAAAGCCAAAACCATAGGTTTCAAAGTTGAGTTTCAGTTTAAGCCAAACAATATTTCAATTCGACTTTACTCGATTACACCTTTTAATCTATATTAATCAAGTTATAAACTCTTTTAATATATTTCACACACAAATATTTAAACCACAATCATTAAAATTGGTTAAATTGAAGAATATATAACATTAACGACTTACCCAATATTGATGATTATTTATATATTTTAAAAAATGCTGAGTTGTAGTTAAATTAATTATGCTAAACATAGTGGCTAAAATTCAACAAAAAACCATATACTAATCTATAATTTACTTAACAATTCCATAACTTAACCATTACAATTATTAGATATAGGGAAACAAATACATATAGTAAGAAATTGATTAGAATGACATTAGGTTGGTTGATTTTTACTCCATTTTAAAATCGAATGAAACAATTACAAATCTCTCCAATATTCTAAACTCCAAACTCAATTGGCCCGTTAGAAAAGAAAAAGAACAAACTTTTTAAATTAAAAAACCACATTTATATCTTAATTATATATAAATTAACTAAAGATTATTGATTTCCTTAAATAGAAACTAATGACAATTAATAATTATTTGTCATTTTCCCATAACATATATAGGTTACTTATAGAAGAATATTTCCTGCAAAAAATATATATAAGTACAAAAAATGAAAAACCTAATAATAGTTGTTTGGATAATAAATGTGTATAAATAATATTTGGTTGGGTTATATTTGCTAAAATTAGTCTTTGTTTATTTTGTTTGAATTGATGAAAAAAAATTCAATGCACAAAAAATGCACATATATCATGCACATATAAAATAATCTTAATACATTGTAGTAAAATTTTGATTCTTTTGGCCGTCACATAAAAAAAAATTGTATAAATTAAATCTTAAGTAATAAGTTTATCACTTCATTCTCTACCATTCTAATTTTTTTTTATGCTTTACTCTAGAGGAGTTGTGGTGATCATGTCTTTGATTATTTTAACATTCTTTTTTTTTTACATTGATTTTTTCGTGGCAAATTACCAGTTTATTAAACTAATACAACAATAGCCTCCCTCAACCTGTAATGCTCCAAATGTACGATGTATGTTTCTTTCCTCGAGCTTTGAACTTTACCATTCATGGCCTTTAGAGCACAAATAAGACAAAGTAATATTTCATAAATTGTGGGACCACTCCATATAATAGCAATTTAGTAAGTTTAATGAGCATTATTTGCCATATTTATAATCATTCCTACAATGTGTCATATTATCTAATAATATCAACTAATGTTTTTATTTTTTTTCTTTCATAGAACACAATGTTGAAATCTTGCATGGTGGTTAGTTCACCAAGCTTTACTACGTCAAATTATGTTTTATGGGGGTAAGAGTGAACAAAACATTAGACCTATTTCAAGTTTAATTTTAATCAATTTGTTTACTTCAAATTAACTTTGGATAGCAAAGATCGAGTGGACATCTTCAAAGTTCTTATCAATGTTGAAATCACTCCAACTCATTTTAGAACATATCCTTACACATCTATTAAAATGACTATAAATAATGAGATACATGTTGATCTTGAACCTCGATGTAATATGAATAAAATAATCACTCAATTGCATAAGGTTGCATTGTGTATGGATGACCATAGAATTAACTTCATTGATTCCTTTCAATGCATGGATAATCCGATTACTTTTATACAATAGGGTGGTAAAGATTGTGTTTCCTCCCTAATGTATATAGGCTTCAAATATTAAAAAACTATGTTCTCCATAAAACCTACATTCCTTAATAAAATGTGAAGAGTAGAAATGTGAAACTGATGCCAACTTAATGTCAATTTGAATGTGGTAATTATATGATGTCCTTGCATGTAGTTATGCAAGTAACTTGGTATAATGAAAGTAGAAAGCTTTTTATTTGCTCTTTAATTCTTGGCATAGCGAAACTATTAAATAGAATTTTGGTTTAGAGAATTCTTAGTGGCAATTATCTTTTGGTGAGTTTTTTTCCTAAGTGGAAGATAGGGAGTTAATTAAAATTTTTACTCTCTAATAAGAGTACTTTTAATCTTTATTTTATAAGGTATTTTAGCTACTTTAGTTAACATATCATTATCTATATGGTTATAACTTGTCACATTGCATTTGTATTTCATTTTTTTTTCTTTTGTTTGATTACTTTTTTGCCTTTTCTATTAACTCATTACGCCGTCTTTAACCCAACATGATGAGATGAATTCTTTTGGGTTATGGTTGAATTTTTAATTAAGATTTTATTTTTAATTGAGATTTTATCCATTTGCTTAAAAGCTATTTTTAGATATTATTAAGAAATTTTATATGTTTATTCTTAACAAAAAATGTTCTGAATCTAATTTTAATCAAATTATTTACTTTAAATTAACTTTGGATAGCAAAGATCGAATAGACATCTTTAAAGTTCTCATCAATGTTAAAATCACTCAACTTATTTTAGAACATAGTTGAATGGAATTCCCCGAAGAGAAAATGGATTATGGGAGTGTGTGACTTGAACTATTGATTGGGCCATGCAGAAATATGCCTTTATCTGCTACATTGGAATTCACAACCAAATGTGTCTTTGTTCCAACCACCATGTAAGCCTCATACAAAGGATAGGTTGGTTCGCTTGAAGAGAATCTTTTCTATGATTAGACCTGACGATGTCGTGTATGAACAGGGCTCCGTAAGATCCAGTAGAATAAGTGATTTGGCATAATGCAAATTAGATTTTATTTATTTATTTATTTTTACTTTCTTATCTTAATACTATGAAAATACATTCATTTCTTCTGCATCGACCCGATTTATTATTATTGGGTTTCAAATATTAAAAAACTATGCCCTCTATAAAACCAACGTTCCATAGTAACATGTGAAAAGTAGAAATGTGAAGGTGATTGCAACTTAATGTCAATTTGAATGTGGTAATTATATGATGTCCTTACATGTAATTATGCAAGTAACTTGGTATTATGCAAGTAAAAAGTCTTTTATTTTCTTGGCATAACTGCAGTCTTTATTTGCTGTTTAATTCTAGGTATAGTAAAACTATTAAATAGAATTTTGGTTTGGTGAATTTTCAGTGGCATCTATCTTTTGGCAAGTTTTTTTCTTATGTGGGAGATAGGGAGTTAATTAAAATTTTTATTATCTAATAACTAATAAGAGTACTTTTAATCTTTATTCCATAAGGTATTTTAGCTACTTTAAATAACTTGTCATTATCTAAATGGCTATAACTTGTCACATTGCATTTGTATTTCATTTTACTTTTTTTCTTTTTACTTTCTTTTCTTTGATTCCCTTTCTACCTTTCCTATTAACTCCTTATGCCGTCTTAAACCCAACAAGATGAATTCTTTTGGGTTGTGGTTGAATTTTTCATTAAGTTTTTATTTTTAATTGAGATTTTATCCATTTTCTTGAAAGCTACTTTTAGATATTATTAAGAAATTTTATATGTTTATTCTTAACAATAAATAAATAAATAAATTTTACATTCCATAATTTTCTTAAAGATGTTAAGATCTCATGTGGTGGTTAGTTGGCCAAGCCTTACTATGCCAAATTTGATGTTTTATAGGGGTAAAAGTGAATAAAACATGGGATCTATTATGAATCTAATTTTAATCAATTTGCTTACTTCAAATTGACTTTGGATAGAAAAAATCAAGTGGACATCTTCAAAGTTCTTATCACTGGTAGAATCACTCCAACTCATTCTAGAACATATCTTAATGCATTTATTAAAATGGCTATAAAGAATGAGATACATGTTGATCCTAAACTTCATCACAACAAGAACAAGGAACCACTTATTTGCATGAAATTGCATTGTGTATGGATGACCATGAAATTAATTTTTCTTGATTGCCTTCAAAACATGGATAATCTAGTTACTTTATGCAATAGTATGCTAGGGCTTATCCTTCCTAAAGTATACGTGCTTCGTATATTAAAAAAGATATACTCTTTGTAAAACTTATATTCCTTAATAAAATGTGGAGTGTAAAACCATGAAGGTGATGCCAACTTAATGTTAATTTAAATATGGTAATTATATGATGTATTTGTATGTAGGTATGCAAGTAACTTTGTATTTTGCAAGTCAAAAGCTTTTTACTTCTTGGCATAAACCTTTTAAATTAAAAAATCATATTAATATCTTAATTATATATAAATTAACTAAAGATAATTGATTTCCTCAAATAGAAACTAATGACAATTGATAATTATTTGTGATTTTTTCATAACATAGATAGCTTACTTATAGGAAGAATATTTCTTGCAAAAAATAAAAATAAAAATGTAAGTGCAAAAAAAAAAAAACTAATAATAGTTTTTTAAAATAATAAATGTTTATGAATGACATTTGGTTGGTTTATATTTGGGAAAAATAGTTTTTGTTTACCATATTTGAATTGATGACAAAAAAAATTTAAATGCACAAAAAATGCACAGATATAATTCACATATAAAATAATTTCAATAACATTGTAGTAAAAGTTTGATTCATTAGGCCATCACACCAAAAAATTTTGTATAAATTAAATCCTAAATAATAAGTTTATCACTTCATTCTCTACCATTCTAAGTTTTTTTTTTATGCTTTTCTCTGAAGGTATAATGATTATAGAGCCTTTGATTATTTTCACATTCCTTTTGTTTTTTTTTTTTTACATTGTTTTATTCCATTGCATATTACCAATTCTTTAAACTAGTATAACAATAGCCTCCCTCAACCTGCAAAGCTCCAAATGTAAGTGTATTTTTTTCCTCTAGCTTCAAACCTTACTATTCATGGACTTTGTCACACAAATAAGACAAAGTCATATCACATAAACTATGGTACCATTCCATATAGTAATAATATAGTGAGTTTAATAAGCATTATTTGCCATATTTATAATCATTCCTATAATATGTCATATTATTGAATAAGATCAATTAATGTTTTTATTTTTTTTTTCACATACCACAATGTTGAAATCTCGCATGGTGGTTAGTTTACAAAGCCTTGCTATGCCAAATGACATTTTTGGGGGGCAAGAGTGGACAAAACATGGGACCTGTTTCGAGTCTAATTTTAATTAAATTGTTTACTTTAAATTAACTTTGGATAGCAAAGATCGAGTGGACATCTTTAAAGATCTTATCAATGTTGGAATCACTTTAACTCATTTTACAACATATCCTCATATATCTATTAAATGACTATAAAGAATGAGATACATGTTGATCCTGAATTTCGATGCAACATGAACAAAAGAAACACTCAATTGCATGAGGTTGGATTGTGTATGGATGACCATAGAATTAACTTCATTAACTTCCCTCAAAGCATGGATAATCTAGTTACTTTATGCAATAGCATGCTAAAGCTTGTTGTAAACACCTTATTTCATCCAAAGCGTGTAATTAAATTTTTGATTTTTGGATGTTGGGCTTTTGAGGTGCTTTTGGTTTTGAATTAGTGTTTAGGCCTTGAGCATAATGGATAATTTTTGTTACTTTTCTTTTTTGTTTGTATTTGGGCTTTAAGCCCAATGGATGGTTCATTTGGGTTTAGTAGCTTTTCTTTGTTTTTATATTTTATTGCTCTAATAAATTAAATAAAAAGGGAAAGAAAACCAAAACGTTTTTTGGGACTATAATCTAGAAATCAAAGATGCTTAAAATTGGAAATTGAATCAGAAGATTATTGACCACAATCGAAAGGGAAATTAAAGCACAGGGATTAAAGCACTAAGAATCAAGCCTTGATTTGGATCAAATCTATTTATGGCAGATTTGATCTCTGTTAATCAATTCAATTCCTAAAATTACTATAAGAAAAACCCTATATAAATCATTCTCAAACCCGAAAAATAAGACATGGAAAAAAAATACAGAGATTACATAGAAGTTATTTTAGAAATCAGATAGTGGAACTTTTAGGCTTATTTTGGTTATGGGATATTTATTTGGGTTTGATTTATTTTTCTGTTAGAGATTTCTAGAATTTGTTTTTTGGATTAATTTTTAGAGGTTTTAGACTCTGGGTTTTTTTTAGAAATCACTTAAATTTTCTGATAAGGTTGAAGTTTCTAATGGTTGAAATCTGGAATTCCCATAGTTTTTTGGGTTTTTTTGCCATTTTTTTGGTTTTATTGAATTCATCAATTCAGGCCTAGAGAGAGGTTGGAAAGAATTTTAGATTTAGAGAAAGAGGGACTTAAGTGATTCTGAGGAAAATAAAAGAAATTTGGCTTTTATAAAAGGTTAGGAACGATGCTGCTTTTGGATAAAGCTCTGACCCACATAACCAATGTGACTCATGTGCCATTCGCATATTGAATCTAACTAGATCGTAGGTATTAGCTTTTTTTTTCTATTTCATTTTCTGATTTCATTTTCATTTTCTTTTCTTCTTTTTGGTTTTATTTCAGATTTTTTTTATATATTCATTACTTTGTTTTTGAATTGTTATGATAAAAGAATATATTTTTGCAAGATACCTTTATGAATTTTTATTTTATTTTTTTCCTTTCTAAAATGAAAAAAATATTTTCAAAGTAAATTTGTGAATCCTATTAAACTATTAGAGGATTTTTTATGGATTTAAATTTTTAATAAATTTTACTAAACTATTGGAGAATTTCAAAACTCAATTTCCATATAAAAAAATAAAGTAAATTATTTTATTTTAACCTATCAAACTGTTGAAAGATTTAAATCTTAAATTAAATCTTACCAAACTATTGGAAGGTTTAATGAATTTTCTAAAAATAAATTTCATACATAATTTTATAATAAAATGTCACCAAACTATTAGAAGATCTATATCAAAATAAATTTTACCAAACCATCAGAGGATTTTAGTAATATATTATTCTAAATAGAATATATTAATGAATATAACAACGGAGCCTCTTCAAAGTGGGACACTAGTCTCCATGAATACTTATGAGGTGAAAAATTATCTTAAATTGCTACCAAACTATTGAATAATTTTAAGATCAATTTTAAATAGTTAAATTATTTGGTAAAATTATAAAACTATCTTAAAGCTTGGATAATTTGAAATCAAACTAGTACAATACTTTGGATGAGCGCTATGAGGGTGTTATAACTTTCTTCACTTGTAATTGTACTCTTGAACCTAAAATATAGTTTCGTGGACTAAAATTTACTATTTAAAGACCTAAGTCAAACTTGAGATTTCTCTTTAAATGAGATAAATTTAGTTAGGTGGCTAATCGCATCTAAACAAAAAGGATTGGTGGCAACTCCTAGGTCTATGTCTAGCGATAGGTCAACGAATCTATACATTATAATAGTTTGGCAACTCCACTATAAGGATTGAGAGTTAGGCCAGTAAATGATTTCTTATTATCCAAGCCTACTTAATCAGGCCGGGAAATGATTTCTTGTTATCCAAGCCTACTTAATAAATTTAAGAAATTTTCTTCATAAATTTTATTTATTTTTTAATCATACTTATCATTCACTTGCATGCGCATAACATAAACTCTACACTTGAGTTCAGTCCCTTAGGAGTGAGTACAACACCTATGCCTTTGTGAGATTTCATGTCTCCGCATAGGCTAACAAAAGACTCCCATTCAAATTAAACTATTTTTGCTTATAGCCTATAATAGGTGAGGATTGAAATGCCTTTCTAGTCTGTGACGGACAATGATGTAATAAACAATTTGGGAACCTTTTAGAAGCAACCTAAGCTATATATAGTTAACCTTATGAGCCTAACCTATAGGTAAAGCCATGTTCCCTTTTACCTTTTAAAGTTAATCCAAAATTTAGAGTCATGTTGTTGTTGTATTGTATTGTATTCATTTTATTAATATGTGTATTTTTTATTTTATATAGAGATAATTGGCCAATTTCTTTTTCTATTCTTGCATATTCATAAACATGCATACAGATTGCATATAATTCTTGCCATAAAGATATCTTCAACAAAAGCTTTTATGGAACCTACGAAATATCTAGATTATGCCTCGTCTATTTTCTTCAAGTGTTAGTGACCTAATGATTTGAAGATAGAGTCAGAAAAAAGGTAGCGAGAGGAAGCAGATTATTTACCACCTGGCTATGTCTCTACCTTGCCTAAGGAAGTCCAATTGCTCCTTAAACAAAATGATTTGAAAGACCTATCAGACATATGGAATAACATGGTTCATTCAAGACAACAAGCTTTTTGTTAGAAGTTTGGCAATATTCACATCTCCTATCGATAAAGATTGATAATTCACTCATTAAAACAATGGTGCAATTTTAGGACCCCTTCAATTTTTGTTTCATCTTCAATGAAGTTGATTTGATGTCAATCGTAAAAGAGTATTCGATTATGATGGGTATACATCTCTAGTAACCAAATAGGGTTTATATGAAAAAGTTATGATAATATATAGATCTGAAAATCTATAGCTAGACTTAACTTAAAGAGTTGCCACCAATCTTTTTTAACTAGGCATGATTGGCCACCTAATGAATCTACCTTTCTAAGGTACTTCCAAGCTTGACTAAGGGTCCTTAAAAAAATAAGCTCGGGTCTACTAACTAGAACAAGGTTCAAGAGTTCGGTTACATATGGGAAAAATTATAACACCCCCACATGCCCATCTAAAGGATGGTACCATTTTATTTTAAATTTATCCTAAGGTCTTGATGCTAATGGTCTTAAATTTTTATGTTCAAATATTGAAAATAATTCTTAAGATTCTCCATCAATCTGGTTGAATTCTTAAAAATATTTATTCACCTCAAGAGTATTCAAGAATCCCATTTATTTTCTTGAAGATACTCCATCATCGAAATGATTTAATTATATTTATATTTTGGTTTTTTTATTTTTTTAATGAAAATATATTTAATTCATCCACCATTTGGGCCAAAATTAGAAATATCTTCTCACCTAGAAATTTCTTAGATAATTAATCATTTATGATTACTAAGAATTTCATTATTGAAATTTTTTTAATTTTTTTATTTCCAAATTTTGTCTAAATTTTTCACTATTTGGGTCAATTTAGAATTTTTTAAATTCCTAAATTTTCCATCATTTAGGACAATTTAGAAATTTTTTCAAAATTTTTTCAAAATTTTTTTATCTTTGGAAAAGAATACAATTATTTTTATTGAAATTACAGCTAAATTATTCCACAATTTGAGATAAATTTAGAGAAATTTCTCACCTAGAGATTTCTAAAAGAATTTATCGTTTGAAATTTCTAAGAATCTCATCATTGGATAATTAATATTTAATTTCAAATTTTTTAATTTATTTATTTATTTCATTTTTTATTTTTTATAATTGAAAATAAATATTAATCATTGTTATTGAAACTTTATCTAAATTATTCCACCATTTGGGTCAAATTTAGAAAAAATTTCTCACTTAGGAATTTCTTAAAAATTTACCATTTGAAATTTCTCAAAATTTCATCATTGGATAATTAATATTTAATTTCAAAAAAATAATTTTATTTTATTTTTTATTTTTTCCTAATTTTTTTTAAAATTTAATCATACAAAAATACTTTAAAAAAATAAATAAACAAATAAAATAAAATACCATAAAAAAAGGCTTAGTTTGGCAACTAAAACTCTGCTCAGCTGCAGGCAGGAAGAACTGCTATAACGATGCACCTCACGACTATGCTCAACTAGAGCCAAGAACAATGACGTGGTTCACAAGCAGGTCGAAGCTACAGATCGGGTCACCCAAATGCAAAATGCGCAGATCCTAGTTGAATAAAACACTCAAAATGATGTCATTTTGAGATGGTATAAAAGTTTAATTTTTGGCTTTTTCTTCAGATTTCTCCTTTCTTTCTCTTTCTCATTTTCTCTTTTCTCTCATTTTCTCTCTAGAAATCAAAAAATCTAATTGAATTAGCTCGTCAAAAACTGGAAAAATCGGTTAGGAACTAGAAAATTTCACCAGAAAAGATGAACCTTGCCAAAAACTCGTCAAAAACTATAAATTTTTCAAAAATTTCTAAAAAAGTTTTTTACCAAAAATTTCCCTAAAAATTTTCACACTTTCAGACTACTTTTGTGTGCTTTTTTCCTTTGATCTCCTTATATTCCCCCAATCTCTAATCTATATATGTGTATTTATAGGGGATAATCGAGAGAATTTTTAACCAACCATACTCAACCTTTAACAAGATCACAGCACATAGAATTTATCTTTAATAAATCCAATCCATCTACAATTTTCCAAACACCAATCCATGGCAAAAGATTTTTTATTTTTTATTTTTTATTTTTTAACTCTTTTTTGGCTATTATCCTATTACCATAGCACATAATTTAATAACAAAAGAAAAATCAAATAAAAAAAAACCAAAAAATTAGAGATAAACAACAATAAATAAATGAATAATAAAAAAGATAAAACCCTAAATAAATAAATAAAATATAAAATATAAATAAATAAGTAATTGGGCTTAACAATTTGATTCTATTGAGCCAAGTCTAATAGATTTAGGCCTAGACCAATTAGAGTGTCTACAGCTGCCCCTCTTTGCCTATTTCCTGTGCAACAGGAATAGTGCAAAGACGAAGACACCCCTCGTATCCAGATAATTATCCCAACACATTCGTTCATTTCTTTTCTTTTTTTAAAATCAGACACTCAGACTTATTGAATAATATAAAACCTATTTTAAGTAGAGGCTCACAACTTTTGGAAAATAAATAAGGCTTCTCTAAATAGAGGCTTAATGATTTCTGAAAAAAAAACACTAATTTAATTAGAGGTTTAACAACTTTGAAAAATAAATAAAGATCTTTTAATTAGAGGCTCAACAACTTTGAAAAATAAATAAAGCTCTTCTAAACAGAGGGTCAACAACTTTGAGAAATAAATAATGCTTTTTGACAATCCTATCTAGAGAAATCATACATCGTATCTAAAGAAATTTTAGGAAATTATGCCTGGAGGTCTTACAAATAATTCTTACTATCCTATTTTAAGGATTAGAATCTTACCTTATAGATATCTTCTCAAACGAGAATTTGAAATTCCTTTATTGGAAAGTCTTCATATCTATTTTCTCTACAAGGGATCCTGAAATATCTTTGTTTCCTAGATTCATGCACTAGATATTCTTAAATGCAATGCATACTATGCACTAGACATTTAAAAATGCAATGCATACTATGTAATTGTCAATTAATTAATTTCTTCTTCAATTGTGGTACTCAAATTTCTCAAGCTTTTTCTTAGATCTTGAACTCTTTAATCTTCAAATAGTAAAACCAAATCAATTTAATTCTCAATCATCTTTCTCATTTAATTCTCATCTTCTCTTTTTAAAGAAATTTTTTTCCAAATTCAATGTCCTTATCAAGAATTGAATAATTCATATTTGCCTTTATCACTCTCAAGCTTTCCAAGGTAATGTAGAAATCTTTCATGTTATTATTCATTTATCAATCATTATTTCAATTTTAAACAATAAAAATGCAATCACACATTTCTTCCATTGCAAGGTAGTAAAGACAAAAAAGTTAGAATAGTAAGGAAATAATCAACAAAAGAGGACACAAGAATGAAGTGAAATATCTCTTACTAGAAAAAATGGTACCACAACTTTGCCCATTAAACATTGTGAAAAGGAAAAAGAGTTACAAAGATGAGTATAGGGTAACAATACCCAAAATAAACAATCAGATAATTATGATAACATATTTTAAAGTCTTTTTAAAAAACTCAACCACCTGATGCACTTAACAACTTAGAGCTTATCAGAACATGCTAGCATCCATGTTGGTGAATTTTCAAATTCGATGCTGTATTCTCCTTATCTAAGCTACCTTTTCAAGCTTTTAATTTAGATGAACGCCTTTTGACTCAAACCTTCTTTTTGGGGTTTTCAATTTGAGTCCGCCTTTTTTATTTTTCTTGTTATTTTTTTTATTTTTCTCTTTTTTTAAGCATAGTATTTCTTCACAACATCAAAATTTGTAGGATGAGATAAATCTTCTTCATCTATCTTAGCTAATATCAATGTTCCACCTGAGAAAGCTCATTTCACAATATATGGTCATTCTTAATTCAGAGTCCACTTTTTTCTATTATCATGCTGGCTTGAAAGAATTCTTTTCAAGACCAACTTTTTTTTTGAAAGCAATGAGGTCAAACCTTTTTATCATGAGCCATTACCATTCTTTTCTAATATAGTTGACCATGGCATAATGCTATCAATCTATTGTCTTTAATGAAATCTAAATACTTAAAGCATTCTTGAATCTATTCAATTTCTTCTAGTACAACTTCTTTTAAAACCCTCAAGGATAAGATTTTCACTTTCATTGGTAGTACCGCTTCCATCCCATAAACTAAAAAAAATTAGGTTGCCCCAGCAGAGGTATGCACTGATGTCCGATAAGCATGTAGCACAAATGGCAACTTCTCATGCCAATCTTTATAGGTTTCGATTATCTTTTTAAGAATTCTTTTTATATTCTTATTTGCTACCTCAATTACCCCATTCATTTTTAGATGGTAAGGTGCTGAATTATGATGCTTGATTTTATACTAAGCATATATTTTCTACATCATCTTATTATTCAGGTTCTTGGCATTATTTGAAATGATTCTTTTTGGAAGTCCATTTTTATAAATGATCTTTGTCTTTATGAACTTGCAGACTGTAAATCATGTCATACTTCCAAATGAAGTCACTTCTATCCATTTTGTGAAATAATCTATCATCATGAATATGAACCTATGCCCATTAGAAGCCTTTAGGGTAATAGAACCTATGACATCCATGCCACACATAGAGAATGGTCAGGGTGGTGCCAAAACATATAAAGCAGACTATGGAGCATGGATCTTATCAGCATACATCTGGCATTTGTGACATTTTTGAGCATAGTCAATACAGTCACTCTTCATTATCAACTAATAGTACTCTACTTTCATGATCTGTCTTGCTATCATATGTCTATTTGTATGTGCTCCAAATATTTCATCATGCACCTTCTAAATAATTTTCTTTACCTCGACCTTATTTATGCATCTTAACAATACTTGATCATGGCTTCTTTTATACAAAACATTTATATCCATGAAAAAGCTCATAGCTAGTCTTCTGATGACCCTTTTATCATTTTCAGTTGCTTGGATGGGGTATTGTTGATTCTTAATATACTGTAAGATATCATAATACTAGAGTTTCTCATATTCTTCCTTTTTTACATTAGAATAATGAGTTGGCATATCTCTGACATCTAGCTTGATGAGTTAAATGTCAGTGTTATCACTAATTCAAATCATTGCTGCCAAAGTAGCCAAAGCATCAACAATCAAATTTTTCTTCCAAAGTAAATGATTAAACTAAATATCTTCAAACTACTTGATCAACTCTAAGTTATACTTGTGATATAGAATAAGTTTCAAATCTCTCATCTTCCATTCTTTTTTCAATTGATATATAACTAGAGCTGAGTCTCCAAACACTTTCATGCTCTAACTTTTCTATCTATAACAGCTTGTAAACCCATAAAACATGTCTCATGTTCAGCGATGCTATTTGTACAATTAAAATTCAACCTCGCTATTATAGGATAGTATTGTTCTTATGAAAATATTAAAATTACCCTAATTTCATGTCCCAAGGCATTAGCAACTCCATCAAAATACATTTTCCAACACTTTTCATCATGCTCTTCCTTCTCTAGTTGGGAAATAACCATTAAATTTTCATCCAAAAATTCCAATCTTATTGGCTCATAATCTTTAGCCGCATGTTCTATGAAAAACTTAGCTATAGCACTCCCTTTTATTGCCTTTTGGCTTACATATATGATATCATATTCTAAAAGTATTACTTGCCACAAGCAATTCTTCTTGACAAAGAGGGCTTTTCAAAGATGTATTTGATTGGATCTAGTTTTACTATAAGCCAAGTGGTATGATAGAGCATATATTGTCTGAGTCTTTTGGCAATCCAAGGTAATACACAACACATCTTCTCTAAAGAAGAATACTTTGACTTATATTCTATGAACTTTTTACTTAAATAGTAAATAGCTTTCTCTTTTTAGCTAGACTCATCTTGCTACCCCAACATGCATCCCATTGAATTCTTGCATATTGTTAGGTATAAGATCAATGGTATTCCTAGAACAAACGGTATCAGTGTTGAAGGATTTGACAAGTATTGCTTAATTTTATCAAAAATTGTTTGGCATTCTTTATTCCATTCTCCAGGGTTATTCTTATGGAGAAGCTTAAAAATAGGATCATACTTGTAGGTAAGCTGAGAAATGAATTGAAAAATGTAGTTCACTCTACCCAAAAGACCTCAGACTTCTCTTGGTGTGCTTAGGGGTGATAAATTCTAAATGGCTCAATTTTCTCTAGATCAACTTTAATCCCTCTTTCACTAACCACAAAGTCTAACAACTTTCCTAACTTTACCCTAAACGTACATTTTGTTGGGTTCAGCTTAAGTTGAAAATTTCTTAACCTCTCAAATAACTTTCTAAGGTTGGTGACATGATCTTTGCCTTCTTGAGATTTTGCTAACATATCGTCCACATACACTTTAATCTTTTTGTGTATCATGTCATGAAAAACCATCACCATGGCTTTTTGGTATGTTGCCCTAGCATTCTTTAAACCAAAGGGCATGACTTTATAGCAAAATTTCCCTCACATGGTCACGAAAGTAGTCTTTTCTATATCATCTTTAGCCATTTTTATTTGGTTATACTTGACCATGAAGGAGAACATCAAATGATTGGCCATGTTGTCCATCATTGTGTCAATATGAG
Source organism: Durio zibethinus (assembly GCF_002303985.1). The sequence goes on along the minus strand of NW_019168470.1, from coordinate 20,868,167 downwards.
GTAAAAAAAAGGTTATCCTTTAAGCTAGCCCTATTTAAATCACAATAATCTATGCATATTTGTACCTTCTCATCTTTCTTAGAAACTAGTACTATGTTGGCTATTCATTCTAGATACTTGGTGACTTGTAGAAAACCTACATCAAACTATTTTCTTGAAGCAAATCTTTCAACTTTTGCTTGTCAGTTGATGAAAGTGAGGTACTTATTTTGACTTTTTTTCTTATTCTCCTTATCTCTTAAGTTCACCATTTTAGTTAACTCTAGATAAGGCTAAACTGGCTTATTTTTTTGCTCAATTAATCTCATTGGGTCTTGAGACAATACATATTCCTCATAATCATCTTCACCATCAAGTTCATCAGTGTTAATTAAATTTTTAAAATTAACCCTTTAATCGTTATCATGATTATCTTATTCATTTAAAGTCCTGAAATTGAATGAAATGGATATGTTGGTGAAATGTGTTGGGAGAATGAAAAAATGAAAACAACAGAAGAAATGAATGAAAATACATCTTTTTTAATCTTTATTAAAATAATAAGGGATAAATGGCCTAAACAAGAAAGATCACCCTAATGCTTTTGGCATAAGCTATTAGGATGTACAATTACATTGAATTGGTTTCAAGGGTATAAGGCATTTTGATGATGCTGTAATTGTTCAACTCATAACTTGACGAACAAAGGTGGACCCACATTTCTTGTTCACACCCCTTTTTCATCTTTAATCACATGGATAGACAATTCAATGAATGTCTATTCCATACTTTGTTTTGAATCTTCTTCTATAGTTGGGTACATGAAACCTCTAGGCTAGAAAGTCTCATATAAGTGTGGGATGATTATTAGTCTTGCTGTCTTATTTGTTCGTCCTTTTTTGATATTTCATTCTCTTGCCTTATAGCTTGGTCATAGACTCTCGTTGTTGTTTATTATTGTTAAGGGCTCTTTTATCTTTTATAAATTTCTACCCAGCCTTACTCTAAGATACCAGCCCTTATTGATAGCCTGACTCACCACTATCTTTGAAAATTGTTGGCTTTTGAGTCCTTCACCCATAAAATTAACTAGGTCAAAAGACCAATAAGAGTATTCCACCATTTTTTTAGCAGCTTTCACATATAGGGCATTCAATGGTTGGGTTACTAGCATATCTTTCTCCCTAAATACCACCACCAATCAAGTTTTTACATTGAACTTGATCTTTTGGTGTAGGGTAGAGGGGACAACACCTACCATGTGAATCCATGGCCTTCTTAATAGACAACTATAAGATGGGAAGATATCCGTCACTTAAAATTTTACATTGAAAGTGCATGACCTAATTTATGAGGGCATATCTATATCTCTTAAACTTCTCACCTAGTTCCATCAAAAGCTTGAATTACCATTTAGCTATCCTTCATATATGAGCAATGGACAGGCAGCCTTGCCAAAGTAGACATAGGCATGACATTAATAACAAAACCATTGTCGATGAAGACCTTGGCTATAATGTTCCTCTTATACTTGACAGTGATATGTAGAGCCTTGGTGTTTTCTCTTTTTTTTGGAGGAATCTTATCATTATTAAATGTTATTTAATTTGACATGACTAGATTTTTAGCTAAGTGGTACACATACTCAATAGACACATTATGTGCCACAAATACTTGGTTTAGCACCTTCTGCATGACATTTTGGTGTGGTTTCACATTTAGTAGTAGTGATAATAATGAGATTTATGCTGACATTTTGTGCAACTATTCAACCATAAAGTATTTGCTATGTTTTACCAATTTTAAGAATTCATAAGCGTCTTTTTTTTACACTGACTTTTGACATTCTTTTTTAGATACCACTTCGCTTATTTTGTTCTTTTCCTACCTTAGCTTTTTCTCTTTTAGCCTTCTCTAGCATTTCTGGAATGTAGCATCTTCCACTTCGAGTGATGCCCCTTACACCAATTATATTGGTAGCTTCTAATTTAAAAGCATTCTCCTCTTACCCTTGGATTACTATATCGTAGCCGTATTTCTAAGGCATAGCTTTATCATCTTTATATGGGAATGGAGCCAAAACCTTAAAAGTTACTGGCCCGAGAATGAGCTTGTCTTTAATCGACTTTGACTTATTTCCAAAATGTATTGTTATTGGTTTTAAAAATAGTTTTCATGTCCTGTTGGTCATGGATACTTTAGCACTCTTTAAAACCTCATTTTTTCATGGAGTTCAATCTAGTATAAATCCATGAGCTTTTGTACCTCCTAATGAAACTGCTCACACGTCTCAATAGAATGGCCAAATGCCCTACTATGATATTTGCAATTACTATATGATTATATTTCTTATGATAACTGCATAGACTTACTGGCTATATCAGGTTAGCTTTCCATAAGGTATCGACTAGCTAACTGAGAGGTGTCTTGATTTTTGCCATCTTATTTTTCAGATGATGCTTTCGCTTTTCACTTGAAGTATTCACATTATGATTAGACAAAGGATTGCCACTAACATTAGGTGAGGTTACCCCTCATGTATCAAAGTTGATTATGCCATACTTGATCAATCATTGCACTTTATGCTTCAAGGTAGTGCAATTCTCAATGGAATAATTGACAATTCCATAGTGATAGTCACAATGAGCTGTAAAATCATACCACATGGGATAAGGTGGCTTGAGTGGCTCTAATTGGCTAAGAGCAATCAGGTGTTTGTTATAGAGCTCTCAATATAACTTCATATATGTTAAGGGATTATGTCAAAAACAAGTTTTTCATGAGTAATTCATTGCTCTCATGAGCAACTTATCGAGCTAGCAAGACGGGTCTGAAGTCTTGGGGGAGGTAGAGCAATAGGACTATATGTGGCAATTTGAGGTTTGAAAAAAGTTTGATAGGTTAGAAGGTAGGATGGCTATGGGATTGGTTGGCACTGATAAGGGGAAGCATTATTCATAGTATGATAATATGAAAAGTAACCTTATGATGGGTAGGGTTGGTAACCCCTGAACTATTGTCTATCAAAGTTCACAGCTTTAACTTCATTCTTGTTTTTCTTTGGGGCTCTCTTGGGAGGCTTCCCCTATTTCTGACTTACCATTCTTAATGGGATTCTCAATGATTTTGCTCAAGATTACCATATCGATAAAATTTTTTGTTATATTTCCTATCATTTTTTCATGATAAAGAGATTTCAAAATGTTGACAAACAACATTGTGGTTTCTTTTTTAGTTAGAGGAGATTGCATTTGAGAAGCTATATCCCTCCACCTCTGCGTGTATTCCTTGAATGATTCATTTACCTTTTTCTCCATATTCTACAAAGATAAATGATTAGAGGTTAAATTTATGATATGTTGGTATTGACTGATAAAGTCACAGGCATGTCACTCTAACAACGAATGCGAGTTCTATCCAGCTAGACATACCATCTAGTAGTAAAGCCAGTAAGGCTATCTTAAAATGTGTGCATTAGTAGCTTTTCATTATGGGCATGGGCTATCATATTCAGATAGTACATGGTAATATGGGTCTTTGGGCACTTCATACCATCATATTTCTCAAACTTTGATACTTTGAACTTAGGAAGAATAATAACATCTAGGACTAGATAGAGCCCAATAACGTCTACAAAATCATAAAAACAATTCCCTCCATTGCTCGTAACCTTTCTTCTAGTATACTAATCTTCTTGTCAGCTATCGAGTCTTCAAAAGATTCAACCACTTTTGCTTTCTCTTTTTCTTTTTTCATTAGATCATTTAGATCAAGGACTTGGATTGGTTCCACTACCTTTTCAATAAAGATAGAATTTATATAGCTTTGGTACTACCTTAGGTTCGAAGCTGATGGCATTCTGAGATATATAGGATACGTGAATTGCTGTGACAATATATCCTATGTGGACTGGGCTTGATGTGAACCAAACCTAAAAGGGTATAGAGGGTTTGCCACCTCTTGTGATGGATGGTCCTGTTGGCTAGTATTATCTTATATTTTTTTTCCCTTGTTTAACTTGTTTAGGGCATCCAAAATCTTACTCAACTCACTTTCAAGCTTTTCTTGAGCTTTTTCTATCTTTTCAAGACATTAGAGTTTTCTTGCTCTATTTGTCTAACTCAAGCTCTTATGTTGTATCGATGAATGGGGTTCCTACTAGGTGAAGCTATCTTTGAGCCTTGAGTACCATAATTATATGATTATTGGAAATTATAAGCCCTATGTTTGATATGTAAATGCATGAATGGAATGCACTAATGTTTGCCACATCACCATTATTGATAAAAAAATCTTAAAAAATAAAATATCAAAATTACATCCTAATAAAGCCAAAGCAATATTTTAAAGTCCTAAACATCATCGGTTATTCCAAAACATTACCTTACTACCTTTTTATAAATTTTTTAGCCTGCTGGTAATGATTTTGTGCCTTCTTTAGGAAGTTAAGCAATTGCCATCCATGAGCTCCCACTAATTGCACCAAAGCCTTCCGATCTTCCACTTCTTCTTCCATTTCTGATGCTTTGTCTAAACAATGCATAGCTAATTGAACAGATGCCTTAAATGTTTTTTTTTTGTGCACATGTCTTTCCATAGCTCACTTTGTTTAGCATGTCTCTTGCATTCAGTAGACAAGGCTTCTATTTGTGTTGTATGATGGTCCACTATCTCTTATAGCATCTGGCTATGTTTGTGTGCCCTAGTAGTGGCCTTTTGTCCTTCTTCCACCCTTACTTTTAATAGTTCATGTTTTTTAAAAGTCAGGCAAGCTCAAGTGTGATTGACAAATGTGTCATGTTTAGATCATTAAATAAGGCCTTCCACTGATCTTTTCGCTCCATGAGGCTTTAGATTTTCTATTTTTAGAGCCTTAAACTCTCCTCCATTTCTAACTTCAATTGCTTATTTTCTTATTCCAACTTATCTTTCTTAGTTTGGAGTTTTCTTTAGTCATTTCTACTTTGAGTCAGGGATTTTGAGGAATTGGCTTTAGGGAATGGCCAATCAATTATTCTTAAGGAAGCATAATATCCTTACCCTTCATTATATGCCACATAATATATTATGGGGTGACATCATAAGTAAGCCTCCCTTAGTTAAACCTAATGGTTTGCTTCCATGCCTTTTTAATTTTTTCAATCATTCGATACGCCCCTTTTTCAGTGAAAGAAAATTCCCACTAGTTAAGTCCATAGGTTTCTAGAATAAGTTGCTTACATCCAAATTATCTTCTCACCAAAGTTGGGGCATAAGTAATAGCACCCCATAGGTCCAATAAGAATACCCAAGGTTGATTTTCACAACTATATAACACTGTGTCATGACGCATCTAAGGTGCTATCCAAATTATCCCTTTACTATCAAAGGCCTAAAAGTATGAAACTTATTCTTTTTTTGACCTTACTTTAGGCCATGTGCTACAATAAAGCTCTTTGATTTGAACACTAAAACACAGGTATGGTTTATGAAACTGGCTTTCTTCACACTCAATATGACTCTTATCCATACATAAAGTAGTTGTAAGCACCCATTAAATTGACCTTTACCATTTCTATGATAAAAATTCAAAGAACGAATAGTTTCTACTAAAATGATTAGTGCTGCATTAACTTTGTATGCTAACTTATCAACAAAGTCTATCACTATAACATCAACATATCTAATGAACTTTAGAAGGATTACCAATCCATATAGAGCTATAGCCATTACCACTAACCCCTAATCATCATCTAAATGCCCTTAAATGAAGTTCGCAGAAAACTCCATGGGATAATTTTACATTCACCTTTCGTCTTGACACATGCATCAACTTGAGGCAAGCTAAGTCCAAGCATTTGCACTAGCTTTTTACGATAACCCATTTTATTTAACCAATAAATCTTGTTTGGGTTTGGCAAATCAAAACGGAGTAAGACCATGTACTCTTTAATTGTGAGCACCATATCTACTTCATTGAAAATGAAACACCTATAAAACTGAAGGATGGCTTTAATCAGATTATTGTCCCCATCTACTTGGAGTGGTGAAGCTATATCTTCAGATTTGTTCTCAAATGCTTTCTGCCTTGTTCTACTCATAATCCTCAAACATTGCTTAAGTCAACTAGGTCATTTTGTTAGAGATCCAGATGAACTTTCTCAAGCAATGATGAGATAAAACCCTCAAGCAAGCAATTTTTTTATTTTCTTTAACCTTCCTCTGACTTGATTTTCAATTGATGAACAGATTCATAATGAACTGATGTAGACTTTGATTACATTTGGCTTTCATGGATGTAAGTGTGAGATCTGGTTTATTAATGACTAATATGTGGCAAATATTTCCTATATGAGAATGATGCAAATGACAATGTTAAACATGACCATGAAAATGATTCATAGAATGCAAATGCACAAAGTCAAACAAACAAAATGATCAGATAATCAATATATCACATAAATTATTCTTTCTTGTGTCCCAATTTTAGGGTATATCTATCACTAGGTGAGAATGGTTCTTTCTTAAGATTGGCCTCTTAAATGTAAACTATATGCAGGGTTAGGTAACTTTGACCACTAAAGGCTCCTAAATTGTTCCTTACATCATGGTCCATCACAAACTAGTAAGGCATTCCAATCCTTACCTATTATAGGCTACCAACGAAAAAGATTTAATTTGAGCGGGAGTATTTCGCTAGTTATTGCGAAGATTATCATCTCATGAGAGTGTAAGTACTTTACTCCCTTCTAAGAGGGACAAAGTCTAGGTATAGAGCTCATGTAATGTAAATGCATATGATAGTGTGTGTGAAAGAATATATAATTTTCAACCCCATAAATAAAATACAAGACAAGAAAGAAAAATGTTAGTAAACAAACAAATAACATAATCATAACATTTTAAAACCATTAGACCTAAGGATAGGATAAATTCAAAATTGTTATGGGCTAACTCTCTATAGTGGTCCCCAACAAAGTAGCCAAACTGTGATAACATATAGATCTAAAAATCTATAGCTAGACTTAACCTAAAGAGTCACCACTAATCTTTTTTAACTAAGTGTGATTGGCCACCTAATGAATCTACCCTTTTAAGGAACTCCTAAGCTTAACTAAGGGTCCCGAAAAGAATAAGTTTAGGTTTACTAACTAGAAGAAGGTTCAGGAGTTCAATTATATATGAAGAAGGTTATAGAACCCCTACATGCCCAACCAAAAGATGATACCATTTTATTTTAAATTTATCCTAAGGTCTTGATTCTAATGATCTTAAATTTTTATGTTCAAATATTGAAAATAATTCTTAAGATTCGCCATCAATCTGATAGAATTCTTAAAAATATTTTCTTACCTCAAGAGCATTCAAAAATCTCATTTGTTTTCTTAAAAAGGAGCCGTCATCAGAAAGATTTAATTATTTTTATATTTTAGTTTGTTTATATTATTTTTTATTGAAATATATCTACTTCATCCACCATTTAGGCAAAAATTAGAAATATGTTCTCACCTAGAAATTTCTTAGATAATCAACCATTTGTAATTACTAAGAATTTCATCATTGGAATTTATTTTTCTTTTTTTATCTCTAACTTCTTTTCTAAATTTTTACCAGTTGGGTTAATTTAGAATTTTTTAAATTCCTAAATTTCTATCATTTGAGACAATTTAGAAATTTTTCTTTTTTTTTGTTTTTTACTTTAGAAAAAAATACAATTACTTTTATTGAAATTTCATCTAAACTATTCCACAATGTGGGATAAATTTAAAAAAATTTCTCACTTAGAGATTTCTTAGAGAATTTACTATTTGAAATTTCTGAGAATCTCATCCTTGGATATTTAATATTTTAATTTCAAATTTTTTACTTTTTTAATTTTTTATTTATTTATTTTAATTTTTTGTCATTGAAAATAAATATTAATCATTGTTATTAAACTTTATCTAAATTATTCCACCATTTGGATCAAATTTAGAGAAAATTTCTCACCTAGGAATTTCTTAAAAATTTACCATTTGAAATTTCTCAAAATTCCATCAATGAATAATTAATATTTAATTCCAAAAAAATTATTTTGTTTTATATTTTTTATATTTTTCTAATTTCTTCTAAAATTTAATCATACAAAAATACATTAAAAAAATAAATAAACAAATCAAATCAAATAAACAAAAATAAAATAAAATACCAAAAAAGTGGATTGGCTCGGCGACTGGAACTCGGCTTAGTTGTAGGCAGGAAAAACAGTTGAAACAGCGCATCTCGTAGTTCAATTTCACTCGAGCCAAGGACAATGACACGGGTCACAAACAAGTCAACGCTACGGGTCGGGTCACTCAAATGCAAAATGCACGGATCCTAGCTAAATAAAACGATCAAAATGACATCATTTTGAGATGATATAAAGGCTAATTTTTTACTTTTTCTTCAGATTTCTCCTTTCTTTTTCTCTTTCCTCTTCTTTTTTCTCTCATTCTCTCTTTAGAAATCAAAAAATTCTTTTGAATTAGCTTGCCAAAAACTAAAAAGATCTATTAGAATTGGAAAATTTCATAGAAAAAAATGAATCTTGTCGAAAAACTTGTCGAAAACTTGAAATTTTCCATGAAATTTCTAGAAAAAAATTTTACAAAAAATTACCCTAAATATTTTCACACTTCCTGATTGTTTTTGCGTGCTTTTTTCCTCTGATCTCCTTGTATTCCCCTAATCTCTAATATGTATGTATGTATTTATAAGGGATAATCGGGAGAATTTTTAACCAACCATGACTCAACCTTGAACAAGATCATAGCACATAGAATTTATCTTTAACAAATCCAATCCATCTACAATTCTCCAAACACCAATCCACAGTAGAAGATTTTTTATTTTTTTATTTTTATTTTTTAACTCTTTTTTTTACTATTGTCTTTTTACCTTAGCACATAATTTAATAACAAAAGATAAATCAAATAAAAAATTGAAAAATTAAAGATAAACAACAATAAATAAATAAGTAATGAATAATAAAAAAGATAAAGCCCTAAATAACTAAATAAAATATAAAATATAAATAAATAAGTAATTAGGCTTAACAATTTGACTCTATTGAGCCAAGTCCAATAGATTCGGGCCTAGACCAATTAGGGTATCTATAAAAGCAAAAGCCAAGATATCTGGCCCATATTTTAAGAGTAGAAAAAGAGCTTATAGATTCACATGTTCAAGAAAAAAGAGGGCATAAAGGTATTCCATGGGAATTTTTTTGAGATTTTATTGTCAAACATCCTAATGATGACTAAAGAATGAATGTGTTTGAGTTAGCAATATATGGAATGGTGATCTTCCCCAAAGTCTTGGGCCATATTGAGATCAAAGTGGTAGATTTGTTTGAGTAGATTGAAAGAGGATGCAATCCTTCACCAGTAATTTTGGCAAAAATTATCAAATCATTGAATTATTATAGACAGAATGATAGAGCATGCTTTCTAGTTTGCATACCATTATTGTATCTGTTCATAAAGAGCCATTTCAAATACAAAAAGAGTGCTTTTTCCAAATTCTATCTTCGTAATTGAAATTCAATAAAGAGTTTTATGAAAGCAAATAGCCAGAAATGAAGTCCAATAAAGAATGGGTATTTGTTGCAAAAGCTCATGACTTGTCAAGTGAAATGGTTAGTCCCATAGATGGATCAAAAATCCATGTTGTATTAATGTGGAGATGAAACAAGGGTTCTTCATAATCAAAATTTAGTCAAAGAGTTTTGTGAAAGCAAATGGCCAGAAATTAAGTCCAAGAAAGAATGTGAGTATTTATTGTAGAAGCTCACGACTTGTTAGGTGAAATGGTTAGTCCCATGGATGAATCAAGAACCCATGCTGTATCAATGTGGAGATGAAACAAGGGTTCTATTTTTAGGCTTATGGGGGTCAACAAGCTATGCATTGTTAATGGTGAAAAAATAATATAAAGCTAAACAATTCATTCCCATGACACACAAGCTTAACCAATTTGACTGCTTATATGAGGAACTTAAAACATTTTAGGAGATTGATAGCATAATCAAGGCATGAAAGAAGCCTAAAAAAGTGAGTTCTAGGTCATTTACTAATAAAGTCACTCATGGAGATCTAGTGTGAAGAGCCAAGAGAAATAAAGAGGTCATTGTTTACTTTCAAACCAGGAGATGGATGAGATACCCTTAGAATTAGAATTTACAATAAAAGAATTTGATACTATGAAAAACAAGATAAAGTAATAGATTCAAAAGCTATAAGAAAAGAGAAACTAATTAAAAGATAAAGCAGATAAGATATAAGCTAGAGTCCATAAGATCTCTTAGGAACATGATACAATAGTTAATGATTTGGCTGAACTTCATTGACAATACAAGAAGTTGGAAGCTAAAAGAAAGGCCCAAAAGGTTGTTAGGAATGTGACAATGCCTTTTAGGAGTTGATGGAGTTACGTTAAGAACATAAGAGGCTATATGTCCAAGTGAAGGCCAAAAAAATAAATATTATTGATTTGACTTATGAGAATGAAAAGTTAAAGAGAGAATATTCCTAGATAAAGGATGAATGTGTTGAAAGCCAAAAGGAGAATGAAATGCTTAGAGGGTATATTCAGACATTGAAGCAAAAATTGAATAAATAAGGGGATCACATCATGGCATTCACAAAAAACCATAGGAAGCTATCCTACCAAGCATGGTTTGGCAAAAGAGAAAATATGGAAAGATAAAAGTACATAGAGCACCTTATGACTCAGATAAGCAAAATAGTGATCAAGGTAAAAGAAATTATTGAAAAGGCTGAGGCATTGAAAATAATGGTCACACAAACAGAAGAATATGAATAGTATTTTTTGAACTTCATTAAAAAGGTCGAAGGTCAATATGAGTAGATTAAACATTTTTACAAGTAGAGAATAATGGACTCAGTGTAAAATAGACTTTTGTGGAATAAATGAAAGTTCACTTTTGTTGAAAATCTTTAAAAGGCAAATATATGCATTCATTCATTCATAATTAATTTTTAATCATGTTAGTTTATAATAAGACCACTAATTTAAGATTATGGTACACAAGGTTCAAGGATAGCTCAATATCAATATAACACCCAAGCCCACATTAAAAGAATGGAACAAGACAATGCAAACCATGTTGAGAAATTGGAAAAGGCTTAAGAGGAAATCAAGGGAAAGCTAAGCAAAATCCTTGAAGCATTAGGCAAGTTGAATAAAAGAAAGGTAGTAAAAGAAGATATTTCATATGATGTTATTGATCTTCTATATCTTCTGGGTTATAGCCCATATCAGGCCTAATCTACTCAAACTTCCTATCACAACAGCTCACATTGCTTGCACCCAGCTAAAGGAATATCCAAAGCTACATTAACCCTACCTTCACTGAAAAGGCAATTGAACCAATCCATGTTTTTAATTTGGATGACCAAAAAAAGTTGAAATTGAAAATGGTTGAGGCTTTGGAGGTCTCAAAAGTTGATCACAAGATAAACATACTTAAAGAGAGATTAAGAGCTATAAAAGGCATTGATTTTTACGATTTCATGAATGTCGCTAAGCTTTATCTAATTTCAGATGTGGTTATACCACCAAAATTTAAGGTATCAAAGTTTAAAAAAATAATGGTACAAAATGTCCTATCATGCATGTGATAATATACTATCGTAAGATGGTAGCTCACGCTAGTAATAAGAAATTGCTCATGCATGTATTTTAAGATAGTTTGACTGGTTCAGTTGTAAGGTGGCACATTTAATTAGACAAAACCCATACCCAATCATGGAAGGAGTTAGCTCACTGTTTTATTAACCAGTACCCCTATATCATAGATCTGGCTTTTAATCATTTTTCTTTATAGAGTATGAAAAAAAAGGCAATGGAATCTTTTAAAAGAAATGCTTAGAGATGGTGAAACATAGTTGAAAAGTGAAACTTAAGCTGTAAGTGTCGAAGGGTAACAATTCAAGAACTATACTCCTTATCCATAACCCATATACCCTAAATCTTACCCCACCATAAAAAATGCTTTAGCTTTCCTATATCAACTAGTTCCACAACCCTCTTATCCACCCACCAATCAACCAACATTCAGACTACCTACCAACACATATAACCCTAATGCCTCTCCTATTGTAAAACATTTTATGCATCTAGCTAACCTAATAAGTGGTCCACAGGAACCATTAAATAATTGAGAAAAACCCACCTTTGATCCCATTCTCATGACATATACAGACTTATACTAAAAAATCTACAAAAATCATTTAGTCACTCATGTCCCTATAAAACCACTTAAGCTCTCTTATCCCAAATGGTATGATTTTACTGCTCATTGCGATTATCATTTCAAAATCATTGGTAATTCTAGTAAAAATTGCATCGTTTTGAAATATAAAGTGTAATCAAAGAGGGGTTGATTAATTTTGATACTAGTGGAAGACAACACCAAATGTTAGTGGCAATCCATTACCTAATTATGCAATGAATGCTTTGAATGAAGATAAGGAGTCTTGTAGAAAAAAGATAGTAGAGAAAATTAAAACCTCATTCAATTAATTGTTTGATGCCTTTTATGAGTTTAGTATGGTACAACCAATAGACCTATGCACCTAACATGGGAACTGTATTTCGAACTAAAGGTGTATGTACCATAATGAGGCTCTAAGCCATTTTATTAAAACTTATAAGCAATTTCATAAAGAGGTATAAAAATTAATAGATTTTTATCAAATTGAGTTCTATGAGAAAATGAAAACTTCAAAGAAATTTGAGGTGTCTATGATTGATAAGTAATCAAAATGGATGCTAAAATTGGTAACCATTTACTACGATGAGAAACCAAAGTCAATCATAGATAAGCTCATCCTAAAGCTAGTAATTCTTAAAGTCTCAAGCCTATTCCCTTATAAGGATGAGAATGTTGTGCCATGAAAATATGGCTGTGAAGTGATAGTTCAAAGGTAGGAAGAGACCTTGCCTAAGCTAGACACTGCCAATATAGGTGGTATAGATGGCATAACTAGAGTGGAAGATACAATGCTTCAAAGATGCTAAAAAGGGTAAGAAAAGAGAAAGCAACAATGATGGAATACAAGTTGAGCCAAACTAATTCCAAAAAAAGATAGTCTAAAGCCTATATTTAAGAAATAAGCCTACAAGTTCTTGAAATTGATAAAGCATAGTAAGTATTATGTGGTTGAGCAATTAAACAAGATGTTAGCTAGTATCTTATTGTTATTGCTACTATTAAACTTGTAAACCACATCACAATGCCTTGTTAAAAGTGTTAAATTAGGCTTATGTGGCATATAATGTGTCATAGAGTATGTAAACCATTTGGCAAAAAATCAGGTGGTCCCACATTATATAGTTTTTAGTGATGATGAGATATCACTTGAAGGAAAATGAAGTACAAAAGCTATGTATATTACTATTAAATGTAATAATAGCTAAGATCCTTATTGATAATGGTCTAGCTATTAATGTTATGCCTATGTCCACCTTAGCTAGGCTGTCCATTAATATGTGCTACATAAAAAGCAACCATATGATCATTTGAGCCTTTAATGGGATTAAGCTTGAGGTATTGAAAGACATTGAGATACTTTTGCAAATTGGTTCGTGTACTTTCAATATAAAGTTTCAAGTAATAGATATCTCATCATCTTATAGGTAATTATTGGGCATGCCATGGACTCACATGATGAGTGTTGTTCCTTTCACCTTACACCAAAAAGTCAAGTTCAAAATGGAGGGTTAACTTATCATTGTGGCTGGAGAAAAAAATTTATTGGTGACTCAACCTATTAATGCTCATTATGTAGAAACTGTAAAGGAATCATTAAAGTATTCTTATCGATCCTTCAAGCTTATCGATATTATGGGTAAGGGATCTAAATTATACCAACCAGATTTCGCTAAAATTATGGTCAATCAAATTATCAATAAAGGTTGGTATCCCAAAGTTAGTCTAGGTAAACATTTATAAGGAATAAAAAAGCCACCAATGATAATAAATAATAGTGAAAGATTATGCCTAGGGTATGAAGTTGAGGAATAGAAAATGAAAATGACATGAGATAATAGACAAAGAAGAAAGATGATAAGAAATATGCCAATGGTCATTCCATACTTGTATGAAACCTTTAGGCTAAAGGGTATATATGTCCAAGATCAAAAGAAGCTAATGAAAAGAAACTAAGCATGGAAGAAGCTTTTTCCAAACTGTCAATCTAGAATAAATAAAGAGAATGAAAGTGGCCAAAAGAAAGAAACATTGGTCCATCCATGTCCACCAGGCTTTGAGCTAAATAACTAGAATGTCATCAAGATACCTACTATCCTTGATACCCATCTAATGTAATTATAACTCCTAGTTGTTTATGCCAAAAAATATTGGGATAATCTTTCATGTATGGGCTACTTATCATTTATTATTTCAATAAAAGAGTATGAGTATGCATTTTCATTCATTTTTTTTATTACTTTTAATTTCCATTTTCCTTTTAGTCAAAGCATTTTGCCAACATTTCATATTTTATTTAATTTCAAATCCTTAAATGAATGTGAAGATAATCATGATAACAATTTAGGATTTAATTTTGAAAACTCAATTAATGTTGATGAACTTGACACTGAAGATGACTCTGAAAAATACGTTTTGCCTTCAAATCTAATAAGATTGATTGAATAGCAGAATAAATCTATTAAGTCTCATTAAGAAGTCCCTAAGATGATAAATTTAGGGGATGATGAGAACAAAAGTTAAGGTTGGCACATCACTTCCATTGGCTGATAGACAAAAGTTAGAAAATCTACTTTGAAAATTTGTAGATGTGTTTACTTGGTCCTAGTAGAATATGCTTGAGCTTAGCATTAAAATAGTAGAGCATAGGTTACCCATGAATTGAAATGTAGGCTTGTCCAACAAAAGTTAAGACGAATGAAACTTGAAATGTTGTTAAAGATTAAAGAAGAAATAAAAAAGAAATTTGATGTTGACTTTCTATAATAGCCAAATATCTAGAATGGATAGCTAACATAGTACTTAATCCTAAAAAAGATGAAAAGGTATGAATGTGCTGCGACTTGAATAGAGATAGCTCAAAGGATAATTTTTTTTACCTCACATCAATACATTGGTGGATGATACAACCAAATTCTTTGTATTTTCTTTTATGAATGGATTCTTAGGATATAATTAGATAAAGATGGCCTAAGATGACATGAAGAAAACTATCTTTATAGCCATGTAGGGCACTTTTTATTACAAGGTTATGCCATTTAGACAAAAAACTTTTAAGGCAACTTATTAAAGGGCTATGGTGACACTCTTTCATGACATGATATACAAAGAGATTAAGATGTATGTGGATGATATGTCACAAAGTCTCGTAAAAGAAAAAACCATGTAACTAACCTCAAAAAGTTGTTTGAAAGGTTAAAGAAGTTTTAACTCAAGTTAAATCCATCCAAATGTACATTTAGGGCTAATTAAAAAAGTTGCTAGGCTTTGTGGTTAGTGACAAAGAAATTGAATAGATCTAGACAAGATACATACCATCTAGAATCTATCTCCTCTAAGCATGTCGAAACAAGTTCTAGGTTTTTTGGGCAAATTGAATTACATCTCTTAGTTTATTTCCTAACTTACCTCCAAATGTGATCCCATCTTTAAGCTCATTTAAAAGAACAATCCTGATGAGTCAAACAAAAAATGTTAAGAGGCTTTTGATAAGATTAAACTCGATACAGTCTATTTCAAGGAGACCATTATTTCTATATTTAACCATACATGAAAAATTAATGAGATGTGTGCTAGGACAATAAAATGAGTCTGGAAGGAAGAAAGAGCTATTTATTACTTGAGCAAAAAAATTACAAAATATAAGTCAAAGTATTCGACATTGGAGAAAATGTTTTGTGCTTTGACTTGGACATTTAAAAAACTCAGGCAGTGTATGCTTTATCATACCACTTGACTTATAACAAAATTAGATCCAATCAAATACATCTTTGAGAAACCTTTACTATCTAAAAGAATTACGAGATGGTAAGTAATACTTTCAGAGTATGAAATTGTATATGTAAGCCAAAAAGTAATTAAAAGAAGTGTCATAGCTGAATTTCTTGCAAATCATGCTGCTGAAAGCTATAAGCCAATGGGACTTGACATTTCAAATCAAGATTTAATGGCCATCTTTAAATTAGAAGAAGAGAATGATAGTGAGAAGTCATGAAAAATGTACTTCGATGACACTGTTAATGCATTAGGGAATGAAATTTAAGCAATTTTGATATCTCTCGAAAGACATTAATATCCCATTATGGCAAGGTTGAATTTCAATTACACTAATAATATGACAAAATATAAGGCCTGTGTCATGGGTTTACAAATTGCTTTAAATAAAAAAAAAATTAGGGTATTAAAAGTGTTTTGAGATTCAGCTTTGGTCATTTATCAATTAAAAGGATAATGGGAGACAAGAGATTTGAAACTTATCCTACATCACAAGTATATCGTAGAGTTATGCAAACAATTTGAGGAAGGCCAATTTAAACATTTACCTAGTGAACAAAATTATATTGCTAATGCCCTAGCTACTTTAGCAGCAATGATTCGAGTTGATAACAATACTGAGATTCAGCTCACTAAGTTAGATGTCAAGCATATGTCTGTGCCTATATATTGCACCAATATGAAAAAAGAAAAAGATGAAAAACTCTAGTATTATGATATCTTACAATACTTAAAGAATTAGTAATGTCCAGATTAAGTAACAAATAATGATAAGAGAGTCTTGAGAAGATTGGCTATAAGTTTTTTCCTAGATGGTGATGTCCTCTATAAAAAAATTAAGATCAAGTATTATTATGATGTGTAAATACAGCAAAAGCAAATAAGATTGTTAAAGATATGAATGATGGGATATGTAGGGCACATGCCAATGGATATATGATGGCAAGATAGATTATGAGAACTGGGTACTACTCATTAACAATGAAGAGTGATTATGTTGATTATACTCAAAAGTGCCATAAGTGTCAAATTTATACTGATAAGATCGATGCTCAACCTAATGTTTTGCATATTTTGGTATCACCTTAGCCATTTTCTATGTGGGGCATAGATGTTATTTTCTTATTACTCTTAAGGCATCAAATGGAAGTATATTCATTTCGTGATAATTGATTACTTCACTAAATGGGTTGAAGCAGCTTCATATGCAAATGTGACATGATTAATGGTTTGTAAGTTCATAAAGAGAGAAATAATCTATAGATATAGACTTCTATCATCTCAAATAATGCCAAAACTTAAACAACAAGATAATGAAGGAGATATATGCCTAATTTAAGATCAAGCGTGATAACTCTGCATCATACCACCCAAAAATGAATGGAATAGTAAAAGCTACAAGTAAGAATATCAAAAGGATTCTTTAAAAAATGATTGAAACTTATACAAATTGGCATGAGAAATTACATTTTGCTTTACATGCTTATTGAACATTAGTAAACAACTCTATAGAGCCAACCCCATTTTCCTTGGTTTATGAGATGGAAACTATATCACTAGTACAAGCAGAAATCATGTCTTTGAGAGTTTTAAGAGAAATGGAATTGGAAAAAACGGAATGGATTCAAGAGCACTATAAGTAACTAAACTTCATTAAAGAGAAGAGGCTGGTAGCACTGTGTCATGACAAGAAAGTCTGACCTCATCAATTTTAAAAAAGAGAGTTGATGTTGAAAAGAATTCTCTCAAATCAGTATGATAACAGAGGAAAGTGGCCCTAAGCTAGGAAAGGCCATATGTTGTAAAAAGGGCATTTTCAAGTGGAGCATTAATTTTAATGGAAATGAATAAAGATGATCTTCCTAATCCTCTAAATTATGATGCTATGAAGAAGTAATTTGCTTTAAAAAAACAACAACAATGAAAAGAAGATTCAAATTGAAAACCCGAATGAACGATCTAAACCAAAATGGGGTTTATCCAAGTAAAAAGCCTATAAAGGTGACTTGGATAAAGAGAGTACAAATTCATTTGATAGATTCACCAACATGAAATTTGGCATATTCTAAAGAGCTTTAAAGTTCTAAAGGCATTGTACGATTGAGTTTTTAAGAAGAATTCGAGATATGTTGTCATGATTATCTGATTGTTTATTTTGGGGCATTGTTATCCCAAATAGCCATCTTTGTATACCTTTACCTTATTCCAAATGGCCTTCATTTGTAATCTGACTTCTTTTCCAAATAAAAAATACTCATTCCATTCTATTATATCTCATTTTCAATCCTTGCCTTTCCTTCTCTGTGCCTTGCAATGAATAGAAAAAATATATGATTTGCATCTTGAAATTGGGATAATAATTGATAAATGAATAATGTCATGAAAGATTGTACATTACTTTGAGAAAGTTGAAAGGGACAAAGGTAAAAGATGAAAACTTCAAGGCTTGGTAGGGATATCAATTTCAAAAGAATATTTCTTTAAAAAAGAAAATGGGCACTCATTTTGAATAAAGTTAATTTTGTTCTTATTACAAAAAACTTGAAGAGTTTAAGGATTTAAAAGAAAAAGTGTTAAGAACCTTATTACCGCATTGATTTAGTACCATCTACCTTACATGTTGTGTGTTTACATTGGCATAATTTGGTAAATGTTTAAATTCCTGTATTTGCATCTTGGTTAGGGCATGCATTTACACCCTACAACAAATATTTGAATAATCTGCATTATTGTTTAAGACTTGCATTTGCATCATTTAGTGAGAATATGGATTTGTTATATTTGCATCATTTAGAAGGCATTCGCATTATCATCTATCACATACATAATTTTGACTCTGGTGAAAAATTTTGAACTTGTGATTCCTTGGATGAGGAAAGCATGTTCCGAATTTTAAAGTTGTGAAGCCTCTATTTTAAAGGAGCTTCTTTTCAAAAACGTTCAAGGATGAGCTATAAGACCTTTGAGCATGATCTTTAAAACTTACGGTTGTTATTTTCAAGATTAATTGATCTTGTATTTTGATTTAGGCTTAAACCTAGTTTTTTTTTTACCTCGACTCAATCAAAATCATTTAATTTTCTAATTGGAGGTTCAATCTCAGTCACTTATTTTCAACTCGGCTCAATCCAGGTCATTTATTTTTTTAACTTGTAATTCCATTTATTTTTTTAACTTGCGGTTCAATCCCAATCACTCATTTTCGACCTTGGCTCAATCTAAGTCATTTATTTTTCTAATTTACGGTTCAATCCAGGTAATTCATTTTAAACCTTGGTTCAATCCAAGTTATTTAGTTTTTTGACTTACGATTCACCTCGATCACTTTCATTTTTTTATCTTGGCTCAATTTGAACACCTTTATTTTTTACTTTGGCTCAAGCCAGTCATTTTTACATCCGACTTCGGCTAAGACCAAGTCATGTCATTTTCTGGCTCTAGCTAATACCAATTCTTTCCATTTTTTGACTTCAGTTAAGACCAAGTCATTTCATTTTATGACCTTGGCTAAAACCTTGGGTAAGACCAAGTCATTTCATTTTTTGACTTTTGACCATATCCAAGTCATTTAACTTTGAACTTCAGCCGATCCAAGTAATTTTTTAAAACATGGACATAATGGCTATCTATGTATTTGCATCATGTTTATTTCACAAGAATGTGCAAAGAGTAGCAACCGTAAACACCTTATTTCATACGAGGCTTGTAATTGAATTTTTGGTTTCTAGACTATTAGACTTTCAGGGAGTTATTAGGAACAATTGGGTTTTGAATTGGTGTTTGGCCTTAAACCCAGTGGATAATTCCCGTTGCTTTTCTTTTCCATTTGTATTTTGGCTTGGGCCTAATGGATGGTTCATTTGGGTTTAATAGCTTTTCTTTGTTTTTATATTTTATTGCTTTAATAAATTAAATAAAAAAGAAAATAAAGGAAAGAAAATAAAAAAGTTTTTTAGGAGTACAATCCAAAAATCAGAGATGCTTAAAATTGGAAATTGAATAAGATGATTATTGACCACAATAAAAAAAGAAATTAAAGCACAGGAATTAAAGCACCAAGAATCAAGTTAATCAATTCAAGAATCTACCACATCATTATCTATATGGCTGTAACTTGTCACATTGCATTTGTATTTCATTTTACTTTTTTTCTTTTTTTTTTCTTTTTCTTGATTCCTTTTCTGTCTTTTTTATTAACTATTTATGCCGTCTTAAACCTAACATGATGAGATGAATTCTTTTAGGTTGTGGTTGAATTTTTAATTAAGTTTTTATTTTTAATTGAGATTTTATCCACATGCTTGAAAGCTACTTTTAGATATTATTAAGAAATTTTATATGTTTATTCTTAACAAAAAATAATAAATTTTACATTTTATAATTTTCTTTAAAATGTTGTTAAGATCTCGATTGGTGGTTAGTTGGCCAAGCCTTTTACACAAAATGATTTTTTTGGGGGCAAGAGTGGACAAAACATGAGACCTATTCTGAGTCTAATTTTAATCAATTTGTTTACTTCAAATTGACTTTGGATAGCAAAGATCGAGAGGACATCTTCCTATCAAAGCTGGAATCGCTCCAACTCATTCTAGAATAGATCCTAGTGCATTAATTAAAATGGCAATAATGAATGATATACATATTGATTCTGAACTTCGATGCAACATGGATAAAGGAATCATTCAATTGCATGAGGTTGCATTGTGTATGGATGACCATGAAATTAACTTCCTCAATTGCCTTTAATGCAGATACTTTTTGCAATACTATGTTAGGGCTTGTCCTTCCTAACATATATGTGCTCCGTATATTAAAAAAAAACTATGCTCTTTATAAAACCTATGTTCCTCAATAAAATGTATAGTTCAAAGTGTGAAGGTGATGCCAACTTAATGTCAATTTGAATGTGGTAATTATATGATGTCTTTGTATGTAGTTATGCAAGTAACTTGGTATTTTGCAGGTAAAAAACTTTTTAGTTTCTTCACATAAAGGCAGCCTTTTATTTGCTCTTTAGTTTTTTGGTGTAATAAATTATTAAATAGAATTTCAGGTTTGGAGATATGTTGGTGGCAATTATCTTTTGGCCTTAATTTCTTGCTTCCATTTTTCCATGTTTCTTTTTAATCTTCATAGAGATCATCAAATTGAAAATTGTTTTATTTTTCCCCTTATCCCTAGTTTGTTTGGTGACATGAACTTTTGGTTTACTAATGAATATATGAATATAGGATATTGATGGAGTTTACTTGATATTGCATAAAGATGGTAATGTCTATCCTTTTTAGATGGATTTTATGGCTCTTATAGAGGTCAATGCTTTCGGTTTTGTTGAGTTTATATAGATTGCAATTTTCGTGGTAAAACTTGAATTTCGTAGGTAGCTTTGCAACATTTATTAATTTTGATTTAGAGAATCAATATATTTCAGACATGCTTTTCACTTGGTAGCATTTTGTATCTTTTGTAAGACTATCATGGTAATATAATTACCGAGGTTATCTTAACACTTTTTTTTTTTTGCTTAGCTAATAGTATTATTCATAAAACTGAGGGTACAAAGCAGAAAGCTTCCTCCTAACAAGAAGATAGAGCTTTCAGTCATTAGATCACCCAATCATTAATTCTCAATTCCAAACCATCGAATAACAATCATAACCAAGCATGGAACAAAACAGGGGAGTTCACTTCATTTTTTGCCAAGGAATCAGCAAAAAAATTAGCTTCCTTGTATACATGCACAAAATCCACCTAACCAATAATTTCTCTAGATCGATCAATCTTAGCGAATACATTCCACTAAGTCCAAGGGCAAGACTCCTTGTCTAGCACAGAGTTTATAGCCACCTTTGAGTCCGATTCTATTATTAATGTCTGTTGCTTGCACCATGGAGATGAGGAGGAGACCTCCAAAGCTATTTTGGTGGCCATTATTTCAGAAAAATAGAATCGTATTCTCTAATAGGACCATAAAACATCGCTCTTATATTCCTTGTCGAATCTCTCAGCACCCCACCGGGCTAGATTTGCCCCTTGCACATCCATCCACATTGAATTTTAGGACGTTAACGCTTGGGCATTACCATTATATTCCATATCTTATGTTGGCATTTCTTAAGCCTTGCGGATGCTCTCCAGGATTCGACCATCACTCTGTTTCATTAACCCTGGCTCCTCCTTCAACAGCTTTAATCCAAAATAATGACCTCACTTTGATTAGAAAAAGAATCTCCTCTCCATCCCATCTTTTATCCTGAAAACTGCCTCATTTCTTGACAACCAAACTGGCAAAATAGTAGCTCCACGCATAGATAACCACCTCTTTTTTATCAAACCACCAAAATTAACGCCCACACATTGACTTCGCAGATCTTCAACTTCACTAGGTATTACCTAGGTCAAACCTCACTAATTGAAGACATAGCACCAAATAGTCCAAGAGTAGTAGCAAGACACTAAAATATGGGCACAATCTTTTTCAAACGTTCCACACCAATGGCATAGACATTGACCATCCTCAAAGATAACACCTCTAGTTCTAAGAAAACACTTAGAGAGAATTGAGTTTAGTAGAGCAAGCCAAAGAAAATTTTGTACTTTTGGAGGAACTTTAAACTTTCAGGTAGCAGTGAACCAAACCTGCTAATGCGAGGAGAATTGTAGACTATCCAACAGTGGCCACAAACTGTTTAACTGAGAACTTCCCACTTCCGTCAAATTCCCACACCTGCTTATCACTCGTATTAGGTCTTAATGTTACTTCTTTTACCATCTCCAGCATATTCTTCAAGAGGTCTTCTTCCCATTCAAACAAAGGTCTCCTAAAATAGGACTTCCCATTCCCCTGTGACTGTGTCAGTAACATCTGCTATTTTACGCTCTTTAACCGCAGCTAACATTTGCTATCCCTTGTGATCTTAACACTCATGATTTGAAATCACTTTATTTAATTAACAATAATTAATTCTTAAGAATTAAAGATTACAATGTTTAATATTACTAAAAATAAATATTATTTTATTTAGAATTACAAAAATAATCATAATTACTATAATAGTTATACAAATTAATAATTTTAAGGTTGTTTAAAGATAATAATTTGTAAAATATTAGCAATATTTATTTATTTGTTTATTTTATAATAAAATATTATTAAATTATTAAATTAATAAATATATTCATTGATAGATAAATTGATTTTTATAGTATAAAATATGTAAAAATATACTTGAAATAGAAAATAAAACCAATTTATTAAATTCATAATAAAAGAAAAACAAAAGAATTATATGATATAAAATATTAAAATAAGTAAAAAAATACATAAATTATTTTGAACTTGTTACAATAAATATTAGTTTGAAAATATAAAAATTTATAATATATGTAGACACCAAATTTTGTCCAAATTAATTGGCTAAGCGATTTCCATTTCACTCAAATCCACCCGACTTAGGACAGTTCGAACATTACAATTAATTGTTGTCTTGATTAATCTATTGGGTTTATTAGGCCTTTGAAGAGGCCAAACAATAGTTAAATATGATTCTAAATGATTCGGGTTTGAAATCCTAGTGTTCAAAATATTTAAGCTTGAAAAGCCAATGAAACCTTTAACCTAAAAATATCTTTTCATTTTCTCAATTTCATTTTTATTTTTTTTATTTTTATTTCTTTTTTATTCCATTTTATTTTAATTTCTTTTTTTTTAAAAAAGACAAAACAATTGTCAAAAAATCAAAAAAATAGGTAGAAAATTTAAATAGGAAAAAAACTTTGATAAATGAATTCAAGCTATTCAGCCATTGAATTCATCTTGAATTCATGCTGTCGATTGCCTATACCCTATCATGCCAAATTTTGCAGCAGATTTAAAGGGTAAAAATCTTTTCCAAATCCCATGAAATCTAGGATTTCATCCCATATTGACTTTTAAATTGAGCTTGAAAAATCAATATCACAAAAATCGGACAACAATTTATTTACCAAGAAAACTGCCAAAAATTGGTTTTCCTACATCCGCTACCTAAACCACCACCCCCCTCCACTGTTGTCTCCACCTCAACCTTCAGCAAGTCTTAGGCTACACACATTTCCAAACCCCAAACAGCCCATTTGAAACACCTTTATTAGCATATCAAAATTTTAAAAAAAAAAATCCTAGTAGCCATTAACAAAAAGAAAACAAAAACCAAAATTTAAGCCACATCCTCAAAGGGAGACATGAAAAAAAATGGCAAAAACTTTCAACCTCAATCTAGGCCGTTTAAGGACATTTTTTGTAAACGAATGCCAAATCAGTGGTCAAGGAGTTGAAAAGAATTTGGGTGAATATTTGAAAATTTTCCCACTGGCATTCCTAGTTTGAAACCCTTAAGGAAGAATCCATTAAAAATGGCATGAGATCCAAATACACAAAGAAGGTATAGCCTCTTAGAAAAAAAAGATTTAAGCTGTTGAAGGTGGAGATAAATCTTAAAATGCAAAAGAATTCTATTTGGTTCCAGATGAGGTCATTCCACCTAACTTCAATGTTATGATATTTCAAAAATATTATGGAACTAAATGCCCTAAAACTCATTTAGTTCGATATTGTCACAAAATGGTTGGGTATACCCATGATGAAAATTTGCTCATTCATATCTTTCAAGAAAGTTTGA
This sequence comes from Durio zibethinus, assembly GCF_002303985.1. The sequence continues at coordinate 20,843,519 of NW_019168470.1, read as the reverse complement.
CTAAGGCAACAACCAATTGGAATTATAGGTTGGAAAGCAATTAGATTTGCACTTAAAAGGATTTATCTTAGACAGTCTTAAAGCAATACCAACATATGCTAGAGATGGTAATAGACTAATTGACTCATCAAAGCATGAAAAAGAGCCTCAATGAAAGCTACAAAAAATATGTTACCAGATAGAAAAAGATGGCATTGCAAGTATGACCACCTTTTACTAATAGGGAACTAAATTCCCTATTTGTGGATACCTTTCTTTCTCTTTATTATGTTAGGTTGATCAGCTATACTTCTTCAGAGTTTACAGATTTACTATTTGTCATAGGTAAAATTGAGGATGGAATAAAAAGGGTAAGAATTATAGATGCTAGTAATGAAAGGATAGGAGATATTTCTAGTGAACATGCCCAAGAAACAATCGTTGAAGGGTGAACCGAGGGAAACCTTGAAGTAATACAATTGGACCTTGTTCATTTTCATTGGTCACCACATGCTAATAATTTGTCCCAACTTTTTTACAATTTGACTCCTCATGCTAAAAACTTTTCTCAACCATTTTATCTTTAAGCTTCAATGTCATTTTCTCAAACTCCCTCGCCATGGAAGTTCACAAAACAAAAGATCAACCTAGGCTATCCATAAAGCCGTAAAAGAAACAGGGTTAAAACAAACCACTCACTTTCAATGTCATATGCAGAGCTTTTCCATCTACTTGTCAATAGTCATATAATTTTCGCTATCCTTGCAAAGCCTAGAAAGCCTCTTTACCCAAAAGGGTATGATCCTAATGCTAAATGTAAATACCATAATGGAGTCAAAAGACATTCATAGAAAATTGCATTGCTATCAAGGATATAGTTCAGTTTTTTATCAATACAAATCCTATGAAACTTAAAAAGCTAGTTGGTGACTATAAAAATTGAAGGCAACGGAATGGAATTAAAGATTCTAAGAATAAATGCTAAGTAGGGGCTTTTTTTAAGTTTGTATATCATTTTGGAAGCACTATTGAGGATGTGAATTTTGAATTGGCTTAAATATTTGCTTTGAATGAATGGACATAGTACTTCATATTGTCTTATAACTTTGTGAATATTATCATTTGAGGTTTTAATTTTTTAAGTTTTAGACTCTTTAAGATTTTTCCCAAAAAAGAAATAGTAAAAAAAAAATTATTGGATTTGAATAAAGCACCACATATTAATTTCCAAAACCATACCAAAAAAAATGAAAATGCCTTAAAAAAGAGAAATAAAAAAGAAAATTTATTTTTGTAATAAAATGATAAGAGTCTTGAAGAAATTAGTAATTACTATAAAAAATGAACTCATCCATTACCCCCACCTTTTTCGAATACTCGTCGTTAGCTCAAATACTTGAAATAAACCAGGAGGGGGTGAATTAGTTATAATAAAATTTTCAAAATCAATACTTAATAATCACAAATTCTGCAAAACAATTTATCCAAGCAAATAAACACAATAAATGAAAGTAAACAAGAGATAGAGATAGAGAATAAGACACCAAGATTTATAGAGGTTCAATCCTTTCTTTAAGCACATACGTCCTCTTCCTTAGCCTCTCTTGCCAAGGAGTTTAATCCACTATATGTTGAAAGATACAACCTAGCTTCTCAAAGCTTTACACAATCAACACCACAAACTCTTAAGGGTTATCCTCCCCATTAAGCTCACAAACTCACAATACAAAGTTTCTAAAGTATTTTGCAAACTTTAAGAACCTCTCTAAGGTTGATTGTTTGTTAACTTGAAATACACAAAAGTATTGACAAGGAAATTTAGAGAAAAACTTATATAAGTAGGATTTTCTGCACTTTTCTCTCTTTGAATAGCTTTGAATACTTGAACAAGATGGTTGGTGAATAGAAATAAGTTCTTTTAGCTCTTTTTTTTCTTGTTTTGTAGTGGAAGGCTTCATTTATAGGTAAGAAGAAGTTGAGAGTCGTTGCCTTGCATTTAATGCTTCAAACCTGTAAAATTTCAAACAAAAAAATAGTCGTTAGGGCTTTTTTGGGCATCAGGGAATCGATCCCCTCCTTTAGGGGATCAATTGGGTTAGTTAAGAGAAAGCCCAAATTTGTGCTTAAGAAGCCTTACCCGATCAATCAGGTAATGCACCTGATCGATCCATTCCTTAGGTGATCCATCCCTTATGTGGAGGGATCGATCCTTTTTGCTCATTTTCAAACCGAAAAAGCATTCTGTTTCAAAACAAATCAATCTCTTTAATAGAGGGATAGATCCCTTATGTAGGGGAATCGATACCTTTTCTGAAATTTTAGGCGAGGAGAACATTCTATGTAAAAAAGTAATCGATCCATTTAAAAGAGAGATCAATCAGGTAAGCTTGAAACCATAACCAACCGATCCCTACAGGGAAGAGATCGATTGATTCTTGCCAAAACTTTACAAATTGCTTTTGGAAAAAATATGGATCGATCCCTTTGCTAAGGGATCGATCACTTTCCTTAGGGGATTGATCCCTACTATCAAAGCATGCCTTAATCCGAGAAATTTGTCTTGTTTTAGTTTTAAAATGAATTTTGACAAGATAGAAGGCTAGAAAAATGTTCAATTTAAGATTAGAAGAGATTGATTCAAGTTAAGTGAATTTTTGTTTTATCAAATCAAAACTTTTAATCAATTCAAGGCCAACAATCTTCCCCTTTTTGATATGACAAAACCAAGTGAAAATTTTTCTTAAAAACATTTTTCCATTTGAAAAAAATAAGCTCCCCTTAAATTTATGAAAAACAAGCTCGCCCTGAATTTAAGCATAAATTTTAAAGCAACTAAGAGCAAAACCAATGTAAATATCATCAAATAGAATTTTGTTCATACAATCAAAATCATCAATACCATCAAAATCATCAATACCATTAAGATCATCAAAGCAATTTTTCATGCCATTATCTCTCCCCTTTTTTATCATAGCAAAAAGGTTAAAGTGAAGCAAAGTGAGATAATAATCAATTCAAGGCCATACCAACTCAATTGCAAGCAATATACCAATCATCAAACAAGACATCAATTTCAAAAGCCACAATGTCAAAAGCCATATCATAAGGAGGATGAAAGATAAATTTCATTAATATAAACATCAAGTATCAAAGTTTACAAACCATAATGTAAAGTGTTTTTAAAGATAGATTTATAACATAAAGAGATGTGAAAAAATATGAGAAATGGCACTAGAAAATATCATTGAAGAGGAGGTGGAGAATGAGGGAAGTGCTACCCCATGTACTATTGTGCAGCCTGCATTTGTTCAATGTCAGCTCTCACTTGACGAACTTAGGAAACTAACTCATTTTGAGTTTCTTCCATATTTTCCAATCGAGTGTTCATAGTCCTAACCACCAAATGCAGACTATTCATTTGAATCATAAGCATTTCTAAGGCTCTTTGAGTGTCAAATGGTAGGGTAAAGGTTCTCCTTGAGGTTCAAGAATATCTAAAGTTTCATACCCTTCCCCCTCTTCTTGTGCAGCCCTAATATCAGTTTTTCTAACCCATAATTCAGTTACATTTTGAACATATCCCATACTATGCAAAGTAGGAGCACCAAGAACATTAAATGGATCATTGAACACCATCTCCTTATCTCATCTAGTATTTATATCCAATTTCCTTAAAATATTACTAATGGCAAACCCATAGACCAAAGTGTAGTCTCTATTTTATACTACCCTCATCATATCATTGAAAATGAAATGCACTAAATTGAGTTTTTGTTGATGCTTGTTCTTATACATCCATCAGTAATCTTACTTCCTAATGGTTGAATATTGAGTGCCAAACGGTGCCAATATATGAGTGATAATAAGATGTAACAACCTATCATGCATTGACAATCTAGAAGCTTAAATAGGAGTAACTTGTAAATTGTTATTTCTATAAATATCTTGGGCTAGTTCCACCATGTCACACCTAGTATTAGTTTATCCCTCATCATCTAGCATGAATGCTTCAGCTAATAATTGCTTGGTAACCATAATTTCTTTTCCCATCATATATATTCTAAATCTATCAAGATAGTATCTACATGACCTTTCAATTTTAATACAACTAGCATTGCTATAAAATACCTTCACTAAATTCTCAAATAAAGCCCATTCATGCATAAGTAATTTATCCATCCAAAACTCTCAAAAGCATGTAAGTAAAGGAATTCTATAGATTGTAGGAATTCAAGTGAAACTACCCTTCCGTGCTTAATTTCTCTATGTGCAAAATATGTCTCATATCTTTCCTTTGCATCTGGATTGGCAAAATTTTGATTGAAAGAAGGCATCATTTATGAGCTAAAAGCCTCCCTTGAGGGATTCTTTATTTTTTCAGCACTTACTTTAGTCTTAGGAGCCATGAGAATGATGAGATAATAGAGATAGGTAGGTTTATGTGAAATTGATAAGAGAATTGATGATTATAGGTGATAAGGAGTAAAATATGTGTGAAAGAGGCAAGAAGGATGAATGAATGTGATAGTTTCAAAAGGGGATCAATTTTCTAAAGTGAAAAGAGGAAGTGGAGATTTTTGAGTGATTTGATGAATTTTAAGAAAGATTTTTACAAGAAATCAAGTTGAAATAAAGGAATTTGTAAAAGATTTTGTTAAAAAGGATCAATTTTTGAGTGGAAATGGAGTGGGAATGCTTAGGGTTTGAAGAGAATAAGTTTGGGGAAGAAGAAGAATAGGTGAAAAGGCTAAAATGATTGGTCAAAAGAGAAGGGACCCCATTTTATCAAGCCAAAATGGTGTGCACCATGTCCATTATGCTTGACCTGATTGGTCAATTTTAAAGAGGGATCGATTGGTTATGTTTTTGCATTGGACTGATCGATCAGTTATAATGGAGTACCGATCAGTTCTTCATGTTTTCAACTAAGTTTAGCTACTAGATGGAGAGCCGATCGATCCGGTCTAAAAGGGATCGATCGGTTCCTCTATGTTTTCCTTTTAATTTGGCTAAAGGGAGAATAACCAATCGATCCAATCCAAAAGGGATCAATTGGTTTTTGTTGTAGCATTTTTCTTTTAAAAATTTAACAACCATGTAACATGATCATTGAAAGATGCATCATACAATCATTCACAAGCTTAAAAAAAATATAAGGATACATTTGATTACTTAAGATTGCAACATTCATCATAACATCAAGAAATTCATTTCAATGAGCATTCATCATACCAAGTTCACCTCTATTTGCATAAAAACTATCCTTGTCAAGAGATTTTGTGAAGATATCAGCTAATTGATGCAAGGTATCAACATATTCAAGCACAATATCACCTTTTTGAACATGATCTCTAATAAAATGATGCCTAATTTCAATATGCTTGGTTCTAGAATGTTGAATTGGATTTTTGGTGAGATTGATAGCACTAGTATTGTCATATTTAATGGGAATATAATCCATCATAATTCCAAAATCCTATAATTGTTGCTTAATCCACAAAACTTGAGCACAACAACTACTGGCCGTTACATATTTGGCTTCGGTTGTGGATTAAACAACACTATTTTGTTTCTTGAAAAATCATGATATGAGCATATTTTCAAACAATTGACAAGTATCGAAAATGCTATTTCTATCAATTTTGCACCCACCAAAATCTGCATTTGAATAGGCATGTAAAGCTAAATATGAACTTTTTGGATACCATAATCTTAAATTAGAGGTGTCCTTAAGGTATTTAAAAAATTTTTTGACAGCAGATAAATGTGATTCTCTAAGTAAAGATTGAAATCTAGCACATAAACATACACTAAACATTATATCCAATCTACTTGTAGTAAGATATAGCAATGAACCAATCATAGACCTATATAATTTAGAGTCAACATATTTACCTCCTTCATCTTTATCAAGTTTTGTTAAAGTGCTCATAGGTGTTGTGCAAGGCTTTGATTCTTCTAATGCAAACCTTATAAGAAAATCCTTGATATATTTGGCTTGATTGATGAAGGTGCCATCTTTTGTTTGCTTTACTTGTAATCCCAAAAAGAATGTGAGTTCTCCCATCATGTTTATTTCAAATGCATTTTGCATAATCTTAGCAAATTCTTGACAAAGAACTTCATTAGTAGCACGAAATATGATATCATCAACATAAACTTGCACTATGAGAATGTCCTTTCCTTTTCTTTTAATAAAAAGTATAGTATCAACCTTTCCTCTGTTAAAACCAATTTCAATTAAAAATTTTGACAATCTTTCATACCAAGCTTTAAGAGCTTGTTTTAAACCATATAAAGCTTTTATCAATTTATAAACATAATTTGAAAATTTTGGATTTTCAAAATCGGGAGGTTGGTCTACATACACTTTTTCATTTATAAAACCATTTAGAAATGCACTATTGACATTCATTGGAAAAAGCTTGAAAATTTTAAAACATGCAAATGCAAGCAACATTCCAATGGCTTCTAACCTTGCAATCAGGGCATAGGTTTCATTATAATCAATTCCTTCCTCTTGACTATACCCTTGAGCTGCCAATCTAGCTTTGTTTCTAACAACATTCTCATGCTTATCCATTTTATTCCTAAAAACCTATTTGGTGCCTATAGTGGGATGATCACTAGGCCTAGGTACAAGATTCCATACTTGGCTTCTTTCAAATTGGTTTAATTCTTTTTGCATGGCTAATATCCAATGATCATCTCCTAAGGCTTTATCTATATTCTTGGGTTCAATATAAGATAGAAAAGCAACATAATTACACATATTATAGAAAATCTAGTTCTTACCCCTTGAGTTGGATCACCAATAATTTTACTATCTTTGACATATCTCATTTCTTTATGGTGATTTGGCTCTTTCTTTATATGTTGTGGCTCCTCTAGAAACTCATCATCTTCTTTTTTATTGTTCTCCTCAATGTCAAGTGATGCATCATTGACATTTTCTTGAAGTATACCTATATCATTATCATCATGACGCACATTTCTCAGAGGTAGATTAGACTCATCAAAAATAACATGTATAGACTCTTCAACAATTAATGTTCTTTTATTAAAGACTCTATAGGCTTTTGAATTCAAAGAATATCCTAGGAAATTTCCTTTATCACTTTTTGCATCAAATTTTCCAAGATCATCTTTTCCATTGTTCCAAACAAAACATTTGCAACCAAAAGGATGAAAATAACTTATGTTAGGCCTTTTTCCTTTAAAAAGTGCATAAGGAGTTTTCTTTAAAATTGGCATAATCATAGCTCTATTTATAATATAACAAGACAAATTTATGGCTTCCACCTAAAAAATCTAGGTAAATTATTTTCACAAAGCATGGTTCTAGCCATTTCTTCTAAAGTTCTATTTCTTGTTTCTACTACCCCATTTTGTTGAGGAGTTCTAGGAGCAAAAAAATTATGGCTAATACCATTTTCACTACAAAACACATTAAAGCCAAGATTTTTAAATTCTTTTCCATGATCACTTCTAACCTCGAAATTGAATAACCTTTTTCATTTTGTATTTGCTTGCTAAAAATGATGAATTTTTCCAAAGCTTCATTCTTTGAATGCAAAAAGAGAACCCATGTGAATCTAGTAAAACCATCAATAATAACAAACCCATATTATTTTTCACCAAGACTTATTGTTCTATTAGGACCAAAAAGATCAATATGAAATAGTTAAAGAGGTCTAGTAATTGAAATGAAATTCTTAGGTTTGAAAGAGATTTTTTTATGTTTTTCTTGAGCACATACATCATAAACCTTGTCATTTTCATATTTCAATTTTGGCAAACCAACAACCAAATCATTTTGAGAAAGTTTTGAAATTACATGCATACTTGCATGTCTAAGTCTTCTCTTTCATTTTCTTTTTGAGCCATAAAACAAACAATTTTAGAGGAAAGATCATCTAGATGCACTACATAAATATTTTCTTAACAATGTCCAACAAAAATAAGTTTGTTAGTTTTGATATCAATCATTTGACAGCACATAGATTCAAACACAACTCTAAGTCTTTTATCACATAATTGACTAATACTAAGTAAGTTATGCTTGAGTCCTTTTACAAGTAAAACATTTTCAATAGTAGTAGAAGAATTGTTACCAATGGAGCCAATCCCTTCAATTTGGCCTTTAGAATTGTCACCAAATGTAACATCTATTCCATTCTTAGCTTTTAAGTCCTTAAAAATAGTTTTATCTCTGATCATGCGTTTTGAACATCCACTATCAAGGTACCATAGATTGTTCTTGCTTGAATTGGCTTTGTAGCAATGCTCATCCACCTACAAAAACACAATTAAATCTTTGTTTTAGGTACCCAAACTTTCTTGGGTCCTTGAGTGTTAGTACTAACAATTTTTGTGCCTTTTGGAATCTACTTTTATTTTAGTAATCTCATCTTAAGATGTGCTAACTCCTTTTGGAATCCACTTTATTTTAGTAATCTCATCTTAAAATGTGCTAACTCCTTTTAGAATCCACACTCTCTTAATGAGCTTACCTCTATAAGTGACTTTTTTTAAGGAACAATATTATATAGAATGACCCAATTTATGACAATATGCACATATGCTAGATGAATCATTTGGCTTAATAAGAAAATTCTTTAAATGAGTCTCTTTGTTGCCACCATTATAGCCTAATTCATCTTTATCAAAGAATGCTCTTTATGTTTCTAGCATGTCATTGAGCTTTTGATGTCCCATATAAAATCTAAAAAATGAATTATGCAAATTTTTATTTTTCTTAGTCAAATCATTGACATTCAACTTTAAGAGCTCAATTTCCTTTTCTAAATCATCATTTGCTTTAGTTAAGAGATCATTTTCTAGTTTTAACTTAGAGATCATTTTCTTATATTTCATGTTCTTATTCTCAAATTCTATGGCTAATTCATCATAGTCATCTTGTAGTTCATCAAATATGTATGAATTTAAATCATATAGACTATAAGTCACCTTAGGCTCATCAAGTGCCATGAGACATAGATTGGCTACTTCCTCCTCATTTGATTCATCTTCGGAGAAGTCACTACACTCTATGTTGCTACCATTGTTTTCTTCTTTGGCTTTGTCATGTTTTACCTTTTTCACAAAAGACAATCAAATTTAAAATGACCTAGTTTATTGTATTTATAGCAAATAATTTGATCTCTTTCTCTTCTACTTGATTCGTCTTTAGTCACTTCCCTTTGTGGTCTTCTTCTACTTGAGAACTTGTTCATCTTTATGAACTTCTTGAATCCTTTTGCAAACATAGCCATCTTTTTATCTTTATCATCCTCTTATTGTCCAAGATTTTCTTCATCTTTTTGAAAGGTAGATTTGAGAGCAATGCCACCTTTTTTGATTAGTTTTTATCCCTTTTTGAGCTTTATCTCATATGTAAGGAGAAAACCCATTAGTTCATCCAAAAATAGTGTGTGAAGATCTTTAGACTCTTCAATGGCTGTCACTTTAGCTTCCAAGCTCTTTAGTAGACTATTAAGAATTTTCTTCACCATTTCCATATTTGAGTAAGTCTTCCCAAGAGCCTTTACACCATTAATGATATAGATGAATCGGTTTGACATCTCACTAATGGTTTTATCTGGTTTCAACTTGAATACTTATAATCATGAGTGAGCATGCCAATTTTTATCCCTTTCACTTGATTTGTACCTCCATGAGTGACAGCTAACTTATCTTAAATTTTTTTTACGTTTTCACACAAAGAAATTTTATTGTACTCATTAGACCCCAATGCACAAAAAGTGTAAGCATGGCTTTGGCATTGAGCTGGGCCATCTTCATATCATTGACATCTCATTCACTCTCTTACTTGATCACCCCCTACCATCTACCATTTTTATTAGAATTTGAGGACCATTTACAATAACCCTCCAAACTTCATAGTCTTTAGCTTGAATGAACAACCTCATCCTAGTCTTCCAATATAAGTAGTTGTCACCAACAAAGAGAGGAGGTTTTACAATTGAATGGCCTTCACTTTCAAGAGATGTAGCAACTGTTTCTTTTGCCATGAAACACACTTCTTGTTGCTTACTATATTTGTTATAGCTTGAGGATGGTTGTTCCACATTGATCATCATATTTCTTTAAGCCATTTTCAAGATCACTCTTGGGTTGTTAAACCTACAGAAAAAAATACTAGCTCTGATACCAATTGTTAGCTTAAAGACTTGAAATAAACCAAAAGGGGGGTGAATTGGTTATAATAAAATTTTTAAAACTAATACTTAATAATCATAAATTCAGCAAAATAATTTATCCAAGCAAATAAACACAATAAATGAGAGTAAACAAGAGATAGAGATAGAGATTTGGATACTAAGATTTATGAGGTTTGGTCTTTTTTTTAGGTACATACATCATCTCCTTTAGCCTATCTTGCCAAAAAGTTCAATCCACTATGTGTTGAAAGATACAACCTAGCTTCTCAAAGCTTTACACAATTAACACCACAAACTCTTAAGCATTATCCTCCCCTTTAATCTCACAAACTCATAATACAAAGTTTTTGAAGTATTTTGCAAACTTTAAGAACCTCTCTAAGGTTGGATGTTTGCTAACTTGAAGTACACAAAAGTATTGACAAGGAAATTTAGAGAAAAACTTATATAAGTAGGATTTTCTGCACTTTTCTCTCTTTGAACAGCTTTGAATACTTGAACAAGATGGTTGGTTAATAGCAATAACTTTTCTTAGCTCTTTTTTTTCTTGTTCTACAGTCGAAGGCTTTATTTATAGGTAGGAAAAAGTTAAAAGCCATTGCTTTACATTTAATGCTTTAAACCAATAAAATTTTAGACAAAAAAAATAGTTGTCGGGGCTTTCTAGGCATCAGGGGATCGATCCCCTCCTTTAAGGGATCAATTAGGTTAATTAAGAGAAAGCGCAAATTCATCCTTAAGAAGCTTTACCCAATCGATCAAGTAATGCACCTGATCGATCCATTCTTTAGGTGATCGATCCCCTACATGGGGGGATCGATCCTTTTTTCTCATTTTCAAACGAGAAAAGTATTCTATTTCAAAACAGATCGATCACTTTAATGGAGGGATCGATCCCATGCCTAGGTGATCGATCTCCTATGTAGTGGATTGATTTTTTTTTCTGAAATTTTAGGTGAGAAAAGCATTCTATGTAAAAAAGTGATCAATCCCTTCAAATGAGGGATCGATCGGGTAAGCTTGAAACCATAACCAATCGATCCCTATAGGGAGGGGATCAATTGATTCTTGCCAAAACTTAACAAATTTTGCTACTGGAAAAAAAATGGATCAATCCCTTTGCTAGGGGATCGATTTGGTAAGGGAAAAGATTGATCCATTCCCTTAAGGGATCGATCCCTTCTATCAAAACATGCCTTAATCTAAGAAATTTGTCTTGTTTTAGTTTCAAAATGAATTTTGGCAAGATAGAAGGTTGGAAAAATGTTCAATTTAAGATTAGAGAAGATTGATTCAAGTTAGGTAAATTTTTGTTTTGTCAAATCAAAACTTTTAATCAATTTAAAGCCAACACTCTCATATCTCAAACCACTCAAATAATTCACTCACTAGCCATAACCCTTTAAAGGGCATGGAATTGAATTTGTGAACTATCTTCACATGATCATAATGTGATATAAAAGGGTGATAATCTTTTTCCAAGTAATGAATAATGAAATAGTTAATTTTAAAAAAAAGAATAGATTTTTAGAAGATCAAGCAAACATGACAAATTTTTTAAAGAATCCAAATATTGGTAATTTGATGTGTCAAGACTATACTATAGTCCCAATTTTTCCAAGACCAAAACCACTCAAATATTATCAAATGGCCTCAATCACACAAAGGCCCAATTCTCACCCTACTTTATTCCATGTCTTAGGGTTGATCGACCAAAAAAGCAAAATCACTCATAATATAACTTGATTTATGCCACAACCCTTTCTTTTGAAGAATGATATGAATAATTTGATACCTTAAACAAGTTCATCAATGATGGCATATTAAAATAGGCGCATTTTTCATTCAACACATCTTGGTAAAGTCGATCAATGTATGAGTTATAAAAAAAAACAAAAAAAGAGAAAAAAAAAGATTTAACATCATACACTTGAGGAATTTGAATAAATCCAAACAAAAACTTGGAAAATCAAAATGGGTCCAAAATTTTTTAAAAGAAACAAAAAGCCCAAAATGAGAAAATGAAATAAAGAGTCAAGAAAAACACCATTTAAAAGAAAAAAATTTAATAAGCCTTTCTTTTAACTTATTTTCTTAAAAAAAATCACTCTTCAATATATATGATTGTGTTTGAGATGACAAGTGTGTAGACACCCTAATTGGTCAAGGCTTAAGCCTATTGGGCTTGGTTTAATAAGGTCGAGCCTAAACTCATCGGGCCTGGCTCAATGGGGTCCAAGCAGTTAGGCCCAACTGTTTTTTTTTTTTTTTGCTTTATTTTTTTATTTTATTTTTATTCTTATTTTTATTTTGATTTTTTATTTATTTTATTTTTAGTTGATAATAGGATAATAGCTAAATAAATAAATAAATAAATAACAAAAAATACAAATTTTACTGTGTATGGGGTACTGGCAGAATTGCAATTGGTTTTAATTTCCTTAGGTTTAAGGATAATGCGAATATCCAATTAAAGGTGGAACTTAGAGTTAATTAGAAACTCTTTTAATTAAGCCTAAAAATAACCACTTATCAAAAGCATGAAGACAAACAGAGAACACAGAAATAAAAACACAGAAAAGACAGTAACACAATTAGTGACAGAGCAAAAGATAAATAGTCAGAAGATTCTGGAAATCTTTTGGGTTAAAAAAAAATTTTCTAGAAATTTTTTGAAAAGTTTCTAGTTTTCGATGAATTTTTTGGTGCCTGCTAAATTTTTTTATGAGCTTTCTGGCATCAATTGAATTTTTCGATAGGTTTCCTAGAATCCAGTTGAAGATTCTAGCATCGATTGAATTTTTTGGTAAACTTTCGGTAAACTAACCTAGATTTTGATGAGATTTTCAGAATCCGATAAAAGATTCAATTGGAGTTCATCCGGGTTAGAGAGAAAGAAAGAGAGAAAAAAAAAGGAACAGAGAAAAGGGGAAAATGAAATCTAAGGAAAAAAGGCTGGGTGTTACCATTTATATCGACCCCAAAATGACATCATTTTGGACCTTAATAAACCCCCAGGATCAGCGCATTTTGCAAGTCGGTGATTCGACCCGAGCGCTGACCAATTTTTCAACCCACGTCCTAGCTCTGAGTTTCAGTCGAGTCGAGCCACTTCGCAAGCCAGTCTAGCCACTGTTCCTCCTTGAAGCTAAGTCGCCTCCTGTTTTGGGTTTTTTTTCCTTTTTTTCTATTTATTTATTTTTTAAGTATTTTTGCATGATTAAATTTTAGAAAAAATAAAAATAGAAAAGGTAAAAAAATAAAATAAATTTTGGGAATAAATATTAATTATCCAACGATGGAATCTATAGAAATTTCAAATGGTAAATTTTATAAAATTCCTAAGTGAGAAATTTTATCTAAATTTGTCCCAAATAGTGGAATAATTTAGATAAAATTTTAATAACAATAATTAATATTTATTTTCAAAATAAAAAAATAAAAAAATAAAATTTTTTGATAAAAATTTTGAAATTAAATACAAGTTACCCAAAGATGAGATTCTTAGAAATTTTAAATGGTAAATTTCTAAGAAATTTCTAGGTGAGAAATTTTCTCTAAATTTGTCACAAATTGTGGAATAATTTAGATGGAATTTCAATAAAAGTATTTGTATTATTTTCCAAATGTGGTTGAAAATATTTGATAATTATCCAAGGATGAGATTCTTTGAAATTTCAAATGGCAAATTCCTAAGAAATCTCTAAGTGAAAATTTTTCTTTAAATTTGTTCCAAATGGTGGAAGAATTTAAATGAAATTTCAATAAAAAAAATTGTCATTATTTTCATTCAACAAAAAAAGAGAAATAAATAAAGAATTTATAGATAAGCCCAAATGGTGGAGATTTTAGAAAAATATTTTTGATTTGGCCCAAATTGTGAAATAATTAGATATATTTTCTATAAAAAAAACCAAAAATAAAAAAATAAAAAATAATTAAAAGTTTTTCCAATGACGAAGCCTCTTCAAGAAAACAAATGAGATTTTTGAATACTCTTGAGGTGAGGAAATTTTTTTTAAGAGTTCTACTAGATTGATGGAGAATCTTAAAAGTTATTTCCAATATTTATCCTAAAATTTGAAACCATTAGAATCAAAACCTTATGATAAATTTAAAATAATATGATACCATCCTATGAATGGGCATGTGAGGGTGCTATGACATTTCTCATATGTAACCAAACTCTCAAACCCTATTTTGGTTTGTAGACCTAAACCTATTCTTTTAGGGACCCTTAGCCAAGCTAGAAATTCCTTAAAAGGATAGATTCCTTAGGTGGCCAATCATACCTAGATAAAAAAGATTGGTAATGACTCCTTACTTTGTGTCTCGCTGTAGATTTTTGGATCTATATGTTATGACAGTTTGGTGACTCCCCTGAAGATGCTGTAGAGAGTCAGGCCATAACATTTTGAATTTATCCTATCCTTTGATCTAATGGTTGTAAAGTCTAAAGCTTGTGTTATTTGATTACTAATTTTTTTTTTTTACTTTTATTTGATTTATTAAGGTTGACAATTTTATGTTCCTTCACACACACTATCACTTGCATTTGCACTACATGAGCTCTATACCTAAGCTACATCCCTCTTAGGAGGGAGAAAGTACCTACGCTTTTATGATATGATAATTTTCACAATGGCCAATGAAATACCCCCACTTAAATTGAATTTTTTTCATTGGTAACCTATGATGGGTAAGGATTTGACTACCTTACTAGTTTGTGATGGACGATGATGTAAGAAACAATTTAGGAACTGTTAGTGGTCAAAATCACCTAACCCTATATATAGTTCACCCTTAAGAGGCCAACCCTAAGATAAAGCCAATCTTACCCAGTTGATAGATGTAACCCGAAGGTAAGACACAAGAAGGAACAGTTTGTGATCTAACCATTTTGATTGTTTGACTTTGTGCATTTGTATTATCATATCATGCATCATTTTCATTATCATAAGTAACATTGTGTATCTGCATCATTTTCATATTAGATTTCATCCACGAAAATGTACATTTTATTCATGCATTAACGTATCATGCATAAAGCATGCATTTCTAATAATACATAATTATAACACTCAAGGTTCAAGAATAGCTTCACCAACAAAGAATCCCACACAACCAACTCACCAATACAATACAAGGGCTCAAGCCCTACAGATGGAACAAGAAAATTCCAACCATCTCGAGAAGATAGAGAAAGCTCAAGAAAAGCTTGAAAGCGAGCTGAGTAAAATCTCAGATGCCTTGAACAAGTTAAATAAAGGGAAAGAAATAGAAAGGAATACCAGCCAATAGGACCATCCATCACAAGAGGTGGATAACCTTTTGTACCTTTCTTATTTTAGGTTGCATCAAGCCTAATCCACTCAGGATGCACCACCCCAGCAGTTTACATACCCTATAGGGTATATATACCCTAGAATGCCATTAGCTTTAAATCTACCATAGTACCAGAGTTATGTAAATTCTATCTTTATTGAGACGGTGATAGAACCAATACCAATCCCTAATTTGGATGATCCTAAAGAGAAAGAGAAATTAAGGCCTAAGGAGAATGAGACTTTAAAAGCTTCAAAAGTTGAATAGAAGATGAACTTGTTAAAAGAAAGTTTGAGAACAGTAGAGGGAATTGGTTTTTATGGTTCAATGGATGCTACTGGACTCTGTCTGGTCCCCGATGTTGTTATTCCTCATAAGTTTAAAGTTCCAGAGTTTGAAAAGTATGATGGTATAAAATGTCCAAAGACTCATATTACTATGTACTATTGAAAGATGGCTGTCTATGTCGATAATGAAAAACTCTTAATGCATAAGTTCCAAGACAGCCTTACTGGCTCAGTTGCTAGGTGGTATGTCCAGCTGGACAGGACCTATATTCATTCTTAGAGTGATATAACCTATGACTTCATTAATCAATACCGGCATATCATAGATTTAGCTCCTAATCATTTTTCTTTACAGAATATTAAAAAGAAAGTAATTGAATCATTCAAGGAATACGCCCAGAAGTGAAAGGATGTAGCTTCTCAAGTACAACCCATTTTAACTGAAAAAAACTAAAACGTTGTTTATCAACACTTTGAAATCTCCCTATTATGAAAAAATGATAGGGAATCCCACAAAGAATTTCACCGACATGATGATCTCAGGGGAAATCATTAAGAATGCCATTAAAAATGACAAGTTGAAAGGAAGGAAAACCAAGAAGGAGCTAGAAAAGAAAGAAACTGAAGCTCAAGTTGTGAGCTTTGATAAATAATTCAGGGGATATCAACCTTATCCACTACAAGTTTATTCCACATACTATCCTATTGTGAATAATACTTCACTATACCCATATTAGCCAGCTCCATTGCCATCTTATCCATCAACATACCAACCCATTTTTAGTCTCCAAGCTCTCATATATAGCCTTGACATTCAACCTCATACAAAACTTCAGATTCATCCTACTAACCTAACAAGTGGTTTACAAGAGCAACAAACTACCTGTGAAAAACCTGTATTTGATCCAATCCCTATGAATTATATAAAATTATATCGAGAGATCTACAATAACCACTTGATTACCTCCAGTCGTTTGGAACTGCTCAAGCTACCCTATCCCAAATGGTATGATCCTACAGCTTACTGTGACTACCACTATGGAATTATTGATCATTTCATAGAGAATTGCACTGTCCTAAAGCATAAAGTGTAATAATTGATCAAGGACGAAATGATAAACTTTGATCAAGGAGGGGCAACAACATCTAATGTTAGTGGCAATCCATTGCCCAATCACAATGTCAATACTTCAAGTGAAGATCAAGAATAAGTGTGATTTGAAAAGGCTTGGTTACTTTTGATAAATCATGAGGGTAAGATGTCAATAAAGATCTTTCACCTGATTACACAGGGGTATAATTTTGGAAAATGATGTTAAGGCTGATTGGAAATTCTTTGTTATTTTAGGATTTCTTTTAGAGTAATGTTAGGATTTTTTTTATGCAATAGGATTTTATTTGTTATAATTTTAAGAAAAACAAAGGATAATGCATTTCATTACATTTTGTCTTTCATTCAACCATTATTCTATGCTTTGTTACCTTTTATAGGTTTCCATTATCATTCTCAAATTTCAGATGATGAATATTAGACAATGATAATAATAATTGGGTTTAATTTTGAAAACTCATTCACATTTATCTGAGGAGACTATTTGAGCAAAAAAAAGTCAACTATTAACAGAGGTGGAATAGATATATCTTAAAGATATGCAATTTTTTATAAAGATCCATGAGCTTGTTTTTGTTCGATAGATGATCTTCAAAGAAATCATTCACATTTGAGATGAAAAATGGCCATCTTTCTTTTACCATTCAAAAAATCATTCATTGCTACCCCTTTGAACCTATTATGATTTCTTTTTCTAAAGAACCACGATCAATTATCACCTTCCATACTGAGGTGTAATTTTTGAAAAAAAAAAGAAGCAAAAGATCGTAATGGGTCTCAAATAGAAAAAAAAAAAAAAAGAAAAGCAAAACAAAGAAAGAGAGAAAAGAAAAATCAATGCCACACATGATTTAGGGAAAGTAATGAGAATCTTTTTGTGAGGAATAAGGTGAATGAAAAAGGAAAAAATAGTGAAATGATGTGGAATGGGGTAAAATGCCAAGTTGTATCAAGTGATAGGAAATGATCATTTAGTTTTAAACCATTTAAACACATGTTTTAAGCCTATTTTATCCATTTTTTCATGACCCCTCACCATGGCCTACATTACAACCTTTAAAAGTCCATTTGGATCAAATTTGAGTGTTTAAATTAAATGATCATATGCTGGGCTAAAGCATACTCGTGATGGAATAATGGAAACAAGCTACGTTGATCTAGGGATTGATGTGTGAGAGATACCGCTAATGAATGAAAAACAAAAGAAAAACAAAAGAAAAAAAGGAAAAAGAGATGAAAAAGAGAAAAAAAGGACAAATAAAAAATAAAAAATGAAAAATGAAAGAAAAAAAAAATGAAGACTCAAATTGAAAATCTGAAAGGGTGATTTAGGTAGAAAAATCTCTAAGTTGAGAGTTAGGTGAATAGTTCACATGGATAGAAGGTCAAAGACATTTGAAGATCTCTCAAAGCTGGGGTAAAGTTCAATTAGCTCAAAATGACTTCAATAGTCAATGTAATGAGTTTTTGAAAAAAAATCCTGATTAATATTCAAAATTGTTTGAATATTCATTGTTTGGATATACCATTCATTCTAATTTTCTTTCCCCATTTATTTTATACCAAACATGTTCCTATTGATTACCTTTCTTCTAATTCACATTGTGCTCTCTTATTCTCACATCCCTAAAATGAATCAAGGAAATGTATGATTGTATTGTATTTGTCATGATTTGAAATGATAATGAATGAATGGTAAAATGTATAAAAGATTCTTGCATTCTTTTGAAAAAAAATCCAGGATGATAGAGGGTAAAAAAAATAAAGCACTGACACATGTATGGGGATGGATTGGTTGACATAATCTATGAGCTATGATTAAATGATATGGGGTAATGAAAAAATTTATTTTGGAATGGCTAGTGCTGAGAAGCCTTTGAATAGTGATCAAGTAATGAACATAATGTAGATCAAAAGATATAATTTATTCTGAAATAGCTAGTTCTAAGAAGCCTGTGAATTATGGTGAAAATAGTATAGATCAATGGATAAAATTTGTTCTGAATTTGCTAGTGCTAAAAAGCCTATAAATTGCGGTCAAGTATCAATTGACGGAACTTGTTCTAAATGGTCAGTGCTGAGAAGTTGGAAAAGAAAAAGGTGAGATGGTAGGGGTCTTGAGAACCAAGTTACCATGATTAATTAGAATTTCATGACATTAACATCCGTATTACATGTATTGCATTTGCAATGTTGTTTAAAGAATATTTAAAACTTTGGTTTGGCTATGCACTTGCATTATGCCGTAAACATTTGGATCATGGTTGAAAATATGGCATCTATGAAAATCTAGGGTGTTGCATTTACACTATTAAGAAAGCATTTACATCATTGATCATAACATTCATTACATACAAAATTTTGCTTTTGATAAAAGTTTGAAAGTCATTTGGAAAGGAAATTTTGGATACTTTTGTGAAGCCTCAAATGAGAATCTTTAAATTTCAAATAAGAATCTTTAAGTTTTCAAATAATAATCTTTAAGTTTCTTTGAGTTTTTCAAATGAGAATCTTTAAGAAGAAGAACTCAAATAAAAACCTTTGAGATTTTAGATGTGAAATTCTAAAATTTATCGAATGTGAATCTTTGAATTCAAATGAGAAGCTTTGAACTTTTGGATGTGAATCTCCAAAATTCGAATGAAAAAAGCTTAAACTTTTTTTATATGAATCCTGAATTTATTGAATGTGAGCCTTTGAATTCAAATGAGAAGCTTCAAACTTTTGGATGTGAATTTCCAAAATTTGAATGAGAATCTTTAGATGTTGGATGTGAGCCTTGCGATTTGCATGTGAATCCTTGGATTAAAACTTTGGATAAGAATCTCACAAATACGAATCTTAAAATCTTGCAAATTTGAATCCTTGCATATCTAAAATTTTACGAATCAAATTCTTGTGAAACTAAAATTTTGATAATCAAATTTCAGTGAATTCTTGTAAAGCTAAAAGGTTCTTGCAAATCTGAACCTTTGAATTTCAAACTTAATTTGTGAATCTTTGAGTTTCCATTAGACCTAATCTAACTCCTCTGGATACGATTGTCAATGAGCGTTTTATTTTTCAAAGTCGTTGTGCCTTTGTTTAGAGAAGCCTTTATTTTTCAAAGTCATTGTGCCTCTATTTAAAGGAGTCTTTTATTTTTCAACATTGTGCCCTTGTTTAGAGGAGCTTTTTATTTTTCAAAGTCATTATGCCTTTGTTTAGAGGAGCCGTATTTATTTTTCAAAAGTTGTGAGCATCTTTTTAGGGAAGTTTTGTATCATTTAGCCAATTTGAGTGTCTAATTTTAAAAACCAAAACAAAAAAAAGAAAAAAGACAAAAAAAAAGAAAAAAAGTGAAAAAAAAGAGAAGTGCCAAAGTGAGTCTTAATTGGGTATCTATGTTTTGCACAATTCCTGTTTCACAGAAAATGTGCAAAGATGGGTAGCTGTAAACACCCTAATTGGTCCAAGCCCAAGCCCATTGGACCTGGTTCAACAAGGTCTAGGCCTAAGCCCATCGAGCCTGGCTCAATGGTGTCCAAGCAGTTAGGCCCAACTATTTTTTTTATGGACTTTATTTTTTTTTTTTATTCTTATTTTTATTTTGATTTTTTATTTATTTTATTTTTAGTTGATAATAAGATAATAGCTAAATAAATAAATAAATAATACAAATTCTACGGTGTATGGGGTGCTAGTAGAATTACAATTGGTTTTAATTTCCTTCGGTTCAAAGATAATGCAAAAATCCAGTTAAAGGTGAAACTTAGAATTGATAAGAAAATCTTTCGATTAAGCCTATAAATACCCACTGATCAAAAGCTTGAGGACACACAGAGAACACAGGAACAAAACATAAAAAGGCAGTAACACAATCAGTGACAAAGCAACAGAGAAATAGTTAGAAATTCTATAAATTTTTTAAGTTTAAAAAAAGATTTTTTGAAAATTTTTCGAAAAATTTCCAGTTTTTGTATGAAATTTTCAATGCTAGCTAAATTTTTTAACAAGTTTTCTGGAGTCGATTGATTTTTTCAACAAGTTTATCAAATTTTGGTTGAAGATTCTAGCACCGATTGAATTTTTTCGTAAACTTCCAATTAACCAACCCAGATTTTGATGAGATTTCCAGAATTCGATGAAGGATTCAATTGGAGTTTCATTCGGGTTAGAGAGAGAGAGAGAAAAGAAAAGGGAAGAGAGAAAGGGGGAAAGTGAAATCTGAGAAAAAAGGCTAAGTGCTGCCTTTTATATCGACCCCAAGACAACATCATTTTGGAGCTTAATAGACCTCCAAGATCTACGCGTTTTGTAAGTGGGTGATCCGACCTAAATGCTGACCCATTTTTCGACCCGCATCCCAGCTCTGAGTTTTAGCTGAGCCACTTCGTAAGCCGTTCTAGCTGCTATTCTTCCTTGAAGCTGAGTCCCATTGTAGCCATTGAAGCCCAGCAGCCTCTTATTTTAGGTTTTTTTTCCTTGTTTCTATTTATTTATTTATTTTTAAAGTATTTTTGTATGATTAAATTTTAGAAAACATAAAAATAAAAAAAGGTAAAAAAATAAAATAAATTTTGGGAATAAATATTAATTATCCAATGATGGAATTTATCGAAATTTCAAATGGTAAATTTTTATAAAATTTCTAAGTGAGAAATTTTATCTAAATTTGTCCCAAATAGTCAAATAATTTAGATAAAGTTTTAATAACAATAATTAATATTTATTTTCAAAACAAAACAAAATAAAAAAATATTGATAAAAATTTTGAAATTAAATACAAATTACCCAAGGATGAGATTCTTAGAAATTTTAAATGGTAAATTTCTAAGAAATTTTTAGGTGAGAAATTTTCTCTAAATTTGTCCCAAATTGTGGAATAATTTAGATGAAATTTCAATAAAAGTATTTATATTCTTTTTCAAATTTGGTTGAAAATATTTTATAATTATCCAAGGATAAGATTCTTAAAAATTTCAAATGGCAAATTCCTAAGAAATCTCTATATGAGAAATTTTCTTTAAATTTGTCCCAAATGGTGGAAGAATTTAAATGAAATTTTAATAAAAATAATTGTCATATTATTTTCATTCCAAAAAAAAAGAGAAATAAATAAAGAATTTCTAAATAGTCCCAAATGGTGAAAATTTTAAAAATTCAAAAAGAGAAAATATTTTTAATTTGGCCTAAATTATGGAATAATTAGATATATTTTCAATAAAAAACCAAAAAATAAAAAATAATTAAAACTTTTTCGATGACAGAGCCTATTCAAGAAAACAAATGGGATTCTTGAATACTCTTGAGGTGAGAAAATATTTTTAAGAGTTCTACCAGATTGATGGAGAATCTTAGAAGTTATTTTCAATATTTATCATAAAATTTGAAACCATTAGAATAAAGACCTTAGAATAAATTTAAAATAATATGGTACCATCTTGTGGATGGGCATGTGGGGGTGCTATAACCTTCTCCACATGTAACCGAAATCCTGAACCATATTCTGGTTTGTAAACCCAAACCATTATTTTAGGGACCCTTAGTCAAGCTTAGGAATTTCTCAAAAGGACAAATTCCTTAGATGGCCAATCACACCTAGATAAAAAAGATTGGTGGCAACTCTTTACTTTGTGTCTAGCTATAGATTTTCGGATCTATATGTTATAACAAAGCGTTTATCTTTCATTATTCTTTCACTAATATGAAAATTATTCACTTGTATCCCATTAAGCCTAATGAATTCTTTCTAAATGAACTTTGCCCAAGGATTACCCTTGACATTAGGGGCAAAAGAATGGCACTTTCAAGAATCATGTATGGTGAAGTCATATTTCAAGTATAAAGAAAAAATCCTATAAGTCGAAAGGTAAATATCCAATAAAAAAAGTTTTCCAAAAGTTTTGAACTCACACAATCAAAAAGGGATAAGTGAAAAAAAAAAAAAAAGCAAGCAAAACATAAAAAAAAGCCAAAAAAAGAAGAAAGAGAAAAATAGATGAATAATGCGATGGAATGGCAATATTTGAGAAAAGAAATGACAAATGTCCCCTAAAGAAACCTTGCACAGGAAATTATCGTTGGTTTAATTAAACACATACTTTGGGCCTATCTATAATTTTCTTTTAGAACCTTGAACCTTGGTGTATTTACAAGCTGTAAAAAATCTATTTTGATCAAGCATTAATATTTAAATTGAAGAGCATGTTCTTTGATAAGGCATCATAATTGACGAAGCTTTTGCCTTTTCCTCTTTGTGAAAATTATCTTTTTTTAGTCATCAATCTAGTTTGGATGAATTTTGAATTCTTAAGTGCATAATGAAATAATCAAGAAAAAGTAATAAAATGAAGAAAATTTGTGGCTTTAAGGTAAAAACCCCAAAAAAGGGTCAACCTAGAACAAATTTAAAAACTTTGAAAATAATCTTGATGACTAAAGAAGTAAGAAAAGCTACTATGCAAAAAATCTAACCTTTAAAAGATTCAGGAATATCAAGACCCTAAAAGTTAGAAATCCATTAAAAGGATTGATATTGAAATTTTGAACCTTTTTCCCATTCCTAAATGACTTTTCAAAGTTTTGAAACCATCACAACTGACCTTGGCATTTATCAAAATGACATATTTTAAGGCTAAAAAAAATGTCAAACATGTTTGGTTTTCAACGGATTCACACTTATAGAAAAATTTATGTTTCATTTGTGATTCTTAGGTGGAAAAATATACATATCTTTTGTTCTCATCAAGTAGTGAAGCCTTCTTAAATGAACTAAAACCTTACCATTCAATCCATTTGTAAAGAAAATTATTATTTTTTTTTTGTTTCTAATAAGGAATGCCAACTTTTAAAAAAAACTCCCAAAATTGCATTTGTTTAGATATTTCATTATTTTTTATCAAGAATTTTAATTATGTGGGACAATTTTGTTAATCATTTAAAAACTTTTGAATGATCAATCATGAATTTTATGAAAAATAACAAAACCATATTTGGTGTAAAAATAAATTATCGAATTGTGAAAACCCTTTAAATTGCTTTAGATTCAAAAATATATAATTAAAAAATTAATAAAAAAAAGAAAGAGAATTTTTTATGAGAAACATGGTTTTTGGTCTTTTTGGGTTTGCAAGCAACTCTGAAATGCATGTCACATACTATATGTTGAAAATGGAAATAAAAAGGAAAGCATGTTGAAAATGAAAATTAAATCAAGAGAGCCTATTTGAAAAGTAAATAAAGCAAAAATTGATAAAGAAACAAGATGGAAATAGGTGAAGGAATAAAAGAAGGGAAGTTGAAATCCTATTGAAAGAAGTCAAAGATTTAACTTGATAGGCAACAAGGAATAAGCAAAATTGACAAAAAAAAAATTTTTAAAAGATATTTTTAGCGTTTGCGTCTCTTGAAGCATATCTACATCACCATTTTAAATATTAGTGTTTGCATCCACAGTAGAACATATGCATCGTGAAAGTTTTTGCATTTGCATGGGCATCACCATTTTTTAAATGAAATTTTGTAGTTTTAGGGAGTATTTGCATTATTGAAAAAACAATTTGTAAATTTGCATTTATACCTTTGGGGCATCTATATCAAGTATGAAAATTGGCATTTACATTGGTAAAAGGCATTAGCATAATGAAAAGGAAATTTGCTATTAAAAAACATATTTTGTAGTTACATTTTTGTTTGGTACATTTATGTCATGAAAAAAGAAATTCGCATTTCTATCATTATAGGGTCATTTACATGGCAAAAACATTGGTATCTATATTATGAAAGTCACTTGCATTTACATTGAGTATTTACATCATGAAAAAGTTTTGCCATGACATTGATTTTTGCATTGGCATAAAGATATTTGCATTCGCATTATTTCTTAAGAATAGACATTTATGTTATAATTGCATCTATCAACTTTGTAAATATAAAAAAAAATAAAGAGAAAACACAAACACTTTAAGTTATAGAAAAGTAAATAATAAAGTTTTTGAGAAACAAGTTTGAAAAAGAAGAAAGAAATAGAGATAAAGGAGTCTATAATGAAAAAAAAAAAGAGGAAAATAAGAAAAAGAGAAAACAAATTGACGAGAGGCTAAAATGACAAAAAAGTTTGAAAAGTCAAAAAAGAATCTGTAAAAAAGAGAGGGGTTGTTAAAGAAATAAATGACAAAGATTAGATTTGATAACAAATTAAGCTTTTAAAAAGAATAAATGTCAAGAAATTTTGAACGAAATGAGATTTAAACTCATTTTAGTTAGCACTAAGGGTGTAAATAATACATTAGTACTCGCAAGCTACTTGGGTTCGATTTGAATAAAATTTGAATTTGGTTTCAATTATTATCGAGTCGAGCTAGAGCTCGAGTAGCTCGATTTATTGATCGAGTCGACTTCGAGTATTCTTATATCCGACTCGAGTAGCTCACGAGCCTAATCGAACTTTTATATTTAAATATATTTTTATTATTTTAATTAATAAAATATCTCAAATTCGAGTACTAGCTCGAGTATAAATAATCAAACAATTGTTGAGTATACAAATCGAGCTTATTTTTATATATTAATCGAGCTTAATCAAGTGAGCTCAAGTAGCTCGATTTCGATCACGAATCAAACTCAAGCTAAGAAAATAAAACTCAATCGAATTCGAGTTGAGCATCAAGCCGCGAGTTGAGAGTCGAGCTTGAGCTCGAGCTTTCACTATATCGGCTCGACTCGGTTCGATTACACCCCTAGTTAGCACTAATGAGATTTAAGTCCAATTTAATTGGCACCAATAAGATTTAAGTCTAATTTAGCTAGCACTAATAAGATTTAAGCCAATTTAGCTTATACCTATAAGTTTAAGTCCAATTTAACTGGCATCGATAAGGTTTAAGCCCAGTATAGTTGCTACTAATGAGATTTCAGCCCAATTTAGTTGGCACTAATGAGATTCAAGTTCAGTTTAGCTAGCAATGATGAGATTCAAACCTGATTTAGTTGGCACCGATAAGAATTAAATCCAATTTAGTGGGCACCAACAAGATTTAAGCGAGTTTAGTAGCACCAATAAGATTTAAGCCCAATCTAGCTGGCATAAAGTTTTAAGCACAATTATGTTGCCATAAAATGAGGCAAAATATGAGATTTTTAAGCTCTCAATGCCTTTTATTAAAAGAGCTATTTTCATATGATAATTTTAAAATTGTCAAGCCTCTATTTAAAAGAGTTTTGCAAATTTTTAAAGTTATCAACCTTTATTTAAAGGTGTTTTTTCAAATGAGAATTTTAGAATTATTAAGCCTCTATTTTGAGGAGTATTTTCAAAAATTGTCAAGTATTTATTTAAAGGAGCTTTTGAAATAAGAACTTTAAAGCTGTGGAGCCTCAATGAAAGGACCTTTCATTTTAATTTATTTTCAGAAGTTGTGTAATCTTTCAAAAGTA
Source organism: Durio zibethinus (assembly GCF_002303985.1). The sequence continues at coordinate 20,817,216 of NW_019168470.1, read as the reverse complement.
GTGATAAGTTTCTAATTTATTTATTAAAAAAAAAAAGAGGAATGGTGATGAATCCAATTGGACAAAATTATTGTATTTAGTTTTTGTTTTATTCCTAGTTCTTAGCAATATATAAAGAAGGGCAACTATAGAAACCAAATTTTATTCGAATTAATTGGCTAAGTGATTTCCATTTCACTCGAATTTACCTGGCTTAGGATAGTTAGAACATTACAATTAATTTTTGTCCTAATAAATCTATTGGGTCTATTAGGCCATCAAATGGGCCAAACTATAGTTAAATATGATTCTAAATGATTTGGGCTTGAAATCTTATTATCCAAGAGATTTAGGCTTAAGGGCCCAATGAAACTTTTGAGCCCAAAAATATTTTCTTATTTTCAATTTTTATTTTTTATTTTACTTTTGTCTCTTTTTTATTTCATTTGATTTTAATTTTATCTTAAAAATAAAGACAAAAAATTGTCAAAAAGTAAAAAATAAATAAATAAAGGTAGAAAACATGAATAAGCAAAAAACTTTCAATAGCCAAATTCAAGCTATTCGGTTGTTTAATTCAAGCCGTCTTTGCCCATATCCTGCCATGCCAAATTTTGCAATATATTTGAAGGGTATAAGATCTTCTCCAAATCCCAAAAAATTTGGATTTCATCCCAAATTGGCTTTTTAAATTGAGCCTAAAACTTAATATCACAAAATCCAAATAGCAATTTATAAACCAAGAACTCTGCCAAAAATTGATTTTCCTACACCCATTGCCTAAACCGCCATTCACCTCCAAATGTCTCCACCTCAACCCACAACAAGCCCTAGGCCACACACATCACCAAAGCCTAAAATAGCCCATTCGAAACACCCTCACTAGCATATAAAAACCACTAAAAAAAAGTGATTATTTTTTTATGGATTTTTATTAATGAAATTTTTTTGTTACTAATTATCAACAAATTACCAACGAAATACTGATGAAATTTTTAAAATACTTTTACCAATGGAATATCGAAGGATCACCAATGAATTTTACCAATGGAATAAAATCTGTAATCCATGGCTAAAAGTTTGGCACGAACTATCCAATTTTACCGATAAATTTACTGACAGAAAAATCCACCGCTAATAATTACCTATGGATTTACCAATGAAAATATCCATCACTAAAAAAAATGTTTTTGACATTATTGATGATTTTTTGGATGAAAAAATTCATCACTTAAAAAAATTCAAAAAAAGGTTCTTTTTTTTTACACATTACCAATTGAAATTTCGTCTGTAAAAGTCAACATTTGTTTATTACAAATGAAAATTTCTATCAATAAAACTGTGATTAAAATTAAAATTTTCAAAACCCTCTACCTTCAGCCCCTTTACCCTCAAATTCTCAAATCCTTAATTATCCCCTTCCTCTTCCCTTTCCCCTCCCATATCCCCCTCTCCCCCTCTTTTTCCCTACTACCACCTTGCCACTAACAATGCCACCTTGTCCCATAGCTAGCTCCGGTGAGTTTTTTTTTTAATGAGTTTGTTTTATGTTTGTTTTTGGTTGATTTAGGGATTAATTTTTGTTAAATATTTGTTGAAATTTGTTTAGGTTTTGGTTACCAATGTGTTGAGTTTTTGTTAGTTAATTATTTGATGAAATTTATTTGGATTTTGGTTTTATGTTTGATGAAATTTTTGTTGGTTTTATGATTGTTGAAATTTGTTTAGATTTTGGTTATATATTTGTTAAAAAAAAATTTAGATATATTTTTATTGGATTTTTTATTGAATATTAATGTTATGTATTATTAATTTTTGTTTAGATTTATTTTTAGTATTGTTTTTAAGGGTTTTTTTATTTGTTAAGTTTTTTATTTTTTAATTGTGAAAGTTTAGTTAATATTTGTTGGGTTTTGTTACATATTTATTTACTTTTAAATATGTAAGATTTAGGCTAATTTGGGTTTGATGTGTATTAATATTTATATATATTTGTATGTATGTTTTATATTTAATATTTTCTAGATTTTAATAATAATTATAGAAATTACAATTATTTATATTGGTTTGAAGTCATAATTTATATATTACTAATAGCTATCTCATTTTGAAGTGCTTTATATATTATTATGATTTATATTTGTTTTAAAATAGTTTATATATTTGAAAGTTTAGTGAAATTTATATATTACTAATTATTGAAATATTGTGGTTTGATGTACTGATCAAACCTAATATAAATATATTATATATTTATTAACTTTTAGATGTGTAAGATTTAGAGTTGGTTAATTTGAATTTGATATGTATTAATATTTATATATATTTGTATGGATGTTTTATATTTAAGATTTTCTAGATTTTAATACTAATTATAGAAATAAACATTATTTATCTTTATTTGAGGTTATAATTTATATATTACTAATAGCCAATGATCATTTTGAAGTAAGCTATATATTATTAAGATTTATATTTGTTTTGAAATAGTTTATATATTTAATAATTTAGTGAAATTTATTATTACTAATTATTGAAATATTGTGGTTTGATTGTATTGAGCAAACTTAATATAAATAAACTAAATTGTTCTATTTTATTCTTCTTTTCCATAACCTATCCGTGAATGTATGTTATAAAAGTGGGTTTAGGTGGATGTATAATATGTAATGAATATGATTTTTTATTCATTTTCATCATCCTAACTTCCTTTATTTTTTTCATTTCAACTACTTTGAAAGTAGAACAAGTTTCGTATATATATAAGTGTCTCGATCAGATAAATTATTCGCAAAACTAATGAAATTGTACTAAGAAAGCCAAGATCAAAGGTAAAATCCTATCATTAAAATCAATAATATTATTTCGTGACTGTGTTGTCTTGTAGTATGTTTGTTGAATTTTTGCAAGCTCATTTGTGCCATTGATGGATTATTTGTTAAAGTAGACCAATAATTACCTTATATTATCATTTAGATAATTTTGTTTAGTATAGCAATAATAGCTTATATGGTCAATCAATAAAAAGGTTCAACAATACAAAGGTTTAACACTTTATATGACTTTAATTTCTCATATTTCAATTCAACTAGGGTTCAATAATAGACAAAGATCACTCTTGGTTGTACTCTCGTTTAGAGGTTAATGGATACATGACTCAAAAATTTTGTGATGGTGCGGAAGAATTTATCAAATATATTTATTCTTAACCAAACTTTATTAGTAATGGGAAGATTTGGTGTCCTTGTGCCTAATGTGAGAATAAAAGGCTTTTAAAAATGGATGTTGTGCATAAAACACCTTTATTATAAGGTTTACAATAGGTTATATGAATTGGGTCTCACATGGGGAGTTAGAAGTAGGACAAGCTTCTACAATAAATAGAGATACTTTTGAACCGAAAGAGGAAATGAGAATAAAAAACTCCTATAGTAGAATAATTATAGATGCTATATACCCTAATTTTGGGGTGGACATGGTAAGAGAACTTGGTATGGATGCCAATGAGGCAAGAGAACCATAAAAAAAAAAGCCAAGTGTAGATGGGGCAAGCTTCTATTCTTTGTTGAATAATGCAGATGTACCGTTGCGATCAAGTTGAACGAAACACACAATCCTCTCTACTAGGTCCCAACTTTTAAATTGTAAATCAGAGTTGAACATTAATGAGTCATGTTTTGATTGTCTACTGAGCATGGTGAAAGATATGTTGCCAGAGGTTTATAAATTACTAAAAAACTTCTACAAAATGAAAAAAAAATGATGACAAAATTGGACTTGGTTATAAGAAATTTCATGTTTGTTAAAATAATTGTATGTTGTTTTCTAAGAAAACAGCAAAATTGACATATTTTTCAGTTTGTGATCATCCTCGCTGTATAAGGAATAAGTCTAGTGGTGAGACAAAATAAAAAATTTTTATAAAGTCTAGTGGTGGCACGATACCAAAACTTCAAAGACTTTATATGTCAACTAAAACTGTTGAATATATGACATGGTATGCCTATAACCAAAGCCATGATGGTGCGTTTTGACATCCTGTTAATGGTGATGCTTAGAAACATTTCAATTGCAGCCATGAATCATTTGCACTTGAAGTAAGAAATGTACAATTAGGATTATATTTTGATGGTTTTTATCCGTTTAGTCCAAGAGTTAAACCATACTTTTGTTGGCTAGTAATGATAGTGGTATACAATTTGCCACCATGGTCATGTATAAAGCGCGAATATATCTTCTTAAATATGATAATTTCAAAAAAGAGTAGTCCAAGTCAAATATAGATGTTTTCTTGAAACTTTTAATAGATGAGTTACAATTATTATAGTCGAACGATGTTGTGACAGATGATGCTTATGGAAAATAAAATTTTCATTTGAGGGCAGCTTTTTTATATAATATTAATGATTTTCCTACATATGGTATGTTATCTAGTTGGAACACTAATGGAAACTTATCATATCCTTATTGTTTGAGATAAGAAAAGTCATTTCAATTGGCTAATGGTAAGAAGCCTTGCTTTTTCGATTGTCATCGTCAATTTTTTCCTCTTGCTCATCCTTTTTGAAGGTAAAAAGATAAATTTTTAAAAAGAGTTAAGCATGACTCCCTTATTGTTCATTATTAGGTGAAAAAATTTTGGTTTGCTTAGATAACTTTCCTGATATCATATTTGGTACAAAATGTAGTGATCAAAAATTAAATGGTTTAAGGGAAAGTCATAATTGGGTGAAGAAAAGTATATTTTGAGAGTTACCCTATTGGTTAACCAATCTTGATGTTATGCCTATTAAATGTAATGTCTTTAACAATGTATTTAACACAATGATGGATGTTAAAGGTAAAACCAAAGTTAACATAAAGGTAAGACTAGATCTTAAAATGTATTACAGATGATCAGAGTTAGAATTGATTGAAATGAATGGGAAAGTTTACATGCCTAAAGCTTCATACACTTTAAGCAAAGAACAAAAAAGAAATGTTTTATGTATAGGTTAAAAAATTAAAAGTTTACATTGCATCTAACATTGCTCGGTGCGTAAATATGGCTGATTGCAAGTTTATGGGATGAAAAATCATGATTACCATGTCTCATGCAACTACTGCTCCCATTTGCATTTTGTGATTTAGTGCTTATTTCTATTTAGGATGCAATTACAAAGCTATCTCATTTTTTCAAAGATTTGTGTTCCATGAAAATACATGTAAATCATATGAAAGTGTTAGAAACAAAGATTGTGGAAAAATCTACAAATTAGAAAAGGCTTTTCTTCCAGCTTTTTTTTATTCTATGGAGCATTTGCCTATTCACTTGCCTAAGAAGGCCAAAATTAGTAAGCATGTTCAATATTGTTGGATGTATCCATTTGAAAGATAATATATTTAAGTTGTTACACATTAACATTGATTAATTTAATTTTCCTTCAATAACATATGTGTTATGATATCATGATGAGTCAGTTTCTTCATCATTTTAAGAAAAAATGCACCAATCGAGCATTTACTGAAGCATTTATATGTGAGGCATATGTTATCGAAAAGATTTTCATTTTTTACTCATTCTATTTTGATCCAAATATGTCAAAAAGATTGAGTCAAGTTCCACATAATGATGATGGAAGAGTCGTGGATTTTGATGGATGTTTTTTAGTTTTTAGTTATCTTGGTTAAGCATTTAGTCTATAAGATAACTCTCGATGGTTATGAGTAAATAAGTATTACAAGGCAGACTTATATGTTTTATTGAATTGTAGAAAGATAAATCCTTACATTAAGTCAGCAATATATAAAATCTATAATTTATGCTTCTAGTAAGTTCATAATTTTTTTAATTCGTAATTGACAATGATAGGATATTTAATGAATCGATAAGAAGAGACTTTGTGAATATAAGTTATGGAAAATTGGAAAAAAAAACATGATGCTAGATTCCTATAATAGTTTAGACAATTTGTAAGGGTTTAGCGCATATTAGCATATGTGAATATAAAATTTAATGCTATTGTATATTAATAATAATGATCAAATTTTTTATTTTATGATTGGATAGGTTAATGAGCAAAATGGCAATACTAATCATCATGTAGTTGAGATAGCTTATGGCCCTGCAAGCATGGTTAGGTGCTTCAAAAGTTACTTGTCAATGGTTAAAAGTTTCATACAATTAAATATAGCCAAACTCAAAAGATGATGAATTATGGGGTATATGTGAATGAAGTTGTTACAATGATTATGAATGTGACTTTTATGGTATCTTGAAAGATATCATTGAATTAAAGTACTTTGGAACAAGGAATAAGGTTATATTTTTTATAAATTATTGGTTTGACACAAAGAAGAAAATAAGGGTAGATCCTCGTTATGGTCTTATTGAAATTAAATATAATTCAATGCTTGCTAGCAATGAACCATTTGTCTTAGCTTCATAAGTACATCAAGTTTCCTATAAAAGCTGTCCTTCTAGAAGAAAAGATCAAAATGATTGGACATGTAAGCAATATTAATGGACATGAAGAACATAAAACTAACTTAAATGAAGACATGTTCCAATAAGTTGAAATTTTTATTCCACGAAATATTACTATCTTAGAAAAACTTGATAATCCTACACTTGTTGTGGCCGATGAATATAAAGAGATAGATTTAGCAGAATCAATCTAAGCTGAAGAAAAAAAAAAAAAAGAAAATGATGATGATGATGATGATGATAATAATGATGATGGTGATGAAACACATGAATTTGCTTATTCTAATAGTGGTTGATGTATATAGTGTGACTTTTAATGTTATATATAATGTTTATTTGATGATTACAATATATCTCAAGTAAATATAATCTTTATTACTTGTTTTATCTAAAATTAAATATATTTTGCTAATTTCATTTAATCTTGTATTACTAAAGTAATATTATATTTTTTTTATCTTGGTGTTATTGGAATACTAATGAAATGTTTTTGTTCTACATGGATCAAATGATGGGACATCGTGCAAAAGTACTATCCTCGAGGTGGTTCTAGGCAAAATCCAGTAAAAGTGATGTATATATCAGGTCATCATCAGAACGATACAGTATGATCCACCATATGGGTCAGCTAAATCATACACGTCAGATTCACCTCAGGTACAGTTTAATTGACCATATTGGTCACCTCCAACATCGATGATGGGTGATAAATCAATAGAGTAGTACATCAATCCAAAATTAGTCAATGACTCACCAATTAGAGAAGAAGAAAATAGGACAACTAGGCAGAGGACTAAAGGGATAAACAAAGGGTTACCAACTCCTTTAGATCTTGATAAACCGGTATGGATTACTCCGCTTGGAGATAGGTATTAATTGTTTTCTTATTGTTATTTATTTGTTAATGAATATGTTCAATTAAACTAATCTTACTAACAAATGGATGTTGGTAGTTGTTTTGAGCAATTATCGGTTAGCTCAATAATTTAAGGAATAATTCAAGTGAATTATACTAGTCCTTAGCCAACATGGGATAAAGTACCTACGTCAATTAAGTCTATGATGTTTGATAAATTTAAAATAATAAATGGATATTTATTTTTTCGTATATATTTTTATTCCATTTAAATTAAAAGTTCAAATTATTGTCAATGACTTATTGTATTCCTATTTATTATGTTAGGAAAAACGTCAGTGGGCTAAGTCTAATGATGATCTTGTTCAAAGAGCCTAGAACTATATTTCAAAGAATTAATTGAAAGACTTATTGTCTAATAAGAGAGATTTAGCAATGAAAGAGCATGAAGTTGATAACATCATATAGTGCAAAGGTAAGAAGCGAAGGTGGATAACAGCTCCGATTTGGGATGCTCTTATTGATAATGTCTGAAGCACTCCCTAACAGCAAAATATCTCCACCAAAGCCAAACAAAATCATTGGACACAAAAAAGAAAGTATTATGAAGCACATTGGCGGCTCGATTCTTTTTCTTGTTCATAAAAAAAGAATGGTACTATCTCATTTCACAAGTTATTTTTATCATCAAATGTCAATAAATTATATAAATTGTATTGTTACATGTTTCATTGAATGTCTCTAAACAAATAAAGTAATTTGAGTTATGATAAGAACCCACCTTTATAGAACTTTTCATTCATACTCACAAACATTTAGGAGGACATGGTGACTTCGTTAACAAGTCCAGAGTTATCAATATAAATGACTTTCAAATGATTGAATAATGGTGAAATTACTACCTTACTTTATTGAAATAAATGATATCTTATGTGTTTTGTGATGCAAAAACTTTGTGAAATCGTGAAAACTATTGTGTAATTTGCTTTATGCTTTTTGCTGTATATTGTGATTCCATTTTTGTATTGTGATTGTTGATCAAGTATTGCATTTTTTGCTATAATGATGGTTATGTGTGGTGATTATTGATTAACTATATATGTTAATAGTATATTACAATAACTATTTATTTGTGAAAGGTTTCTGTGTATTATCTAGATAATAACACATTTGTGAAAGGTGAAAATTATTGGGTATTTTCGTTTGTGATTCTTTTTGTATATTTTGATTGTTGATGAAATATATAGTGAAGTAATTAAAAGCAAAGACATTGTAGGAAATCATGTATTAAAGTATATAGTTTGGTGTATATTGAAATGCAATGAATTTATAAAATGTGAAAATTATGCTTAAAGTTGTAAATTGTTTGAAGTTGTGATATTTTAGTGAACTATACAAATCTATTTTAATCATATTATTGTTTTAAACTTTTTGTAGGAAAACTATGCTACTGCATTATCTCAAAAATATGGTGAAAACTGTTCCAGTCATCCAAAACTCAATCCACAAGCATGGACTGAAGTTGTTTGAAGAGTTGAAGCTACACGCACTCATGAGCATGGCTTTGGATCAGCAAATAAATCTAGGAGCCCCCTTCACTTAACTTAATCCATTGCTGCAGCAGGACCATCTAACTCTATTTATGGTCTGTCATTTGTGCCTCCTTAGGCTCATTAGCCTCAGATAAAAGAATGAATTGATGAGTGAAAGACTAAGCTGAAAGCTAATCTTAAGTCATTTACAGAGCAGATGATATAGTTGATGGGCTAAGCTGATAGCTAAGCTTAAGTCATGCATGGAGCAGATGATATAGTTGATGGGGTCTAGACAAACTCCACCATCAAAATATTCTAGGCTTGATGACAGCACCAAAAATTTTGGATTAGAAGGTGTACCTACAGCACATTTTTTGTTGGATTTGTATGAGGTAATGGATGGATGGATGCTATGGATGTTTTATGAATTGATATTTTATGATGTTATAGATATTTTATGTATGTTTAATGAATGTTGGATGGCATATTTGACGAATGTTACTTGGATTTGATATTTTAATTAATAATAATAGTATATTTAAATCATTACACATGTTTAAATTACAAATTGCAGGGTTTGAAAATAATTACAGGTTTTTTGAATAATTATAAATCTTTTTATTTAAATTATTTATGAATTTGTACTTTTCCCACATAATTCATCGATTGAAGTTTACTATTATAATGAAATTTTTGTTATTACCGATTGATTTACCGATGGATTTTTTTTATTACCAATAGAATTTTATTATTACTGATGGATTTATCGACGAAAAAAATTCATTTATGACCATTTTCATGGTTATTATCGATAACTTTACCGAAGGAATTTTACTATTATCAATATAATTTTAATTATTACCAATAGAATTTTATTATTGCCGAATGGATTAATCAGCAAAAAAAAAACCCCATTATTAATGGATTTACTGACAGTTTTACCAATGAAAAATTATGTAGCTAATTACCACGAAAATTTTTGTAAGTAAAATCATCGCTAATAAATTTGTTGGTAATTATCAATGGAAACTCTGTTGGTAATTACTCATGGATTTTAAGCATTATTACAGGAATAGCATTACCAACATAGTTAGTACCAACAAAATTTTTTCATCGGTAAAATTGTCGCTAAAAATACTACCGATGGACTTTCAACTTTTACTAATGGAAAATTTTGTTAATAAAGCCTATTTTTTCTGGTAGTGAACCAAAACAAAAAGGAATCCCAATAGCCATCAACAAAAAGAAAACAAAAAACCAAAATATCAATCACATTCCTGAATGGAGACTTAAAAAAATAGCCTACCTAGATCTAGGTCATTTAAGGACATTTTTTGTAAAACGGAGATCGAATCGGTGATAAGGGGTTGAAAAGAGTCTAGTGAGAAGATTTGGAATTTGTTCGACTACTGGCAATGACAACCGGTGATGGTGGATAACAGTGGCACGGCTTTGACCAATTGAATTCTAGGATCCTAGGTTTTCCAATGGCTTGGTATATTTTAGAGAAAGGTAAGGTAGAAAAAGATAAGTCTTAAGAAAATGACGTAAAAATTTTTTTTGACTTTTATAGCTGAAAAAGAAGAAAAAAAAAGCAAAACAACTTTGTTTTAGGGTGAGGATCTATGTGTCAACCCATGACCTGACTCAGGATCCGCACAACTTACCTAAAGACTAGGATTAGCTCATAACCAAAATTGGTTCAACTTAACCATCTTGAACCATTCCTAACCACACCAAATCAAGCTAAATCAATATTAAACTAGACTAGACCACCTATTAAATTGGATTGGACCACTGCCATTGATCGATAATGACACACATTGACCGATGTTGATTCTGGCATTGACTTATCGTTGATTGATGAAAAAATTGATTTTTTTATTATTAAATTTTTATTTAATTTTTGTTTTCGTTATTTCAGGTATAATATTTTTCATTATCATTCCTTTGATTTTCATTAATATTCCAATTTATAACTTAAGACATTTTTTAAAAAATAAAAATAAAAATAAAATAATAAACAAGAATAAATAAACAAAATAGTGAAATAAAAATAAAGTTACAAGTGGTGATTGTAGTGATGATCATAGTGATGATCTCGAATTAAGGAATTTTCTCAAAAATTTTACCGAAAGTATTAGGAATGTTTTTGAGAAATTTTTTGATAAAATGTTCATAAAATGTTTTTCCATAAAATGAAATTCTTTTCAGCTACAAAAATTAAAATAAAATCATAAGCGGTGATTTTGTTGAAAATATTTAGGTACGAAAATTTTTTAAAATATTCTAGCAGTGTTGAAATATTTTAAAATTTTTCAAACACAAAAAATAATAATAATATTTACTTTGAATAAATAGTAAATATTAAATAAATACATTAAGAAAAGGAAAAGAGATAATAATGATAATAATAATTTCATGAAATCTCCCAGTGATGAAACTAAAATAAAATCACAAGAGGTGATTTTAAGAATAATTATGGGAAAGGTGTTTTCCAAAATTTTGCTAAAAGTGTTGATAGGGTTTTTGAAAATCTTTTTCATTAAATTATTAAAAAGATAAATGATAAAAAATATTAAATGATAATAATATATATAATACTTAATAATAAATTGTCAAAATAAGTAAAATATTTTTATAACATGATTAAAATAAAATCACGATTGATGATGTTATCGAAACTGTTAGGTGGGAAATTTTTTCAAAAATGTTGAAAATATTTTGAAAATTCAACCAATAAAATCTTTATTAAACCACAATAATGAGCAATTAATAAATATTTTAAAGTAGATTAAAATTCTCATCAATAATAAAAAAAAGTCATAAGTGATCATTTTTTTTTCAAATTTTTATAATCATACCAAAAGTGCTAGTATAATTTTTAAAATGTTTAGACAAGAGAATTATAATCTATGTTGCTTCCAAAATTTTAAAATAAATTTGATGACATAACTGTTTCAAGGAAATTAACGATTTCTTTGAATACTCTTGAGGTAAGAAAAAAATATAAGATTGGTGGTCAATTGTACCTCAATAAAAAAGATTAATAGCGACTCTTAATTTTTTCATCTAATGATCGAATTTACAAACCAATATATTATGACAATATAAAATAATTATAATTTTAAGATGCAACAAGTTTTTAATTCATATATTAAATTAGTAAAATTGACTATTATTAATTTGACATATCAGTTTACGTTGATGATAAAAGTTTTGTACCTCTTTATATGAGAATTAAATCACCCTCTGAGGTAGTGATCTAATCACTCTTGATAATTCAAGATCGTCATTATATGAGATTGTCGAGTGCTTATCAAACATAAAAATCTAATCACTATATGTAAATTATTATAATTTTTAGAATGATTATCTCTATCAAATATTATCTTGATGTGATGAATTATTACTTAAAAAACAATAAAAAAAAAAAGTTGGATTTATTTGCCACACGCAAACAACAATGAAGATTGAATTAGAGTGATTGTCTTTCTATTTTTTTAGGAATCTAACATTTAAATATGCATAGAAAATACAAAAACAAATAAACAACTTAATAAAATATAAATTAAATTAAAAAATTACTCAAACGCTAATATGAAGATATTAATTAGCTAATACAATAATATACTATCATTTCTTTGGCCATTCACGCGTGTGCGCATGCATTTTTTTTGGTCGGTTTCTGCTTTGTTATGTCTTTTTTTTTTCCAAATTCGTTTCCAATGTTTTCATTTTTTCATCCAATAACTAAATGTAATGTAGTGAAAAGCCTAAAAGGTTGTGTTAATTTTTTAATGTAGTGAAAAGCCTAAAAGGTTGTGTTAATTTTTTTCCCCTTTCTTTTGATGAAAAATTACTTACTTTATTAATTGCAAACAAGGCCAGAGAGACGTGGGAAGCTTTTTCAACCCCCAAAAAAGAAGAAAAAGATTATGAAAATGGGTTATTCCTTTATAGCATTTTTGAAACATAGCTGATTTGATTATTATTCATTCAATCGTTCTGAAAAACATTGATAATTACACTACATATTGAATTTTAACGATTCAGGTTTTTCTTCTTTTTTTGGATTGGATAGGTTTGGTCATTTAGTACATACTAGTAGTAGTACTACTCCAATAGACTGTTTTTCAAAATATTAAAAATAAAATAAAATTTATCTGTCTCACTGGCTGCATACTATCACCATCACCAAACCTATTTATCTTTCAGCAATGTCTACCATCATTATCACAAATTTATGGCAGAAAGAGAAAAAAAAAAAAAAAAAAAGAAGAAAACAAAAGAAAAGGTGACCCTTCTTAATTTTTATGCCAGTTAAGACTTAAGAGATCTGATGAGGTTCTTAATTTTTTAGGGGGTGATGGGATTGGGATGTGGTTAATATTTTTGGGTTTTTTTTTTTTTTTTTGTGGGAGCTGTGTGTTTTATGATTAGTTGTTTTTGTTGTGTTTTAGGGATTGCTGCTTTGTTTTCTGTTGATATTCAGTAAGGTAATAATGTCTCTAGTCAGCAGCCATGAATAAGGATAGAAAGAACCCCTAGAAAAACAAAAATGAGGGGAAAAAAGGTGATGAAAGACCAGCAGCAGAAGAGCAATCAGAGAGGAGATAAATAAATGCATATATATATATATATATATATTGAATAATGCCGAAAAGTAGTAGAGAAAGTGAACTGCAACATCCTCTCTGCCATGAAAGAAAACAACATTGCATCTGCCTCTCTATTTTTCTGTCTTCTTCTTTCTCATCACTCTACACTTTAATTTCATGCTTTGCTCTTTGCTCCCCCTTTTCACATACTACTAGGTAGCATTCTAAAGAAAGAAGAGCTTTTCTATGAAATGTTTCCTTTACAGTTTAGAGCCTTCGAGTTCCTTAGGAACATTGCATTGTTTGACTCTTTTGATTTAATATGTGATGTAGGTGTATAATTAAAGAAATAACTAGCTACATCTCTTCTTAAAATAAAAAAAATAAAAAAATTTAAGTTAGAATCTCTCTTACCTCATCTCTTTCTCTCATATATATGCATGCATGATACATATGCATATCCCATTAGGGCATATAAAAAAAATTAAAATCAATCAGATGTCAGTTAGGCAAGAATTTGTCTTATAATATATGCTGCTAATATTTATTTGGAGAAAGATATGTCAACAGCTTTCTTTCTATAAAAATCCAACTTTACATAGATTTTTAATTAAAAGCAACATCTTGTAAAAGCTCTTGCTATTTTATTTGTCTAATTTCTAAACAGCTCTATATGTTGGGAAGATCAATTAGAACAGCCAAACTGTTCTCTTATAACTTCCTAGAATAAGCCAGTATTTAATATGTGTCGAATTATTGTTTCAAAAAAAATGTGTCAAATTACAAAGATGGTGCAAAATTAATTAATTTCTATTTGAGATGTTGCTAAAATTAATCAAAATTTATAAAAGTATAGTTAAAATAAAGGAAAATTATTGTCAGAAAGACTTTCAAGCTTCAATAACACAGATTTTAAACACAATATATTAAGGTAGCTAATTGTTAAGCCCTTTTCTATAAAAGAAAAAGATATATCTATGAACTGAAGAACAAAAATGCTTTGAAATTTAAAAAAAAAAAAAAATTATCAGCTTATTTCAAGTGTTACATATCTTTATGCATGTAATTAAGCTTTTTTTTTTTTTTTTTTGTGAAAAAATATGCATGTAGGCTTTTATATTGTAATAACAAAGAGTTTCATTATGTCACTGTGAAAATGATAACACAGCACATGTTATTTTTTTTAAAGATCAAAAAAATTGTTACTAATATTTATAACAATCAAACAATATCAATGACATAATATATAAAAGTTATCCCAACTTAACATTCAAGCTCAATTTTTAACCAAATTAGATAAGACTTTAATTTTGACTTCAAAATTAATTGTGGAAGAATTTTTATGCTTGAGGTTAATAAGTCATTATATTATATTTTTACGATTAATAATTAGTACTTAGTGTCCATTATACCTTCAATATCCTAAAAATTGTACTGTAAACAATACTCAATCTAACAAGCACAGACGCATTAAAACATCAATATTTGACACCTAGCATCACACATGAAAAAATATCATTTTATAAAATATAAATTAATTCAGCTATTTTAGTTTATTTTTTAATTGAGTTTTCTACAATTAATTTGATTTTATTTAATAAAGATAGAATAATAAAAATTATTAACTTATGTATTATGTTAATAATATTTTAATTATTTGGAATGAAATAAATGTTTGTAAAAAAATATTTATTTTCAATTGATAAAAAAAATTATTATGTTATGTATATTATTATCATATATATTATGTTAAGGGCATTTTACACTGCATGTTAAATAAATATGGAATACAAGACTTTATATGTTTATTTATTTATTCATTTTTTTTATAAAATAGATGACGGTTGTTATAAATTGCTAGTTGCTATAAAAATGGCTAGCAAAATCATTTTTAATTCATTATAGGTCGTGCAGGGTCATTGACCTTTTAAATAACTGGTGGACAGGTATGATTTGTATTATATGAAGTATTAAGTTAGGATTCAGTTCTTTTATTTTTTTGCTATGAATCAAAATCATTAGTGTTTTTTTAAATTATCTTTTAAATATATAATTTATATCTTAAATTTTAAACTTAATTAGCTCTCTATTTTTTTGACAGAAATTAGTTGTGGATATTTAAACTATTAATATTGCATTATATACTTATGTTAAGTTCTCTAACCATTTCTGTGGGACATATAGACAAAGTTGGATTTATTGTTATAAATTAATCGTAGGGTGCACAAGGATTTATTGGCTGGATTTTGGGGACCATTTTATTTGGCAATTATTGTACCTTTGCTTTGTGTAGTCAATCAGAACAGTCTGTGAAAATTTTCCCTGATCTGTCCATCTTGAGATACCCACCACTGCTTGTTTAGAACTTTAAAAAAAAAAATGAGTGTTTTGAGAAAGAAATACCAAAACCCTAAAAAGTTTCCCCCCCATCCCTTTCTTCTCTGCAAATTAAGGACAAAAAATGAAAGAAAAAGAACTTTAAAAAAAGTACTCAGTTCTGATATGTACATAGATATAAACATTAATTTTTCATGGTGGCTCTTTCCTGCTTATTGTTGTTTACTTCAGAAACATCATGTATTTGCGGTTTGAGAGCTTAATTTCTCTTCCTTTCATGCATTTTTCCACTTTCAAAAGAGAGAAAAAAAAAAAAAAGGTGTAATTGAAAAGAAAAATGAATCAAAAAGGCAAAACTGTTTCCCATATTCTCACAATCCAGTAGTTATCCAGTTTGTTTTTGTTTGCTTGAAAAAGGTACGTCATAACTCATGTTATCACAATTAACAATTAGTTGACTTTAAAACTTTTTGAGTAAAAAACAGGGTTCTTGATTTCTGTCTTTTCCATTTTCATTTCTTTCTTTGTTTGTATATATGTATATGTAATAATATTACATTTATTTACTGATCAATCTGACAGTTGAGTCATGAGTGCTGCATTTATTCACATATAACTCCCTTTTAGAAAAAGAAAGACCAGATTGGAAGAGGATAGCATTGTAAGGTAAAACTTTCCTGCATGTTGGTATATATGATCTCCCTTTTCTTTTTTTTTCAGTAGAACTACAAGAAGAAGAAGAACAAGGATTTACTACTCATTTTTATCTTCTCATTTCTTTTCAATCATTTGATATGAGAAGCAATTTGCACTGCAATGTATGCTTTTTCAAAGGAAAGTTTTTGTCTATTCAAGAAAGCGAAATTCAAGGCAAGATTAATTGTAAGGAAAAAAAAACTCCAAATTTTCTTCACTTTTCTAAGGAATTAGAAACAAAATCACCATCCAAAGATTGAAATTTTGTTTTGAAATTCATTCTTGATGTAGCCCTAGACCCTAGGGTTTCTATTTTTTCTTGTATACATTATTCTTTATTCATATCAATACCACACCAAATATAGAAGAAACTTTTGCGTATAGAAAAACTAGCTAATGCGGAATCCTACAGCAAAGACCAGTACCTGTAAAGAAAATGCTAGGTTTATATATTTCAAACTGGGATCCACCTTCTCCACCCACATATGGCTTCTAAGACCTAAACATTTGAATGAGTGAAAGGCTGTTTTCTTTCTTTTTTTGATTTTTTTTTCTTTTTTCCAAGATGAGCAAACAAACTTGCCTACGGTACTTTCCTTTAAACTGGTCCAATGAATTGTGATAATGTAAGTACTGAAGAATTGAAATTCCATTGAGTTTTTTTTTTTTTTCTCAACTGTTAGGTTCAACCCCTTAACTTACCCTCCATGCGTATATTTCTTTCTGCAGAAAAGTTGTGGTCCTCTTTTCAACTCTAGTGGGATGTTTTAAAGGAGATGCATATGTCGATTGGTCCCAACCCTGTGAGGTAGTTGTTAATATCTCAAGTAACCATCAAATACCATCAAATTGACAATTCCCCTTAAGACTATACACCACAAATTTTATCAAGCACCAATCAAAGGACTTATCTTGGTAGATTTCATTTTTGTTTTTTAATTTTCTCTCATAACATTGAGTGTTAATCAAGTACCCCCCATTTCAATATTTCCTATTTGATTTCAAGATATCTCAGATATCAGTTTTACTTATATCTTGATCATTAACTATGTGATAGCGATGCGACGACATTAGATTTTTGTCAAGCATGGCCAATTGTCATTAATAGCCTAACAAAATCAGTTCATTCGCTTGTACTATTGACACATTTTACCCTGAATTGCAAGGATGGGAAGTGGGAACAAAGCAATAAAATTCAACAAAAGTTGCGTATAGAAAAATGGATTTTAATTAGAGCCTGCATCCAATTTTTTGCTCACATGAACATCTTCCTCAGTACTAGGCGTGCATTCATCAACCCCATGTGATAGTGATTCAGTCACAAGGCCTTTTGTAGTTGTCGATAAAGCATGCCTCGTCACTTTTTCAAATGTGCAGAATGGTCCCCCATAAAATTAAATCATACACTTTGTTTTTGTTAGTCTCAAAATCCATGTGTTTTTCTTCTTGTTCACAACTTGATGAATATACTTGCCATATTGTTGT
Organism: Durio zibethinus; assembly: GCF_002303985.1. Next base: position 20,799,261 of record NW_019168470.1, on the reverse strand, counting down.
TCTTAGCTGAGGAGAAATTATTATTATTATTATTAAGCCCCTAACCAGCTCATTGATGCAATGATTGCTTAATATGCTTCAAGGGAAGGAAATGATAAGATACAGACTAGCACATTTACTTGACAGATGGCAAAATGCGCCACGTGGCAGCCCTAGTGCCAGTGCTATTTTTTTTCTTCCATTCTTCCATGGACAATGGTCGGTTGAATTCCGGCATCTTTCTTTTCTCAAATGGGTGAACTTCATCAATAAGTTTATTCTCTTACATCACAAGTAAAAGCAAAAAATTTGATCTCTCAATATACATGCAGGTTGGTTGAATCCAGCACCAAAGTTTTCAAGTTGCATTTATCACCCTGCATAATCAAATGTTTGATATTTTTGTAAGTGCACTTGATTTGCAAATTTTCTTTGGAATACCTAATTTTTTTTAACTTTTACCATTTCACTTTTCAAAGAATCTGGTCTTTCTTCTTCTGTATAAAACCAGATCTCTTTTAAGTGGTACTATGATACTATCCCTATAGATCTGCCTCACATCCTCTTAGTTTCTTCTTTTGTTGCTCTCTCTTCTCTAGTAAAGCAAACAAGTTTGAGCAGAATATATGAATTTTAGAGTTAAACATATATGAACTGATCTAAAAAATAACCTTTCAGAATTACCAGCCACTGAGTACTGAAGTCTAATTCTTCTTCTCAAGTCTCTCCTCTTTGTGCATACGTGGTTAGTTCAATACTTTTTTCATCATTTTTTTTCTTTTAACCTTTGGAATATATATTTTAGTGGGAGGTTTATTACTTTCCATTAATTGATCAACTTTCTGTCTTTGTTGTTCTTTCTTTTAATGTAATTTTAAAGCAGATAGTTGTCAGGAATTAGGAGAAGCATTTTGCAAGCGAGTTCTGACTGAGAAATATAAAAGAAGATTCAGGTGATCTGCAGCTGAATTAAAGCATTAATTCAACTAGTATTCAGCTGCTTATGCTTCAATAATGAGAGACATAAGATGATTGCAAGTTCAAAGGAAGAAGATTCTCCCACTAGAGTACAAGAAGGTAACACAAATGATATCAAGGTCAGTAAAGGTCCATCTACTTCTTCACCATCGTTGAGATTGAAGGATCCGCGAATTGTACGTGTTTCGCGTGCCTTTGGGGGAAAAGACAGGCATAGTAAAGTTTGCACCCTAAAAGGATTGAGAGACAGAAGGGTAAGGCTTTCGGTTCCTACTGCTATTCAGTTGTATGATCTTCAAGACAGGCTTGGACTTAATCAGCCTAGCAAGGCTGTTGATTGGCTGCTTAATGCAGCTAAACATGAAATTGATGAACTCCCTCCACTCCCAGTGCCACCAGAGAACTTTGCCCTTAACCGTCAAATGGTTATAAGTAATTCTCAAGAAGTTGGTGTTTCCCAATCCAACAAAGAAGGGCTTAAAACCAGTAGTAGCGTTAATTGGGAAGATCCTGCAGGAGGGTTATCAAGATCAAGCTTTTGGAGCTCTGATGCTTTTTGGAGGGCTAAATCCAAAGACGTTGCAAGGGAACCAACCAATGAGAAAAACAACTGGAATAAAAGAAATGAAGAGGAAAAACAAGAAGGCAGTGAAAATCACAATGGGGCAGAAGTTTCATCTGATAATATCTTACAAAAAACCAATCATTCTCCCTTGCCAGCATTGTTAAACAATGCAGTGCCATATGGTTCTTACTATCATTTTGAACCTTCGAATTTTCCTTTATCACATTTAGGAAGCCATGGATTTGCATCCCACACAGAAGAACCACATAATTTCAATATAGTGCCGGTGCCATCCACATTATCTCTATCATCTGGTTCTCAAATATTGATATGTCCACCAGGAGCAACACAGCCTTTGTTCCCTCCTCATGCTACACCTTCTCTAGAGATTGATCCTAGACAAGAAGCTAATCATCTTCAGATGCTGAGCTCAGGTGCACAAAACCTCTTTCCTAATTCTCTTTACCCTCCACCATACTCAATAAGCCAATCTATCAGACCCTATTTGAGTATGACTCCTAGGCTTCCCTATTCTCATAACAACAGTACTGGAAGTCAGGCAGATAAGGAACGGGGGTTTCCTTCTAAATGAAAAGAAAGCAATATTATAATGAGGAATTCCTTTGGAATAAGCATGACTTGCCCGAGGAGATGGAAAAAAGGTACTGTATAATTTGAACCTATTTACGTAATTTTAAGGCATTCTACTTCCTGGAAGTGAGAAGCAGGCAATTAGTTACGGGGATAACAATTAAGTTTTTGTGTTTGATTTCATAAGTTTGTTTGATTGGGTGATTGGAAGATCAGATCTTCATAGATTTGAATGCCACGCTGCTAAAATAATTGAACTATATAGTTTTGATGCTGTATGAATATATAGTTAGATACTAGTGAGATATCAAAACACCGGAAAGTGTTCATACTTCTTAAAAAAATTTTCAGCTGAGTGATCATAGAGCAATACATATGAAATGCTATAAATTAATTATTTTGCATTGATTTTGAAATTTGGTTATGAGCACAACATGTGACATACATAACAATCTGTCTAATAGAGATCAGAGAGAGTGATAGAGATATTCAGCTTAAATTCAATGGCAATTTGTTAAGTTTCCTATATAGCCAACTGCTCTCTTTACCTTCTCCTTACTCTTTTCTCCAAGCAAAAAACCAATGGAAGGATATATGAAAACTAAGTAGTTAGGTGAAGAACATACTCTTTCCGCTTGACAATTATGCGGCAGAAAAGGATTATATATATTACAAAGCAAAGTAGATGAAGGATATTAGAGGCAGTAGTACTGCATCTTTGCACAAGATCCAACAGGAAAATGTTATGATGAAAGAAATAGCAGGTTGAAAAAATAGGGTTAGAGGGACCCTTATTTGAAAATTCCATGAAATGAAAAGATAGTTTGTGGTCCTTAACACAGATATATGAGAAAATACATTAATGGAGAGAAAGAAGATAAGTTAGATGTTAAGTGTTCTCAGAAGTTAATTTATTATCTTTGGTCCTTCGTCTTTGGAAGAGAAAAAAAAAAAACAGCCCCACAAGCCTGTTTAGGGGCTGTTTGATTGCTATCTACCACAACCAGCTGCCCCACATCCAATTTAAGTCAAAGCAAAAGCTGTTTGATTGCTTTATACAAACACAAAACTGTTAGAATGGAAGATGATCAGCTTGGCCATGCCAGTACTACTGCTGTTTAGGGTTTTGTGCAGGTTTAATCCTAGGAAAGGCAGCACCAAGCTATATGCCTGAAGAAAACTTAATTTACCTATATAGATTAATATTGCTTTGCTATATGGTAATGTAATTAAGGCCATGGTAAGCATTTGGAATGTGGATAGTTTTTAAACAGAAATATATATATTGGTTTGATTGGTTCTTGAGAAAATTGCTATAAAGTGTTAGTATTTCCGATGAATTAAGAGTTAAAAGAACAATTAATGCATGTGTTATAGGTGTTATAGCAGAATTGAGACATTATTTTTGCAGTTCAAATCTGAATATTTGAGACTGTTATCATGCATGTAGTATCTTGGAATATAATCTCCTTCATTGTTAATTACTAAGCAGTGATTTTGTCTTTTGGGATAATCCTTTGCAGGACTTCTCTTTAAAAAGTTTTTATCCACGCTCAAGTATAAGTGCTCATATACTCTATCAACAAACCACGTGATTGTTATCATTTTATATATCCATATCATCATTTTTTCCTCTAATATTTTCCATTTAGATATGTTTGACATATAAAAATCTTCAATAAAAAGCCTGACAATCAAGGGAAGTCTTCTAATTAAGGCCTTTTACTCCTAGTCACAATTTTTATTAAAAAAATGATCTGATCATACTAATTTGTTTCTTAACATTATTATATACAACTTTGAGCTTTTTTCTTAATGAAAGAAAAAAAAATCAGTTTTACAGTTTTTAGATAATTTATGATATAAAATAAATTTAGCTAATTGCTGGCTTTGGACTGAAATAAAGTTTATGAGTGAAAGAAAGAATAGAATGTTTTATGACAGGTTTAATTCTTTTTTCATGCATAAAATATAATCAATATCTAAACAATTAAACCAAAAAATTGGCTTAAAAAAAGGATCAAAAAGAAATATCTAAAAAAATTATCAATAAATCTAGGAAAGAAATAAATAGCTTTAATTAATAAGTTGATCACAAACTTGAAAGATCGGTTATTGTATATAAAATGATATATATACTTTTGAATTATGTTCATGTTGTGCAATTCTTTAATTTAAGTACTGATATTTGAATTCAAATTTTATAATAAAAATAAAAAGAAAATTTGAGATATTTTAAAATTAAATGGAAGTTATAGTAAAAAGTGCTTTATATATATAAATACAATAATATTTATATTTATACTTATATATACAAGTGATTTTGGACTACAAAAGGGAAGGACGCTCCTTTATTGGTAAATCCAATGTATATCTAGTCCGAGACCTCTAAGTTAAAATTTCAAGTTTTAATCAAAACCCTAAAATAAAATTCTTCACTAATTCCATCCATTTTTCTGCTTGGACATAAGAATCTTTGCAATCACATCTGTTTTTTTTTTTTTTTAAGTAAATGCTCTACAATGATGAGTTTTATAAACTTTCATCACCTCGTATAAACATAATTAGTGTCTTATACTATGTTTGGATTGAGGGAAAGGGAAGGAAAATAAAGAAAAATAAAGAAAAGTAATGAAAATAGAAACAAAACTTTCTTTTATTTGATTAAACTTTTAATTTAAAGGAAAAAAAAAGAAGTAGAAACTCAATAACTTTTGATTTTTTTTATAATCATCACTTTTTTAATATTTCAATTTAGGGAAAAAGCTAAGGAAAGAAAAGTTGCAAAAAAAATTTTTTATAAAAAGATTATTATATGCATATTTTTATTAATACTAAAAATCTAGTTAAAAAAACCTAATCACATCACGATCTTTCTATAATTTTTTCAAAGTCATATTTTTTTCAAGTAAATTTCACATGTCTCTTTCAATATAAAAACTATTAATATAGTAGTAATTGTAAAGTCAGACAAAATAACAAATATATCATAGTCTAAAAGTACTTTAAAATCACAAGTAACAAAAAGTTATAATCGAAAACAAATTATTATAATAAATCATTTCTTTTTTTTCACTCTTTTATCCAAACAATTATTGTTAGAAATTTTTTTTATTAATTTTAATTATCCAAACAAAGAGTATATATATCATTTTTTTCTTTTAAAAAACTTTCTTTTACTTTCCTTTTTTTTTTTCCTTTTCCTTTATTAATATTTATCCAAATATTGCATTAAGAATACCCCCAATTTCTTTTAATGATTTAAAGTTCATCATTGTGAATATTATCACATGTGCATCCTTACTAGCTCATGTCTAGGAAGGAGATAAAGCTAGCTAGTGAAATAAATATTGGATTATTTGATTTTAAATTTCATTCCCAAGAATATGGTTTAAACAAGAGAAAAATAATGTAGTATATTTACAAACTACGTATTTAAACTTTAAATCAGTTTATTCCATAACATCGACCCCCAAAGTTTCCTTTCATGGCTTCAATCTTTCAAAAAAGAAAAAAGATTTTGATACTCGTTGCATGATTAATAAAGAGAGAAAGAGCGTGAGCTAATTATCACTTCTTCATCAAAGTCATTTTTATCCACAAATCTCTAATAAGCTAGATCATTGCGATCGAAAAAGAAAAAAAAATTGATTTTTATATTTTTTAAATGAACTAAATATAAAAATAGCTTATGACTAAATATTTTTTGTCCGTTTAGTACTTAAAAAAATAAAATTAATCAATTTGATACTTGAACTTTTATGTCATCATCACCTTGGTATGTTGGGCTAATACCATTAGTTTATTTGTTAACGTAGTATGAACATCTAATAAGATATAAACACTTAAAAAAAAAAGTTCAATAAGTGTTATGCACTTAGAAAAAAATATTCAATAAGTGCTATGTTATCAATTGCCATTTCAGCTTTCAGCATTAAATAAAAAAATTTTTCAAATATTTTTTAAAACATTCTAAAAATTTTATAAAAAAATTCAAAATCTAAAATGTTTTAAAATTTTATAAAAATTTTAAAAAATGAAAACTTAAAAAAATTCAAAAAATCTCAAAATTTTAATAAAAATTTCCAAAAGTTCTTAAAATTCACAAAAAAAACTTTAAAATTTTGAAAATAAAAAATCTAAAATTTTTTTAATTTAAATGTTTCTTTAAAAAATTTCTTAAAAATTTAAAAAAATTTAAAAATTTCCAAATTTTGAAATATTCTAAACAAAATTATTAAAAATTAAAAAATTAAAATTTTATTAAAAAATCCAAAAAAATATAAAAAATTCATAAAATATATAAAAAATTAAAATTGTAAGATTAAAAAAAAAAGAAAAATTTCCACAATTTTTAAAAATTGTTTACATTTGTTTTTTAAATTTTTAGACATTTTCAAAAATTGTAGATTTTTTATTTTAATTTTTTTTTAGTTTTTTCAATTTTTTTAATTTAAAAAAATTTTATTTTTAATAAAATTTTCTTTCTTTTGAATTTTTCATAATGTTTTTGTATTTTTTGAGATTTTTTATTAAAATTTTGAGATTTTTTTAGTTTTCATATTTTTTATTTTTTTAAATATCACAATTTTTTAATTTTTTAAAATATTCATATTTTTAAAATTTTTATTTTTTAAAATTTTTTAGAAATTTTCTTTTAATACAAACGTGGTAATTAATAATATACCATTGACTGAATTTTTTTAATATATGTTAGTATCTTATTCGATATTCTTGTCACATTAACAAGTTGATTGACAATGTTAGTCTTAGGTATCAAAATGGTTGATGAAGTGAAATTTGAAATATCAAATTGATAATTTTATTTTTTTAAATACTAAACAGATAAAAAATATATTTTTTAAAGGATCATTTTTATATTTAATTTTTTCATATAAAAATTTTATAACATTCATTTTTAATTTTTGTTCTTTTATTTTTTCGTTGGATTAGTAAAATTATTAAGGTTGGCAATCCTACTTGTACCCATTGGGTTTTGATCATACCCAATCCTATAAATTTTTTTTTTAAATAAAAGTTTTAGGTTAGATCAAGTCATGTATTCTTGAAAAAATGAGTGGGGTTTAGTTTTATGCAATCTTGTTTCAACCCAACGAGGTATATATTTTATTATTATTATTTATTTAATTTTATATTTATATATATTTTATATTTATTTAATTTTATATTTAAATTTTAAAAATAATATTTTATATTAAAAATAATATTAAATAATATTTTATATTAACAATTAATACTTATTAATTTTAAATCGAACCGAATCGATTACAATTTAAACATATGTGAGTCAGATTAATTTGGATATAAAAATAATATTTAAATATCATATCAGATTCGAATATTAAATTTATAAAATTGAATCAAATTTAAAATAAATAAAAATCTTTTTCGACCCTGCACAATATCATATCTAAAATTAAGAAAATAACTTTTTAATTAAGGTTTTTAATAGAATTATAATCTTTCTTTCGTGTAATTCGAAGAGAAAATAAAAATGAAAAATCACAAAAAAAAAGTCATTCAATTTACAATATCAAATAAAGGTTTCCGTCTTAAACAATCTCCGCTTTCCGTCTATAAAACTAACGGCCAATGTTTCCATCTCCATCTAAAGATTTAATGACAGTTTTAATCAAATCTAAAATCTCCAATTGTTAAAACCCTAAGATTTGAAATTTCCACGATCTAAAACCCTGATTTCCCGAAATCCCCTCTTTCTACCCCAAATGCCCGCTTCCATGCATCAACCGTAATTAAAGGAAAGGTAAGCTTCCCGCCTTCATTTATCTTCTTCTTTAATATTTTTTGGTATTTATTTTTCTAATTTTTAATAATTTTGTTCTGTTTCTTTAGATATGTGAATACGAAATTGATATGAAGAATTATCGAACATGAACGATGGAGGTTTGCATAATAGAAAAGAACAGGAAAAATCACAAAAACAATCAAAGCCTTCCAAATTCCGTAGCAAAAGTGACGATTTTGCCCTAGCCATCGCGAAGGTTGCAATAGCGCAAGTTTGCGAAAGCGTAGGGTTTCAGGGTTCCCAACACTCTGCTTTAGAAACATTATCTGATATAATTGTACGGTACATTTACAGCGTAGGAAAAACTGCGAATTTTAATGCTAATTTGGCGGGGAGAGCGGAAGCGAATGTGTTTGATGTTATTCAAGGGTTGGAAGAGTTAGGATCGGGTTTAGGCTTTGCCGGTGGATCTGATTTTGATCGCTGTGTTGCTAATTCAGTGATTGCTAGGGATATTATTCATTTTATTGGTGATGCGGATGATATCCCATTTGCATATGATGTTCCACGATTCCCTCTTGTTAAAGAGTGGAAGGAAATGGAAAGTTTATGGGGAAAAGGAGAACAGCCTCCTGGGGAGCATATACCTAGTTGGTTGCCGGCCTTTCCTGACCCTGATACTTATGCTGCTCGGTTGAGTGTAGGGAATGAAACAAACAGTATTTCCAGTGGAGAGAAGACTGAGTTAGCGAGGGTTGAAAGGAAGATGGAGCGGTCATTGTTGAATTTGCAGCAGCGGTTTGCTCGAAATGGGAATGAAGGAGGTTCTTCAAATTATGGTGGATATGCTGGTAGAGCTAGGGTAGCATCTGAGAGCAATCCTTATCTTGCTGCACCTCTGCATTTTGGGGAAAAGGAAGTGGAAGTTTCACCCGTTGTTCTTCCAGCGAAGCTTTCGAATGAAGTGGCTTTGAGAAATCCTGTTCCAGAAAATTGTGATATGGGAAACCGTGTTTCGGTGCTGGAGACATTTGCTCCTGCTATTGAAGGAATGACGAGTGGGTTATGTGATCTGGACAATGGACAGAAAAAAGTTGTTTACAACCAGAGCGTGCATTTTAAGATTGGAATTGGAAAGAAGTCTTTTGGCACGGCACCATATTTCAATTCACAGAACGAGGATCTTGAGAAGATAGCCTCATGGTTTAGAAATGATAATGAGAAGGATGACAAGAAAAGAAAAGCGGAAAAAATTCTGAAAGAATCTATAGAAAGCTCTCAGAAACCGACTCAGTTGTAAGCTAGCTTTATTATCATCCCTTCTGTTTGATCAAAAAAAAAAAAATCATCCTTTCTAGACTTTTCTACAATGGACCTAGAAATGTACGGTGAAAACTACCACAGAGAAGTCTACTGCTTTGACAGCTTTCTAGAGGTATGCACGTGACAGTTGCCATTATAGAAATTTGTCAGTGGATGATTCTTTTTAATTGAAATTCTTGTTTCTTCTTTCGTGTTCTTACACTGATCACGGATTTATCAGTTTCTGGCTGAATCTGATCTTCTTATGTACACTATGCGCACAATTGTTGAAGCTTTGTACAATATCGTATTAGCATTTGTCATTAATGAAGGCAGGTAAATTTCACGTTACATGCTTTCTGCATTTTTAAATTGAAACTAAAGTTTGAGAACTAGTATTATAAACTTTCTCTAACTTACATCATGTCATACACCATTATGAATAATATGGAATCTGAATATTAGTTGGTTGACAAGTTAGGTTTAATTGGGATGTACACTGCAGGATCAATCTGTATTCCATGTTAAATGGCCTTGTTGATTTTTTCTATTGACATCTTGACGGTAGTCTTTGCTGATTAATTAGGATGTTCTAGATAAAATACATAAAATAGAAAATGGTTGACAAACTGAAGCTGAATGGTGAAGTCTAGGGGTAAGCATAATGATCAGTTTCCTGTTACTGTCAGTGATGGTATATGGTGCACACACTCATTGACATATGTTCTGTATTGTGTATAAACAAAATTAACAGCTATAATGCTTCCACATGCATTTTAGATGTTGCTTTTAGACTAGCAAGTTGAGTTTCACGGTCTACATCAACTTGTGAGGTATTATCCATTTTGGCCCATTGGGTCTCATGATTTTGTCCCACAAAAGGCACCTCACAAATTGAAGATAGCGTAAACATTTATATTTCAAGACCAACTCTAGTATATAGCCAATGTGGGATTCATGGCTCTTCTCTAGAACCATGACATCCTCCCCACTCTAAAAGGGCCCACTGTCCTAGATGGTACATCACTAGTATCCCAAAGCTAGCTTCGATACCAAATGTCACGGTCCACACCAACTTGGACCTCACTAGGATATCCGCTTTGGCACATTGGACCTCACGGTTTTGTCGCCCCTCATAAGTTGAAGGTGATATGAACACTTATATCCTAATACCAACTCTAGTTCACAGCCAATGTGAGATCATGGCTCCTCTCCAAGACCATGACATTGGGTGATGTAGGGTGCTATAGTTTTAGATGTTCATGGTGTTGTGGGTAGACTCAAATCCATATTATCTTTATAAAAGGTTTCGTACATATCAAAATAGAATGGCTTGTATATGAGTCAAGATTAATGTAATCAGATGATTTTAGACAGCTGATATTGAATTTTCCAGCATTATCTAATAGTTCCCTTTACTGCAATCCTAAATGGGATGTCTTGAATTTTTGTAATCATGTGAATTTTTGGGTTACACATGTTATGACATTGAATGTTGTGTCCAGCATTGTTCTGCGTGAATAATGCATGTTGGATTTGTGCATAAATGTGCTATAAGACCTAGGATAGGGGCCTTGCTCTAGAAAAAGAATCACACTTGACCAGGAATCAACATCATATAATACCCAAAATGGCATTATGATGTAGAGATAATCAACTATCCTGGATTTCCTAATTGAAATCAAAAGTAACTATTGCATTTCAAGATCACTAATTGGGAGTAGGGTTGAAAGTAACTAATTGCATTGCATCACTACAATCCAAACTAATATGACCCATTATAACTTCTAGTCTTTTGAAGAAATTGATAGCAACCAACAGTATTTAAATATTACCTATTGCTATCATTTCTGGTTTCATCCTTTTATGTCAGACGCCCCCTCCCCCTCCTCCCTTTGCATAGTGTGTAGAAAAATCTGTCAATGATATTTCCTTTATTATTACTGATTAAAGATGTGTTAGCATGGCAGTTTGCATCCCGAAAACTTCAAGTTCTCTTATCTAAGGAGCCTACCTATCTCTCTCCAATATTTTTACCAAACAGCATGGGAGTTAGTTCACTAAGAGCCTTGAATCAAATTTGAAGGAGTAACTAGCTTTAGGTGACCATATATGTTCAAATTTCTTGTTAAAATACAACTGCTCATTTAAGTTAATTCCTAGAAGTATCTTGCAAGTAGATCATTGACAAAGGTTATACATATCAACTCTACACTGAAGGTGCTCCTTTTATTTAGGTTGAGGAGGTCCTGTTTAACAGTGAACACTTATATAACCACTCAAAATGGTGATGAATTGTCTGTTTGGTGCAAATGGTAAGCAGAGCAATATGTTTAATGAGCCATTGAAACAACAATATATTTATAACTCTGGACCAACTCTTACTATTTGAAGATTATTAAATTCTGTGATTTCTTCTTTGTTAGTAGTTGAAGAAAGAAAGTTATCTTATATTGATATGCTTGATCCAGATAGTATCGTACTGCCAAAATGGTGACTTCGAAATGGAGAGAATACATATGTTAGTATATACATAAGGTTGCAATTTACAAGTATTTCACAGGCTTTTTAATTTACTTGGTGTCATCAAGGTAAGTTTCATGCAAAGTTTTATTTTGGACTATAGCCCCAAAGTATCCAAGAAAAAGAAAAAGAAATTTGAAGTACACTACCACCCTCTATCCTGTTTACCCCTTTCATCCATCCCAAAAATATTAAAAACAGTATTAGAAATCCTACTTCGAAAACAGTCGCCTACAATGCCTGCCAGCCTGCCCTTGTGGATTTTCTGCTTCACCACTGATAACTTCACATATTAAGTCTTTGAAGATCAACCTCTCCACATCTAGCACTACCCATGGAATTTCACTCCGACACTCCGTCCAATCCATCGATCCAAGCGTCAAATCTCCCCATAAAATGCTTTTCAGACTATCATCCTCATTATCCGAGCTTATATTTGATGCAGTTTGTATTTTATCTATTTCTGAACATAAGTCTCTTACCAGCTGCTGTCCTTTTGGTCTTCTATCCTCTGGCGTACTTGGTGAGAGCCACTGCTTGTAAGAGCCTTCCTTAACTAATTTTCTGACTACAATTTCATTAACTGCATCAAATATAAGCTGCCTGTGGTTCTTCTCAATGGGCTCTAACTGTTTGATTTTTCTGCCATTGTGTTTTCCATTTTCAAGCCTAATGCTTGCCTTGGTTTGCTCTAGGGCGGGGAACAAGGTAGGATTGACTAGATGATCTGACGGATAAAGGTGGTAGGGCAAGAAGCAGGAGTCCAGCTCGCTGAGGAGACCTGATGCCAACATGACTTCAACAATGTATTTATGGTCTGGATTTGGACTACTGAAAGCGGGAGAAATTTCATTGACAGTGGACCACTCATGGATAGAATCTAAGTTCATGAGTTTCCGGACCATGTGCTGGATGTTTTCTGCTTTCCTGCAATCTGTCTTGAACCTGAGACTGGTTTCTTTGCTGGTGGCTAAGTGATTTAGACCTCTAGGACTCCAGTCTGCTTCATTAGGGATAAGACCCTCATCATCTGTCATAAAAGAAAATGTGAAATGAATTCAATCTATGAACTGGCCAAGCCTTTTGTAACAAATAGCTAGTATCTTGGTTTCTATGCATACGCAATTCTTAGATGTACAAGTTCTGCTTTCTACATGTCTTGTGATAGTAAGTACGAACTAATTTATTAATTGGCATGGTGGATGTATAATTATTACAGGCATAATTTGCTTTTATGATGATGGAAATCATTATAATTGAAGTTTCAGTTTAGCACACTTGAGGCATAAAGGATATAGGAGTTTCACCTTCGAAGGCATTTGATTTTTTCTTCACAGGAGATGGTGATTCGTCTCCATAAAATGTGGCATCTAGAACAGAGACAGGACTAGGTTGTTCCAGGGCAGTTCTTGGAGGTTCTGCTGTTGAACCACCTACACTAAACCTTGTGACTGGATTCTGAAAGAAATGTAAGCAGTTTAGGGATGATCAAAATACTATATGAATGAAAAGAAGGAAGAAAACTTACGTTCTGCTTCTTTTCATGTTTTCGGGAGAATGTACCCCCTGCCTTGCAAGATCTGTCAGCACTTGTGACTTCAATGTCACTATAGGAGGCCACACTCATATTGCTCTCAGATTTCATTGAACTAGCATCTCCCTGCTGACTAAAATCTCTCATGTCACTACTGACATCGCTTAATTGGTCATCACTCCGCTGCAAATTGTGAGATTTATGCCTGGGGTTTCGATGTGCCAAGGTTGGTTCTGCTTGTAGCCTGCTTGATTGCCTTCTGCTCCTGCTCTGATTTGATGCTGGACTGGTGCAACGTGATTGGCTTCCCGATTCAAGCTTCTTCTGCTGCACTTTAAGGCGTGTGGTCTCTGAGCTCATTGCCAGCTTAGGGTTTTCTCGAGCAGTAGGTGACAGCTCTTTTGAAATTTGGTTGAATCTTAGAGTTCTGGCATTATTCCTATCTCTTGAATGGCTTGGACTTGAAGGATAGCTATGAGGATTAGGTTTTGGAGTTAAATCTTTATATGATCGCTTGTCAATCTTATGGTTCCTGGCATCTGCAGGGCTGCCAGTGCGAAGCCTGCTTAAAGTCCCAGTTGCAACAACAGATGAAGTAGAATTGCTGGCATTTTCCATAAATTTTACTGGTTTTGTAATCTGGATTGGGGATCTAAGGCATGTTGGAGAACTAGTTCCCTTAAATGTGGCTGAAACTGCATTGCTAATTTGTATCTTTCTCAAATTTGGTGCTACTGAGCTCTGACCAAGGATGCTGTTTGTGTGAGATACAAAATTTGAAGCTTGGTCTTCTTTTCTGGTCTCTAACATCTGTTTAGACTTCTGCTTTACTTCAAGTATTTGTTTAAGGGCTCTAAGACCCTTTCCTGACTCCTTGAACCCGAGTTCTGCGAACCTTTTTTCAATTTCACCATAAACAGTTAGAGAGGAGTTTGGGGCTTTCAGTGGAGTTTCTCGACATTTCAAAGCTGACGTTTGATCCCTGTTTCCATCCAGCTGCTTCCATGGGGCTGGTTCAATTGGGCTTCTAGTTGTAACAGGTTTCTTTGAACTCGCATTTGTCAAGTTGGGTGAGCTGGGTTCCTTTTTTGAATTTCTTGGTGAGCCAGAAATCCGATTCTTCTTCTCATCAAATCTCGATGAGCGTGAGAGGGGATCATCTTTCAAGTCCTGACAGGTTTTCAGCTGTCGTCTTTGATTCCCATTGGTTAGTATGGGGTCTGGCAATTCTTCCAACCCCATCAACTTCGCTACAACACTAGACGGTCCTTTGTAGCTTCCAGATTCTTGCTGTTGGTTTCTTATGTCATTGGAGTCTATGCTACTCCTGTTCAGCTCTCCTAGAAGAAAATTTGATTTCCTACTTTCCCTGCTATCTAGTGATAGCCTTGGGAGATCTTTGAGCTTAATCTTAAGTGCATCTTGTGACCCCCTTCCATCATAAGAGAACCGAGGAGCATCCCTTGGTGCAAAAGAAAGAGAACCATCATTGCGTTCATTGGACATTCTAGGCGCTTCTCGAAGCTTAGGAAGGACATGACTTGATTCATTGAGACTGGTGTTCCTGGTGTTTGCAGGTTTTGGTGACTGCAAAGGTCTTGGGGAATCTATGTACTTCAAGGTTTGGTGGCGCCCTGCTTCCACTTTTGTTGCAGTTCTAATTAATAATCCCCGGGCTTCTCTATAGATGGAGTCTTTAACCACATTTCGGAGGTCAAGGGAGTGTTGGTTTGATTGCAAAGAAGCATTTGATTGATAATTGGATATTTCCAGCCTTGGGGTTTCAGAGCAGGTGGTTTGGCACAATGAAGATCGGTCTACTTGAGATGCTTTGCTGCAGTCAGCAGATGAGAAACCAGATGAGCAAGAGGAAGTTGAAAACGAGGTTCTGGGTGATTCAAAGGACACTCTTTGTTTCTCCTTCACATATTTCTTCAGATTATTTTCCTGCATATGTAGGTTTCATTAGCTTTAATTATTTTTGTCAATTCCTCCAAAAATTCAAGTGTCAGGATTATTTCTTACTTTTATCTTTTGCGAAGCAATCTTGGGTTCTGTTCCTTGCCTGCCGTTTTGACCTAGAGAAACACTGAATGTCAGCCATAGAAGGTAGCAAAGTGGATGGTTTTAGACATTAGAAGGTTGCAAAATGGAAAATATATATTATTTAAAGGAAAAAATAACGATTAAAAACAGACTACTGAAACAACAGTAATTGATTAGTGCAATAAAAGTGTTAATAATGCACATGAACCACTTAATCTATCAGGGAACCCTTTAAACAAAATCAACTTTCCCAGACATTGAAGTAAGACTAAAAATTCCTGTAGATGCAAACAGAATTGGAAGAACTGAGAAAAATGTTGCAGACTTTAACTTCATCCACTATGTTGGTACTTTCAAGTTGGAGCTAAACATGTTGATGAAATTAGCAGAACTCGAAATCTCTCAAAACTCACAACCTCTCTGGCCTAAAACACTCATGATAGAAATTTATTGATGTTAACCTGATCTAATTTTTCTTAACACGGTCGGAACACCTTATAAAAACTGAGATAAAGTACCTGGTGGAAGCCTTTTGTGGTTTGGAGTGGCAATGCGTCTGCTACCAAGGAAATGGTGGCGGTCAAAGAGCTCGAACAGTCCATTCATGCACCCAATCTGCTTTTGCAGATCTGGGTTTTCATCTGATAAAGAATATAAAAACTTTGCAGACATGTTCACTTTCTCTCTACAACTTAACAAAAACAAACAGAACCTAAACTTTCTTAGCTTCCGCAAAACTTAGATGACAATGAATGAATCCATGTGTTTCGAAAGGTTAACATGCCATATGCATCGGGAGAAACCTTGTAAAAGGTTTATGTTGTTGAGGCTTCCAAGTATATTCTAGCTTGTTACATGTCAGGATTCTGAATGCTGAATGTTTTTCTTTTTTTCTTTTTCTGTAACTCAGATATTTCTTTCTTTTGGAGTGGTGTGTGTTTTTTTCTTTTGTGAGGTTTCAGAGAATTTTCTGAATACTAACAGAAAGGAGAATGTTTGGGACAAATTTAAAGATAAAAAGAGAGATTGATAGAACCCCACATTTCCATTCTTCCCATTTGCAATGAGATAAAACGTTTTCTTGGGCTTCACAGAACAAGGCAGACAATATCTTCTGTAAGAAAACCAAAAGAAACAAAATAAAAAAAAAAAAAAAAGGGAAGAGGGGACCAAAAAGAAAAAACTAAAAACAGCCCCCACCTTCAAAGGACTATTCTAATCTATGAAACACTTAAGGGGAGTTCCAGACCCCAATAAGAGATGTTTTTTGGGTTTCCTGACCAAAGAAAACAATACTTTGTTTTTTGGCTCTCTCTTCTCTAGGATAAAGGCAGCTAGAGGCTTAGAGTACATAACAGGGGGGATGTTGGTGTGTTATGTGAAATCTAGTGGTGAGAAGAATGAGAAGTTGCACTGCCCACTTGTTTTCTGTATGTATTTAATCTGTATGTAAGAAAGAGGGACTTGGAATGTGTGGGTCTGATTTCTATGTAAAAGACTTTAAAAAGAATAAATAAATGAGGGAATTGAATAATTGGAAAAGGGAGAGAGATTGAAAGGCTTGGAGTTGGAGTTGGAGTTGGAGTTGGAGTTGGAGTTGGAGGGTCTGATTATGTGAACAGGTGGGTCAGATCAGCTTTGCTGATTTTCTCCCACTTCCATGTGGGTGGGTCTGCAGTCAGGACCTTTCCCACCATGAGCATGTGGAGTCTGTCACATAGTGGCAACAAACAACAACAAATAAGAAGAAAGTGAAGTTATGTACTGGAAAACCCTTCCTTTTTTAACCATTCTCTTCTTCAGGCCTCAGCTTTAACTTGCCAATAGTACCTTCTGCCCTCTGTCTCCTATTTAACCTAACAAGTTACAAGCCAACACTACATTGAGAAGAAATATTGCTAATGTTCAATGGTTTAGCTATCCGATCATTTAGAAAGAAATATGTATCTGTAAAATTATTATTTATTGACTCATTGTTTTCATTCATACCATTTGCCAATTAATTACAGGAGATCGACAATTTAAACACGATATGTGATAAGATATTAAAATTATATAAAAAAAATATTATAATAACATAATTTAAAATTTTAATAAAAATCATATATAAATTTAATAAAAATCAAAAAAATAAATTTTGTATTTGATTTATCGATATAAATTATAATATAATAATTTTTGTATTTTATATATATTTGAGATAAAATAACCACAGTACATATATGCAAATAACCAAATATATATAAAATAACATCACTCATATCCCATTGCGATTTCAATTATGAAGTATTTTTGCAAGATTCATGAAATTTCCTAGCTAAGATGCAATAGTCACTAGCTGCTAAAAACGCTTCTCTCATTGTATTCTTATTTTCTTTATATGTACTAGTAACAGTAGTGCATATAGTTTGGCCATACGTGATTTCCTTTGGTACGTACGTTTGATCATAACTGTGCTTCAAAAACATTGATACAAGATTTTATTTGAAGAAACTCCCAATACTTAATCCTATCATGGTCGGGTTACATTGGCTTCGATCGTGTAGAATAGACAAATACATTCTCATCAGGGTTCAGATGAACTACTTGAAAACTTCAAACCTCATAGTTTTTTTCTTAGATAAGAGGGTTAATCTGTACTAGCTAGGATAGAATCGTATTGTACACTTCACTTTTCTTGAATAGCCTTGTTCGACACATAATTAACCAATGAGATCGTATGCCTTTCTAATCCTCAAATTTTAGTAAAAACTTAAAAATAATTGAAGCATCATAGTTCCTCATAATGGTTAATTTTAGAGATAATGTCACGAATAATTTTTTAAATATATATAGTAAAATATTTAATATGATATTTTAATTTTAATTTTTTAATATAATATTTAAATTATAAATTTATTAATTAATATGATATTTAAAAAATTATTTATCAATCATATATCATCATTTATAACTAATAATATTAAAAATGAATACCATATTATTAACTGATTCATAATTCAAATATCATATTAAAAATTTTTAAAATTTAAATATTATATTAAATACTTTATTGTAATTTAATATCCTCGTTAACCCTTAATTTTAATGTTTATGGGCAAATCTATGTGATTCAAGATTATTAGGGAAAGAGTGACAGACAGACAGACAAGCAGAGAGAGGACTACTGAATTATAACATATATCAGCATAAATGCTGGTAGCTAGACAATCATTTAATGTGATGTTGTCAAGTTGGAATGAATGTGATATGTCAAAACCTAGGAGTACCTTCACCATCATTTAACAAAATGGGCTCCCCAATCTCTATCTTGTACAATTTAATCATCTTCCTTTAGTTAATTAGCCGTTAATACTTCAGTTTATTACATGGAGAAAAACAGCTACACATAATGTCTTCTGTCTACCACTCTCCACTTTGGTCAATTATGGCTAACGGCACTATTGCTTTCTTACTTTAGGATTAGAATTGGTAAATTAATTATTTATGCTGTTCATTTACTTTTTTTTCATAGAATATATAGAAGTATTAATGCTTTCATTTTGATAAAATTTGAAAAATATGAGAAACGTAGGATGGTCAAAAAAAAAAAAAAAAAGACATTTTCACTACATTTTTCTTTTAAGATAATCACCATTTCATATGAATAAGGCTGGTTTTTTTTTTTTTTTTTTTCTGTTCTTTTTCTGTCAGATAAAATAGTTGGGCTAATCCCTCTACCCACGTTGATGTCAATGTCCCACTTTAACGAATAAGGAAATTTCTAAGCTCCAATCGTTGTCTTTAAAATAAAAGAAAATTAATTTCCTAATAGTTTCTCCCACTCATCCTCCACAAGATATTTCAATGACTTAACTTGAATCTTAAGATTTCAATTTTAAAGTTTCAAATTTAAATTTATGTCTTATTATGTAGTTTAACATCATATTTAAAAAGAAATGCAAAACGTTCATGAATCTAAATTTATTTTTTGTTATGATTTTTTTCGAGAACATGATTATAAATTTAATAAATGTCTAAAATTCTAAAGATTAATTCAATTCATAAAAAAGTTTAGATAAAATAGAAGGGCATCACGTGCTTTTGTCTACCAAATGAGTTGTACGACCAATTGTGCTTTTAGTTAATTATAGCCATTGGAATGTAAGCTGTCTACCAATTTTATATTTGCCCCCTTGATTTAGAGAAGTCTTATGATATGTCGAAAATTAGAAAAAAAAAAAAAAAAAGGGAAAAATACAAACAATTTGGAATAATTATAATTGTTTCTTTTACTAATTGTCAAGGTATTTTAAGTAGGTGAAATAAAAATTTTATAATTTATTTTGTTTCAAGAGACAGATTGAATGAGCTAAGATAAGAAATGCATTATTTTGAAAAATAATGCCTAGGAAAATATTATATTGGTCCTATGAATTTGGGATATTTTAGTTCTCCCCACAACTATTTTAATTTGCAAAATTCCTTTGTGCTAGAATTTTTGTTCAAAGATACGACTTCAACATTAAATTATACAAGTTACATATTATTTATGTTAAGTATTTAATTTAAAATTAATTAAAATTTTAATTTGAATATAAAATCACAAAAAATCAAGTTTTAACATCTCGGAAATAATAGTACTTAATAATTTGAATTTAAAATCTTTAAATTAAAATATTTCAAGTTCTACCCTTTTATGTGTTGGTGAATTCGCATTATTGGTACTCTTTTTTTCTAATCCCTTATTAGGAAATCAAGAATTGCAAGACTTTGCAAATCTAATAATGTTTGGATGAATTGGTATAAGGTTTTTGTTGACGTTTGGAGGTTAGAGGCAAAAATTTCATGTGCGTGATATTCTTTTCAGCCAAATAAATATAAAAGATAGTGGAGGTGTTTTAAAAAATTTTAAAAAGTATATAAGTAAATCTCATTATCCCTCTAAGATCATGCTAATAATATAGTTCCGAATTCATTAATTTTTTATGGAAGACTATCAAAATTAAATTTTAATCATTAAAATAAAAAATCTAATACTCTATAAAAAAATTTTAATGAAAGAGATTTTCAAAATTCAACTCATGATATAATATCATGAAAATATATAGACAAAACTTAAGTAAAATCTCATTCAAACCTTTTTTTTTTTTAGATTTTTCAATGAAAGCAAGCCATGCTTAATTAAGATTACTAATTTAATTGCACGGAGCGTAAGTGCTTGTATCTTCCCTGTTGATTCGGATCTCCTATTAATTTCTGCAAATTCAGAATCAACTTTGATTTTATTAATGGATATAATAGCTCACGGTGGCAAGTGGTTTTGGTTGCAAAATCATAATATTTTATTCAATTCAGAAAAGCAATTATGGTATAGAGTTTGATGGTGATGGATGAAATGGAATTGATAGGGAAAAGGGGAAGCAAAACCACATGCATAAAGTGGGAGAATCACATGTAGGATGCCTACACTTGATCATGCAGGGAAGGGACCAAATACCAACTAAGCCATCTCCATCCCAAAATGACGTTCCTAAAGTGCTGGTTTGCCTCGTCAAGCCAACCTTGATTGGCACATGAATGTTCCCACTCAAACACCCTTAGCCCAAATAAACCATGTGAATCACCAATTTTTATTCTTTTTTTTTTTTTTTGTTGGGGTTTTTTAAGTCAACACCAAAATTGGGATACACCATCTCCCAAAGAGTTTGTGAAATCAGAATAAAGAATTTTATGGTCAGAGTTCGAAGAGGGAAATTTAAAATTGCAGCAACATTTGGTATTTCAAAACGTAAAAGGCATGTTCATGCTCACATTCTAAGGTGTTTGATAAAGGAGCCTGGGATAGTGTGAGCATTAAACAAGGGAGGGGGTAGGGTTTATTTTTCATTGTGGGGTTAAGTCAAGATTCCATCTTTTCCCTTTTATCACATGTGAAAGATGAAGCATTGGAAATCTTTATAGATCTAATCTTGGAATGTAAGAATCCCAACAAATTGAAGTTATTGAAATTTGGTAAAATCATGTTTCTTCTCAACTTCCTATATGCAGTTTAGTTTGTTTAGCTAAATCAAGGAAGCACATGTTCGTTAGTGAAAATGGCTTAGTACCCAAGAAAGCATTAACCTAAATGGAAGGTTAAGGTTAGGTCCTGCCAGATATGGATATATATATATATATATATATATATATATCTAGATGAACTTGCATATGCAAAACCTTTAATTAAAAATCTTAATATCTGTATCTTCAGACTGTAGCATTTTATGTACCAAAAAAATTAAAGATTAATACATGTCACGTAAAACCATTATGGATTATTGATTTTTAATGCAAATTGGCAGATTTTTTTTAATGGGATTTGCAAGTTGCAAGAGAGAAAGAAAATGACACAATCAAATTGACAGTTCATTATCAGCAGAGAGTTATCTATACTGCACATGGACTGCCTACTTGATTATCTTTGCCATATCTTGATCAATCAGATACAGTCAGGAAAGTCTAATCTTTCACAACTGAACAATCATAAGAGTCCAAAGAAACTTTCTTTCTTCGCTTCATTGAACCATTAATCAAGATTGTTACTTGATTGATTATGCTTACCATATCCTGATCGATCAGATATGGTTATGTTTCACAACTGAACAATTTGTAAATAGTCCGAATAAACTTTCTTTCCTCACTTCATTGAGTGAAGATTCTTATTAGTTTGGTTCATGGGGACCTCCCTGTCGGTGGTTTCAAATAAGTTGTATGACACTATTATAATTATATGTATCTATGACTGAGATATGCCATTGAAATATGGTATAATAACAGTACTGTAACCCTCTATGAGCTGTCTGTTAGTGTTCTCTGCAGCCAATAAAGTGTGCAAGATTTTTAAAGTCGGTCCAGGGAATGGGCAATGGGCCTTAAAGTCTTGTAAAGTCTATACCAAACTTCTTTGGAGTGGAAAATGGGTGGAAGAGAAAATGATGGTATATGACACAAAGTCATGAAAATGCAGATAGCAGCATGCAGCTTTAATCAGTTCATAGGTTGTCATGGTTTGAAATGTGAAATGACTTCTTATTTCTTGTGGGGCACCACTTTGTTTATCAGAAAAAAAAATAACAAAACAAAAAAGCACTAAACTAAAGGGTAATCGTAATAGGCTTTTTGCTCCTACCATGAATTCAACAAAAAACAAAAGCATGAATGAGTTGACAGTTTTTGTTTCCGTTCATTGGATAAGTACATTTATTTGGTGATTTGATGTGTAACAAAAAATATTAAATTCAGCAGGCCATTTTAAGACTCATTAATCGTGCCATTGTCAGTAGATTCATTGGTACTTGAATCCTGAGAACAGAGCTACAACTGCTTCTCATTTGAAAGATATTGGAAGCCTGAAAGCTTATTCCCTCAGTTTAATTAACTGTGGTGAACATAGAATTTTTTGTACATTTTGTAAAATTTCTATCATTTTCCATTTTGTCTCTCAATTCAATGATTGCTGCCTGAAATTTTCTTCCCTCAGCCCAATGCGACAACATATGCAGTTGTAGTAGCCCAACCACCACAAGCCATGCGCCAACTGGACTTTTTTTGCGTTTTTAAATGATGAAACGATGAATCCTTGACAGACACCAAGGGCAAATCTTAATTGTAACAAAAGAAAAATGACAAGTATAACATCATCAAAGGATAGTTTTTTGGGTGACATGGTTTGACAGTATTTGAGACAAGGTCCTAAGATAGTTTTGAATCACCAAATTTTGAAGCCGCTGCAACTTCATCGCAGGAATATCCGTCCATTTTAAAGTCTCAAATGCCCTCGCTTTGTTGCAGGAATATATGTGAAGTGGGATGCCCTGCTGTAGTAGTTACCTTCCCAACAATGTCTACTAATCAACCAGCTTGTGAATCAACATGTTGTGCCAATCAGCAGTTAGTTCCATCTTATTCTGGAAGGGAACTTTGTTTCTTTGGAGCTGAATATACCAAAATATTATTGGCTATAGGACTATCGCGAAGGATATTTCCAATAGACATTATCCAAGTGGAAGGTGCTGTTTGATTTGACTTGTGCAAATAAATATTGTCAGAAGAAATTTTGGTCATTGACGAGCTTAAGAACATTTTCTAGGAACCCATAAATCATCCTACATAAAACAATCTCAGGCCCCTTTGTGGTGAGATTTTAGCATTTATTTGATGCAATCGAGAAAAAAGCGCAGTGAGCATCTGCACTGGATTTTTTTTTTTTAACATAATGTCCCTTTTTTTGTTTTTATTTGGTTTTGTATTTATATTTAAATCAGTTTATTTTTGTATATTTTATATTTCATATTTTTAATATTATTTTGTTAAATAATATGTATAATTATTACAAGCATTATTTCTTTAAATATTAAATATTTTCTTTCCATCCTTTTTTTTTTTTCATTTGATAGATGAAATATAAGGGAAAAAATAATAAATTTGCACTTTTTTTCCTTTCCTCCACATTCAGTCATTCTAAATTTGAAAAGAAAACACATTCAAATTAATAATTTTAATTACACATTTACTCTTAACCTCTTCTTACTCTCTATTTTTCATCCTTTATATTAAATATAATGAAAGAAAAATAACTTTCCTTCCTCTCATTTTTTTTTCTTTCCTCACTTTTTCCCTTCCCTTCATTTCCTTCCTATAAAACATAAATAATGTAAGCGTTTGTTGTCTATTGGCAAAACAACTAATTTTCTAACAGAAATCAAACTACATATTTCCGGAAGCATGATGCACCACAAAGATTGAAATATGGACTTCGTCGGATTGATACATTAATGTTAACCAACTTCATCCACATTAGCTTGCCTTAAAAATTACACACTTTATGATATATATATATATATAAAGAAGGTACAATAGGTAACAATCTATATGTGATCCAACAAAAAATACAAAATTATAAAAGCATGACACAAAAACAAAGCAAAATATAGCAATTCTCAGAAACGAATCCTCCCTAGACCTTCACATTTTTGCTTGTTATCAAATTCTCTCTGCATGTAAGTTGCTTATACTAGACTTTATTTTCACCAACAGAATCCAAACTATGAGTTAAGCTGGGAGATCTTACATTATTTTGTACTTCAGAACGAACACATGTATCGATAACCTGGCTGTAGAAACCCCAATCACGGCTTCTTTCAGTGATAGCTTTCTGACCAAAGGGGTTTTGCTCTATAAAGTTCTGTACATCCTCAGCTGAAGCTAGTCTTTCCAAATAAACTCTAAGATCACCTCCATCACCTGAAATAAATAAAATCTAACTCTTTATCGAAAAACCAACATTCCACTGACCCAGAAGTCTAACAGGATAGTCAACTGAATATATTGTAACAGATTATTGCACAAAAATGAAAAAAAAAGAACTTTACATACAAACATTTTATTTCAGCAAAGCATAGTAGACAATAATTCTGCTTTTCTTTCTTTTTCCATTTAATTTCATTTTATTTTCCTTTGACCTCTTTGCCAAATGCATCAATGCCAATTGATGTTTACTTGCAATTAGTAAGCATTGAACAGAAAAGAGATGTACACAAGTTATTCAACGTTGTTTGAATTATTGAACTTAACAATAGTAAATATTTTTAGAAGTCATCTTACCTAACGAATTGTCATTCCTCTCGAACTTGAATGAATAAGGAAATATCGCAGTATGTGGCTACAAGATCAAAGATTAACAGAAAATCAAAAACAAAAATCTAGACCTATATTAAAAAGACAAAGCAAAATATTAGTGGCCCGAACAACAAAGAAAAGTAGTCCACAAACTTACGGGATTAAGCAGTGCTTTGTAAGGAGAATCATCTATCAACAACGTATTTGATTCATTGTAATATCCCTTCTCCCATGGAAGATCAGGATCATGTTTTTCCCAGATCTTCCTCAAGTCTTTAAAAACCAAGGGCTTATATCTATGCCCAGGAGTATTGAATTGAGTCGTGGTGCAGTAAGATGAATCCTAACAAATCATTGTGCATAACACAAATGGATTAGAATTTGAACCCTTCCCAGTTTAATTGTATAAGAAAATTGTGTTTGATGCAAAAAGCATTGACAAATTGAGACCAGTACATTAGTAGACATACAAGGAAACTTTGAACATAACAGTAAAATGACATCTCAATTCATGATTTGTTCAAGTAAATACCAATACCATGTACTCAGTCAATAATCTTCTGATACTATCTTAAATTAGCTCTCATGTAAAATGGTGTTACAAAAGGACTCCTAGCAAAGAACCCAATCCTCAAACTAAGGAAACTGAATTTCTTTACTCAGTGAGGTACCAAAGCAGGGTCATTTTTTCTTTTTTTAAGAATATAAAGCAAAGGTGAAACAGCTAGATGATTCGACCTGTACTCTTTCTGGTGGTCAACCATGAATCAGATAGAACATTTTCTTAGGCAGGGCACCAAGCAGGTCCTTTTTTTTCTTTACTTCTTCTGAGAATACAAAGCAAAGGTTAAACTCCTAGCAAAGAACCCAATCCTCGAACTAAGGAAACAGAATTTCTTTACTCGGTGGGGCACCAAAGCAGGGCCCTTTTTTTTTTTTTTTAAGAATACAAGTCAAAGGTGAAATGGCTAGAAGATTCAATCTGCACTCTTTTTGGTCACCATCAATCAGATAGAACATTTTCTTAGGCAGGGGCACCAAGCAGGACCCTTTTTTTCCTGAGAATACAAAGCAAAGGTTCAATGGCTACAAAATTCAATCTGTACTCCTGCTAGTGATCAAGCATCAATCTTGCCTAAAGTCAGCTACAACATTTTCTTACACATGGACAACAACTAGGCAATGGTAACAAAGATGACTTAAAAATACAAAGTATATAATAAGCAAGTAAGCCTTCTGCAGAAAGTAAAAGGAAAGAGGCCATAATTACCCAACAAAACAGTAATTTATGCTTCATATCTCCCATCAGAAAATCAATGAATCTTTCCACATTTTTCCTGCAACAGTTAATAAATCTAGCGATTAACAGTAATATATCAATGCTCCATGGCAACAATTTAGCAATAAGAAAAGGCAATCAATTGTTTGTTTCAAACAAAAAATAAAATAGAATAAACCAAAACTTATTGAAAAATACCTGTTTCTTGAAGACCAAATACCAACCTCAAACCTCTCAAAAGAAAACCTTAAAAAATCATCGCAGAAAGGTCTCTTAAAAACTAAAGAAGAAAGAAAAATCCCAATTAGTTTTCAAATAGTTTGAACAGAAAATGCATTAACATGAGCAAATAAAGTTTTCAATCCCAAGTTCTCACTTGCCCGTCCTACAATGTATGCATCTGCTGTGTAATTCAATGGAGGAGGATAGACTATATCAGCAAGTAACCCATTCAAATCAAGAACAAGAAGTTTATTCCTCAATTGACTAACAGGAGGTCTAATAATACCAAGAGAATCATCATTTGTTTCATTTGCATTGAAGGAATCAATCTTTTCTTCACTATTTCCTTCATCTGATAGAGTTAGAGTTGAAATAGTATTCATTTTATCAGTGTTACTAAGGCCAACTTCCTCAGGCAGCTTATCAGTTTGACTTTGAGCACTATTTTCTGAGGAATCAAGCTGCTGCTGCTCCTCCATCCTTTTCCTAAACTTGGTCTTCTTTTTTATGGCTGATCTTACTTCTGAAAAAATTTGAGCCACAGCCTTGCCTGTCTCTAAAGTTCCCACAATTGAAGTTTGTGACTTATTTACTTCTACAATATTATCTTGCATTTCGATATTGGCTATTGAAAAAGAAGCAGAATTGGTTGAAACCCCAGAATTTTCATGCAAAGATCGTTTTCTATCATTTGCCTTAACAGATTCAGCCTCCATGTTTTCTGCAACCTCCTTCATCATTCCCTTTTTTCATAGGGCCCTGTTACCAAAGACAACAAGTATCAAATGACATGATGAAGCAAACATATTACTTATTAGTTTATTTGAGCTCAGTGTTATTATTTAACCATTCAACTTAAAACTCGCTCTCTGTTATTAAGGACCAACCAAACAATTCAATGGAATGGACATCTCTTAAATGTCCAGGGTCTAACTCTGATTGCTAAATAAAAAGTTCTAACTCCAATAAACATTGCGGACAATCTACAGCAAGCATCTGGATTTTCATCTTTTAGTAATCCACGAGACCAAGTAAAAACATTATAGCCCCAGCACTAAATGCCATCTGCACTAGTTTTTGTACTTGAGATTCAAGTATGGATAATTGTATTAACCACCATTGGCAGAGTCCAAAAACTTCACAAGTGAATTTATACCTCTTCATTTGACCATCTATCTAACTATATTAACTTAATATGGTTCAACGTTGGATTCCTTATCTGTAGTTAAACCGACATGGAGACATGTCAAGTGCATAAATCTGTTAACAAAGTTTTTACACTCCACTCCTCTGGTGTATATGATAATTGTCCTTAAACTTAAAGCAGTCACTACAATGGCAAATCGAAACAACCTTTCTTAGAACAAAGAATTAAAGCTTCCAAAAATTATAACAAAATTCAAAAAGGTTGCAAACACAAACAACAAACAATAGTAATAAAAACAGTAGGAAAATTCTCCAAAAGGCTATTAAGAAACAAACAAGAAATTAACGTATTAAGAATTTATATGTTTGACTATGATAACAAACTTAAACAAAGAACAAAATAAAAGAACCTAAGTATCTTTACAAAGGGTATGTAAGAAACCAATAAAATTAGAACTCAAACAAGGAGAAAGACGGAGAGATTTTAAGTTGTAATTAGAAGTAAATTAACAGCAACTTAAACACTAATCACCCAGAAGAAAAACCCCCAAAAAAAAGGAAGAGAAGGAGAAAAGACCTTTGGAAATTGGGATTTAATTGCTGACGTCAAAGATAGATTTCGACTTAGTCCAGAAGACAAGAACCTCAACCGACATTTTACAAATCTTGCCTGACTTTCCTTACCATAGATTTTTTTCAAGATTTGTGTTGTCTCGGCGAATGAGAATCTAAAAAAGAAAACGACGTCGTTTTAAAATTGGTCGTAAACAATATATGATTTTGCTTTTTGTTTTTCTTGAAAAATGGGCTTGTTTTTTTGGATCTGATGATCCGGACTACATTGGACTCCAATTCAAATTCATGCGAGAGTTTGGACCACTTATCACATGGCTCAAAAGATCTAACTGATGAGTTGGTTAGGCACTACTGTTTTGGGTCCTTTTTAACTTAAATAAAATTTGCATTAAGGCTGATGAACCACATCATTTCCTGCTAAAGAAAACAAGTTTCATGTGGTAACATCTCAGCATGCCAAAATTCTATGCCAATTGCCAAGTGTTTGCTTTGCAGGGGAGTTACTGGGATCATGTGCACATCATGCGTGCCATGATTATTTATAGAAACTCATGCTCCTTTGATTTGATTCCGCAAATCTTACTTCTTTTCAATTGCTCTCACCATCACGTAAGAAGAGGAAATACCGCATGCTTCGTTATGATGCCTCATATTCACAATCTGCAGTTTGAAAGATGCCCGTCTTGGCATTTCAAGAAGTGGTCCCGAATAAATCTATATCATCATAAATAGTATGTTAACTAAAGGCACTCCACCAAAACTTGAAAACAAAAATGTAATCAATTATACCTTTATTCAGATATCCACCATTGAAGAGCTGCAAAAGGATCATAAAAAAATTGAATCCCTTTATTTATGTAGAAATAGGGACTAAGGCAGAAATTATGCTATGCATTATTGATATTTACTGTCATGGACTAGGCTCTGGGATTGCTTTTAATGATTGGTAAAATCACTAGCTATATGTTGGAGTTGTTCAGGGACTGTTTCAACTTTTCAGTGCTAAAATGACCAAGTCTATAGCATATTAGAAGTTTCATTCAAATTCTTTTCATCTCAGCAATGTGCCAGAACAGAATTTCATTAATGATTTGTATGCAAAATTGTTGTATGCACCAAATGTACCTTGAGCATCTGTTAATAAAAACTGGGAAAGAGGAGAGGGTAGGAATTAAATTAGAGGAGGGATTTATTTATATTAGTGTAAATATTATACTTTTTTTTTAATCATTTGAATTTGGATAAAATAAATATTTTAAATCTTAACTATTTTAATTCAAAAATAAAAAATGTAACATTTATACTAATGTAATTGGATTTCTATTCATTAAATTATATATAAATTGAAATTCACTTACAATAATATAATTTTTATATTTTTTCAATTTTTATATCAAAATTACTATATTTAAAAATATTATTTTAATTTAAAAGAATTATAAATTTAACTTTGATTCGAGGATAAAAAAAAAAAGTAAAGAGTTAAACAGAGATTATCAAAACACGAGCTAGGAATGAGTGGGCATTAAATTTGGAATTGGCACATCCACTACTTTCCAACACCACCACATGTATTGTTAAGGGACCCAAAACAGTCAAGCCATTAAAGAAAAGCTTAAAAAATCAGGAGCCTTCAGCCATCTTTTATATGATCTTCACAAGTCCGGAGAGAGTAGGGAATCCATCTACCTTTAGAAGCTAAAAGAATTTATGCATTTCCACTTTCCCTTTTATTTATTTGATTACTTTTTAGAAAGGAAGCAAGTTGAGATTTCACTCTTTGTCAAGTACATGAATGAGCAAAATCAATGATTAATTAAACTTTTGCAGGGCATAAATTATTCTTGCAGGTAATAGCAATGGATATGCCAAGGCAAAAACAACTTAAAAGTGGGAAACTATTGACAGCTTGAATATAGATATTGGGACACTCTGAAATATCACTAGAAATCCTTTCAAAAAGTATTACTTTTGTCCCATTTCTAAAAATTTGATTCCCAAAATTACAGGTCAAATATCTTGGTTGATTTGTAGTTGTTTTTTTTTTTTTAATTAAAAGAAAACAGAATGCTTAAGCCTCAGTTATGGAAAGCTGGTCAAGATTAGACCTGAAACTTTTATTCTACGCAAATAGCTCATTATTCAAGGCATTGAAAGAGAAAGCAAGTTCCTAGAAGATGCATATGGCGTCTAATTCATCTTATTTATACATTTTGGGTCAATCACTATATCAAAATAGCTGTTTCTATTGATACTTTGTCAAGGGTTTTGAAGGATTAACCAAAATTTTCATCATTTGGAAAGAAGTCTAAAAGTTCACAACCATTAATTCCACATTGTTTAGCCATTTGTTTTCCAATTAGAATTGTCTAATGATGCATGCTGTAAGGAACTTTCTTTGAAAAGTCCAACAAACATAGAATTCTAATCCAGGATTTAGACAAATCATTTGTTGAATTCTAGGCTTTGTTATTTGTAGTTTGATCAATTGTTTTTCATTTTTTTTCTTTTTCTTTTTTTGATGATTACCAAATTTTATGAAAAAAAAAATTATGCAATGGCAATGAGTATTATACTTTTGATTTATATATATATATATATATATATATAATTGAGACAATTTAAATCATGTAAAGACAAAATTCAAATAATAAACTTAAATTATTTTAAAATTTTAAATTTAAATCTAAATCTCATTATATATAAATTTAAGTCAATTTTATATTAAATTTATTTAATTATATTTCAGTACTAAAATTTTCTAATTTAATTGAAGTTTTATTTACAAATAATATTTTATTATAATTGTACTTATAATCTCATTAAAAAAATTAACTTTGATTTATTTCCGCATTTTTATGAGTTAAAAATTCAATTAAGACTGCCTCTAAAACTTATTTTTACTCCCTCCAACCAAAACATGTCACGTCAAATTTTCATTCGTTTTAAGATGGACTACAATACACCGAACCATCCTCTGTAAATTAGATAAATCCTATATAAAGTCTATTTGTGCTTATAAATAAGATAAATTATCATGTGCTCATATTTTAATTTAATCATATTAAATTATAATAATATTATTGTAATTATAAAAATAAATTATAAATATATTTTAATTTTTATAATTATTTATTATTTATCTCTATATTATATATTTTATTTTATTTTAAATAAAAAAGAAGGATTTGAATGGCGTCACTTTCTGTTTGGGGGGACGGAAAAGTGGTTCGCTGGACCAGAAAAAAGCGCCTCTAGATGATTTGGACACTTCGATTAATTGTGGAAAGAAACTTTGTTCTTTTCGATGTTAACATTAGCTGAAATTAGTAACGCCGAGTCTTTATCAAAATTTTGTAGTTATGAAAATGTGGATTTTTTTTTTTAAACAAGAAAATGTGATTGTTAAATCATGGCTTAAGAGAAATTAAGAAAGAAAAATCTGTAAAAGTTAAGAATCGAAAATCAACTTTGTTGAAATTTAATTCCTAAAAAATTAATTATTTAAGTTAAATTTCAAGTTCTAAAATTAAAGGTTCATGGAATGTCATAACCATGAAAAAAAAAAAGGTCACGTTATTAGAAAAACATGATATGCGTTTGTAGTTGTGGAGGAACAAAAATTCAGGATATATAACTTAAAAAAATGGAGATAATATTTGATAATTTAAAATATAATATAATAATTTAATAAAAAAATATAAAATGATACTATTAAAATTTTAATAAAAATCATATAAGAGTTTAATAAAAATAAAAAATATTTTATATTTTTTGTGTACACTCAAATTATGATTTATAATTTTCATATAAAATATAACATAAATACATAAATTATCAATATTTTATATGATATAAATACATAAATTAACAAATTTAATTCATATATTTATTAAAATGAAAACTATTGATTTTTTTTATTGAACAATGACAGGTTCTTAATCCAATCAACTTTTTTATATCAAATCTAAGGAATTTATAAAAATTTATATGGTTAAATTTTTTTTACCCAAGTGTAAAAAAATGTGACACTTAGACCGGTGTAAATGGATATCTAATATATTTTAATAGTAGCAGGGATTTATCTACACTAATATAACTTTTATTTTTTAAAAAAATTTAAATCAAAATTATTAATTTTAAAAACATTATTTTGATTCAAATGAGTCATGAATTTAATTTTGATTTAAAAATTTTTAAAAATAATTATATTAATATAAGTGAATACTTACTTATATATATATATATATATATATATAAGAATTGGTGGAACAAAGTTAGGTTTTTTTTTTGTTGTTTTACTTATGCAAACAAAGGTAGGGTTAGGCAATTTAGTAGAATTAGCTCATGTAGGGTTAGGCTTGACAATATCTTCCCTTACATGAAATAGGACATAGAATAAAGTCAACAAAGTTCATTAATTCTCTATCACCATAAAGGGAATAAAACTTATATGAAGTTTATAGGTAAAATTTATGAAGTTTTTATATTAAAAATGAGTAAATAAAAATTTTAATAAAAAATTTAAATTGATAAATTGATAAAATTTAATATAAAAATTAATAATATATAAAAAAATTATTAAAAATATTTTTTATAATTTAACTTTAATCGATACTTCTTTAATAATAAAAATTTTATCAATATTTTTGTTAAAAATATTTATTTATTAAATATATCATAATTTATTATATTTTAAAAATTTACATATTTGATTTATATAATAAAATTTATTGATTTATCAATTTTGATTTTTGATTTTAATTTTGATTTATTCATTTTTAATAAAAATTTTTTATAAATTTCACCTAAAATTTTTTTCCCTGTAAAGGTGTGCTCCTTAATAAATTTTCAAATCCTTAGAATGCAAAACTATGCTCGACCAAACAAATTTAATACTTGTAGAACTCTCATGGAATAAAAATTAATTTAATTAATTTAATAAATAAATAAAGGAACTTGTAGAATTCTATAATTTATTTTTTTGCCCTTATAATTTCATGCAATCCTTTGCTGGGAATTATTTGGAAAATGAATGAAGAAAAGTTGTCAATTCAATTTATTTAATTATTTTTAAAAAATAATATTTAATAAATTTAAATTTTAAATTTTTTATTATTTTCATATTACGATATTTTCTTATAAAAAAATTAAAGTAATGTTGCTTTTTTTTAATATCACTTACCCTCCCTTTTGGTTACAAATAATTTGCAATTCAAACAAGAGAAATATATAGTTTTGAATTACATCAATTATTGCTCAAATAAATATCAGTTAACCATCCACAAATATCTTTAATAAAAATAATAAAATAATCATTACACAAACTACCCTTAAATTCTTATAAAAAAAAAAGACCCATAAAATTCTTTATCATGTAATTATGCATCGTAAATTATCAATAACTTATCATCTTCTTCCTGTTACTAATCATTAATGAATTTATTTTAAAAAAAATCATTGAATGAATTATTATTTTATACACTTTTTTTTGAAATTTTAAATTAAAATTTAAAAATTTGACTGTTTATTATATAAAAAAATTCTCATTTAATATATGAATTAGTAATTTAAAGGCGAGAATAAGTAAGAGAGAAAAAAAAAAAAAAAGGCCAATCAAACGGATAGATTTGATTTTTTTTTAAAAAAAAAATTTTAATAAAAAGGCTGTGAACGTGCTTTTTGATTAATATATTTTTGTCAAACACTCTTATAAAACCTCCGTCCCCTCGACTCCAATCATCAAACAGCCGTCGGTGACCCGCTCTCTGCCTCCCTTTGCCCTCCTCTGCCCTTTCCTTAAATCTCTACGTAAATGAAAACTGTATTTTATACGTGTAAAATACGTACATAGAAACTTATAAAAACTCTCTCTTTTCCTTTATTTCTTTCTATTTTTTTTCCCTCTTCATGCAGTGAACGAAATGGGCAACTGCTTTGCACGTAAAACGGTGAAGAAACGACCCGTCACAAAACGGTTGCAGAACCAACAAAACGGACCCAACTCCAGCAACCGGTGGGCCAGGGTCCGATCGTCCAGGAAAGACAAGCTTGATGATGCTCTGCTTCAAGAGCAGGCTTTAGCAGCTGCGATCCTGTTCAGGCAACACCAACAGCAAAACGGGGGGGTTTCATTGCCGTTTGACAGGTCGACTTCGTTGAGGTACCCGAATTCTTGTTCTGGGTCTAAGAAAGCGGGTCAGTTGCCTCGGAGTTCCAGTTCCAGAGCTAGGTCCCTTACTGACCCGCTTTTGCAACCTCATCAGCTTGTTAATCAGGTTTGTGTAAATCTTTTCTTTTTTTTTTCTTTTGAATGGTGATTTTGGTGGCTTTCTTTAGCTAATTTATTGGGTAGAAGTTCTTTTTGGTGGGTAGGGGTTCATCATTGGTAAAGTAGGTTACTTTTTACTTGGGTTCAGGGTTTAAATTTTCAGTTTTTTTATAAATTTATAACTGTTAAATATGGGAAGTATGATTAATTATGGACTTTATTTTTTTATTGGTTAAAGTATTAAAATTTTTGTGAAATTTGTTTATTTTATTCTCTTGGTTACACCTGGCCATTTGTGTATTCATTGTATCTATTTCTTGTTAAACATATGTACAACACAAAAATTGCAATATCAAATACATGTACACATGCTAAACACAAATAAATTTTTTAGTTTTTCCAAACCCATATATAGATTTTATTAAAATTTTAATCCTTGTTGCTTTTTTATGTTTTTATTCGTATCGTTTTTGTGTCATGTGTCATGTTTATAATTGTGGGTGGCTGTTAATTTTGGTAATATAAATTTTTTTGTATTTTTTTTATCTTGTCTTTGGTTATTCGAGGAAAATGGAGTTTTTATATCATGATAGTTTTGTTAAAATGAGTTAGCAATTTGAGAACTTAATTTAATTATGGAAGTTTTATAAATTTAATTATGGAAGTTTATATTAGTAGACTCCCCTGTTAAACCTTGCATGTTTAAAAGATTTTTCTTTTCTGAGGTTTGCTATTGGTTCTTTATTTATTTTGTAATTCTCTTGTTCATATATGCCTTCAGAACCCTTTTTGTGCACAAGTGTATGAAATTCTAAATCTTGTGTAAAAACCATGGAAACTCCACCTAATTTCATGGTGGCTAGTGATGGCAAGGAATGTATTTAGCAAAAGATTGTCAATTTGCAGATGTCTTTTTAGGAGATTCTTTGTTCAATTTTTTGTCTCACATTTTGATGGACATTGAAGGTTTTTTTGCATCACGGCAATAAGCTTCAGTTGCACGATATGCGGTGGAATTTTTTTGTGCCATATATTGAATTATCTCAGCAGTGACAAACTGAATATAATAGTCTTGAGATTCTGTTTATTAAGGATGTTTCTGGTCTACTTAGATGAACACTGCTCATTTATTTATTTATTTATTTTTGGTTATTAATGATAAGAATGGAATCTCAATGACACAACTACTATTGATGCTCTTTTTTCCAGTTTGTATTGCTGCTAGAGTGAGTTAAGAATAAAAATTAATGATTCTTTTGTTGATTGTAAGAATGCTAATACTGTGTAGTTATAATGGTGCTAAGTCCCTGAACTGACCGTTTAAGGGAAAATTTGTTAAATTCCGAATCAGGTGGATAAGATAGAATTATATCAAGAAAATTTCTGGACAAAATTATTTGACCATCTTATAGTGTTATTTTTGCACTATAGTCTATTAGTTAGCACTACAACCAATTTCTTTTGTTGTAATTATATTTATGGTTCTAAATTCTACCAATCTGTCAATAGTTTGCCTAGAAGACAGCATAGTTACAGGTTCTATTTAATTGGCTGTTCTTGGTTGCCATTTCAAGTGAATTTGTAAATTCTATTGTAGTAACTTTGCTTGGTTAGGTGTACTCTAATCCTTTTGAATGTCCCTTATGGTTTTGCTCATTTTTTATCTTTGACAGGACGTAAAGCTCAATAACTTGGAAACAAATCATTTTGTTCTTGTCCATTGGGGAGGCTTTGGTGCTTGGTGTTGGTATAAAACAATTGCACTCCTAGAGGAAGGTGGTTTCAAAGCTACTGCGGTTGATCTAACAGGTTCTGGCATTCATTCATTCGACACAAATGGCATTACCAGTCTCTCACAATATGTGAAGCCACTAACTGATTTTCTTGAAAAACTTCCCGAAGGCGAGAAGGTTCTTTTCTATTTCATTCTTTCTTTCATTGTATTAATTTATGTACTTATGCTTCCTGCTCCCTTTTCAGCTTGATTGTTGGTCAGAATAGACTTTCTGTAATGGAAATTAAATTTCAAGCTTGTTAATTAATTCAATATGTGTCCTTATCAATACCTAGCTTTAGACATTGGGAGGTTCTAAAATAGTTAATATAATCCTTTATGGATTGGGGTGTATTAAATTTTATTTTATATCAGTTGCTAAAGTATTATATTGGTGCTTGCATTTTTCTGCTACCAAGCTTTGTGACACATTCTTTACAAATTTGTGTTCACACTGTCATTGGAAACTTTCAAGATATTTAAGAGATCAATAACGAAGCCACATTGCTCATAGCCTTGAAACTATGCAGGTGATCTTGGTGGGACATGATTTTGGTGGTGCATGTGTATCATATGTGATGGAGTTGTTTCCTTTGAAAGTCACAAAGGCTGTTTTTGTGGCCGCTGCAATGTTGACAAATGGACAAAGTACACTTGACATTTTTGCCCAGCAGGTTTGCATTGGTTGAATCATTATTTGATTTCCAAAAATTGTTATCTGCAGAAGCCTGTTAATTATGTTGAACTCAAAAAATGAACTTTTAGAGATTCTCTGTGTCAAGCGTCTGTAGTTCGGAAGTCAAATTGCTCGTTAGCATTTTTACTGTACTTAACTGATTTGCATGCACCTTTTGCATTAACATCTTGTTTCACCATATGCATCTGCCTAGTATCTCTAATTGTGAAGGAAGCGTGGCTTACTTTGCTTGCTTATCTAACTTCCTATAAGATTTATTTGGATTGCAGAAACCTTTTCTTGTGTATGTCGAATAATTATTAACCAACTTATTGTGGAAAAAGATCTGAACTTGCTTTGAAGTTCAACTTTGACTCTAAATTCCATTTTTCTTTATTCAAGAGAAAGGATTTTACTTGAGCACCAAGTTGCATTTAGTTCTAGGCATTGCTTCCTGGATAGAACCTGTTAATGCATTACCCGAATCCTGGATGGTACTTGTTAATGCTTTCTATAAACATTTAATCTAATTATTTGAACTTTATGGCTTTATGTAACTAATGCTAAAAAACTGTTGCAGGCAGGTTCTAATGATCTTATGCGACAGGCTCAGATATTTTTGTATGCTAATGGAAATGACCAACCTCCAACTGCTATTGATCTAGACAAGTCTTTATTGCGGGATTTGTTATTCAATCAAAGTCCTTCCAAGGTACATTTGAACTCGTGATTAATGGCTTTTTTTTCTTAATTAATTGAGTTATATGTCATATAACAAGATCTTTCGGCATACTTGTTAGATATTTTTGCATGTTGGCAGGCAACAACAGGCAACAATGTGCATGCATTTGCATTACCACATGCCTCCCTGTGTGAATGCACATAAGATTTCATATTTAAATAGCTGTGTAAGCATTATGTAATTAGTAGCTTGTCATCTCCAGAGAATATGGAATGACTAGTTAAGCTGGTTATCTGCTTTCACTTTAAAGATTCATTGAAGATTCGTTGCAAAGCAACTTTTATTATAAAAATATTAGTGATAAGATGTAAATTGCTGATATTTTTAAATGAATTTAGATTCTCTGTAGGGCATCGGGGATGCTGTTTAATTCTTTTTTGGCACATCAATCCACAACCATTTATTTTGACATAGCATTTTAATGTAATAGACTAGACCCTCCAGTGGATTGGAGAAGAGTAAATCCATTTGAAATAACAGATTAAGAGTTAAGAAGGTCATCTGTTGGTGCCACTTAAAAAGTAAATGATTCATCAAGTGGATTTTATTTAAGTATTACTTGTAATAACTGCTAATGTTGCTACTTCTTGCTTGTCAAAGTAGCCACCCCAAGATGTTCTAC
Source organism: Durio zibethinus (assembly GCF_002303985.1). The sequence continues at coordinate 20,761,029 of NW_019168470.1, read as the reverse complement.
AAGCCCATTTTATGGTGCAGAACTAAAACATGGATCTGTAGTAGGGTTTGTGTATCTGGATGCTACCAGCTATACTTTGTAGCCTTCGTAGTTAACCTTTCCAACTTCATTGTCTAAAAAGCTTTCTGATAAATTAACTTAGTCTTTTGATTCTTTATTGTACAAATTAGACTTACTCTCTTTCGTATGTGTCTGTAATGCATCTCTGGTCATGTGCAACATATTGTTCTTTTTCTTATTCTCACTATCACTGATTTTATTTCACTTTCCCTGATCCAGGATGTTGCGTTAGCATCTGTTTCAATGAGGCCAATTCCTTTTGCACCAGTTTTGGAGAAGCTTTCCCTCTCTGACATGAAATACAGATCTGTGAGGCGTTTTTACATAGAAACTCCTGAAGATAATGCCATACCTATGGTGCTTCAGGAAAGCATGATTAACTCAAGCCCACCAGAAAAAGTATTCCATCTAAAAGGTGCTGACCACTCACCGTTTTTCTCTAAGCCTCAAGCCTTACACAAAATATTGGTAGAGATCTCTGAAATCCCTTCACCATGAGAGAATCTAATTGCTAGATTGTTTATGAAAGTCCCATTTGGGGCTTCATTTGATGTGGTATGGGGAAGTTATTCCTTGGAATTTGCATGAACGTGCACATGCACATACGAGCGAAAGTGGTTTACAATGCTCAACTGCTAGATAGCTTAGACATTTTCTATTAGATTACAGGATATTTTGATATCTTTTTCCTCGGTCCTTTTTTGTTTCTGGTTTTCCTTTCAAGAGATGTTCATATTTATGCTAGTGATAGATTCACACTTCAGGGTTGCACAAAAAGCAATAAGAGGCTGTTTTTCCCAAGGCTTGGTGCATACAAGGATGCTTGTTTTGTTAATGTGGTTGTTGAATCAATTTCTCTTGTAACATGATGCATCTGAGTTATGAGCTTGTTGAATTGCTGAACTAAAGGGTTGAGGATTTATGATGGCTTGTAGTCACTGATGTTCTGCTTCTGACAAGCCTCCCTTCGGAGAAACCGACCGGACAAAACATGTGTGGATGATATGCATCCTCTAAGGCATGATTCTACGAGGCCCCGTTTGGTAGCATGGATGCCAGCATGAATGGGTTGGCACGATGTGGTGGGAATAGCAACTCACTGTACCAGAGCCTCATTCGGTGGTCAAAAGTTGCTGGACGCTCTCCAACTGCACGGTGCTATGATACCAAACGGGGCCTTGGTATATTTAGTGTTAGCACAATGATTTTAGGAGTAACTATGATCTTACACAGGCAGGTAGTCAAATTTGGCCACAAATCTTTCCCCACAATGAGAGAACAGAACTTTCATTTGATGAAGAGAAAGGGCAAGAAAATGGTTGAAAATTCCACTAGTTTTCATCCACAACCACAATTGCACATCACTTTTGTATTTTTTGTTTGGTTACCTTGTGAGCCTCTTAAACACTTGTTTACAATCCCCTTTGCAAAAACAGCCAGACACAAATGTTAAAAGCCAGAAGATTGGTGTCTGCCATAACAGTATGGTTGGTAGCAATGTTACATCTTCATCATGCCAACTGTTTGCAAACACAAACCACAAAGTTCATCTCTCACAACCCACCCCCCCCCCCCCCCCCCCCCCTCCCCGGCCAAAACCTCATTAGTCAGACAGTCGTTCCTTGTTTTTATGGGGAAACAAATCCTCCTCATATTGTAGGGACTAGGAATTAAGTCTTTTGCTTATAATTTTTTATCAAGATATATTTTATGGGGAAACAAATCCTCCCTATATTGTAGGGACTAGGAATTAAGTCGTTCCTTGTTTTCAAGGCATATTTTATTATTATTGCAATTTATTTTTTTTTATTTATAAATTTTTAAAGATATATTTTATTGTTATTAAAGTTTAAAAATAATAGTTTTTTAAATTTAATTTTTCTTTTTTTTAATAGTTTTTAATATTTTTCATATTTTATATAATAATTTAGTCAAATTTATTAAAGTAAAAATATATTAATACTTTTTTTATTATTTAATTTATCATTCAATAATATATTTTTATTCTTTTAAAAAAGATATAATTTATTTCTATTTTGATATAATTTTAAAAGTGTATAAATATTATTGTAAACAGAACTATGCAAAGGAAATATATAATTTTTTTATTTACAGAAATTTTATTTTTTAATGATAAGTTAATATATATAAATTATATATATGTTATGGATTTTAAAAATTTAAATATAATTTTAAGAAAACTAATTTATATATATTTATATTAAATAAATAAAATTATTTTATATATCGTATGAGTTATAATTTAATTTTTAAAAATAAATAAATAAATCAATTGTGTTAAATTCCTAATTAAGATAAGAATTAAATTTGAATTAACTAAGGATGTCGGTTGGTGATTCTTACAAGCACTTGTGGAAACTTAAACTTGAAAAGTGGTTTGATGAATTAATGTAAGGCCAAACGCAGCTGTCGGTGGAGTCATTTAACAGCAGGAACTATTAAAATGGCTGAAATACGTTTAAAAAAAAACTTTTAAATTATTTGACTTTTAAAATAAACCTTTTATATTCTCATTGTATTTAAATAAATTTTTATTTTTTAGTTATATTTAAATAACTTTTTTTAATGAAAATTAATTTGTATTAAAATTTTATTTATATGCAAATAAAAATAATAATTTATTTAAATACAAATTAAAATCTAAGAATTTATTTGCATTTAAATTAAAAATTAATGATTTATTTTAATATAATAAAAATATAAAAATTTATTTAAATAAAATAATTAATTGAAAATTTTTTTATTATTTAAACTTATTAAATTTCTATTAATTTCATGTATATACACGTACATATGTCACGAGTCGAGATTTATCTTACAAAAAATATTTCACAAGAAAAGATGGTGTGAATCTTTTTATATCCCAATAATCTTTTTTTTATATTCGATATGAGATTCATAATTCTTTCTTAAGTTCATGACACATGAATTTATAACCATGAACTTTTTTACATTTAAAATGATAATGCTTTTTTTATTCTTTGCTCTTGCCTCAAGCAAGTAAATTTTTTTTTTATTTAAAAATTTTGATATCCAATAATTATTTTAAATTTTGATTAATATAAAATTAAAACGAATTGAATCTTATAAAAAAGATAAATTTTTTTAAAATTTATTTTTTTATTTATAAAACTCAAAATAAAAATTTTATTTAAAAAATATTAAATTTTTTATGATTCATATCAACAAACATCGATCAAGCTAAACAAATTTTTAACTTATTGAATGTTACCAAATTACTTCTGACAAAAAATTCAATATTTCTTGCTGTCTAAATTCAACTAACCTTACAATCATTTAAATAAGTTTTTTTAAAATAAAATCGTAATTTAAGAATAAAAAATACATTTTGGATGAAAAATTTTGAATTTTAAACTAATAAAATATTATTTTTAAAAATAATTATATAAAATAATTAAATTAAAATTTGAATTGAAGTAAAAAATTCATTTTGTTTCTCTTATTTTCTCCCACTCCATTCATTCATGCACCTGCCACAATTGTGGTTATAATAATGACGTTGACAGACGGATGCAGACGGACCACTTAACAAAATGAAAAACAAAGCAACAACAAAAGCCAGCTCACACGGCAACATTAACATCGTCAAAGTCAAATTTTAAATTTCAAAAACATTGAGATTATTACTATTAAAAAATTAAATAAAAATGTCTTTAATTTTAAAAACTTTTCTCCTATAAGTCTTGTTAGCATCTTGAAGCTTTTGCTTCAAAAAAGGAAAGAGGTAAGTTCATTAACAAAACAAGTCATTTAAGATCCTTGTTTTGTTAGAGTTTTATTATTCGTTCTTGCATGTTTTAACAGATCTGAGATTGTTTTATTTTGGTTTGTTGATTTGGACTAGGGATTTCTTGGAATTGTACTGTTGTTTTGATTTGTTGGGTTTTGAAAGGGGAGATGAGGAATGTACAATGTTTGGAATTTGATAGGAATAATGTAGCCTTTTACATGGGTTTGATTGATGAATGATGCTTATGTTTTGGCTTGAGTTGAAATGGGTTTAAGAGTTTGTTGCATTAGGCAATGAGAAGCTGAAGAACAGAATTGTGGATTTGTAAAAATTTAGACTTCGTGAGCATGTATGCATCTGCATTGCTTGGAAATTGGCAAAAGATAGAATGGATTTAAGTTCTCTGCAGGAGATAGAATGGATTTGAGTTCTCTGCAGCTAAATTTAGTGGCATTTTTAGATGTTTCCTATTGGAATTTAGTGGAATCCGAGGGTTTTTGCTCTTTTTTTTCTTTTCTTGAGAAAGAAAATCTTCAGCTTCAGCAATTGGTTGAATGCCATGGTAGCAAAAGTAGCATGTAAATAATTGGAAATGCATAAAACTTGTGTCTTCATGGTACTAATTTGAGATTGTAGGCCGAAGTAGTAAACTCGAAGAGAAGTTGAGGTAATGAAATTAATGAAGCAAAGAGGTTGCTTATTTGATATTGGTAGTTGATACTGCTTCCCTGTTACAGAATTTTGAATTTGGATCTTTATGCTTGTGTGTGGTTCTTTTGCGAGTTTGACCATGCAAGTGCCGTTGTGTCTAGTTTTTCCTTGAGTAGCTTTTCCATCTTTAATTCTTGTACCACCACTGCATGTTGAAGGTTAATTGTGGTTATACTTGCAGTTCTGTGCGGGTTGTAGATTTGCTTACTAAAAGAAAGAACTATGGGAAAAATGGGTCGTGGAGTCAGTGCAGGTGGTGGACAGAGTTCTTTAGGCTACTTATTTGGAAATGGAGAGAGTGGCAATGGTACCCAAGGTACTCCAAACCAGGAGCAAGCCACGCACAATCAGCCTTCTCAGAAGCCTGCATCATCTTCTCCGGCAGTTGATAAGCAGATTCCAGCAGGCATTCATGGAAATCTTACTAACAATTACTTCAGAGCAGATGGGCAAAACTGTGGTAACTTCATCACGGTATGATCTTGGTCATGTTGCTTGTAGGTAATTTTGTCAGTAAATATAATATAACCACATTGGATGAAGCCTGACGCCTGTTAGATTGGTTAAAGAACAGGGATCAGATGAGAAACCCTCTCTCAGGTTTTATCTTTAGTAGCTGAGCAACACACTCAAAAGGCACCAAGGGTTGTATTCCAAGTGAATTGATATAGGAACTCAATTTGGGGGACTAACAAAAATACTTTCACCTTTGTTTCATTTTTTGTTTACTGCACTTCACTTAACAGCTTTGATCATCACAATGACACTAGTGCTTGTTTCAAAAATTTTGATATGTTTCTATTGGAAATCTTTCTGCCATTTTGTGGATGGTGTGGCTTTAATCCTGCAGCTTGACTCAAATTTCTTTCCTCAAACTCAGAAGCATTCTTGTCTGGTGCCTTAGGCTCAAAATTGAAGCAATGCTTATTGATCATTCATGCTTCTCAATTCCCCTTGGTAGCATTTATCTATAGACCGAACTGTTGTGACCAATGCTTGTCATCAATTTCATCCTTTTCACTATCTAATGAATGGCAAATGCACCCATTTCCATGGTTGGCAACCTTGCTAAAGTACTACCGTAGCATCAATAAGGTAGAATCCCTTCAAATCTTGGGGCGTTTATCCCTCTTTTTCCCTCCCAAACCTGTAATTAAAGTTGTCTTGGGTATCTCAGTAGGGTGACTATAATGGCAAGTTAAACTGTCTTTGTTTTGTTTTTCTTTATTATTGTTTTTATTTTTAATGCATTCTATTCATGGTTCAGGACCGACCATCTACTAAGGTCCATGCTGCCCCTGGTGGCGGATCTTCTCTGGGTTACCTCTTTGGTGGCGGTGGCAGTGGCGGAAACTAATTCCTAACTGCACGGAGATGGATAAGCTGTCGAGTGCAATTTGATTTAATTTCATAACTCAGAAAAATTAGTATTCAAACATCCTGAAATGGACTTGATCTTGAGTGCAATTTGATTTAATTTAGAAGTATTGCCTTGGTGGGAGTTGTTGTTGTTGGATAATAGTTATGAATCTTTTTCATCAAAAGCAGTTGCTTGATGAATTGATTTATTCTATATTTTGTATGATTTACATGTTGATTGCTACTGTCATTTTGTATGATAAATTTTAATAAATTTTAGCATCAAAATGTGTCTTTGAAAGCTCAAAGATAAATTGAAAGATGATGACACTTAAACCAAGATAAGAAGATTGATGATAGAGGTGTGAGCATATTTTACATATTTACAAAATTAATCATCACATTAAATTTTTTTTTTTCATCTTAATTTATAAAAAGTTATAATGGTAAAATCATGTAAATTTTACTTTCTTTCCTTTTATTTTTCAATTCTACTAAATAATAAACTTTTCTTTCTAACCAAGCACACCAATGAAAAATTTTATATTTTCCATCTTTCTACTTTTCTTCTCTTCCATTTTTTTTTTTTCATATTTTCACCCTACCAAACAAACTCTTAGTGTCTTTGATCAAATAATGTTATTTTTTGTGGTTATGAAGAATTTTAGAAGCTTGGATTAAAAATTAAGCAAGAGAAATTATTAGGTCAATGAATCAATAATTCAATTTAAGACTTGGCTCCGTTTGGTAATAAGGAAAATTGAATTTGGAATCATATTTAGTATTTTTCAATGTCTGAAAAGGCAAAAAAAAATGGTCAACAGAAATTATTTTTGGATCAACAAAAAATTAAACCACAAGACACAAAAATTATCTTTTTTTTTTTAAAAAAAAATACAATTTCCATCACTCACTATCTCTAAATTTTACCAATAATCTCTCTCAAACCCTAACCTAACCCATTCTCCATCTCCCGCTACCTTCAAAACTCATCAATCTCCCTTGATTTTTCATTTTTTATTTTTTTATTTTTTCTTTCCTCTTCTTTTGTTGTTGCACATATCTTCTATTTGTTTTGTGGGTAAAGCACTTTTGTTCTAGCACCAGGTTCTGCCTTAACTACGAATCACCTTTTTGCTTTTCAATTTCATGGGTCAATTTCATCTTCAGCATCAATTATCATCTCTCTTTGAAAGGTTTGATTTTTTGATCCTTCAATTTTTATAATTTTTTTTTCCTAATTTTGAATCTTTGAACTTTGTTGCAATACTTATTATTTTAAAATCTGTTTATAATTGTTTTTTTTTTTTTTTTTTTTGAGTTTGTCTTTGTTCATCCATGAAATTGATTATTTTTCCATTCATTTGAGTATCAGGTTTCTTATCAGATTCTTTGTCATTGATGGCTTATAACATATGAGATCCATTTAGCGTAAAATACGCAATAAAATGGGTGAGTTTTTATTATATGTATATCTAAGTATTTATTATATATGATGAGCTTTGCTTGTTCTTGTGTTACACAAAAATGGTGTTGCATGAAAATCCTTGAGCTTTGCTTATTTTTGTCTTGCATGCCTTTGTTTTATTTGTCTGTAATTATGTATTGTATTTTATCTTTTGAGCTCAATTTTGTTATAAAATTGGAACTCTTGTATTTTCTTTAAATTTACCAAAATTAGTTCTCATAATATAATAGAAATTGAATATTATTATAATTATTTCTTTGTAGATGGACAAAATTTAGTGCAGTAGTTATGGGTGCAGATGTTTCAGTGTTAGCTTTTGATTTTTTTTTTTCATTGAAAAATATTGATCTAATATCTGTATACCAATTTAGCTTAATGTCAATCGAGATGAAGAAAGGGAAATGTCTATTGAAAGTATTTTACATAGAGGTGATAACTATTGTTTGACCAAATAAGGATGAGATTGATTGCATTTTTTAGATTTTATGACATTCTTGTAGAAATAATTTAGTATAATCAAGTAGACATGTGTCATTGAGGAACAAGTGATTATATTGTTATATCTAATTGGTCATAATGTAAGGTTGCTGATAATTGGATCGAGATATTTTAGATCAATTAAGACAATTCCTAGATACTTTAAAATTGTTGATTTTGATCTATTTTAGTATGACGAAGATAAAGTTTAGTATGATAAAGCTAAAGTTCAATTTGACAAAGATAAAGATAAATATGATATTGATTATGATCAATTTCAGTTTGACAAAGATAAATATGATATTGATTCTGATCCATTTTCAGTATGATGAAAATAAAGTTCAGTATGACGAAGATAAAGTTAGTTTGATGAAGATAAAGATGGTACAATTTTGAAATTATATAAAAATATGATTAGGATATCTGATAATTTGACTCCATTTGAAATAAGGAATAACAACAGATTTTATCCATATTGTGAGATATTGATCAATTTTAGTAGTAAAATTTTTTTCATATATACTTTAGATAAAGTTTACAAATTTTATTTTTTAAAATCCATTCTACATTAATAATAGGATTGTGTGGGATCATTAGAGGGCACTCATATTAATGCATCTATGCCAATTGAGATTCAAGTAAGATTTTGTGATTGAAAAGGATGAATGATGCAAAATGTTTTAATTGTAATCACTTTTAACTTGAAATTTACCTATATACTTTCGAGGCCAAGAGGATTTAGAATTCCAAAAAATTAGTGAGATCTAAAAGATTAGTAATTTACATTATTTTGATAATTAGTCTATTTAGTAATAATATACTTTTTATAAATTTGTAAGCAAATATTATCTTGCTGATGTTGGATATGACATCCGAAATGAAATTATTGATCCATATTGTGGTGTTCGATATCACTTAAAAAAGTTTAGTGATCATTAAAAAATCAAGTAATGATCAAATTGTTATTGTTGATCTTTATGAGCAAGTGATGAAGGTGGAAGGGTTTGAAGAGGTAGCTCTTTCCTTTGCCTTTAATTATTTAGTTGAGAATGAGAGGCAAGCAAAAGCATTCATGGTAAAAAATGTTGTAAGGATAACAATTAAAACTTGTTTACGTAATGTCGTAAAATTTATTTATGTAATTACTTTTATTTGACAAGTAAAATATCCTTAAATATTAACAAACATGATTCTAACTTGACAGAGGAGGATGTTTTTGTATAGGAACAATGGACACAATTGTAGGATGTTTTGTTTAGAAAAAATGGATGTGGTTGTAGGATTTTTTTGTTTAATTACAATGGACATGGCTCTAACTTAATTGAGAACATATAATAGTTTTATTTAGGAATAATATTATTATATTGATGATTTGTACGCGATATTTTCTTGGATGGATATGATTTTAATTTTTTTTATAATTTTACATATAGGATATAAGATCTTATATTATATAAAATTAGATATAAATATTTTTTAATGTTGAAAAATGAAACTTTAACTATTAGTAATAATAGTTATAAAAATTTTGATGTGTCATGGTGAAAAATATTTTTCATAAAGTGATCTAAATATAATTTTTTTTTTTTTTAGTTTCATCCAAACAATAGATAATATTTGATTTTCTTGAAAAACGTTTTTCATGGAAAATATCTTCTTTCATATAATCAATTTCTAGTTACCAAACAAAACATTCTTAAATTGTAAGATAGAATAGCAAAACCAACATTTTTATAGCAAACCAAAGTGAACCAAAGTGAATAAGTTTTCTCATGGCATAGGAAAGCCACCATATTTTCATTGTGTCACAACATAAATCAAAAGAAAATTCTATAGATTTAACTAAAAGATCTAAAAAAGTTGTTTTAATGATTTCATTATTTGTGTTTGTCCAAATTTTTTTTTTTTGAAAAAAATTTTTAAGTGAAGCCTAAGATAATAACTATGCAAATTCAAATGAGTTTATATTCAATCTAATTGCTTAATAGTTTTATTTGATTTCGTTTTAATTTGATATTAAATTATTATTTTTTTATATTTAAGTTTCACTCGTGGCATATATGTATAATCTGCATTTTATTTGATTCAATTTAAAATTAATTTAAATAATTTTTATTTAATATTATTTTTAATATAAATTAAGATATTAAATAATAATAATAAAAAAATATATTTATATATATCAAAATGGGTCAAGCAAAACACCCTTAAATAATTTTTACAGAAAAACTCAGCATCGTTTCAATTAAAGACTAATTTAAAACATTATTACGAGTTAAAATTCATCGAATATAAATTATTTTATAATTTTTAATGAATAAAAATTATTTTATTTTAGGGTTAGAGTATAATACAAGTTTTAAAAAATTTATTTTAAATTTATAAATTATTTATGAAAAAAACTACTAATATCGAAGTCAATCCTGTACTTTTATAAATCTTTTATTTTTTGGTTTAGTGAAAAAAAAAATTAAAAAAAATATTAGAGTTTGAATTTGAGCTAAGTCGTTTCCTTTCTTTTTTCAACGTTGCTCTACTTTAAAGAAAAAAAAAAAAATCCTGTACTTTTATGAATGAAGTAGCGTAATCTAAATATCTCAACTAACTTTGCCTTGCCTTGCGCTTAGCCAAAACTGTTTCATACTATTTTTTTAAAAAATATTTTAGTGTATCCTTAACTTAAAAAAAAAAAGCGTCAATGTTAGCTTTATTCTTTGTTTTCACTTGAAAAAAAAAAAAAAAACTTGTCAAAAAAACATTATTTTTTATTTTTTATTTCCCTTTTTTCTTAAGGCAAAAAAAAAAAAAAAAAACCGAAATAAGTTAATCAATTATAGAAAAGATAAAACTACAAATATCCAAAAAACTAGGGTTTGTCACCTTCTTTTTCAGTCTTTTTCTCTCCGCTCGGCAGCCGCAACCAAAGAGAGCTTCAGAGCGACAATGACAACCGTCGTTCCAACCTCCGAAGAAGATCCTGCGCTCGCCGTCGTCCGATTCACGGCCGACCTCGCTTGGGCGGATGCTGGTCCCGATGTAACCTCAATTTATTTTCCAAAAATCTAATCTGAAACAGAAAATTTCAATTTTTACTAATTTTTTGTTTAATTATGGTGAAAAGGTTGCGGAGCCGCAAGTGACGAGGCTTTGTATGGAAGCGCAAGAGTGTATGGTGATGGGAAGATGGCTGGATTTGGCTTCTTTAATGCTTACTTCTGCCGATTTAGTCTTTTCCAAGGTCTCCGATAAAGGTACAAGTTTTTTCTTTCTTTTCATTTACATTTGAATAATTTGGGAGATTTATGAATTGAGATAAATATAATTTTCTTAATTCATCCGCGCTTTGATGGAGTTAGTGTTAATTGATTAGCAGCCGATTTAGCTACTGCTTTGTTGTCGCATTCGCGAAATACGTGTTTGGATATAAAAGCAAACAATGTTTGGAAGAATTAAAGATTGAGCTTTTTGGAGAATAAATGGTTGATTTTTAGGAAAAATTATTTTATTGGTTTATCGTTTTTGTCATTTGTTCACGTTTTAATCAATTAGGATTTGGCTTTTGATTTTTCTTGAACTTTTTAGGATGCGAGAAGCAAGTAGCAAAAGCAACAAGCCAAAATGGTGCCTTATTACATTATGATATTTAGTGGCAAGTTCTTAGATGCTTTTGAAATTATGAATCTATAACAAATAGCATTTATCTGCAACTCTTTTTTTGTGACAAAATAATTGAACTATTGCTGTTTAAACCAGAATTTTTTTCCTTGTGAATAAATTGTGTAATTAGTGTAGATAGGACAGATTGAGTTGTCATTTTGACTTCTTTTATTTATTTATTTATTTTTGTTTGAGTTACAATGGAAAATTGAAAATGAATTGAGCTGATACAATTAACATTCAGTTTTCTGATGAAACCCTGGACTTAGTTATATGGTTTCTACAATTCTGCTTGTGAAGTAATAAATTTGCATTGAAGTTCTAGTTTTACAAGTAACTATTTGCTTTGATTATCTTTCTTCAGATCTTGAGTGTATCTTCACTGTTATATGCAATCTTGTCTCAAAGCTTGAAAATCCAGCTGAAGAACTTGAGGTGGCAAAACTCATATCCACAAAAATCACTCAACAACCAAATGACAAGCCTGCAATGCGTTTAAAGATGTAATGTCCAATGATGATCCAGAATTCTAGCTTATGGAATTTTAAAGGCTCTCTCTCATTTTTTTTTTTTTATTTTCTCTTTCCAGTTTGTTTAATCTCTATAATTTGTTGGAGGGACCAGATAGCCGGTTCTTTGTATACATGCGATCTTTAAATTTGGCATTGAATGGGAAAGTTACTGAACATATTATACCATCTTTCAAAAAGATTGATAGTTTCTTGAAAGAGTGGAATATTGGGGTCAAGGATCAAAGGGACCTCTTCCATAACATTGCAAATGTACTGAAAGAAAACAAAAGGTATACAGCAATGCCAAAGCATAAATTCAGTTTCCCTTAGCTTTATGTGATTATACCGTTTTTAATATTAGTTGCACTCTTACATATATTTCAACTTTGTGGCTTTCTGCAAATCCAGTTCAGCAAAGGATTCTTTCAAATTCTTGACCAAGTATTTGGCAACTTTCTCTGGTGAGGATTCATATAGCATGAGTGAAGCCAAGGAGGAAGCTGTGCTCACAATTATAGAATTTGTGAAGGCACCAGACATGTTTCAGGTATCTTTGTATCTTACTAATGTTGCAGATCTAGCTGATTTGAATTTATACGTTTCTTCATTTTAAGCTTGTTATATTCTACCCATTTCCATGCTCCTTCGAACTTCTTTTTTCCTAGTTTCCCTGTTCTCCTTTCTTTCCTTCTCCTTCTTTCCTTTTTCAAATGCCTCCCCCTTTTCTGTCTTTTAAACTTTTTGTTTACAGTTTCCCACTAGAGCTCTTTAAATATTTGGCTTGTCTTGTTTCTTACATTCTAACAGACTATGTTCATGATTGTTTAGTTTTCTGCATTCTTCTTGTTTAGCTGCTCAGAGATTAACTTTTGTTGTCATTTTTCAGTGTGATCTATTAGATATGCCTGCTGTTGGGCAATTGGAGAAGGATGCTAAATATGCATTGGTCTATCAGCTTCTGAAGATCTTTCTGACTCAGCAGTTGGATGCCTATCTGGAATTTCAGGCTGCAAATTCTACTTTAATGAAAAGTTATGGTAATGCTTTGTCTTTCATTTACCTATTACAATGGGTTATCGCATGAGCTAAAGTCCCTCTAAATTTTCATATATTTCAATATTATTACTCTCCATTGTTCAGGTCTTGTTCATGAAGATTGTATAACAAAGATGAGGTTGATGTCATTGGTTGATCTTGGCTCTAATGAATCTGGACAAATTCCATATGCCCTCATCAAGGATACTCTACGGGTAAACTTGCTTAGCTACCTGTTTATGACATTTTCTGCATAATTTCGGTTTTTTATTGATGTATTCTCCATTGCAGATCAATGATGATGAGGTAGAATTGTGGGTTGTTAAGGCAATAACTGCTAAGTTAATTGACTGTAAAATGGATCAGATGAATCAGGTTGTGATTGTGAGGTAAGCTGTTGTTTCTCTCTGTGTGATGCATGTGTGATTCAAGTTTGTCTGATTTCATTGCTTTTTTGTCCATCAGATTAATCTAGAAGATACCTATTTTTATTTTTATTTTTTATAATTCAACTCTTCATTTTACATGCAGCCGCTGCACTGAGCGCATTTTTGGACAGCATCAATGGCAGTCTCTTCGATCAAAACTAGCAACATGGAGGGTAAAGAATTTCACACAATTGATGCTTTATTTGTTTACTCCAGTTTCTTTTCTTTTTGGGATATGTACCATATCTATAGCAGTTGGCAAGGATATATATATATATATATATATTTAATTTTACTTAGCCTTTGATCTGTTTGAAAGTTCACCTTTTTGTTGGCCTTGGTTGAAAATATTTGCAAGTTTTTTTGGCCTATCATATTTGCACAAAATTAACTACTATTCCTTTCACCAGATATATAGATCTGATTAAAGTTTGTTTTAGTAAAATATTATGGTGTCAAAAGTATGCATCTTTCATTTGGTTTTACTCATGTTTGTATTTCCTAGTGACCCGGTCTATCTCATTTACCAGGGTAATGTTGCCAGTCTAATCAACACCATTCAAGCAAACAAGGTTGTTGAAGAAGGCTTACAGGCGACACAAGGGATGGCAATTCGTTAGAGTTATTCTTTTATAGCTATTTTTGTTAGCCATTTTGTTTGTAAGACTTTGTTTATCCAGAATACATCAGATTGAGAGTGTGCACTACTTTGTACTCAAGGATTCCCATGGTTTTCGTTGGATCATGATCCAAATGAATCGAAAATTTTACAGTGCAATTCTTGATTCTATTTTGTTCGCAAGCCTACCCATGCCAAATTTTGTCAGGATGGATCTTTATTTTTTTCATTATTATTATATTTTTAAGTGGGGGTGCCCTTCTGGATGGGTAAGGTGCACACACACGCACACAATATGTATGTCTATGTATATAGATCAATGTTCGTGCATTGGAAGAAGGGGCAAGACATTATGTATCATAATTCAAGATACTACATATATTCATGCATTGGAAATTATTGATACAAAACATGCTGGTGTTTTATAATTGAACATTAACAAAAAGGTACAAAGTTAACAAGAATGTTAAAAGAATCCTTTGAAACGTAATACAAAAACCAAACAAGGTCATTTATATATGTTAGCATAAATATGTAAGAGAACAAGAAGACAAACTTCCTAGGACAAAAGGGGGACTCTTTAACTGCCTGAATGAGAGATGGAGCTTGAGGTCCAAATCCAATCCAAGTTCTGTTTCCTCCCATGGGAAGTTGAAATTGTTTAGTCATTTTTTAGAGACTTCATGTTCATTGGTTCATAAACAAAGAATTGGGCCAATTTGTAAATAAACCAAATTTGAGAGGTAACCATTAGTATTTTATTTTAGTGCATTATTGGTTTGTGGCATGTTTCATGAGGCTTCTTTATCAACAATGTAAAAGAAAAAAAATATATATAAACAATTCATTTTACTCTTCTAGTTAAAAAATAGAAATTGAATATGCAATAGTTTTTTTTTTTTTTTTTTTAATTTTTTACAAAAGAAATTACACTTTGAGGATAAAAGAAGAAGTTACATACATTGAGATTTGAATTTCAGATTTGTTGAATGTCACTTTTTAAAAGTGATTATATAAATCAATTGAGATAAATTCTGATTTCAACCATGCAATAGGTTAGTTTAAGCATAAAATAAACAAGCATATAAAAGGACTTTTGTATTTTTAAATATTAAACACAGAAAAGAAGGATATCTAATCATGTTTAATGCTTCTTTAGATGAAAAGCAAGGTCAAATGGGAGTGAGCATGAATCATATTTTCTAGGTTGCTAAGGTGTTGTGGTCCGGTGTTTATCTTGTGTAGCTAGTTCAAATAAAATTCAAGTAACGGTAGCCACATGGAAAGCTCAATTCTTAGCCCTACGCCCCAGTTTTTTTCCTGGAAGTAATAATTTTAGGTGATGAACTTGTTTCAGATTATATAGTAATTCAAAAATCAAATTTTCATCGGAATCCAGTGATGCAATAATTTGTTTCAACGAATCCAGGATGGCCACATTAAACTAGTCTTTGTTTTACATGTATTCTGCAGAATGTGGACATTTTTCTCCCTTCATCTCAGATTATATGCCCAAATCCTCTGAAATATAAATGTGATATTTCATTTACTGCCGTAACATTTGAGAAGTAGTAATATCAAACCAATTCTATTGAAGAATAAATGTGACGACTTTTGACCATTTGAAACTAGTTTTTGGTGTTTGATCCTTGTAGTTGCCTCCTAACAAGTGCTGTGTAGATACCATCCTCGCTGAGAAGCTCTTCATGGGTGCCACTCTCGGCTATCTGTCCATCGGATATGACGGCTACACTATCTGCACTTTGGACTGTTGAAAGCCTGTGTGCTATGACCAGAACAGTCCTACCCATCATCAACGAATCCATAGCATCCTATCCAGCGCATGAAAATTAGTTAGGATGTTATTTTGAAGGATGGCCATTACTGATAAAATCAACTAAGTACATCTCTTGTTTGAAAGAATTCTGAAAATGTTAAGGAGCCAATGGATTTAAGAGTACCTCACTTTGTTGGAGACATATCTACAAGACAAAAAACAATAATATTGCGAGCAAAAGAAGAAAGAATAGCTAGGAGAGATAGGGTTCACTTTTTTCTTTTGATACTTCCTTTGTTCTTAAAAAAGAAAGAGTTGAGAGTCAGATTGTATGAAAACCAATTGTCTTGAATGCTAATAAGCAACTTCAGTCTCACCTGGACAAGGTATTCACTCTCAGCATCCAGAGCACTTGTAGCCTCATCCAACAGCAAAACTTTTGGATTCATTAGTAGTGCTCTTGCAATTGCTAGTCTTTGTTTCTGTCCTCCCGAGAGCCTCAAACCACGTTCTCCAACAATTGTTTGATACTTTTCAGAAAAACTTTCTATGAATTCATGAGCATTAGCCATTTTCTGCAGCATTTTTTACTTTATTTATCAGCATACATGCATAGAAAAACTGAAATCTCTCAAGATGGCTTATAGATATTGGTAAAGGAGAAGGAATATGATCATAACTCACAGCTACTGATTTGATTTCAGCACTGCTGGCTTTTCCATTGAAACCGTAGGCAATGTTCTCCTCTATAGAACAATTGAAAAGAACAGGTTCCTGGCTGACTATACTTACCTGTATTCCAGAAAGACGAGTAAGGGTGTTTAAGAAATCTAAGGACATTGAAATGATCAAATTTTATTGAAAACCATAACTAATGTGATTGAGCAACAAAAAGGAGAAAAACATTTAAAGCATTCATATTAAGAATTCAGAGGATTATAGTATCTACAACATGAATCTGAAAGGATGAAATGATACACTTTAAATAATCGTTTACACAATTCCTTTCCATCTAGAAAAGTTGATAGAAAGCTTAGGCTATGTCATGCTTTTATTCATTTCATTCTAGTTCACGACCACAAAAGTTGCAGGGTTGATGATAAACAAATGCATTGCTTTCATATTAGGGGGGGGGGGGGGGGGGAGAGGCTGAAATCAGCAAAGTGCCTTGGTGACTGGTCCAGGGGTCAATTATGATGGAAATTGCAAAGGACTAGCTCTCATGGATTAAAATAGGTAAGTTTGTTCCAATATTGTTTTATGGTGATGATAAGCTATGAAAATGATTTCCTTTTCTTTTATTAGATACTGCAGATTTTGAAATGGCATTATGGTAGTTTGTTCTCTGTTATGAACTTGACTAGAGTTTTTATGAAGGCCATGCAGATACTTGAGAGATACCAGAAAAAAAAAGGACTACCTTTCTGTGAAGATATTCATATGATATTTCCAGTAGAGGAACCCCATTTAACAAAATCTTTCCCTTCAGAGGATCATAGAACCTCTCAATTAAGTTTGCTATTGTCGTCTGCAACAGATTGGAAATTTAGATTCATTTACTAGTACAGGTTGGAGAAAATGACATCAACTGCTGAAATAATCTTAACAGAGAAAATGGAAAAAGTAAAGAGGGAAAGGGATGATAATGTTACTTTTCCACCACCACTTGGTCCGACAAGGGCAACTTTTGAACCAGGCTTCAATTTTAATGTTATTCCCTGCAATTCAAATGGTGTCATCAGATTAGATCATGAAGTTAGAAAATTGTGAAATCATGACTTACCTTCGTGATTTTGATGCAAAAATTAAACTCACAAAAAGCAAAATTCTTACTATAGTCAATTCTTCGAAGGTAGGGTTAAACAAAATATCATTCTTTAGGTCGAGCAATGCCACTTAATGTACTGGTAAGATCTCAAATTCTTAATAATTGAAGGCAGATAAAATAGGAGAACTTAAATATAAAAGATTCTTTTTTCTACGTTACCCTTTGTTTAAAAGTTAATCTTCTTCAGTTTTATCACACAACAAATCCTAAAAGGAAGGACCTACTAAACCAAACCCATAACCATGGTATAAATGTACATTCTTAGTTGAAGCACAAGAGGGATTAGTTTAGCAGAGGAGAATTAGTTTTAGTTTGAAATGGTGACATGTTCAAACTCTGTGTAACAGAGAAACAATTACCTTGAGAACCATACGACTTGGTCGGGAAGGATAAGCAAACCAGACATCATTCAATTCTACTTCTCCATCTGGATTTCTGCCATAGACAATATAGCATCACAGATTAGAAGCAATCAATGTCTTGACAAAAATCAAAATTATATGCTTGATTTCAACACTGTTACACAACTTTGTCATTCTCGTGGCATAAGACTAATGGACTTTTCAAAGATATTGTGATATAACTAACCCCTCTGGGCACTTGTCTCCCGATTTTGGCATGCTTGAGACATGATCTAAGAGCTGAAAAATCCTCCTACTTGCCCCTGCAGCTTTCATGGCAGTTGTATATAATCCTGATAAGGAGGAAACTGAGGATCCAACTGCAAGCAGAGAGATATGCAGCTATGTGAAAATTTTAGTGACAAGATTCAGTCATGAAATCAGTCCATTTATAAAATATGGAATAGGTTAAGCTCAGAATATTATTTATCACAAACCAACAATCTTCAGTTGAAATGATTTAACCATCAGAGGTAGAACGAGAAGCCATGGAAAATAAAAATCATTGAACAAAAATAGCCTCTTAGCAAGGTTTGTTGTACCAGACTTTTTTTTTTATGATCTATAACTATGGATATAGATCTGTCACATTTAAAGGTTATTGCTTCTTTAACATACTTTAACAGAGAGGTAAGAAATCTTTGTCAAATTGCTACTAAGTTTCAGGTATTTGAAGTGTCTTCATTGAGACCAAAGATTGAACAGAAACTAAGCAAAACTTTAAAATAGGGGAAGCTGCAAACATTAAGGAGGTACCTGTGAGACTATAAAGGATGAAGGACGTAAGAGAACCCCCAGTCATAAATCCCATTATTGTCAAGTAGGCACCATAAATCACCACTATTATAACAGACAACATGAATGCAGCATTTAGTCCTCCAAAGAATAGACCAACTACTTTCTGTAGAAGAAAACAGTAGAAAGTATGCAAGTTTAGTTTCTGAATGGCGGTGCACGCACGTGTGTGTGCATGTGAGGGAGAGAGAGAGAGAAAGAGTATGAGGTTATCAGTGTGAAACTTACAGCTTGTTTTAGGCCAAGCTTCAGTGTCTCATCAACTTTTTCAGAGTAATTTGATATTGCATAACCTTCTTGAGCAAATGATCTAACTGTTCGAATGGCTCCAAAAGATTCCTAAACAGTAAAGTAGCTCATGAAGAATAGAATGTCAAATAATGGATAATGACCTTACCATTGTTTTCTTCCTTTTTTGGTACTTAAAAATTCTCAACAAATAACAAAATCATATACATATAAATTTAACACAAACCTCAGCAATTGAGGCAGATACTGCAGCTGCAGCTTGGATTGTGTTTGAAAGTTCTTTGAGATAGTGCCCAACTTTTTGTGCACCGACATAAATAACTGGCACTACAGCCAAGGCTAGCACTAAAGAAGAATAAAAGCTACCATGAGTGCTACACTTGTTTGATAGATGGTATTAATAAAAATTACTTGAACAAGAAAAATCATATACATGTCAATTTCCATGATGATGAAAACATGAAGCCAACACCAATAAAAGCAGTTGCTAGATCCCGAAGTGCCTCTGAAAGATTGGTTGTTGCTGCGTTTTTAATGATCTGCGTGTCCTCTGATAGCCTGCTGAGGAGTTCCCCTGTTCGAGTAACATCAAAGAAGGCTATTTCCTGTTGAACTATTTTAGTATCAATATTACTGAAAATTTAGTTTTCAGTGAAGACTGATAAGAAAGACGAGCATGATAACCGCAAATCATTGCTTTTAGACCGTGCCGCATGCGGACACTTAAGCCAATCAAACATTGAACCATGAATTTTAAACTCATCTGTACTAATCATTAACTTGGCATATCTTACAACTAGTTTCTGATTTAACTGGCCTGACCTGCTGAATAAGGTGACTGAATAAATCTTTCCTTAGGCGAGCTACGACCTTTTCACTGGCAGAAGAAAACAACCATGATTCAAGTGCTGTGCACAGGGACCTAAAAGGATGAGAGAGAAAAGAACTATGGGATCAATCCCTTAAATCATAAAAATCAAGCAATATAGTTTTTAACTTTGATACATGAATATGGATACTATAGATTAAGGAAATAGAGATATGGAAATTCCAGAAAAAAGTAATACTTTAATTTCGCATTTTAATACTAATCTTCAACCAAATCATATACTTCGAGGTTTCATGTATAAAAGTTTATTATAGATTAGTTTCATAAATATTTCTTTCCATGAAAATGCTGTAACTTACATGGAATTCTCTTTCTGCACTTTGGTTCACAAACTCATTCTTAACCTAGCATGATTATCTTGAGGTTCAACATGTGTTTGACATTCACCAAAAGTACCTAAAAGTCTTTTGCGCATCTTAAAAACGAAAATTTTAATTTTGAAATTATGGATAAATTGGTGTAGGGCCTGTGCATGGAAGCATCATTAGAAATTAGAGGTTGACAGCCCTCTAGAAGTGTTTGCTATCTAAATTCTTACTAGTTGTCCAAACTCCAAAGTCCAAACATTCAAGAAGTACGAAAAATAACTGAGATTCTGGTGGGAACTTGTTATAAGATCAACATCTGAAATATAGTAAGCATAAAAGAAAAATGAAGAGGTCAAGATAAAGTGATGCTGTTCTTAAGATAAACTATGACTGGGCCTTGACTTGTGTTTCTTCAAGCATTTTAACATACAAGTACATCATTGGAAATCTCAAAATAATGTAAAGATAACAGAATACTCTTGCTATGTTTCTGTTGACACATGAAGAAGTATATTCAAAAGCTACTGGGTCTAAATGTCTCACAAATTGATGATTTCATATAGTTAAACAAGAGGCAACTAGAAATAGGACAATAACTGCCAACAGCCGTGTGGAATACCCTAGCAGCTCAAAGTACTAAAAAAAAAATATAGAACCATATCTAGTAGAACATGAAAACTGAAAAAGGAAAAGGAATACCCTACTACAACGATTAGCACAATGTATATTACAGTGTTCTTGACAGCTTCCAAAGCATCTGATTGCTGTTTAGGAGTCTTTATATCTCTTGACACAATGTCTATAATCATTCCACCATATTTAGGCTGCAATATAAGAATTTTAACGTTATGCAAAAAAAAAAAGAAAAAGGCAGGATTGAAATTTATTTCTAAGTTAAAATCCAGTCTTGATTTCTGAAACGGTCTCACATGAGCATTTTCATTTGAGCTAACTACAAATGGAATCTGAAGTGAAAGAATTCCCTTCTAGGTTCAATTCATTCTTGCACATTATTGCACAGTGCAGAAAAAACAGAGAATGCCTGAAGGAACTACTCATAATCTTATACAATATTACAATTCCTTCACTTTTCTAAAGGCAATAGGTCTAAAAGTAACCTCGGAACAGAAGGAAGGCAAAATATTCGTGCAGTATATTATTCTATGTAAAGAAAGATACTGCTATGGAGACAGCTGACCCAAAAGAAGTAATAATTTCAGTAAATGCTGGCTACCATTAAAGAAATTGCCTTTTCTGTGGGATTTGATGGTGTAGAAGCTCTGCGAAATACGGGCTTCTAAGGGGAAAAAACAATTGAGTTTACATGGAGTAATGATGAATTTCAGACTCCGTAGTTTCTTTCTAATTTGGGTTTATTAAAAGAGCATAGTTAGAGATATGATGGATGAGAAAGTACAAATGAAGAGCCATGGATACGGAACATTTACCTTGAAACAAAAGGAATACGAGTCGTAAGAGAAGCTATGGCCTTGATACAGTAGAAGAGCATAGAAAGGCCAACGAAAGAACAATTTTCTATCATAAACAGTCAATAATGAGCCAATCCTACTCCTAAAAGTTACTTTGCTATTCACAGCAATGACTTCTCACCCATTTTTCTTCTCAAAGAGTCATAAATTATGATCAAAGGAGAAGGTAAAAGAGAAGGAGAAATTTAAAGATAAAAAATATATATTGGGGGCATAATGAGAGTAAAGTTCATTATAAGAAACAGCATACAATCAAGAGGCTTGATGTGGATGCTATCAATAATGCAATGGTGCCAACAATTATCTTCCCAGCATCTGGCTTTGCCTGAAAATTTAAAAAAAAAAATGTATTTCATTACAAATCGATGTCACAGTTCCATGCTCGGAGAGATAATGGGAAACAAGTTCATCACTAACCAGTGAAAATACTCTGCAAAATCCTACATTAGCTGCCTGAAATTTTCAAAAAAAATCAAGAGTGCTTTCCAACAAAATTGTTAATTAGGAAAATAAAAATGTAGGACAAGTAGCATGAACAGTAACCACCTCCACTGCACTGCCTTGCTCAAGGTCTGACACAGGATCATTGTTTAACTGGTGGCCATTTGTTTGCTTACTTGTCTGCACAGCATAAAGCAAGTTGTTCTGATATTTCTTTTCAACTAAACAAAATGACTTCCAAAAGCAGTGAATTTCTTCTATTAAATTACTATATGGAAACGTATTTTTAAAAGTCTTCTTCCATTGTATTTCTTCTGCAATCCTTCAGGGTACATATCATAATTGATTTTATGTTTGAGACAATCTTTCATCTTACTTGAGAACAAACTCAATGGCCCATTTTTCTTGTTTCCTCTGACACTTTTTCTTATTATTTCCTGTTTGAAACAAAATCAAGGGGCAGTTGAGTTACAGTCTACCAAGTTCTGCTAAATTTTCTGTTTTAAAGAATTTAGTTGAAAATTTTATTATTTTTTGTATGAAAGAAAGATAAACTTAAGGGGGGAAGAAACGAAAAAAAGTTTGTTAAAATAAAAAGAATATGATTCTTTTTTCTTTTATTCTGACTTTTTCTCTTATTTCATGTATTTACTTCTATTTTTCTTTATTTATAAGTTTTTTTTTAATTTAGATAAATATCATAATTTTATCAAGTAATGTATAGTTTTAAAAGTTTTAAAAATAAAAAAATAAAACTTAGCTGCGAAGCGTCAGAAAATAAATTAGTTATATAAATTCCTTAACAAAGCACTGTAGCTTTAGAGGGATTTTCGTATAACACGTGGCTAATAGATAAAATCAATATCTTTTTAATTATAAATGTTGATGTTGTGGGAAAAAAAAATCACTACTACCGACATCAATGCTATTTCTTTAAAACAATATCTTAAGGGTTATTTGTTTCACATTTGTTAGATAAGAAAGTAATTGTTCAAAATAGTTAAGAGGAGGGATAAAAAGAGTATGAATCTTAATGATGGAAGATATATTAAAGATAATGACTAAAGAGTTTTAATGAAGGATAAAGAGATTAAAAAAATAATAAAAAGGTTATTTTGATAATCTCTTTAATGATAATTTTAAGTATAATATAGGTGAATTTGATATTTTTTTTAAGAATATAAATCATGTGTTTAAACATAATATTAAAATGTATAAGGTTAAAAAGGCTTTGAGAATGATGAAAGCAAAAAAAGCTATAAAACTAAATAGAATCCTGATTAAGGTTTGAAAATATTTGGGTGAAATATGAATAGAATGATTTATGGATCTTTTTAACAAAATTTAGCACACTCAATATATGTCAAAAAAAAAAGGAAGAAGAACACTCTAGTACTTTTATACAAGACTGAAGGTGATATAAAAAATTATTCAAACTATCGATGAATAAAGTTTATAAATTATACTATGAAACTTTAAGATAAAACTTTGAGAGAAAACTTTGAGAGAGAGTAACTGAATGTAGGTTGCAGATAATGTCATTATTTTCGAAAACCAATTTGGGTTTATGATAGGACACTCTACAACAAAGGTTATTCACCTATTGATTTTTTTGTTGGAGGGTTTTAGAATGAGAAAGAAAGATCTACATATGATATTTATTAATTTGGAGAAAGTAGACTATATAATTCCCAAAAGGTGTTTTGGTGGGCTTTAATGAAGAAATGAGTTTCTTTAAAGTACATTAACATAGGTTAAAATATGTATGAAGGAGTTGTAATGAATTTGAAAATGCATGGGGGCTTGATTGATAGCTTTTCCATTACCTTAAGATTGCATCAAGCTCAACATTAAGTCCATTTCTTTTTACATTAGTTATGGACAAGCTCACTATACATATCCAAGATAAGGAGCCATACTGTATGTTTTTTGTCGATAATATAGTCTTAACAACTCCAATTAATGATGATCTTAATGTGAAATTAAAATTATGAAGGCATATGCTAGAGTTTTGAGGCTTTAAATTGAGCAGATCTAAAACTAAATATATAAAATATAAGAATAGTAATTATAGGGAAACGAGTGTTAGTGTGATTAAGTTGGAGGTAAACTAGTACAAAAAAGTAGTCATTTTCGATATTTGGAATCATTTATTCAAAACAATATTGATTTAGAAATGGATGTTAGTTGTAAGATTCAAACAAGATTGGTGAGATGATGAAATATGTATAATGTAGTGTGTGATTGCAACATGCCTTTAAAGTTAAAGGCAAAGTTGTATAAAGTAACTGTAAGGCCTACATTGTTATATGAGATTGACTGTTGAGCCATTAAGAAACAACATAAGAAGGAAATGAGTATAGCTGATACAAGGATGCTTAGATGGATGTATGTGTGGGAAGACTAGAAAGAGACAAAATAAAAGATGAAGAGATTTGAAAAAAATTAAGGTTAGCTTGAGAAAAAGATGAGAGAAGACTGTTTGAGATTGTTTGGATATGTGAAGTATAAGCTTATTTGTGCACCAGTTAAGAGAAATAAACTTCTAAATTTAAGAGAAATCAAAACTTCCAGAGGTAAACCATGAAAGACATTGGTGCAAATAATAAAAATGATATGAAAGTTAAAACAGTAGATGAAATATTGTTTTTATATAAATAAGTGGTGTAAGAAAATTCAAAATAACAATCGAACATGATATCTTGTTTGGCTTTTCATACAATCAATCCCAAAATTATGAGATATGAGATACGAGATTTAGATTGTTATTATTATTGTATAATTAATTATAGGTTTGATTTTTAACTAGCATATGAACTTTATTTATTTGTCTTAGTAGAGAATAATATGGGTTAAGTAAGCATATAGTCTTATTTTTTGTATTAGATGAAAAGACTTAGTATATTATGCCTGAAAAAAAAACCAACAAAATCGATAACCATTCAAAATCGTAATGATTGAATAAGTTTGAATTTTTTTATTTGGTTTAGTTTAAGTTTAGATATTATATATTTTAATTCAGTTCCTTTTCGAATTAAAAAGTGAAAAATATTCGAACTGAATTGAATTATATATTTTTATTAATTTATATATATTTAAAAATTTATAAAATAAAAATAATTATTTTATATATAAATATATTTAAATATATTTAAAATAATATAAAAATAATAACAAAAAATTAAAATTAATTAATTTAAAAAACCAATTAACCTAATCGGTAAAATTCGATTTGGATCAATTTGGTTTTTTAAAGAGGTCAATTCGAACTCGAATCAAGTTTTAAAAATTGATAATATTATACATTAACTAAAATAACTAAACAAAATTTGATCTGATCCATTATCACTTATATAGTATATGTTATGATAATTTTATTAAATTTGGTATTTATATGTAATATAATAATATTCAAATTAGAATTACCTTATCTATTGCAATGAAAATTTTATATTCCAAAAGATTTAAAATTTAAAATTTAATTTAATTTATCTTAATATGACAGTTTATTAATAAATAATAAAATTATCTTAACTTTAATAAAATGTTACATGTTGTTAATAAATAATAAATTTTAAAAAAATTAAAAAATGAGTTGGCCTAATATCATTTGTTAATAATAGAAATTTATAAAATGGACTAATTGTAATTTAACGAGATTTTGAATTGAAGTTAAGAGAATTAAGTTAAAAATATTTTAAAAAATAAACACTTAATGATTTTTAATTTGATTTTGTTGACTTCAAAAAGGCTCTTTCTTTCATTCATGATTTTAATAATCATTATAACCTGGGTTTTAGTTATAATTTTTTTATGAATTTTTTTATTATAAAATGCATTTTTACATGTAATCATATTTCATTTCTAAAATCCTCCTTATCTTTCTACTCATCAAATTTTTTTTTGCTTTCATTTTTTTTTATGTTGCAATTGAATTTGTGGTTTTTTTTTTCAGGTCCCAAATTTTATAGTTTACTTTTGTCATCCATATATAGAATTAAACAAATACACATATACTACATCATATTTTATTATTTACAAAATACAAAATATCATAGTGCAATATTTATTTTAATTTCATGTGGTGAGAAAAAATGAATGATAAATTGTTAAATAGGACATATACTAACTAAGTGATTAAAAGCTACACCAATTCTTTCCTTTTATTAAATTTTGACAACTTACTATGAAACTAACTAAACATATTCACATAGATCATATTTGATTACAGCATATGAGCTCTTGATTATACCTATAGAATCTGATAACATTTGTTTTTAATTTCAAAATCCATTATATATATTTAATAATTTTAATCAAATTAATGATATCTATCAAGTTTAATTTCTATGAAACATATCATATTTATATATATATTAATAAAAATCATATCATTCGATGTAAAACATAGGATAAACACAAGTTGGTCAATAAAAGAATTCAAAAAATTAAACAAAAAAATCAGATAAAGAAGAAAACGAACCTCTTTGTTCAAAAGAGGGACTCTTTCATTGCCAGAATTAGAAATGGAGTTTGAAGTGGAATCCAAGTTTTGTTTCTTCCCCATGAAAACATGCCCAAGAAAAACTGATAAAACCCAAAACAGGAAATAGGAGATTGGAGATTTTTTTTGTTGCTTAAATATTAGTTGTTTTTAAGACTTTAACACACACAGAAAACACAGACAATCTTCATTGGTTTCTCAGTTTTCTTCCAACACCAACAACTGTTGTTTGTCATCGTCAACGTCAACTCTCCAACGTGCTGCTTTCTTACACACGAATATGTCTTTTTTTTTTTTTTTTAAATGCTACATAATTTAAACGTCATGTTCATTACTTTCGATTGAAATTAGGCTTCATTTTGTTTGTTTATCTTTATCATTTTTGTTTTTTTTTTGAATTGGTTTTATTTTTAGTTTTATATGAAATATGTTATATTAAAATAAGTGATCTTTCTAATTATTTATTAATTTTAATGTAATTTTTTTTAACTTTGTAATAAGTTTTTAGGAGATGAAAGCAACAATCAAACAAACCTTTATGTCTTAACAATGAATTATTTTAATATTTTTAAATTTATGTATTAGTTTAATTATTTTATATAATCATTTTTAAAAAAATAATATTTAAGAAATTTTAGATTTAAATTCAATTTTCTTAACCTTTTTTCTGAATTTCATATTATGACGTTTTTTATATAAAAATAATTTTTTTTTTCAAATATATAAATTAATATATGTTTATTTTTTAATATTTTATTTATATGCATGATATTTATACTATATACAAAAACACATTAGAACATCCACACGCATATTTATAATAATTAATCCATTTGTGTCATAAAATCAATGTATTAAATAGACATTAAAAAATTGAGCCCATTTGATTATCATATATTATTCTAATTAATCTCTAATTTATTATTTTATCAAGGCATCCATTGGGATGGTGAAAAGAGGAACGGAGTCGACTTCAAAAAATTAAAAGTTTCAAGTTGGAATTTTAATCGTTATAAAAATTAAAATTTCAAACTCTATTTATTACTATTATTTTAGTGTGATTTTTATGGTTTGTTTGGCTTACTTCATGAGATTTTTTATTTAAATTAACTATAATCAACAACATCAATAAATGATTGATTTAATTAGTTAAAGTTTATCTTTTTTAACAAAAAAATCTTGTTGATAATCACTTATTAGAGTCATATCGAATGAATAATTTATAATTACTGTGATCATTAGTTTTAGATTGTCAAATACAATATATTTTACTTTGATTTAAGAAATTAAACAATTTATCCACTCCAAATTTTTTTTTTAAAAAAAAAAACTATAATGGACAGTAATAAATGAAAAAGAATTGCAAGCAATTCCTCTTACCCTTCTTAGTGGCCAGCAGGTTAGGTAAACATTTAAATATAAATATTTATTTTTAATTTTTTATTGAATATTTTAAATATGACACGTAGAAAAATGGAGTCATTGTTAATAATAATTTTATAGTCAATGTTCAATACATTATTTAAAAATCAAAATGGAAGAAAAATTTTTAGAAGCAAAGTCAAATGAACAAGTACTTTCTATGGATTGGAAGTCTTAGTAATTTTGAGTTTTTTAATTAACCAAAATTAAATATCACAACTTATTCACTCCGAATTTTTTTTTTTTTTAAAAAAAAAACAACTATAATGGACAATAATAAATGAAAAAGAATTGCAAGCAATTCCTCTCACCCTTCTTATGTTGCGCCTGAAGCAATAATCACAATAATACAGAAGCAATAGACAACAATCAATAATCAAATACGCAGGAAAAATAAAGCACACCAAGATTTACGTGGAAAACCCTCCAGTGTAGAGGGA
Organism: Durio zibethinus; assembly: GCF_002303985.1. The sequence continues at coordinate 20,732,387 of NW_019168470.1, read as the reverse complement.
AAAAACCACGGGCCGCCAGAAAAATCTTCACTATCAAATAATAGTTATACAAAGTTCTTCTCTAGCTAAAACTAGAGCTAATCAACCACTAGAGAAACAATTGGAGAAATCTCACCAATAAGTGACTCAACAAATACACCCTGGATTTGTTCCTAGAGAGCTTCAAACGCGATCTTCACGTTCAGAATGTAAACTCTATCATAAACCTCCTGACAAGGTTCAACTCAATCGGACCGGTCGATTTCGTTCACCAATTCCTTTTTTCTCTTGTTTTTCCTGGCTATTTCTCTTTCTCTGCTTGGTTTTGAACACACGCTTAACAACCCACCTCTTTTTTATTAAGTAGCTAGGGCTCTGTGTAAAATAAAAGATCAAGGCCCATGGCCTTTACTTGGTCCAAAACCACTTACATGGGACTGGACCCCATTTTCCTAACAATCTCCCCCTCCAGTCCCATTAGAAGGAGATTCATCACCATAGCAATTTCATTTGGAACTTACCTTGGCCAGGGAACTCATTCCGGCCAAGTTACTGCAAAGCTCAAGCTTTTCCCTGGGAAGTATCTTAGTCAACATATCTGCCACATTTTTATCAGTATGGACTTTCTTCAATAGCATCTGCTGTTCTTCAATCACTGAACGTAACCAATGATATCTAACATCAATGTGCTTTGTTCTAGCATGGTACATAGTAATTCTTACTCAAATCTAAAGCACTCTGGCTATCACAAAATACCACATACTCTTTCTGATTCAACCCTAATTTAAGAAGAAAACGTTTCATCCAAAGCATTTCTTTACATGCTTCAGTTGCTGCAATATACTCAGCCTCTGTAGTTGACAAAGCAACACACTTCTGCAACTTAGACTGCCAAGATACAGCTCCTCCTGCAAAAGTAAACAAATACCCTGAAGTAGATTTCCTACCATCAAGATCGCCTGCCATGTCAGCATCAGTAAACCCTTCTAGAACTGGTTGTGAAACTCCATAAGTCAAGCACATTTTTGAGGTACCCCTCAAATATCTAAAAATCCATTTCACTGCTTCCCAGTGACCTTCCCTGGATTAGAAAGAAATCTGCTCACTACACCAACTGCATGAGCAATGTCAGGCCTTGTACAAACCATAAGATACATTAAAGAACCGACTGCAGAAGAATAAGGAATACTAGACATAGCTAGTTGCTCTTCCTTAGACACTGGACAAGATTTCTTACTTAGGTGAAAATGGTTGGCAAGTGAACTGCTAACTGATTTAGCATGTTGCATGTTGAATCTACCAAGCACTCGTTCAACATACTTTTCCTGTGACAACCACAGCTTTCCAGCTCTCCTATCCCGGATAATGTCCATACCAAGAATCTGCTTTGCTGGACCTAAATCTTTCATATCAAAAGACTTAGACAATTGTTCTTTCAACCTGCAAACCATACTAGCATCTTGTCCTACAATCAACATATCATCAACATATAATAATAGGATAATGAAGTTACCATTAGGGAATTGTTTAACATACACACAAGAATCCGCTGCTGTTCTTTTATAGCTATGACTCACCATAAAAGAATCAAACTTCTTGTACCACTGTCGCGGAGCTTGTTTCAAGCCATACAAGCTTTTCTTCAATTTGCAAACTAAGTGCTCTTTCCCTTTCACTTCAAAACCCTCAGGCTGATTCATATAAATGTCCTCCTGCAAATCACCATGCAAAAATGCAGTTTTAACATCAAGTTGCTCAAGCTCAAGATTCAAACTAGCTGCCAATCCCAGTACCACTCGAATAGAACTCATTTTTACAACTGGAGCAAAAATCTCATCAAAATCGATGCCTGGTTTCTGAGAAAAACCTTTTACTACCAATCGAGCTTTGTACCTCACTAGTTTGTCACCATCCTTTTTCAACTTGAACACCCATTTATTCTTTAATGGCCTCTTCCTGTTGGAAGTTTAACAGATCATAAGTACCATTCTTTCGCAATGACTCCATCTCTTCTTTCATTGCTTTTAACCAGTGCTCTCTATCCGGAGTAGCCTGCACATCTTGAAAGCTTTCTGGCTCCCTTCACTGGTAACTAAAATAAAATCTGAACTTGGATACCTGGTAGATGGCCTGCGCTTTCTAGTAGATCTCCTGAGCTGAGACTCTACATCACTTGATGCTGAAGGTAGCTCCCCCTGCTCAACACTCTCAGGTAGAGAGGATTGCTCCCCCTGCTCAAAACTAAAGCTCTGGATGAATACGTCTCATCACCAACTATCTGGCTCATTCATATCCCCAAGTTCTGTT